>CM059578.1:27174285-27774285 GCA_030386875.1 Morinoia aosen | reverse complement strand
CAAATTTTGACAACAGAGCCTCAGTGTAGGCAGTTTGATTCAAGAAGACATTGTTTTTAAATTGTACAACACTTACACCTAGGAAGTAACTCAGCACACCAAGGTCCTTCATTTTGTATTGGGTAGAAAGGCTCAACTTTATTTGATTTATTTCATCACCAGACTCAGAAGCAATTATTAGATCGTCTACATACACCGCCACAATACACAGTTTCTTATCTTGAACACGAGTGTATATACAAGCATCACTCTTAGATTGTACAAAACCCAATTTCTTCAAATAGCTATCTAGTGTAGTATTCCAACACTTAGGAGCTTGTTTTAGTCCGTAGAGCGATTTTTGTAGTTTACACACCAGATTTTCTTTGCCTTTGACAATAAAACCGTCAGGTTGAACCAGATATAGTTCTTCAATCAGTTCTCCATTAAGGAAGGCTGTTGCAACGTCCATGTGATGGACTTGCATGTTGCATTTGGCAGCCAAAGCTAGTACTGTCCTGACAGACTCAAATCGAACCACGGGACTGAAGGTCTCGTCGTAGTCGATGCCATATTTTTGTGAGTAGCCCTGAGCCACAAGGCGAGCTTTGTACGAGCAAATGCTTCCGTCGGGTCCGGTTTTTCTTTTAAAGATCCACTTTGATTTGATAGGTTTTTTGTCATTAGGACACTCTACAAGGGACCATACTCTGTTTTGATTTATAGACTCCATCTCATTCTCCATAGCTGTTTCCCATAGTTTTGCTTCTGGTCCACTGAGTGCTTCTTGAACACAAGATGGTATATCAAGCTCATTTTTCATTAAATACACCCATTCACCAAACCTATCAGGAGCCCGTCGATATCTGGCTGATTGTCTAGGCTGCACTCCCTCCATCCCAGCATCTGACTGTCTATGCTCCACCCCTCCCTCAGAGTCTTCTGGTTCTGGATCCTGAGGAAGAAGAGAAAAATTACCATCATTTACTTCTGAAGGCTCCTTCTCAATTGGCATCTGCTGAGATTCATTGAACATAACGTCTCTACTCAAAAATATCCTTCTACTGTTTATGTCATACAGACGATATCCCTTGGATCCACTTCCATATCCTACAAGAACACACGGTTTAGATTTTGGATCAAGTTTTTCCCTCTCATCTTTGGGGACATGAGCGTACGCACTGCAGCCAAAGGTTTTGAGGTGCTGTACGTTGGGCTTGTGTCCATTAAGGGCCTGATAAGGGGTCATATCATTCAATGCACTAGCAGGGCTCCTATTTTTGACATACACGGCAGTTGATATAGCTTCACCCCAGAATGATTTTGGTAACTTGGAACCAGACAGCATAGCTCTGACAGAGTCAAGAAGAGTTCTATTCATTCTTTCTGCAACTCCATTTTGTTCAGGTGTCTTAGGCACAGTTTTTTCATGGATAATTCCTTCCCCTTTTAGGAATTGTTCAAAGTCATTAGAGATGTATTCCCCACCGTTATCGGAGCGCAGAATTTTAATTTTGTGATCATAGTGATTTTCTACCAAGGATTTGAACTCCTGAAACACTTTGAAAACATCACTCTTATGTTTGATAATGTACACCCAAGTATATCTGGAGTGGTCATCTATGAAGGTTACAAAATACCTTCCACTCCCAAGTGATATGGGATTAAGCTGGCCACACACATCACTGTGGATAAGTTCTAAGGGTTGGCGTTTCCTTTTGTGATTTGTTTTGGGGAACGGAAGCCTATGATTTTTACCATCACAACAGTTTTCACAAAAAATGTTATCTCCACTCACAGAACAATCAAAACCTCTAACAAGATTCTTAGTGCCTAATTTCTTAAGATTATTGAATCCTAGATGACAAAATCGTTTATGCCACAGAATTTCATCAGAGGAAACGTTCATGCATTTAGCGGCTGAATTAAGGGTGCAATTAAGTTTATACAATTTTCCTACTTTACTGCCTAAGGCAATTAATTCATCGTCTTTATTTACAATCTTACATGAGCTTTCGTCAAAGTAAACTGAGTTTCCACTTTCTGTAATCTGAGGCACGGAAAGTAAATTGTAAGCTAAACCAGGTACATACAAGACATTCTTAACAACACAGGTATCTACTCGACCTTTAGGCAACAACACCATAACTTCAACATCACCTACACCAACACCTTGCAAGTTTCTACCATCACCAACTTCAATGTTAATTGGGCTAGATAGCTCATTCATACAAGAAAAATCATTCCTATTATTACACATGTGTGCTGTTGCACCGGAATCAATTACCCAACAATTATTGATATTTATCACAGACAATGCACCGATATAATTTGTTTTACCTGCTACAAAATTGTTTTGGCTTTCTGTGTGGTTCCCATCTTCTTTCTTCAATTTTTCTTGATAGATCCAGCACTTGGTACGTAGGTGTCCCAATTTTCCGCATTCGAAGCATCGTGAGTTTTTCAATTTGGAGGTCACAAGGGATTTTTCACTGAAGTCTGAAGCACTTTGGTTTTTCAGTTTTGCTTCTTCATTCAGAAGACGCTCTGTCACAATATCCCATGACGGTAGTTTTTCATGAGCTTCCAGTGCAGTCACCAGTGTGGAGAAATGGTCGGGAAGTGACGACAGCAAGATTATTACACGACTTTCTTCATCAACTGCGTCATCAATCACACTCAAGGACTCAAATATTTCGACAAATGCTTTGAGATGAGTTTGTAAGTCTTGGTCTTCTTTTAGTTTCATGTTGTAGAGTCTTTTGCGTAGTCTGAACTTGTTAGACCAAGTTTTCTTCTGGAATGTATCTTCAATCTTATGCCATAGTTGCACAGGGTCAGTAGGATCACCCAACAAATAAAGTTGACTTGTTTCGACACCAAGCACAATTGTTGCAAGTGCACTGTCACGTCTTTCTTCAAATTTTCTTCGAGCAGTCTCGTCCGTAGTCTGTGGCATGGTTTCCGTTCCTCGAACCAAGTTCCACAGTTTTTCCTTCATCAGAATCATCTTCATTTGCAGCTTCCACGTAGGATAGTTTTTATCATTAAGAGCCGTGAGGCAGTTCTTTGCACTTTCACTTACGGAGCCTGCCATGTTTCTTTCTCTTTCACCGTTTCTGTCTCACACAGCACTAACAAATCACCAACTTCTGTTCTCGCTGTCCCGGGCTGTTTTTCGCTTCGGGACTTAAGATAACCTCACTTGATATTGCTTCATCGGAAGGTTTACTGGGCCCATAACCTAATGGACGTAGGTTAAGAAGACGAGACTCTTGGAGTTTGTATAATCAGTACACACAGCAGGACACACGTTTACATTACGAAGGGTAGCGGTGGAGTGGGCTCCAGCCAAGCCCGAGAACTACGAGCAGAGATCCACAAGAACCATGAGCTCAGTTCTCAACGCATAGTGCTGTCTAAATACATTCTTACGCAAGAGCACTGTAACATTATCAGTATTATACACATATACATTCAAGGTGCTACATGAAAGGTTTCAACACATCTTTCCAGGGAGTGAAGTTCCCGTACCCTCTCAATGATCGACAGATTTTCTTGATAAATCTCAGTTTTTCCTGATGTTTTGCTGATTTCTAAATTGTATCACCTACAAACTTCAAATTAGTTTTAATTTAAATATCAAATCCTTCTCTAGGCCAACATGTATGGTTCCGTTACTTCTCAAGATGTTCATTTTACATCTTTACGTGTTTCCATAGGAATTTCAAAGCTGGCAGATAATTAAATCGTGCGATAGATATTCCTGCTGAGTCAAAAATATTATACACAATAGGCAAACAAGCATAAATCAAGCAATGTAATTTAATCTTTAACAACAATAACTTCAGAAAAATTTTCAAGGAGCATCCAGCCTAACTTAAATAAATTAAGTAAATAAATTCAAGAACGTCACATCTAATGTTTTCGTACTTGAGTAAATAGTGCAGTATACTTGATAACAAGCAAAGAATGCGCTCACAAATTTATCTGCTTCGTGTGTATACGCACAGCATTTATAGCTGTCAAAGATGGTTGCACCGGATTATCGATTTTCATGTTCAGTTCGATTTACTTAAAGCATCTATGCAGGAAAGCCGTCAGTCACGTCGTCACGTTTTGGCGCAGAACACTACTTGTCTGACGCGTCAATACTAGCACTCACACTCACTTGTCTTCCGTGCCAACATTGAACACCTGACCTTGAGCGCTCAGGTGTTGCCAGCGCATGAGACAGGTCTTGCAAGATACAGAAATTCGATGTAAAGAAAAATGAAACGAGCAAAGAGAGTTTTTTTTCTCAGAGTTCGCAAATTTTGCCTTTTACAATACTCTCTGATTGAGTGAATATACATGTATCGCGTCACTGTATCGAATTTACCTACACAATATGGCGTGAGATTTTTTTAATTTTCGGTGTACTGTAACTATAATTCCCGTGTAACAGTATTCCATGCATTGCCATAAGTCAATAACTAGAGAGCTCAATCAGAGGTAATGACATGCAGAATTTGACGAAACGATGCTTAGAATAAACGGCTCAGATAACTCACGAAGGTATGACGGAAATCCGATTATTTCATGGATATGACATGCACGGCAAATTAATGGATAGTAGCAGCACAGAGCTTCTCATTTATGCACTATACGTATCTTGGTTGCCGAGTGCCCAAATGCTTCCAAGCAACAGTCCTCAGAAAATAATTGGTCACTACCTAATGCCATTCACCTATCATGAAAAATACCCTCAGTATACCGGCTACGAAAACAGTGGTGAAAAATATCTTTAGGTATTTTATTACACAATGCATGCAATTGCAAAGAAATCAGTTATTTCAGCCTTTAACGAAACACCAGTGTATATTGAGAGGTGAGAGATTTTTTATAAAAATCAGACGAGGCTTTCTTGAAATCCCATCATAATGTTGATAAATCTCGAATAAATATCGATGTATAATAACGAGACATGGTGCCAGATAAATTTTACAAAAGTAGTGTATTTTGAAAATAAATAATTTCGTTTTTCACTGTTCGAAATCTTTCGATAAAAAAAACACGTCACTGGTTTTCGAAATGAATATTCAATAGAAACAGTCTTATAATCGACAGCATTTTTTTTATTTGAAAGTTACGCCTTACTTTTGCGCTAGATTTCATTTAATTTAAATAAAAAAATTCAGTTTCAATAATAATTCAAGATCTAATCTTTTTTTTGAATTATCGTCATTCATTCATTAAAAAACATTTTATTTTCACAGTACATTATTCTTGAATGAAACTCCTGCACCAAAAATTATCATCGCAGGCATCCAATTCTCCAGAAGAAAATAATTAATTTTAAATTAAAATCAATTTGCCGTAACTCAATACCACCAGTTCTCAATAAAGGTTCTTAATTGATCCTCGTTTGGTTTAGCTATCAATTAAGGACCTTCATATCAATAAATTTTAAAAACCAATGTGTTGTAATACATTTCATGTATCAACTTTTTGGAAATAAAAGTTTTTTCCCCGCCGCAGCCCATTGATTTGCCGTGCATGTTATACCCATGAAATAATTAGATTTTCATCTTACCTTTTTTCTTCCACACCTGCACAGGTGGTGACGAGCGCCGATGAGATGCGTTACCCTTTCGCACTTGGTGCCAAATGCAGGCCCTCTGCTGAGCGCCGTTGTGTATTAGTGTTACACAACACCAAACAATCACCAGTGAAACATCTACCGTTCCTCGTTAATTCACGCTAATAACTCATGCACGCCTTAGCAAAGCGACGCGTTTGGTTCAACAAATTCAGGATGATTGAATTGAGAGGATGTAGACAAGCCGAAATTTTAATGATCCGGTCTTAGAATGCATGCAACACAATCCTCGGATTGAATTCATTTCCTGACCAAAAATTGTTTTCCAGATCCATTGGTTATGACCTAGTTATCGACTCCATCAAATACGGGTCATATTATAAGTAATGCAATGCGCAGCAGCGTTAGAAAAATGTGGTTATAACCATATTAATTGCATAGTCTAGACGCTTAGCTCGATCACAAGTTTCCACTCTTTGTCAAACATTACGTTCTGAATGATACACAAAGTTTCACGAGACCTTGATGCTTCGACAAAGTTTAAATCATGTTTCGTACGGTTTTTATGTTTAGAAAAAATTATCCGCGACGTTAGTGCCTCGCAAAGGTTCTCGTAATCTCGATGCGTTACAACGTTTAAAAGCAGCACGGAGTATCACGGCTACAATCTTCAGCGACTGCGGAGCAATTGGCAGAGTTCTACATTCTTGCCGCTTTACTGGCGCTGAGGAGCACCAACGCTACATCACTAATGGAGGAATGAAGGGAAAAGGCGCACGTGGGCGCCGTCAAAGACCATTTTCAATTTCCAATAGAAGAGACAGTTCCGAACTAAGAATAAATTGGCTCTTAGTGAACATTACACTTTATTATGAAACGAATGAGATCAAGGTGACCGAATAAATTCAGTATATAGTAAAGACAATGCTTAGATATCGTTAATGAACACATCACTTTATATTTTAAACAAATGAGATCGAGGTGATCGTAAAAATTCAGTATATAGTAATAACAATACTTAAATTTTGCTAACACTTCCAGAAGCTAGAATTTCATGAAGCAGATACAACACTGAATCCCAAAGTTGGAAAAAACACAACACAGACCATCAGATATCATGACCATGAAACAAATTTGCTGCTGCTTGCTGTCCCTCGTACATTAAGAGTTAGAAATCGTCGAAATTTTAACGTCGTTGAAATAATTCCTAGAAAAAAGATGAATGGGTATCGACGATTGATTTACGACGGTGATCAAATTTCTGCGAGAAGAGCAAACGCGCTGTTTTTATACCGCATTTTGACCAATAAAAAAAATTAGTTAAGAATTTATCCACGGGAAAAGTGACTTTTATTTGGTACGTACTAAGTAACACAAGCAGACAAAGCTCACCCTGGAAGAGCTTGCAATGTACTGTGAATGATGGAAAATTCTCATATCTGTGTACCAAGGACTGAAATTTGCCCCAATTTACGCTGCGGTAGCGATGTACATGTAGCTAGTGTTGAAACCTTTCATGTAGCACCTTGAATGTATATGTGTATAATACTGATAATGTTACAGTGCTCTTGCGTAAGAATGTATTTAGACAGCACTATGCGTTGAGAACTGAGCTCATGGTTCTTGTGGATCTCTGCTCGTAGTTCTCGGGCTTGGCTGGAGTCCACTCCACCGCTACCCTTCGTAATGTAAACGTGTGTCCTGCTGTGTGTACTGATTATACAAACTCCAAGAGTCTCGTCTTCTTAACCTACGTCCATTAGGTTATGGGCCCAGTAAACCTTCCGATGAAGCAATATCAAGTGAGGTTATCTTAAGTCCCGAAGCGAAAAACAGCCCGGGACAGCGAGAACAGAAGTTGGTGATTTGTTAGTGCTGTGTGAGACAGAAACGGTGAAAGAGAAAGAAACATGGCAGGCTCCGTAAGTGAAAGTGCAAAGAACTGCCTCACGGCTCTTAATGATAAAAACTATCCTACGTGGAAGCTGCAAATGAAGATGATTCTGATGAAGGAAAAACTGTGGAACTTGGTTCGAGGAACGGAAACCATGCCACAGACTACGGACGAGACTGCTCGAAGAAAATTTGAAGAAAGACGTGACAGTGCACTTGCAACAATTGTGCTTGGTGTCGAAACAAGTCAACTTTATTTGTTGGGTGATCCTACTGACCCTGTGCAACTATGGCATAAGATTGAAGATACATTCCAGAAGAAAACTTGGTCTAACAAGTTCAGACTACGCAAAAGACTCTACAACATGAAACTAAAAGAAGACCAAGACTTACAAACTCATCTCAAAGCATTTGTCGAAATATTTGAGTCCTTGAGTGTGATTGATGACGCAGTTGATGAAGAAAGTCGTGTAATAATCTTGCTGTCGTCACTTCCCGACCATTTCTCCACACTGGTGACTGCACTGGAAGCTCATGAAAAACTACCGTCATGGGATATTGTGACAGAGCGTCTTCTGAATGAAGAAGCAAAACTGAAAAACCAAAGTGCTTCAGACTTCAGTGAAAAATCCCTTGTGACCTCCAAATTGAAAAACTCACGATGCTTCGAATGCGGAAAATTGGGACACCTACGTACCAAGTGCTGGATCTATCAAGAAAAATTGAAGAAAGAAGATGGGAACCACACAGAAAACCAAAACAATTTTGTAGCAGGTAAAACAAATTATATCGGTGCATTGTCTGTGATAAATATCAATAATTGTTGGGTAATTGATTCCGGTGCAACAGCACACATGTGTAATAATAGGAATGATTTTTCTTGTATGAATGAGCTATCTAGCCCAATTAACATTGAAGTTGGTGATGGTAGAAACTTGCAAGGTGTTGGTGTAGGTGATGTTGAAGTTATGGTGTTGTTGCCTAAAGGTCGAGTAGATACCTGTGTTGTTAAGAATGTCTTGTATGTACCTGGTTTAGCTTACAATTTACTTTCCGTGCCTCAGATTACAGAAAGTGGAAACTCAGTTTACTTTGACGAAAGCTCATGTAAGATTGTAAATAAAGACGATGAATTAATTGCCTTAGGCAGTAAAGTAGGAAAATTGTATAAACTTAATTGCACCCTTAATTCAGCCGCTAAATGCATGAACGTTTCCTCTGATGAAATTCTGTGGCATAAACGATTTTGTCATCTAGGATTCAATAATCTTAAGAAATTAGGCACTAAGAATCTTGTTAGAGGTTTTGATTGTTCTGTGAGTGGAGATAACATTTTTTGTGAAAACTGTTGTGATGGTAAAAATCATAGGCTTCCGTTCCCCAAAACAAATCACAAAAGGAAACGCCAACCCTTAGAACTTATCCACAGTGATGTGTGTGGCCAGCTTAATCCCATATCACTTGGGAGTGGAAGGTATTTTGTAACCTTCATAGATGACCACTCCAGATATACTTGGGTGTACATTATCAAACATAAGAGTGATGTTTTCAAAGTGTTTCAGGAGTTCAAATCCTTGGTAGAAAATCACTATGATCACAAAATTAAAATTCTGCGCTCCGATAACGGTGGGGAATACATCTCTAATGACTTTGAACAATTCCTAAAAGGGGAAGGAATTATCCATGAAAAAACTGTGCCTAAGACACCTGAACAAAATGGAGTTGCAGAAAGAATGAATAGAACTCTTCTTGACTCTGTCAGAGCTATGCTGTCTGGTTCCAAGTTACCAAAATCATTCTGGGGTGAAGCTATATCAACTGCCGTGTATGTCAAAAATAGGAGCCCTGCTAGTGCATTGAATGATATGACCCCTTATCAGGCCCTTAATGGACACAAGCCCAACGTACAGCACCTCAAAACCTTTGGCTGCAGTGCGTACGCTCATGTCCCCAAAGATGAGAGGGAAAAACTTGATCCAAAATCTAAACCGTGTGTTCTTGTAGGATATGGAAGTGGATCCAAGGGATATCGTCTGTATGACATAAACAGTAGAAGGATATTTTTGAGTAGAGACGTTATGTTCAATGAATCTCAGCAGATGCCAATTGAGAAGGAGCCTTCAGAAGTAAATGATGGTAATTTTTCTCTTCTTCCTCAGGATCCAGAACCAGAAGACTCTGAGGGAGGGGTGGAGCATAGACAGTCAGATGCTGGGATGGAGGGAGTGCAGCCTAGACAATCAGCCAGATATCGACGGGCTCCTGATAGGTTTGGTGAATGGGTGTATTTAATGAAAAATGAGCTTGATATACCATCTTGTGTTCAAGAAGCACTCAGTGGACCAGAAGCAAAACTATGGGAAACAGCTATGGAGAATGAGATGGAGTCTATAAATCAAAACAGAGTATGGTCCCTTGTAGAGTGTCCTAATGACAAAAAACCTATCAAATCAAAGTGGATCTTTAAAAGAAAAACCGGACCCGACGGAAGCATTTGCTCGTACAAAGCTCGCCTTGTGGCTCAGGGCTACTCACAAAAATATGGCATCGACTACGACGAGACCTTCAGTCTCGTGGTTCGATTTGAGTCTGTCAGGACAGTACTAGCTTTGGCTGCCAAATGCAACATGCAAGTCCATCACATGGACGTTGCAACAGCCTTCCTTAATGGAGAACTGATTGAAGAACTATATCTGGTTCAACCTGACGGTTTTATTGTCAAAGGCAAAGAAAATCTGGTGTGTAAACTACAAAAATCGCTCTACGGACTAAAACAAGCTCCTAAGTGTTGGAATACTACACTAGATAGCTATTTGAAGAAATTGGGTTTTGTACAATCTAAGAGTGATGCTTGTATATACACTCGTGTTCAAGATAAGAAACTGTGTATTGTGGCGGTGTATGTAGACGATCTAATAATTGCTTCTGAGTCTGGTGATGAAATAAATCAAATAAAGTTGAGCCTTTCTACCCAATACAAAATGAAGGACCTTGGTGTGCTGAGTTACTTCCTAGGTGTAAGTGTTGTACAATTTAAAAACAATGTCTTCTTGAATCAAACTGCCTACACTGAGGCTCTGTTGTCAAAATTTGGCTTTGATAATTGTAAACCTGTTGCAACTCCCGCCGATGTAAACGTAAATCCGATATGCTCCCCAAATGATGTCGAATTTGACCCTGCCACTTATCAAAGTGCTGTAGGTAGCCTTTTGTATTTGTCAACCAGAACTCGACCTGACATTGCATTCGCAGTGAATAATGTTGCTAAATACAGCTCCAAGCCTCTTGAACAGCATTGGATGTGTGTTAAGAGAATATTCAGGTACCTGAGAGGCACCTCTAAACTAGGTCTCTTGTATAGCAAATGTTCTGATACTTGCATTGGTTATTCAGATGCTGACTGGGCTGGTGATAAAAATGACCGAAAGTCTACCTCTGGTTACTGTTTCACCCTCAGTAATTCGGTAATTACGTGGAGATCTAACAAACAAACTTGTGTAGCCCTCTCAACTGCAGAAGCCGAATACGTTGCTCTTGCCGGTGCGGCTCAAGAGGCTGTCTGGTTAAAGCACTTACTCAGTGATCTAAATTTTGGGACTATGGAACCAATGGTTATAAACGAAGACAACCAGTCAGCCATCTGTCTTGCCAACAATCCCAAATATCATGGGAGGAGCAAGCACATCGATATTAAGTTTCACTATGTACGGGATCTTGTAAGTAACAAAGATATAGACGTAGTGTATTGCCCTACCGACGAAATGCTCGCCGACATATTCACCAAGAACCTGCCGATAGAAAAGTTCTCTAGACTAAGAACGAAGTTAGGAATGGTCTCATCTGACACACATTCAATGTGAGAAGGAGTGTTGAAACCTTTCATGTAGCACCTTGAATGTATATGTGTATAATACTGATAATGTTACAGTGCTCTTGCGTAAGAATGTATTTAGACAGCACTATGCGTTGAGAACTGAGCTCATGGTTCTTGTGGATCTCTGCTCGTAGTTCTCGGGCTTGGCTGGAGTCCACTCCACCGCTACCCTTCGTAATGTAAACGTGTGTCCTGCTGTGTGTACTGATTATACAAACTCCAAGAGTCTCGTCTTCTTAACCTACGTCCATTAGCTAGGAGCGTCAGTGTTAAGTGAACTATAGTGTGTGTTCTGAGCAGTACCAAGTTTGAGCTTTTGTTGTGCTTTTCTGTCAATCATTTTTTGTTTCAACATTTTGCAAGGGTATCACGATACCAATGTGTTATAATCAGTTAAGGATGTTAATGTTAAGGTATTTTAACCCGCGCACGGTCGCGCATCCCTCAGAAAAGTAGTCAATTTACCCGCGTTACTCTGCCGTTCCCTGTTCACTTACCGTAATAGGCAGAGATGTAAAAATATGAAGTAATGAGTAAAAAATGTTGCTTTACACTTTGATGTTGTCAGATTTTTGATAACTTGAACCGTTTCTTTGTAATATGGAGTCAAACTCCGTAGATTTTTGCACAACATTGCTTCAAAGAGATCAATGGCCATTTTTGTGTTTTGGGAACAATGTAATGTTTTTCACTGCTTTTTTATGCAGAAAATCCTTCCAAACCTGCTGATGTTTTTATTTTTCCTCTACAACAATTAGAAAAAAAGTTATGACCATTTATGTCTACTAGGTGTTATCCATTCTTCGTTTTAGTTCCTACATAAATGCATGTTTGCATGTCTGGTTATATTACTGTAAGTATAGTGTTTCGAAACTTGTAATTTTCACACAATATGAATAAAATACTGCTCTACACGCTACTGACTTCAGATTTGTCTTATTTGCCATTTTTACGAAATAAGGCGAAATAAGGCCCTGAGTAGTTTCGCTGGTAACTGAGGCTGCCACTGACTGTTCGCACGCACACCCTCTCACGGTCGCCTCATTTACCACACTGACTGTGCTTACCCCTCCCAACTTCCAAGTGGTTGGAGCTCTGCCTTAACCCCCACAATGTGGGGGTTTCTGGCTCCAGAGGCGGTTTTCCAGTCATAACCCCGAGAGTTACCCGCGTAACTCTCATCGGGGTAACTCTCGACCAGATCCGAAAATGCAACTGTGAACACGATTTTGAGGTTACTCAAGCTATGTTTACAAACAGATTGCATCAGCTGATAGTTGACGTAATCATTTGTGTGAAAGAAGCGTGTTGAAAATGAATTTTTGAATCAATTAATGATTAATAATTGACCTATTACAAGCAAACGTGTATTTAAATTGTTCAATAATTTTCAATATTACAGTTCCTATGACGTTACCGTCAGCGGATATAGTTCTGCCTTGCTATTGAATGTTTGATCGTATATTTATTCGTTCAAATTATTTAATTGCATCGAAAGGGACTGCAGATTTTTCTGTTGATACACAACGAAGAATTTCTAATTGAATGATATGTTGTTCGCCGTATTTTTAAGCAATGTACATTAATCGTTTTTACTTATTATCAATATGAAAATAAATGCTCCCGCATATCTAGTTATTTTACTCAATTTACAACTTTTAATAAAACTTTAGTAGCTTCTGCCTTATAATGTTAGCAATCTTCTTAAAATTGACGAAAAATTATTGTATTTGATGTAACGGATTTAGCAAATAATGACTCTAATGTGAAAGTTAGTCTGCGGTAGAATTTTGTTTTCACGAGGCATTCTTCAAATGTAACTATTTTCAAGAATTTCACTGTAAAACAACAAAGTATTTAATCCGTGTAGGTAGCATGCGGTTGGGTAATTATTGTATACCCTCTTACCCAAAAATAGTATTTTCATATGGTTTCCTATAACTATTTTAATATAATGTCCGACGAGTAATTATATTAAAATCTATGTATTGTAATATTTTACATAGAATCATCTTGATTTGCCACTTGATGTTATAAAATTATTGAGAATATTTTCTGCCAGCATGACCTAACTTGTAGTTCCATGGAAGGTAAAAAATTTCGTTGTCGTTACCGCAGTGTTGTCTACTTCCCTAGTTTCATAATTTTTGCTTATTTATTTTCAATAAAAGAGCTAACTAATTTGTGTTTCATTTAAACCAATAACACAGTTACTGTTTAGCTTATTTAGATGCATTACTTAATTGTTTGAGACTTCAGTATAAGCATTTTAATCCTGGTGTGAAAAGAATACATAGTTCTTCGCTGAATACAGTGAAATGGAAAAAAACGAGGATTGAAATTTATTTGACAATAAAAATTTGATTAACAGAAATTCGGAACTTTATTCTATAGATGCACACATTTCACATACTATAACTGAAGGAACACGAGTGTTCATGCAAGACCTTAAATTCATGCACGATAATCTCTAAATTTATTTAGCATTCAGAAATATCACAGGTAGTTTCATAAAAAAAATAAAAAAGAAAGCCATCTATTTTGAAAAAATTCAAGCTCAAGCTCTAGTTAGCCCAAAGTAATTTGTAAACAGTTTTTTTTAGATGACATGTCAATTATAAATGAAATGATCACTAAAATACTTCAAAATGATGAGACCTTGCAAAAGAAATGAAGTATCAGAGCTAATTTGCACTCAGTACAATTATATAATACCATGAGTTCTTTGAAACGACATAATATAAAAAATTACCGCGTCAATTCTTTTGCGTAGAAATAGTGGACAGCATGACTCAATGACCACGTAGATGAAAATTTGTGCAATGCATCGATTAACTCAGCAGGTATCGTTTAACTTGGCTATCATTCAGATTGTAGCTAAAGCAAGAAAAAATGCTTCAGTCTGACTAGAAATATGAATCACGCATGAAGTACAACAGTTGACATATAATTAAAAATTTGTCAATTTTTTAGTAACTGCCAAATAAAAGATGTTAATATTTTAGAACTTTGTTATCATTACCACTACCAGCCACCCAAAGTGATGCAGTTAGCTTATGCTTGCTCAGAAAAAATTCCTCACACTTGAATATGAAAAAAAAATTACTAGTTTTAAAGGTGCTTGGCATTCAATTGTTCTTGAATACAAGAAATATTTTTAAAGCAATTTTTCAATAACTTAAATGAATAATGAGAGGATAGAGCAGCATATTCACAAATTATATAAAATAACTACCAGCAACAGCAATTACTAGTCTTCTGTCTTGCACAAGTAATGAACATTTTGTTATACAGCAAGCTCTACTAAAAATTCATATTTAGGTTGTTCATGAGGTTCTTTTCACAGCACTAATTTACTCTCCTGTTACTCTGATTGAGGTTAAAATAAATTCCTGATGGAAAGCAGCCCAGTTTTTTAAATATTTATGAACAAGATAATTGAGGAATACTGGATTCAAAGATATTTTAATTTTTTATTTTGGCACTCAATATGTGCTAACACAATCTGTTCTTCCAAGAACAAAATATCCTCTTCCTTATTCTGTAAAGCAGGTGAACTCACTCGTAATGAAGCAAAAGCCGGTGATGTTTGGGAGCAAATGTGAATTATGCCAAGTGCCTTATATATGTGAACTTCATCAGCACTATATTCACTACCTATGCAGGATTTTTTCAAAATTTTCCAATAAGAAGAGGCGAGTTGCTTTACAATGAGGTTCTATGCCAATAGATTTGATGGTATGGTTAATTAAGTCTGTTAATATACCACACTGACTAAATAAATCCATGTAAATCACAGCCATCACACAGGGCTTTTGCTAATAATGTACTCTATACACGGAGACACAACAATTATATTCTTGTTGCCCACACTTTTTATCCTGCTGCGCATATTAGCCCCGGCTTGCTGCTCACACCCGCCATCTCATGCCGCTCACAGTCATCACTCTGCCGTGACTGAGGTATTTGTTACAAACTGGAACGTTGTTCTTGCCTTTTGGGACAGTTGCTCACAGGTGAAGTTCTACAACATTCTCTGCAATAAACAAAGCTAATCAATACATTTTTATAAAATCATGATAAATTACACAAATGTGAATTGCTTTGATCTATGAGTTAATTCAGGAGAAATTTAGTAAACAAAGTAGTAACCACAACATCTATGGCATATATAAAAGTTTATTTGATATAAACAAGATTTATAATTGATTTCAATTCATAAATCCTGTGTGTAGAGAGGATTATTGGACTAGAACATAAGTTGGTTAAATCTTTTCCTACCATAATAGCTTTCCAAACTAAAACCACACCAAGAAGAGAAAAAAAGCCTTATAATATAGTATGAAATAAACAAGATGTGTAGCAACATCCTATGCATAAAAAGTCAGCTCAACAAAACTTTGAAAAACATGAAAGAAAATCAAGAAAAAAATAGATACATAAATGACAGAGAAGAATTTAGCACTGACGCAAGAAAAAGTAGGCAGTCACCTGCAAAAAATAGATATTTAAATTTATTTAACAAAAGCAAAGTCTACCTAATGTCTTCAGCATACCTTTAATTTTTCACTATAGGCCCTATAGGAGTTTAATTTCAACTGTTTTCCAACACTTTACTATTTAAATTATTAAAAAAGACTTTAATTACTCACAAAACTTCAACTAAGGCAAATAAGTATCATGAAAAAGTAAACATTTTGTCTTAGCCCTCAAATTTAGTAAAATTTGGTACAAGAATAAATACAAAGCTTTGATGTTATTAAAGCAATTTAAGGGGAGACACAACATTAATTTTTAATTGAATTTACTTACCTTTTATACAAGAGAATTAAATCCTACTTTGGTATAGGTAGAGTTAAACTAAAATCATCACTTCAAGTCAGTTAATAAAGCTGAAAGAAAATAAAATGATATTAGCTCAAGAGATGAAAATTTTTACTTAGAAAAACATGGACATTTTTATACATAAAATATAGTAATGACTATCTGACAATATTGGAGAGAACATTTATGCTGATACAATAATAAATATCTCACATACAGCTAAGGCAGAACCATTCAATAATTCAACTTTTTTGAGTGTTTGATAATTACTGAAACATGTGATAAATATATCTGAATTAAATAATATTAGACTTACAATATGAATTGTATTGTAGATTTTTATCAAATATTAACCAGTCAAAAGTGTTTTTAGAGATCTAATCTTCCAAGCTTTTTCCAGTAGCAGACTATTTGCGGTAACTGTTTGAGAGGACAATAATTAATTTTCCACTTTTTGCCCCCTAAACATAGTTAATTAGATATAGAGAAACAATTTTTCTTCTATGCACTTCCAATAGAAATGAGTATTTAACGAGTTATAACGGTAAATTAGTTACCGCAATCCAGTGTTTGAAGCAAGAAGTAGCGTCTTGGATGGCAGCACTACAATGGACTCTCTCTTCCACCGCGCTCGAGCGCATTCCCGCCATCTAAGACGGAATTTTCCTTACCGCTATAACTTGTTATTTTTGAGTAATAATTTCTATTGTGTTATCAACTAAAAGATCCTAGAAGTGGGTTCAGGCTCCGGGGGGTGGGCTGAGACAAAAACTAACATTCGGCTATAACTTTTTAAATATTCATTTCTGACGGAGAGTCCATAGAAGAAAAATTGTTTATTTACATCTAATTAGCTATGAATAGGCACTAAAAAGTGGGAAACCAATTATGGTCCTCTCCTCAACATTTACCATATTTGCAAATAATCAGTTAAACTTTATATTTTGAAAAAGAAATGAAATTTGAAAATGCATTTGATAGTTTTCATCCTTCGAAGGGAAGAGTTTGTTCACAAAAGAATGAAAAGAAATTTAGAAACGTAATTCACATCATAGAAGAATAGATATTGAATCATTTAAAGAAATTATATTACATACATGCTTAGTTTTTGTACAATAAGAAATATTTGAATTTGGATGGTAATTTATTTTCTTTAGCCTTACAATAAATGGCATAAAATCAACACTGTGTGTGAACACATTTAACATGTATTTCAAATAATTTACCCTTTTTGTGCTCAAAAACTTCACACAATATGCTTAAATACTAAAAATAATTGATAAATCTTTCAATTTTGTCTTTAAAAATCACTCATTTATAAGTACATACGAATATGTCACTCCATAAGCAAATTCCCGCCTAACACTTTGTTGGTAAACATTAGTGACGTAATAACCCAACCCGACAATAATCCTTTTCAAAACGAGGTTGCGGAGAAAGTTACTCGGGTGACACTAACCGGTGTTTCTAAAAGCAATCTTGGCGACGGATCACCTCTGGAAACACTGTTTTTGACGGATCGAGTAACCCGCGTAACCCCGAGGGTTACTCGATCACTTCGAGATTACGACTGGAAAACCGCCTCTGCTGTGTAGCACTCGCTGAGACGATCATTTTGGTGTATAACAACTTGGGGTTATGCCTTACGTCTGGCAACCAGTGAGCCTGGTAAATGAGGCGACCAGTTACAGTGCGCGGGTTAAAAACCAATGTATCAGCATATCATGTTTGCACTTTATTGGAAATAAACTGTTTTTCTTTCTTTCTTTCCTATTGACCAATAAAAGCATGAGGAGTCTTCACCAATATGGATCATGAGAAGTTTTCATCATCTGCCCGCCATTTCTCAGGGTAGTCAGATGCTCAGCGATCTTAATGCACAAACTTCATTGAAAGAAAGCTAACAAAGAACGTACTAAGCCAAGTCTACTTGGAAGAACTTATACTCTTAGCTGTAACGTTCTGACAACGTAAAATATTCAAAAATCCAGGTGCAGTACTTATGAGCAACTTTGTCATTGCTCGCGAGCTTCCCCTCGGGGGGGATACAACCATTGTATCTATGGGAATTAGCGCTCCCAGGGGGAAAATGTGTGAGGGCCGAGCTGAGAGTTAGGTAGGCCTTCTTTTTCTTAAAGTAAAGTGTTTTTTGTTACGTTAAGGATTACATTTTTTCGGTTCACTGCTGTCCTGTTTTTCAGCTCCTACTACTTTCTTCTGCAACTATTATCTTGTTTCACAAACTTCTTTCACAACTTACTGTTTCTATGCCTCTTCTGCATAGATTCCGCGTTCCCTTATCTCCATATTAAATGATAACTTCTTCCTTCCACTCCTCAGAACGCTTTTTTTAGCGGTTAAGGAGGCTTAAACCAACATCTAATCTAATCTGCTCGCTCGCTGTCTTGTCGGATAAAGACCGGGTAGCTAAATGCATTTATTACTTAATCTGGATATTTGTTCCATTAAAATTTACTCCACACATCACTGAAGTTTCACTTGATTCGTTTTACATCGTGTAAGACCTGACAAAGCTTCCACATGATATCCCAAAAAGTTGACTATAAAAGTTCCCGGCAGCTACCAAGCGTACAGATATCAGCAATATATGCCGTTCAAGTGCAGTCATTATCGCTGAATAAACTTGGAGGCAACAACATGTCATCTTAGTAAAACTTTTTACATAGTTCCTTATGATACAAGAGCGTTTAGACTCATTTTGAACTCCGAAACACGAAACAGTCAACTTACCTCCCAGCTCACCGCTGATTTTTTCAGGTTTACGAACAGCGTGGATCTCAGACGTGACAATGTCGTACGTCAGCGGGATGTTGCCGACGTCCTCCTCTTCCGGGTCCATCGTGGAACAAGAAATGTTCGATAGAAATTCACGCTACAAACGTCTTCTACTCAAGTACTCCTTTCATCACCTGCGAGCAAACTAAGTAAACATTTGTTGTCAACAATTCACGTTAGTGTAAATTCTCATGTATCACTACGGATTTTTTTAGAATTAACTTTACTTAATACGAACTAAATTAAAGTGCTTAAACATCAAATAGATGCTAGACAGAAGGTCTGAGATTAAACGTTTTTTCTTCTGCCCAATGTACATGCAAATAGAGCGACATTCACTTATGGTGGTTGTATAGTCTACGCTGAGCATTTTCAAAAACAGGCTGTCCAGTACAATCTTTGAATCATTCATAAACATAAAACAAATATCTCCCGTACATTACAATCAACTAGAATTCATTTAGCATAGCAGAGGATGGATCACTTGTTTTTCCGCCCTCTCCCGCATCCCTAAAAATTGTGGACGCAGAGATAGAAATATCAATGAAACACTAAATTTTCAATTCGCGTAAATAATTTACGGTTACTATAATTCGATTCTTCTACGAAACATCTCAACCGACACCTGTGAAACTTGAATTATCATAAGTAAATTTCCAGAATACATTTTAAACATTAAAGAATTGAATTTCTTAAATAGTTTTATTTTTTCCTTTCTTAAATGTCATAAATTACTGAAAGGGGAAAATTTCAGTTATCTCTGCGCTGAAAAAATATAACACACCCACACCCAACATAACCTAGTAACACACTGTCTAGATTTTAGAGAGCCGAGCCGAATTTCAGTGTTGCCACTTTTTCTGGCATACCACTACATTGCCTGAATAAAATCGCGTAATTAAATTTTTCCCCGTAGTAAAATTTTTGTTCATGTATGAAACGATTTCTTAGCGAGAATATAATCGTTTAAAAATACCTTTAGAATCTAAAGATATATCCCTATCTCAGTTAGTCTTGAATTTGTTGTTGGCAGTGGTTACGACATTCACCTAGCTAGTTTCTCTGTGCCTGTGATGTTTGTGCAGCTGGTAAGCGCTGCTTTAGTCTACTATTTCCTCTTTTTCGTGTCGTAATTTTGATTTTTAACTGTTGATGTCTTGTGGTATTTTATAATTTTGAAACAGGAGCTCAGTCATTCATAATTCCAGTTTTGTTTTAGATAGCCATTGTTCTCTCCCGACTCCTAACTCTGATGACCCCTGATCAGTATTATTCGAGAACAATAAAATAAGTTTTTAAAGATATTTCTTTGAGTGTAACAGAAGTAAAACTCAAGATTAGATTAGTCGTTAGTTTTAGCCTCCCTACCCAGCAACAAATGCGATCCAGAGTGAGGAAGGAGGAAGGCACCATTTAGTATGGAGTTAAGGAAACGCGGAATCTACGTAGAAAGGCATAGAAACAGTAAGTTGGGAAAGAAGATCATGAAACAAGACCAAAGTTGAACAGGAAAGTAGTAGGTGCTGAAGAACAGGACAGCAGTGAACCGAAAGAAGGTGGTCTTTAACATAACAGAAATATTTTATTTCAACAAAACATAGGCCTACCTAACTCTTAGCTCGGGCCCTGACATTGTCCCCCTGGGAGCGCTAGTTCCCATAGATACAATAATTGTATCCCCCTGAGGGGATGTAAAACTCAATTAATCGGGATTACCAACAAGTACTTGGAGTTTAATAACACCGAGTGAAATCCAATTAGGATAAGTACTGCCAATTAACATTTTCCTTCGTTGTTCATGACCCTTACTAAGGCATGAATCTTCCCAGTGAACTAAAGACGATGAAAAACCTTAACAATGGGTGAAATGTACTGCGGATTTGGCGAATCACATCGAATTGGAAGAGTAGAGACTAAGATCACAAACCTTTACTACGCATTCTCATTGGAACTTTCTTAGGAGAAAATCCTGGAGGGACTCTTGAGTTTGCAAGAAAATTAATATCTTGTCAACACAGCATTAGCAGCTCTACATTAGATAAAAATTTCTGCGGTTTTTAATACATCTTTAGATGAAAGAGCTAAGCAAGAATTAGAGAAAATTACGAGCGCGAGTACAAACTGAACCAATCAAATAGTGCGCGCTGAAACCTGTGTCAACAATACGAGATCATGCTGAAAAATGTCATCGAAGCAAAACAAAGCTACTTCTACAAAAAAAAACTTGTTAACGGCAAGCAAAGTTTCAAGCAAATGTGAAAAAAGCATTGTTGAAGTAGCTCAATATAAAAACTAATACCACAGAAGTTATTTTTGGCATCCCTTACAAACGGCAAATGTTTTACATGCTTTCTCCTCACAAGTTACTGTTTGAGCTTTCATCGAAGGGTCTAAGCTCTTTCCAAATGCGTCTATAAGTGTAAATCCAAGCAGTGCTTCATCCCCTAGTTCAAAAAATAAAAGGAGATCAGAGTCAGTTAATATTCTGGAGGTACAGGAATTTATATCCTCTAAAATAATGTCAAAGAAGTTGAACATTATGGTGTTAACATTCTGTATGAAAGACAGATTCCCTATTATACTGCCTCTAATTTGTTTGGTTATAAATTCATCTACAGTCACAAATAAATTTCCTGATCAGTGGAAATTCTTCATCATTAGGCCATTGCAATAGTGTGACATTAATAGAGCATCAAATTACAGACTAATTAGTATCCTACAAGTCATATCCAAAATATTAAAGAAAGTACTAACAAACCATCTTTCGTCTCACATGGCTATACGAGGCCTGTCTAAAAAGTATCCGACTTTTGGCCAGAAAAAATATTTCGAATACCTGACGGAGTTGGGACCCTAATCCCCTTCAAAGTAGGCCCCTTGTGCTTGTACACACTTAGCCCACCGATCCTTCCACTGCTGGAAACACCTGTGGAAGTCTTCTTTTGGAATAGTGTTCAGCTCCGTCGTCGCTTTCTGGTGCGAAGCAAAATCAATCAAGGTGATGCTGACTGTTTTCTTTGATGTCCGTGGAGTTTTGCATCACGGATACGCACCGGAAGGACAAACAGTGACAAAGGAGTACTATCAGGATGTTCTCCGGCGACTTCGTGATGCAGTTCGGCGCAAAAGACCAGACATGTGGACTGCGAACAACTGGCACTTGCATCACGACAACGCGCCCGCACATTCATCCCATTTGATCCGCAATTTCTTGGCCAAACATGGAATTACGACCGTTCGCCAATCTCCCTACTCTCCAGACCTGGCTCCTTGCGACTTCTGGTTGTTTCCAAAATTGAAGACACCACTGAAAGGATCCCGTTTTGAGAGTAGAGAAGAGATAATGCGGAACGCGACGACAGAGCTGAACACCATTCCAAAAGAAGACTTCCAGAGGTGTTTCCGGCAGTGGAAGGATCGGTGGGCTAAGTGTGTGGAAGCACAAGGAGCCTACTTTGAAGGGGATTAGGGTCCCAACCCCGTCAGGTTGTTGAAGTATTTTTTCTGGCCAAAGGTCGGATACTTTTTCGACAGGCCTCGTATTACACATCTATGCAGGTCAAGAAGAAAACAAGTCACCGAGACAACCAATAAATTTTAATACAAGAAAGTCATGTATATTTTTTAGAGATACAAATTTACCCATGCTGTAGAAAACAGAATTCATTACAGAAGAGTGATGTATAAAAGCTAATAACAATTTAACTCTGCTGTGAAGGTCCTCACTACAGTTTGGAACAAGCTCTTCTGCAAGTGTCACAACTAAATACTGTTATGCATCTTGTCTTCACATCTAAGTAAAGCGAAAGCACAGACCCTAGCGTCATTTCATTTTCAATTTTAACTGCCAAACCGTAAAATACTGTTCATATTCTTGGGGCTTCCCTCGCGAGAAACGATACAATGATTCGTCCCCACGTATTCAGTAGTGTCCTTAGAAAGAGGTAATCTTCCATTATACTTAAGTCCCAGTTTTTAGGTCTGGTTATCCGGAAATAGTGCTGATATCTAAACACAACGGTACAGAAGGTGTCACTGCACTCACCAATAGGAAGTAAAAACGTATCATTACTCCTACTCCACCTATGATCAATTGATTGATTATATATATATATATATATATAAGTTGGTTTCAGCCTCCCTTACCACGACAAAGATGTTCAGAGAAAGAAAGAAAGAATGAAGGCTTCATTCAGTACGGAGCTTTGGGAACGCAAAATCTAGGGACGGGTGTGTTCCCATGAGCATAGAAATAATAAGTTAAGAAGAAAGGTTAAGGAACAATTTAAAAGTTGGGAAAAACAGAGGTACTGAAAAATTGGAAAGCAGTGAACTGAAAAAAGATGGTCGATAACAAAACGAAAAACATTTTATTTCCACCGAGTGCCTAACTTTCAGCTCGAGACTTCACATTTTCCTACTGGGAGCGCTAATTCCCATTGATACAATAATTGTATCACCGTGAGCGGTCCTATTCCACCTAATGAGGTACAAATGTAACCCACCACCTAATATCAGGTACATTTGTTATAACACTTAATGGAAAATACATGTGTTAGTACACCACTTATTAGGAGGTACTAATGTCGCACTACCTTATAATGGGAGGTAGAGTTGTACATATCATGTGTGATTCATCTTCTAATAAATGTTGCACGAGTGTCACTTTCCTTAATCGGAAGTACAGATGCGTCACTACACTTCCTTACGGGAGGTATAGATGAGTCATTTACCTCCAAACTGATGGTACTGAAATGTTGCGTATTTTGATCGTTGCTACAGATGCATCATTACACCTCCCAATATAGGGTACAGATGCGTCACTGTACCCCCTAATGAGACATACAGATGTGTCACTACATCAACTAAAGGGATGTGCAGGAGTGTCTCTACACTTCACGGGAGGTGCTTGAGTTCAAACACCAAATCCAGCTGAACTGAAACTGACCTTACTAAAGTTACGACTGTTTTGCAGAGTTTAGAGACAAAGTTTCAAATTAATTATAGTTTTCCGCACGAGATATCAGAGTTGAGAGGTACAATTTTCTAAACGGGGAATTACATATTACCAATGATCCCGCACTAGTAACTTTAAAAATGTTTTTACTAATATCTTGAACACTCAAACTGAGAAATATATAAAATGTGACGTTACTGTTCTTAGGTATACGGTGGTGTATGCACTTGGAAGTGTGGGGAAATACTTAACTCGTGCAATTTTTGGAAAATACTTCGCTTTAGGAAATGTCTAAAAACCGTTATCACTGTTATTCTCGAGCGTGAGAATGTCGACCAAAGTTGATCCGTGTGTGTAAGGACAATTCGTCACTGTTCGGTCGGAAAAACAAGCGGCGATTGTTTGGGGGAGAGGTAGGCGTGTCAGATGTCGCGGCCTCAAGTGCGGCGAGCGCAGGCATAGAGAACGACGCACACACGAACACACGCACGATACAAGCCGAGGCTTTGCAGGGCAAGGAGGCGGACGTGACGTCTGAACACAGGCCCGCACAACCGGAGCCAATCACAGCTCGCCAAAGCTATGACGCAAGAAGGTGTGTCAGAGAACGCACCAGTTACATTTCGGCAACCCGAAGCAAGCAAGATTTCTACCAATCACAAGTGAAACACGTGATCTTTGCGAGGGAACAATCGCGAATGATCTGGAAAAGAAAACAAGCGAGAGTATATAAGCGGCGGACAAGTACATTCGAGAGGAATTTTTGAACACACGTGAGAGACTGCGCACGACGTCTCACGTCTGAGGGTGTTCTACACAATAGGCCAGCCTCGTCGGCTGGCCTTATACCCAACTGCAACTTGAAAGTTAATAATTCGAGGCACATAAAACAACGTTGGACGTCGGAAGTCATTGGAGCACCGTCTTACAAAGGAAGCCTAATCGAAGTAAACCAGCCTCGCATCGGGGATCGTCATGAATAAACGCGTCGGAGATTCAACCAAGAGCAATCAACATCTGTGCATCGGGGTCGAACTCACAATCAACTTCAGCGGCAGTCGTCAACATTGCAAATGGCAAACAGTTAAGATCGCTCACCAACACTGCAAAGTTCAACGCATGAAACTACAATGAATCAGCTCACAACCGCTTCAAGGGATCAGCTGCCCGTAGAAAGAAGCGGGGGAGGGCACCACTGCAGCGAGGTAGCAAGAGATCAGCCCACGCCAGCAGCAAGCCTAAGCTGCGACGCGGAACATCAGCAGTGAGCAATAACATCGGCTGTGAACGACGCGCAACATCAGCAGTGAGCAACAGCATCGTCAGTGAATGTCCATCAGTGAATCATTTAATATCAAAAGGGCGAGTGTTGTATAGTTGTGAGAGCTCTTTTAGGTGGTGATTGAAGTTCAATTTCAGATGTAGATCAGCACACAGATAAGTGCTTTTCAAAGTTTCGCGAAGATTCATCTAATTTTATAGGCAATCGATTTCCTGTGTTTATTTAGTCGAGGATCGACTTCCCGTTGTATGATTCGACACCGTGTCACAAATTCCAGGTTAAATCGTGATGTGTTATTCTCGCAAATATTATGATTTGTGTTACTGTGGAGCCGGCAGTCTGTGTATGCGTAAATCGTTGTCTACGATGGAGTATTGGTAACTTGAATTCCCGGTAAGCATCACATTATATCGTGTCATGTTTAGAGTCTTAAAAACGGTAGAAATGTGTGTGCCTTTCATTAATGCAGTTGTGCCCTTTCAAATCATTTCGTTTCAATGCCTTGTATGACTTGATCCACGTGTTTTTCCCAAAATAAATTCATGTAAATCTTCAATCCTTTTATTCTCCATGTCTGGTATGCAGGTGTACGCAAGCATAAAGGATAATACTATAACATGTGTACGGGGGTTGGAATTCCCTCAGCGTATGGAAAGGGGGTCCTAAACCCACCCCTTCTCTGTATCGCAACAGGAGAAATATATATTAATTGTCCTATGTAAGCGTACTGTCTGTATGTCAGCTTGGAAATTTTAAAGGAATTCATTTCAGTTGTCTAAAAATTTCTGTTGCTTTTAATTCAGTCAAACAGTCGCTCGATAATTAAGCAGAATTTTCTGCAAGTACAATTCACCCCGTGTCATTTTTAGTACGCTCTAATTCTTGGGGAGTAATTTCTAACTTAGAGATCTATGCCGTCGCCTGAGACCGGGCGAGCTGTTGGAAGGGTGATAAAAGACCGGAAATTTCTTGTGGCGGTAAAGCTGAGCCGCAGTCAGACTATATCTGAGCGCCTAATTTGAAGTAAGCCTGACTGAACTCTGTAAAGCTGTGTAATTCTCTGCCATTAAGTTTCTCAGGAATAATGAGAAGTTCATTTGACAGTATTGCAGGCGTAGATCAGATTTTTTTTGTCATAATGTTGAAATTGATTAAGTTGAATATTGTCTTCTTGGCGAGTTTCACAACAAATTTTAAAAAATAACAGTGTTGAATCTTCTGAGAGCATTTTATTTTCTTGGCCGTGCTAATCGTTATAAAAATTGCAAGTTCTGAAGTGCAGCCGGCATTATTAAAATATTTTTGTTCATCGTGGGATAAATTTGTTTGGTAATCATTCAATGACTAAAAAATTTGTTTGTGTTACAATCTCTCAAGGATTAGATTCAGTCGTGTAGGTACGTGATAGGCAGCAGAATTTTCGTCATGTGCTAATTTTCTGCGAGTTATTGTGGTGCCTCCCAATTTTGGTACTGATTCCGGCCAGAGCTGGGCCGCTGCTGCATGAGACTGCGTGAGTCGGCTTGTAATGGCATTTCACTGCTTTGAGTCATAAATGCGTGAGAGGACGGAGTAATAAAATTTGAGATTCTTGCAGCTGCAGTAGAACCATTTTCTGAGCGCCTAATTTGAAGTGTACTTGACTGAGTGTAATCCATGTCTATTAATTTCGAAATGCTACGAGAGATTTATACCTTCTGGAATCTTTGCTCATTTTTCTTTGTGCCGCTGAGTTGATCTAGTTAATGTTGTCTGAGTGAATATTGCATCAAATGCGTACTCCATTTTCTTGACAGTGTGTTCGATAAAAATTTTTTCTTGAGTGCTGAATTTTTGGTTGCATTTTCTATGATCTGCACAATTCTTAGGTTTAACTGAATTTAGGTGTGCAGCGATGGCTCTGGAAACTAACGCCGTAATTTTAGCAGACAACGCCTTATCTCAAGTGAATCTTTGAAACAAGTTAACATTTTTCTGGGCTTTGAGACATTTAGTAATAAATCTTGTTGGAATTTTCATTTTTAATGATACCTTACTCAAAATAATTTGCAGAATGTTTTGGCCTCGTGTTCGTCAAGCTTCTCCAATCAGCTTTAGCAACATAATTCATATTTTCATTTGTTGATATTTGAGTGCTTCAATTATTTAAATTGACATCTGCTGAGAAGCAGTAATGGGAATTTTGAGAATCAATTTCCTTGCTATCAAAGGGGTGGTAAATTCTTGTTGCAAACTGTTGAATGAATTAAGTGACGGTGCTTAGGATAAAAATCAAATGTAGTGTTTAAAGTAAGTGATAATTTTCAACGGTGCTGCACATTTGGTTCGTGGTCTAAATTTTATTTGCCTGGATATTACTGACGCCTCTGCCCGTGTGTTAAGTAAAGTAAAATTCGTCATCCCTTTCTATTCACATCAGGATGATGCTAAAGCACCAGTACATCAGAGTGAGAATTTAAATAATTGCTTCAATAGTAATACACTAAAATCATTAAATATTTTGGGTAGTTATCCCAAGTGCCAAGTATACAATCCATTCCGGCACTGACATATGTCAATCAATACCTTTATATCAAATTCACTGAGCATGAAAATTTTGCTTCCTTAACTTTTATAAATTCATGATGTTTAAAAAATTTCCTTTTGATGTGAATTCGACGGTAGAGCGTGGTAATTTAAGATTATTCAATCCTAGCTGCCTTCAGGTAGGAAGGAATTTTTATTATATTAAGGGTCTGTAGATTAAAAGGTGAACACGTGGATTAAAGTACAATTTGTCTAATCAGTTACATGTCGCTGTTGAATGAATTTCATTTTTAGTGTGCGTGATTAAAATATTGTGTGTTTTCTTCAAGTCGTTCGATGTCTAAAGGAATGTTCAAGTTATACTCATGTGTGAAGTGCAAATTATGTCTTACTGACACTGGATTCTACTACAGCGAAAGAAATAGAGTTACGTGGATTTCGAAGAAATACTGTGATTTTTCAAGTAGTATTCAGCATCGTATTATATCGCAAAGTAAAAGTATTGCCTCGTGTGAGAGATGAATATTTCCTGAGTACGCCTGGGATTATTGTCTCCCTAAACAGGAGGATTTACTTGTTGTATAAAGGTAATTTACCTGGTGTTTAAATATAAATTTATATCGGTTTAACGGAAAATTCCCGAGAATTCTTCAGAGTATTTTTGATTTTTTTTTCACATTCCTCGTATTTGTCTACGTATTCTTTCTCGTTCGTGCGCGGACTTCAGACAGGTTCGTGAGAGTTAAATTTTGCCTGATCAACAAAGTAATTCAAACGAGCCATCTATGGTTGAGCACGAGCTTGGAGGGACGGAAGCACACTATAATACTTTGAATGTTAACATGATTAGGTACCAACTTTGATTAAACTGTGTTGACCGCTTCGTCAGTAATTGAAATTCAATCGTGACTAATGACGAGAGTGTGTTTGCACAAATAACGATGTACTTATCAACTTCATTAGGATATGTTTATTTTCTAGTACGAAAATGCTCAATATTCAAGATGGAGTGTAATTTCTGCAAAGGAATTGATTTATGGCGTTAAAAAAAAAATTGAAAATGCATAGCAACTGGATGGTACAAGTGAAATCTTCATCGAGAATGTATGTGAGAGGGACGGACCGCGCAGCAGAGAGCCTCTGCCGGAATTTTATTGCTTTGTGGGTAGCACGCGCGATTAAGAAATTTGTCGGTACGTTCAAGCTGATGTGGTTAAAACTCTAGTGTGGTATTACGGAACGCAAGAATGTAGGATGTTGTGAGAACAAGGAAGGAATGGTTATTAAATGTTATCAGTAGCATTGAATTAAATGCGTAGTAATTGAAGGATGACGAAGAAATGACATCATTAAGTAACAATTGTGAAATGTCTCAAGGCTGAGAGTTAGATGAATAATCATGTCTTTTTGCATTTTGTGTGTGTTAGCAGGATGTTAGATCATCAGAACGGCTGTTATCAGCAAGAGTATGATGTAAAGTCTAACAGAGTGATGACACACTGTGTATTCATTGTTCATATAAACTTGCGGCAACGTGGAATCATTTAAATGTGCTGCACTGTCTCTGGGGCTGAGAATCGAATAGATTTTGTATCATGTCTATTTTTGCAATTTTGTGTCAGTGTTATCACAATGTCAAATCGTCTGAAGAGCCTTTCGGCGTAGTAAGATGTAAAGTTTGACGGGTTGATAACACTACATTTTTGTCTATTTTGCATTTTTTATTTGTGTGTCGGGGGTTGTTAGAATGTCGGATCGCTAGAAAAGCCTTCGCGGCCGAGTATAACGTAAAGTCCGATGATCTGGCAATACCCAATTTATGTGTAATTTTTCTCTTGTGTGTCGGTGTTGTCATAATGTCTGATCGTTAGAAAAGCCTTCGCGGCAGAGTATAACGTAAAGTTAGACGCCTTGACAATACTCAATGTATATGTGTTTTTTTTCATTGATGCGTATTCAGGATTTCGGCCTACCAGGCAATTCTCCTGCTAGTTCGTACGTCATGAGCAAGAATATTTTATTTTCTTCGGAATATTTAGGTGATTCAACTGATTAGTAACACCGTCGAACGAATTTCGGCTTTGGCTAGAGTTGGTTGAGGATACCGAAAGTAAATATTTATGTGTGTATGTAGGAATTCTTCGTGTAGCTCACTTCAGCCTCACTCAGGGCAGATTTGAAGGAAACCGAGGAAACATTTCTTACGAAAGGCGCTGTCTCTCGATTACCAAGTAACGATGTTAGACAATCAAACGCGTATTTTCGGAAGGAGATCATTAACCATTTAACGCGAACCTCGGGTGTTTACGTCATGCTAGTCGACAAGCTGACTGAGAACAAAAACCTGAAGGTCTTCGTAAGTAAATGTGTTTTTTTTTTGTTTACAATGAAAGAGCTTATGAGCTCCAACGTGGGAGTCCAACGCGTATCGACGCAGTAATCTACAGTATTTGTCCGCGAATTGACGCAACGAGGATCTACGGAATTTCCACGAGTTCACGTGACGCCAAGGATGAATTTTTATGGAAAAGCTTCAGTAACTTCGATTCTCAGCAGGGGGCCCCTCCCCAGGATCAGTAGCAAGCCCAGGATCAGTAGCAAGCCAGGATCAGTAGCAAGCCGAGGATCAGTAGCAAGCCGAGGAGCAGCAAGTCACAGGAACAACAACAAGCTGAAGCTAGGCGCGCAGGAGGAGCAACAGCAAGTTTGTTGGAAGAAAAATGTCTACTTTGAATCACAGGATGAAATAATAATTATGAGGAAGAAAACTTGAGGCTGAAAATCACCTCCATTCTTGAGATTGTGTTTTTAGGTGGATTGCAACCGAGAAAGCTGAAAGGATGTCTCTGCTTGTAACAAATTCGCCGATTTTTCCGATCTCTAATTTATATGTTTATCTATGTTGATGAATTTGCCGAGGGCAATTCGAGAATAATATGTCGTGTGTGTTTTATTTGATGCGTGCAAGTTGTCGGATATGTGCGGTATCTTTACTGTGTTCTTTGCTATTTGCGTACTACAATAATGTGTGTAAGAAATGCGTTTCAATTATTTAGTGTGTGTCAGGCATTAATGAATTTTTGTTATAAAAGCGTCAACATAGGCGTGTTACAAGAAGGTAAATGATGAGGTGATATGTAAGGATATTTTCATGTCGGGAAAAGCGAAGGGATTGAAAAATGGGGGCGAATATTTTCTAAATTTTTAACGTAAAGGGTACGTCACGGTTATAATTTAAATTAACGGATGAAAATTTGCACCAACTTTGCAAGTTGGCACAAATTTTTCTGGGGCGATGCGGGTATTGTGGGGAAATACTTAACTCGTGCAATTTTTGGAAAATACTTCGCTTTAGGAAATGTCTAAAAACCGTTATCACTGTTATTCTCGAGCGTGAGAATGTCGACCAAAGTTGATCCGTGTGTGTAAGGACAATTCGTCACTGTTCGGTCGGAAAAACAAGCGGCGATTGTTTGGGGGAGAGGTAGGCGTGTCAGATGTCGCGGCCTCAAGTGCGGCGAGCGCAGGCATAGAGAACGACGCACACACGAACACACGCACGATACAAGCCGAGGCTTTGCAGGGCAAGGAGGCGGACGTGACGTCTGAACACAGGCCCGCACAACCGGAGCCAATCACAGCTCGCCAAAGCTATGACGCAAGAAGGTGTGTCAGAGAACGCACCAGTTACATTTCGGCAACCCGAAGCAAGCAAGATTTCTACCAATCACAAGTGAAACACGTGATCTTTGCGAGGGAACAATCGCGAATGATCTGGAAAAGAAAACAAGCGAGAGTATATAAGCGGCGGACAAGTACATTCGAGAGGAATTTTTGAACACACGTGAGAGACTGCGCACGACGTCTCACGTCTGAGGGTGTTCTACACAATAGGCCAGCCTCGTCGGCTGGCCTTATACCCAACTGCAACTTGAAAGTTAATAATTCGAGGCACATAAAACAACGTTGGACGTCGGAAGTCATTGGAGCACCGTCTTACAAAGGAAGCCTAATCGAAGTAAACCAGCCTCGCATCGGGGATCGTCATGAATAAACGCGTCGGAGATTCAACCAAGAGCAATCAACATCTGTGCATCGGGGTCGAACTCACAATCAACTTCAGCGGCAGTCGTCAACATTGCAAATGGCAAACAGTTAAGATCGCTCACCAACACTGCAAAGTTCAACGCATGAAACTACAATGAATCAGCTCACAACCGCTTCAAGGGATCAGCTGCCCGTAGAAAGAAGCGGGGGAGGGCACCACTGCAGCGAGGTAGCAAGAGATCAGCCCACGCCAGCAGCAAGCCTAAGCTGCGACGCGGAACATCAGCAGTGAGCAATAACATCGGCTGTGAACGACGCGCAACATCAGCAGTGAGCAACAGCATCGTCAGTGAATGTCCATCAGTGAATCATTTAATATCAAAAGGGCGAGTGTTGTATAGTTGTGAGAGCTCTTTTAGGTGGTGATTGAAGTTCAATTTCAGATGTAGATCAGCACACAGATAAGTGCTTTTCAAAGTTTCGCGAAGATTCATCTAATTTTATAGGCAATCGATTTCCTGTGTTTATTTAGTCGAGGATCGACTTCCCGTTGTATGATTCGACACCGTGTCACAAATTCCAGGTTAAATCGTGATGTGTTATTCTCGCAAATATTATGATTTGTGTTACTGTGGAGCCGGCAGTCTGTGTATGCGTAAATCGTTGTCTACGATGGAGTATTGGTAACTTGAATTCCCGGTAAGCATCACATTATATCGTGTCATGTTTAGAGTCTTAAAAACGGTAGAAATGTGTGTGCCTTTCATTAATGCAGTTGTGCCCTTTCAAATCATTTCGTTTCAATGCCTTGTATGACTTGATCCACGTGTTTTTCCCAAAATAAATTCATGTAAATCTTCAATCCTTTTATTCTCCATGTCTGGTATGCAGGTGTACGCAAGCATAAAGGATAATACTATAACATGTGTACGGGGGTTGGAATTCCCTCAGCGTATGGAAAGGGGGTCCTAAACCCACCCCTTCTCTGTATCGCAACAGAAGTTGCCGATAAAGGGCGCTGCGGAGAGGGCTTAGGGCCAGTGGATGACAGGCAGAGTCAGTTAGCCATTGCATGTATGCTCGGTGTATTGTCTTCCGTATTTTTCTAGGCAGTTGTGGCTGCAGCAGCGATAGTTTTCTACGAATGTGCATCAGTTGGAGCCTTGTATAAAGTGTTCTGTGGGTTGGGCTCGTGGTAAGACAGCGGTGGTTGTAAGGGGGCTTGGAGGAGCCCAAGAGCGGCGGAGCCGCGAGTTGGGTTGGGCTCGTGGCGAGGCAGCAGTGGAGACTCGGAGGAGACCACGAGCGATGGAGCAGCAAATTATTGAGGTGCACGTGTAGCTAGGCTGCAGAAAAAAGCTTACTCGCACGTGAGCAGCTGACTGAGTGTTTTCGAGGTAAGCGAGTGCGTATACAGCTGGGCTGCACGCATATGGTGTGTGTGTGTGCGTAGCTGGGATACGTTTTCGCGTACAGTTTAATTTTTTTTGACTACATATACGATAAAGCTACTCATGACAAACTTACATCATGAATCCCCCCACAACCCATTTCCAACACCGACTAGAAACAACATATTTTTTCTAGGACGTGGGTAAGAAGAACATTTCTTTCCCTACACAAAATGCTCGTACTAAATCTACAATTACTCTCAGGGATTCTCACAGCGATTACTGATGAATTGATGACAGGTAGCTCAAAACACCTTTGAATAACAATGTTTCAGAAAAAGTGTTCACAGGAAATCCATACTTCTTATATACTCTTTTAGATCATCTTTGGGATTATAACTCACGAAGCAGTTCTACGAGTAGACAATTATTCTTCAACAGACAATCTCTAATGCGGTCAAGCGCTTCACGTTTCATCTTCTCCTGTAGCGTTTCTTTGCTCAACAGGACACATTCCAAACAATCAACTTTTAAAACAGCTGTCTTGAGCCTGATCACTTCCGAGAGAATGCTACCAAGCAATAACTATCATCGTTTTTCTTCAGAGTCATGTTACAGAAGTTCACATTTTGCTTTGTGGAAGCCAAAAGTTGTGTAGCAGTGGAGACATCAGCCACGCGCCACATTCGTGACCAGTCACGAAGCCCTTACACTGTGTCCTCCCATATATGAGTAACGAAGAATTCATTATGTGGATGCTGATCAGTCACTGAAGGCTCATCATACACTGGTTAAAAAACTGAGTTAAATGACGTATTTTTTAATATATCACATTAGGAACGACTTTAACGATACGCTGTAGCTCATTCAATGAAATTGTACCGGCGCTGGGTAGTCTGAAGGTTAAGTTCGACTGAAGTACTACGTAACTGTTTAGTGGTCATCAATAGATAATTGTAAAATGTTTAGAATCATTTCACAACACCGTACCAGGCGTCTATTTATATACATAGGAGTTCAATCATACCGAAATTACCCCACGCTACAACAGCTTAACAACATACTTGAAATAGGGTTACACAATACACAGAAACTGTTCAAAGTTCACCACAAGTTATAAGTGTTTATTAGGGATAAATACATCGTTCACACTTGACTTGAAATCTGCCAGTATAAATGGTCCACACGATCGGTACGTAAGAGCAAATATCGGAGGTGTATTAATAGAATTGTACACTCTAAAATATACGTGAAGATCGAAAAATAAATAAGTTCATTTATTCATATACTTCATGTATTCTAGAAGTTTATAAATAGATATGGAACACATGAAAAATAGAAATGCACTAAGTTTTCTGATAATGTAAAAATGTGAAGCAAGTTTGCACGCTTCAACTCCTCAAACTAAAACTTGTCTGCTGATCTGACACGCGAAGTCACAATGAAACATTTCGCAGGCAAGTAAATTTTAATCAATTCAGGCGAACTCTTTCAAAGTTTCACAACGCGTAACAAACGAATACAAAAAACTTCAATTTAATTTTTTTAGGTACAGACGAATATTACCTTTAGGAATTCAACTCAGCATATTCGTTCAAAGTATGTTTATTACGCGTAACAGACGAATATAAAAAACTTCAATTGAATATCTTTGGGTACAGACGAAAATTATACTTGAAAATCCAACTCAGCACATTCGTTCAAAGTATGTTTATTACGCGTAACAGACGAATATAAAAAACTTCAATTGTTTATCTTTGGGTACAGACGAAAATTATACTTGAAAATCCAACTCAGCACATTCATTCGAAATACATTTATTACTACAGGATACAGATAAAAACGCCTCTTTGAACCAAATTTTAGGGATACTGACGCTAATATCAATCAGCTTTTAAAATGAATTTTAGACACCTCCACCGCTACGCTCAACTGAAATGGTCTTCTTGCGCGCATCTTCTTCGGCCATCTGCGCCAGCTGAGCGAACCGAGAGTGTGATATGGAGCCGCTCTTCAGAGCGGCCATCATCTGAACACAAGAAACAATGTTAATGCATCTTCAATAAAATTATTTCCGCACGCATCGGTACTAACAAAAGTACACTCATTTAGTTCCTATAAGGGACATTTTGAACTATTTTGAGAAAAACCGTTCGTGAACAGAATGAATTCGAAGCATCGATCTTTTTAGACATGGTCAACTACTCTCCCAAAAAGTTATAAATATCACACATATGAAATTTCAACTCATTAGAGCTATTTTCCTGCTCAAATTGGCCCGTGGAAAGAGTGTCTAGGATGTTTCGGTGAAAGTTCAGTAACTTAAAAATTTCAGCACAAACGTATACATGCTGACACGTACTGTATGTGCTGAATACTTGGAAAAATAAATGTTTGCAACTGCAGTAATAGAGTGAAAAACTATATATTGAAATATGAATAATTTAACGGTTCCCAAATACACGAGAATCAACCAATAAAAGTCTAACAATTTGATGGAATTCGAAGATTCTTCTTTACAAAGATTGAAAACACATAATAAAAAAACATTGAAACTAGTAAATCACACACTTTCAAGTTATTTTGCAGTTGAGTGTTCGTAAAACTAAGTCATTCGAAGCAAAACAGCCATGCAAAATGGTTTCATTACACATGACATGCGGAGACTTTGGTTTTTAATTAGCTGCATGCAAAAGTAAAGCATTTAGTTTTTAAAGTAGGCTTGAGAACAGATAATATAAAAATTCATATGAAGAAGTATGATACACTATGATTGATTGAACAAAGATGTTCAAAGAGAGGAATGATGTAGGCACCATTTAGTTTGGAGTTAAGAAAACGCGCAATCTATACAGAAAGGGTATGGAAAAAGTAAGTTGAGAAAGAAGATTTAGAAACAAAGTCAAAGTCGAAGAAGAAAATACTAGGTGCTGAAAAACGTAACAGTGAACCGAAAAAAGGGAGGTTCTTAACATAACAAAAAATATTATTTCAACAAAAAGAAGGCCTACTTAACTCTGCTTGGGCCCTCATATTTACCCCCTTGAGTGCTAATTCCCATAGATGCAACATTGATTTACGCCATGCCATCATGAAACAACATGGAGAAAGGCCTGCACACCCTACGCCACGATGGTTTGCCAAGAACTACTCGTAAGCTTTATTGGAAATTCAGGAAATATTAGAAAACTACTCGTATGATTTATTACTAAAACATTCTTGCTGAAACTTTTTTACCAAATATCACTAAAGCTAAATTTTATTTTTGTAAAATTTCATAGAATAGAAGTGTTTGTAATATGAATTCAAAATAAATATTGCGAGTAACAGTGTAATTAAATATTGTCCTTTAAAACAATAAACAGTTAATATTTCAAAAACCCGATTTTTTTCGAAAAATTTTATAGAAGAAAAAGTGTTTATACGGCCATTTTTTACTTGGTGTGCAATGTTGTACCTCTTGTTCTGAAACACCCTGTATATCCAACCCTATACATCGGTGTGATGTATACCTTTGACCTATAAACCGTACATTAAAGTAGACACTCAAAAGTTGTCATATCGGGAAGCGTTTCAGGAAATTCAAACTCCTAATTTCAGTTAGGGAGCCAAAAGAGAAGACATTTTCACGACAGAAGTTCCGGAGCATAGGGTTCTTAGCCTAAACTATCCCAACAGTCCAGCACCTCCGTAAACCGCTGCAACACTTGACCCAACATTAAAGGCCTGCACATTTCTCACCCATCAATTAAATTGTCTGCATCACTGAACAACCTGGTCGCCAACTGATTTTCTAACAATCCGCAGTATCGTTTTTATTGGACTAAAAGCTCTACATCCCATCCGTTGTTAGGTCCCTACACATCAATCTTACTAAGATAGGCACATTCATCATTTGCAGCATCATCATTCACTGAAGAAGGAAAAGTCTCTTGAGTTCCTCTGCACAGTAGTCAATCCGTCATCTATTCGCACAAAATAAAGAGTCTCTAGGTAGCAAATGAACAAGATAAACGATGATCACATTGGTTGAGTAGAATTGAACAGTAACTTCTCAGCAAGATAAGCTTACGAACATTGCACCGAACAGAATGAAAATAAAATTGCGGCTTCAAGACTTTAATGAGATGAACTCACACCAAAAATTAAGCATCGAATCTGGACTGAACTAATTCATTAATTAGTCTACAGAGCAGCTAGTTAAGTGAATTACGTTAAACATAATGGTAAACATTAGAATAGCGTTGGTGATAGAATGCCCTAGAAGTCACTGAACTTATTCGGGCCCACACGTAGCTATACTCAAACTCGACCATTGTACTAGACTTAAGAAACAATCTACTTCCGTATCACTTGAGGTAACTAAATTTTTTTTTAAATTGTTTTTAAAATGCGTGCCAACTTTTCTAACCATTCATCTATACGAATAAAAACCATGTGTTAAAACTCAGAGCGTTATAGCAATAAAAAGGTACACGTACATACATACAGCACTTCGAAAACTATTGCTTTCCATACAAAAAAAGAAGAATCGATAGAATTTCCCGTTTCTAGAACTAAGGAGAAGATTAAGATTAAGATTATAAGTTAGTTTAAGCCTCCCTAACCGCTGCAAAAATAGAGCGTATCGAAGAGAGGAAGGAGGAAGGCACCATTTAGTATGGAGTTAAGTAAACGAAGAATCTACGCTGAAAGGGCATAGAAACAGTGAGTTGGAAAAGAAGATTATGAAACAAGATCAAAGTTGAAGAAGTAAGTAGTAGGTGCTGACAAACAGGACAGCGGTGAACCGAAAAAAGGTGGTCCTTAACATAACAAAAACATTTTAGTTCAACAAAAAAAAGGCCTACCTAACTCTCAGCTCGGGCCCTCACATTGTCCCCCTGGGAGCGCTAATTCCCATATATACAATAATTGTCTCCCCTTGAGGGGAGAACTTAGGAGAAAGCAAGACTGTAGCTATACAAATGTAGAAATTCAAAACAGTAATTTCATCGAAGAAAGAATCACACCAATCCCTCACACACAGAAATTACACTTCAAAAATTATATTCTAGAAGAAGTACGAGAGAAAATATAGAAGCAAACTCTCGTTATCTGAAAACCCGAATCAAAAAACTTAAAGCAAGTTTTCAAACCGAAAAAATTACGCTCTCCATACGAACACTAACGAGATGAGCACGCCACACAGCAGCCGTTTAAATACGTAATGATCAAATCAATAAATTATAAAGGTAAACGGTAAAACTCAGAGTAGGTAGCTAACTTTGAAGCAACACGAAAAAAGGACTACAACTTTGAAGCAACACAAAGAAAAAGACTACACGCGCAGGGAGGCCCAACCAAATACCTGCAAATACTCCTCGAGTTCGACCTGGCCATTGAGGTTGAGGTCAATCTCCTTGAGGATCTCGTGGAGCTGCTCTCCGGGCACCACTTGGCCTCGAGTCTTTAAACAAACGTAAGCCCATGCCAGAGATGTTCACATTCGTAATAAGCAATCTACAATAAACAAATACGCACATAATTGAAAAAAACATATGACGACGCTTCATTTGAAGTTGTTCGTGGCACCGAGTGGTTGTTCGACCTGACAGCTGCATACAATCTGTCAGGCCTTCGTTTTTCCTCTTCCTCTCTAAAACACTTCTTTTAACCTCAAGCATTTTGTTCGTCTGCGGCTAGTAATTTGCTGATCATCGCGGATGCAGACATCTTTTATGCATTTTTAAGATGATAAAATTTAGGAGGAATTGGTCTTACATAAATATGAATTAGTTATACACAAGCAGGTGCATAATCAGAAAAAAAGTTAAGTGCCGTCAAATTGTGTCGGTATCGTGCGTTACATTCGGATTAGAATTCGTGGCGTGTTAGGGTTGAGTTTTTAGTGTCACTGAGTTATTTTATGCTACTTCTGTGCTCCGGGGGTTACGAATAGTTTTGTATTGCCATAGGTCGAATAAATTGCTAAGAATTTATAAGTCCCAGATTGAGATACTTTTCGTTTTTCATGCGCAGAAAGTTTCAATTGAGACGAATAGGGAGACGAGACTCGTTTATAACGAACTGGATGATTTTGTTAGTCCGGGTACTGAAAAAAGATGTTCGGAATTGCTTGATTCCCCGTACGATGTTCCTCCTTAGTGCAAAATTTCCTTCGATACACGGCTATACTGAGCCATGACCCCTGCAAACTGCCCCAACGGACGCCCACATAAGTGCTGGAAAAAATAAGGAACATCCACCCACTCATCAACAGAAATCGACTCGTATCACTTACTTCCTTGATCCTCATCCATGGCAGGGGTGAGCGTGCACTGGGAAAGTTGTCGGTAAAGACTCAGAATTCGAGGGTTTTCATTATTTTATCTGCTTGAGATAGCTTTCGAGGCGTGGTGACTAACATGCTCGTCTTTAAAATGGAAGACTGAGCTCCGCATTGCAAGCCTGGTATTTTTCCTCGTTAGGAAATGAAAAGAAGTCATTCATATTTCCTCACTAGGCCCAAAAGTTAGTGATAGATACTGGTTTCACCGAGGATTACTGCCACTGGGTCTAAGTATTAGATATTAGGCAATTCAAAAGAATTGTCCGTTACAGCATGTGTAGATTAACATCAACCCTGCAGGATAAGTAGTTTGAATCGTATTTTGACCCTAATGTCTCAATTAACAACTTTGTAGGAAATATTTAGGGGTTCAAAAAATTATAATGAAGAAGACTGCTGATTCAGTTCAACGTTATTATTGGCATTCGAGGCAGGAAACGAAATCACCACTATAGATTTTTCCTGTCTTCATCAGCGACAAGTTGGTTGATTGTGGCGGAATTTAAATTATTTTCATATTTTCTCGCTCATCACCTGCGCATAGGGTCGCATTCGTTTGTGCCATTTTTCGCAGCATGAGTTTTCGGTCTCTTTTATACCATAATGGATTTGAGTAACTGTGTCAGGGGTGTCTTTAGGCGTGGATTGATTGATTGATGGTAAGAAAGTTTTAGCCTCCCATCACCACAACAAAGATGTTCAAAGAAAGGAAGGGTGAAGGCACCATTTAGTATGGAGCTATGGGAACGAGGAATCTACGCACAAGGTGCATATAGTCAGCTAAGAAAGAAGTTCATGAAACAACAAAAAAGTTGAAGTTATAGATGCTGAAAAAAATTTAGCAGTGATCTAGAAAAGATAGTCCATAACCTATAGAAATTATTTCAACAATAAGCCTCCCTGGGAGCGCTAATTCCCATAAATTATTATTATTATTATTATTATATAAGAAAGTTTTAGCCTCCCTTAACCACGACAAAGATGTTCCAAGAGAGGAAAGAGGAAGGCATCATTTAGTATGGAGTTGAGGGAACGCGGAATCTATGCACAAGGTGCACAGAAACAGTAAGCTAGGAAAGAAGTTCATGAAACAAGAAAAAAGTTGAAGAAGAAAGTAGTAGGTGCTGAAAAACAGGACAGCAGTGAACCGAAAAAAGATGGTCCGTAACAAAACAAAAACCTATTTTTTACAACAAAAAGGAAGCCTACCTAACCTTTAGCTCAGGCCCTCACATAGTCCCCCTGGGAGCGCCAATTCCTATAGATACAATAGTCGTCTCCCCCTGAGGGGAACATTGAATGAATAAAGAATTTTAGTATTGAACGAATAAAGAGTTTTAGTACTGAATGAATCAAGAATTCAAATACTGAATGAATAAAGAATTCAAACAATGAATGAATAAAGAATTTCAGTATTGAATGATAAAAAAAATTCAAGTGTTGAATGAATAAAGAATTTGAGTATTGAAACCACAAAGGATTTGAGTATTGAAGAATAAAAAACAACTCTACACTCTCAATGCCAAAGCCTGTGCATGCGGTGAGAGACGGACGCGGATGTTAGTCATTAGAGCACTGCAGTTGCGCTTCAATGTAGCACCAATTACCGCTCGCTGCTGTAATAAGCAGCCATGTATAACATTTCGGAATATGAACTGTAAAATTATATTAGCTGATTCTCTAGATGCATGGAATCCTAAGGGTGATCGAGGGTTTTTGGTAGAAGGAGTTAGGTCATTAAAAATAAAATTAAACCAGTATAGTTTTTACCCCAAAATGCGGAAAGATTAATGTAGTTCATCCTAAAAAAAAGTTTCAGTTTCAGAGCTTGTGATAATACTGCTTCTTGGGTAGAAGTTACCTAAACATTTGTAATGCGAGGCAAAAAAAATCCGCAGCATGAAGTGTTGCGTATCATTCGCAACGGAAGTTTCCGATCAGCAATGCCAGGCATTGATTGAACAAGACGTAACATTGAGCACTTTTTGGGCGTTCTAAGACACCTAGTGAAAATCAAATAAATTTAAATATTCTTGTAATAGTAAGTATAGATGTTTCGGATTGGCAGTCTTGGGTAAACGAGGTTCATATTTTCAACCTTTCTATCCCAATCATAAAACCTGATTCAAGAACTAAATATAAATCATTTTATTTACAGCTACTTTCTTGCCATCTACTTAACAATCGTTGGAATATATCTCAGTCATTGAAACTGATTAAATATTTATCAAGTATTGAGAATATTTGAACGTATACACTCGCTCACTTCAAAATGAACAAAATTCAGAAGAAAGGTAAAGGATAATCCAGGGACAAACAAAAATAAAAAAGAGAAGCAGAACAAAAATTACAATAGAAGCACAAGTAGATGAACAAAAAAAGCATAAATAAGCAGCAAAGAGGAAGGAAGCAATGTGACCTGTGCGCGCAAGCAGAAGGCCTAGCACTCGTTACACATTGACTGCGAAACGACCCACCGCTAGGTCGCTTGAAAAAGTTCCAATAATTTTTTTAAAATGAATGGTACCTAATGGACCCAAGTAACGATTAGTATTTATAAAATTTCGAACAACTTTTGAATTCAAAACTGAATTGAATACTGAACTTCAGTTTAACCCATCGCAGTCAACACGTTAACACTCGCACATGTGTAAAGCGCAACACCTCTTCCCGTCCTGGCCGCAAGCAAGCAGAAAAAACCACTGGGACAACATTCTGACCACCGAGAAAACTAACACCTCAATAACTGCTCCTTTGGTGAGGTTTGAAGGCGTGAGAAACCAATTGTTAACTGCGTCCACATTATTCTAAATTACCGACAGTCTCGGCAGTAACAGCATCAAGTTGAAAAACCTATGGAGGAGCCTTCAAAATGCATTCGAACTATCAGAAACAACGCCGACGATCTCTCCAGCAACGTATTCCACGTCACGGCAAACGAGTTTTACAATTGGTTGCACCAGGCCTTCTAACCTCACAAAGTAAGCACTCAGCATGAGGCCCCACAAAGTAAGCATTCAGCATGAGGCCTCACAAAGTGAGTATCCAGCATGAGGCCTCACAAAGTAAGCACCCAGCATGAGGCCTCACAAAGTAAGTATCCAGCACGAGGCCTCACAAAGTAAGCACCCAGCATGAGGCCTCACAAAGTAAGTATCCAGCACGAGGCCTCACAAAGTAAGCACCCAGCATGAGGCCTCACAAAGTAAGCACCCAGCATGAGGCCTCACAAAGTAAGCACCCAGCATGAGGCCTCACAAAGTAAGTATCCAGCACGAGGCCTCACAAAGTAAGCACCCAGCATGAGGCCTCACAAAGTAAGCACCCAGCATGAGGCGGTTATGGCTCTCACAAAATGATAAGTACGAGGGCCTCTGTTACCTGCACGTAGTCAGGGAATTCGACCTGCCCGTGTATGCGCGTGTCTACCTCACTGCAGAGCTCGTGCACGACCTCGAACGAAGACGCCTCGCCGTGCTTCTACAACCAAAACGCCATCATGTTTAGTTATCACGTTCCCCGCGTATTGGTACATATGTGTACCAGTATGTTGAAACGCCATCATGTCTAGTTATCGCGTTCCCCGCGTATTGGTACAGATGTGCAGCACTATGTTGAAACGCCATCATGTCTAGTTATCACGTTCCCCGCGTATTGGTACAGATGTGCACCACTATGTTGAAACGCCATCATGTCTAGTTATCACGTTCCCCGCGTATTGGTACAGATGTGTACCACTATGTTGAAACGCCATCATGTCTAGTTATCACGTTCCCCGCGTATTGGTACAGATGTGTACCACTATGTTGAAACGCCATCATGTCTAGTTATCACGTTCCCCGCGTATTGGTACAGATGTGTACCACTATGTTGAAACGCCATCATGTCTAGTTATCACGTTCCCCGCGTATTGGTACAGATGTGCACCACTATGTTGAAACGCCATCATGTCTAGTTATCACGTTCCCCGCGTATTGGTACAGATGTGCACCACTATGTTGAAACGCCATCATGTCTAGTTATCACGTTCCCCGCGTATTGGTACAGATGTGCACCACTATGTTGAAACGCCATCATGTCTAGTTATCACGTTCCCCGCGTATTGGTACAGATGTGTACCACTATGTTGAAACGCCATCATGTCTAGTTATCACGTTCCCCGCGTATTGGTACAGATGTGTACCACTATGTTGAAACGCCATCATGTCTAGTTATCACGTTCCCCGCGTATTGGTACAGATGTGTACCACTATGTTGAAACGCCATCATGTCTAGTTATCACGTTCCCCGCGTATTGGTACAGATGTGTACCAGTATGTTGAAACGCCATCATGTCTAGTCATCACGTTCCCCGCGTATTGGTACAGATGTGTACCACTATGTTGAAACGCCATCATGTCTAGTCATCACGTTCCCCGCGTATTGGTACAGATGTGTACCACTATGTTGAAACGCCATCATGTCTAGTTATCACGTTCCCCGCGTATTGGTACAGATGTGTACCACTATGTTGAAACGCCATCATGTCTAGTTATCACGTTCCCCGCGTATTGGTACAGATTTGTACCACTATGATGAAACGCAATCATGTTTAGTTATCACGTTCCCCGCGTATTGGTACAGATGTGTACCACTATGTTGAAACGCCATCATGTCTAGTTATCACGTTCCCCGCGTATTGGTACATATGTGTACCAGTATGTTGAAACGCCATCATGTCTAGTTATCACGTTCCCCGCGTATTGGTACAGATGTGCACCACTAGGTATATAGCTTATTTACGAACCAGTATGAATGAATAGCCTCACAATGGTTTCACTACATTCATTTAAAATAGATAATAGCGTAAAAGTTGAAATATTACAGTGAAACTGTATTTATCCCGCTTTTTAGAACGGTTGAAAACGCAATCGAGCAATAAAGACGGTTTTTAATTCTGCTACTTTTAACCTAATCAGATCAACCCTAGCAACTGTCTGCATATAATACGCGTATTGGGTCATATGTATACTGATGAATAAATTGCTCATTCACGTACCGGTAAAAATGAATCACATTTCAGTTTCACGACCTTTTTAAAAAAGTAACAGTTATCATACGAGGTGAAATGTAATAGTTTTATTGTATTTTTTCGTATTTCTCAGGACGGATGGATAAAAATGTATTCGAGCAGAAAAGTCGAGTCGATTCCCCAATTCTGCTACTTACAGCCTAACCAAACCAACCGTCAACATCCGCAGAAACGCGGGGAACGTGTTAACTAACACGTGACTACGATTGTGCTGTTGCTACGGTAAGTTTGGTTATTGAAATGTTTTTTTTTAAAGAAATATGATTTCTATTAAAGCGATTTTCTTTGCTCTTTTATTCATGGTCAGACTATAGGATAAGTCGTTTTGACAAATCCGCTTTTCTGCTCTAATATATTTTTTACTATTTTAAAAAGCATAAAGAATACAACTGCACCATAATATGTTACCTTCTACTCTAAAATTTATTTCGGAAAAAGCAGCAAATAGTTGAGATGTTAATTGTATATTCCGGTACGTAAATGACCTATTTACCTAGTGGTACGCATCTGTACCACTTCAGAGTCTAAGTGTTAACCCAAGTGCATGATATCACGTCCATTTGAAAAAGGAACAAAACAGCACACAACTAAGGTCAGGAATGAAACTCATCAGGATCAAAAACTAAGGTATAAATAACATATACTACGCCAAGAATTCAATGCGCAAAAAAAATGTTAGCCAAAAGCGGTACACATTAAGCTAGCTAATGCAACACAGAAGTCCTAACATTATAGTAAGAGGAGTAAGAATTACAGAAAAATAAGAGAAAATAAGAATTACAATGAATCAATTCTTCTGTATTATTCCCCCGAGGGAAGAGGCAAATAAGTTAAATGAAATAATTTTAGCAGATAAACGTGTATTCATTCAGAAATTCAATGTAGTACTAGTTGAAAAAAGCTTTGAAGATACATATAGACATTTAAAGATAAATCTATTTAAAATAAAGCATATTTCACGGGTGCAGTTACTAAATTTAAGCACGCATGTAATGTTTAAGATAAAGAATAAAGGGTAACATTTAAGACCCAGATCTGGAAATAAACTAAGACCTTCGGGAATATCTCAATACACGAACTCAAACTGTAGCTACAACCACCCTCATCCAGCTTCACTAGGAAAAAATAAAAGAAAAAGAAAAACAGCTTATTTCCAATAAAGATGGTACAAATAAGGTAGTACATCATTGGTTTTTAAAATATCCTAAAGTAAATACACTTAGATGATACACAGACATGAGTATTTTAATGCCCATGTCACTAGTCGATAAGAAATTATTGAGGGCTATGTACTCCTAATGTTGCTTAGAAACGCCAAGTGTGCCAAGACACGTTTTTAGTTCACGATTCTTACAAGCACTGGTCGAGTTCCTGAGGAATATTTCATTCCATTGCTCATTACTTTGGAAATATGAGGTTTTTCTTCTTTTCTTTCTTTCTTCCTTCCTTGTGTTTATTTTCTAACCCCATTGTATGGTGTGGTGTAGTTATAACTTGGGAAGTTTATAATCAATGGAGTTTTTTTCGATATTTCATTCCGAAACAGTCGACACATGTCACCTTCTACGTTAGTTTTCCTACTGCCTTGTAACTGGTGCCACATGCACGACGCAAAGTTTTCCTACTGCCTTGGTGCGACATGCATGACGCCATTTATGACGGTTAGCCCTGGGTAAGCCGGAACTTGTTTCATTTAGCAGAATACAGAGGGGAATTGCGGTTCTTTTCTCTTTCTTACTTACGGAAAGATACACAGGACTCGCCAATATCCGCATGAAGAATGAGTGCTCTGAACCACTAGGCCTCGGGGCCCACAAAAGTGTCCAAAAGATGTTACAGTACGATGTTTCGTTAGAGAAAACAGGCTCAATCTTTAGACCGGTTCCATAAATTCCTATAGTAATGTAATATCAATTTATATCCAAATAGACTTAGTCGATCATTTACACATCAAAGAGTGAATAAGTAAGTGTCGTCAATGAGAAGCCATAAATTATGAACAATTTCGGTATCCAAAGTTGACCTGACACGTATTCCATTGCAATGACAGAGTGCGACCCCCCAAAATATGCTAGACCACCGAGCAAAATTCAGGATGTAAAGGTTTGAGAACTTCGGCGAAACATGAAATGATGGAAATACTCGCATCTTCACTGAGATTTGTAAGGCTCTCCAAGCATTCACAGCAGTTAGGAGAGATGGGTTAAGGACAAGCTGATAAATCAACCCTAGCACTAATGCAAACGCTATATATGAAGCTATACTTCTATACATCACTCAAGATCATCAACCAAGTCCACAAGACTTGTAAAACAAGGACTTGAGTTGACAGCACTAGACTTCATTGAACTCCCTTTTACCCTTTCAACGTCAGCATTTTTGTCCTCATGTTACTGCTATCACAACCACCGTCATTGAACTGGCACTGGCATCAAGTAGTCACTGCCACTCGGCAGTGAACGCGAAAGAATAAGTTAGGGAACTAATTTAAGAAGAAATACAATAAATTAAGGCTATTTTCGAAAGAGGACCGTAAAGTCTTTTAGGGCGTTAAAGGTGTAATATCATCTTACCTCCAGAGATCTGCGGAGATCATTGAGAGAAATGTATCCCTTCTTGTCGGTGTCGAGGGAATTGAAGCGCTTGACGTAGTCGGAAATTTCGGACTTGGTGAGGTTGATGGGGATCTTCTCTCGCGACGCTCTGTTGACATTCTGGCCCATCTCCCGCTGGAGGAACACCCGCGCCATCTCCAGCTGCTTCTGTAAGGTGAACAACCAATTAATTTCAAAGAAGAAGTAATTCATGCCTTTTCATTTGCTACATCACCAAAAGAGCTTAGATTAGATAATATGCTAGTTTGAAAATCCCTAACCGCTAAAAAATGGCGTTCCGAAGAGAGGAGGGAAGAAGGCACCATTTCGTATAGAGATAAGGGAACGCAGAATCTATGCAGAAGGACATAGAAACAGTAAGTTGAGAAAGAAGTTCATGAAACAAGATCAAAGTTGAAAAAGACAGTAGTAGGTGCTGAAAAACAGGACAGCAGTGAACCGAAAAAAGATGTTCCTTAACAAAAAAATATATTTCAACAAAAAGAGTTCAACCGAACTCTTAGCTCGGGCCCTCACATTTTCCCCCTGGGAGTGCTAATTATAGATACAATAGTTGTATCGCCCTGACGGGATACATAAATAATATGAACATTTCAGTTAAATTCATCTCAAGTATAAAATTTTTCCGCTTTACTTGTTCTCATTTTTTTTTGCCCTAAAGTTAACATAACTGATGCCACAGTAATGGGGAGGAGGGGAGGGAGGGTTACAGGATGTGTAGTTTTCGAATCATGAAGCACGATCATGAATAATCTTCATAGAATGCCTCGATAAGAGAGCGCTATACTACCACCATTCAACACAACGGGAATTAAAGCAATTACGTCAACAGCTCTATTATTACCACTGAAAAGCAACACAGGCTTTCGGCACGACCCATTTTGCTTGGAAACCACAAAACGAGAAAACCATAATTTCGCGCGTGCTGTCCGGCCCATTACTCATTCGCATGACGTTCGCACGTGCAGACCGGTGGACCAATGACACGCGGAAGCGATGCAGCCCAACTGCCCGTGCATGGATTAGATTAGATTATTAGTGAGTTTAAGCCTCCCTATCCACCACAAAAGTGATCCAAAGAGAGGAAGGAGGAAGGCACCATTAAGTTTGGAGTTGAGGGAACGCGTAATCTTCTCAGAAAGGGCATAAAAATAGAGATTATGATCATTAGATTATAAGCTAGTTTAAGCCTCCCTAACCGCTACAAAAAAGAGCGTATCGAAGTGAGGAAGAAGGAAGGCATCATTTAGTATGGAGATAAGAGAATGAGGAATCTATGCAGAAGGGGCATAGAAACGGTAAGATGAGAAAGAAGTTCAAGAAATAACATCAAAGTCAAAGAAGATAGTAGTAGGTGCTCTAAAACAGGACAGAAGCGAACAGAAAAAAGGTGGTCCTCAACATAACAAAAAAAAATAAAACATTTTAATTTATTAAGGAAGACGGCCTACCTAACTCTCAGCTCGGGCCCACACATATCCCCTGGGAGCGTTAATTCCCACAGATGCAATAGTTCTATCCCCCTGCAGCATGAGGGGGCGGTGCATGGATACGCGAGTCACCGCGAATATGAGCGCATGGGTGTTTCGAACGGCCGAACAATCAGAACTACACACAATAGACGAGGCAGCGTACAATCAACAAGGATACTGTGCATGTTTCAATAGAATTCTGCGGAACCAGAAAGAACGAGTTGCAGGCCCGGGATGTAGATCTGTATAAAAGCAGCAGAGAACACACTACATGCCTCATACCGTGGTTGCATTTGTTGTGACAAGTTCTCACACGTCTTATCACAGGTAATTTTTTGCACACGATTACTGGTTTCTCTACAGCTCTACATTTTTAACAAGTACCTACGAAACTAAGTCTCCCAGAAACAGGTAGTTTTTTTGGTACGGTAACTTGTACGGCCAAGGTTTCAGCATACAAGGTTTATTTTTTGTAAGGCCAAGGTTTCAGCAAGCTTACCACAACGAGGTACTTCAAATTAATCTAAAATGTAACGGGAAAACTCGTCGTGACTTTCTTCACGAGTTTTCCACCGAAGTATTCCAAGAACGAGCACGTTGAATCAAGACTCCTTTGCTCAGTTGACGAGGAAATTTTCGTTTCACTAAGGAAAACTTCCTCTGATAAAATGTCTATAACACACGAGCACTCAAGTCATCAATAAACGCTTCCATTTTCCACTTAGAAAGTAAAAGTGCAAGTAAATTTCTCTATTAAAAGTGGCCATAGAATCCAGCCCTTAACCAAAAAACGCACAATTGCACAAAACTAGTCTCTTGCTCCTTCGTAATAATACTTAATTAGGCATCCCATCCTCATGAAAGAAGAGCACGGAAAACTAATTTAGGCGAGTTGCTTCAAAATTTTAACAAGTCATGTGGGTTACACACTAAACTACAAAGAAAGTGCATAAATGAAATAACGAAGCACTAAAATGAATTAATAACAAGCAATAGTATAATACGCGTGCTACATATTCGCCGTCAGCCCGAGCTTTATTTAGCTCGCATAGTTGAGGCACAATAACTATACTCGCATAATTTAGCTATATCAATCTTACTCGCACAAATGAGCAATACAACTTCATTTTGAAGGCATTATAAAACTATTTAAATTTATTTTACTCGCCTGGTTCAGTCGCACTACATTTCAAACGCGTAGTTCAGGAATATTGTTTTATTTTACTCGCATAATTTAGGAAGATTGTTCTATTTTATTGACATAATTTAGCCATATTTCCTCATTACATTCGCGCGTAGCTCAGACATGTTATTTCATTTTACCGCCCCAGTCCAGCCAGGTTTTTAAACGTCACCTCAACAGCTCTATATTGTTCACCTTGTTTTCTCCATCATAAATATCGCACTGACCAACAAAATGAAGATACAAATCCTGCTTGCAATGAAGTTTGTGGTCAGGTTTTAAGCTTCACCTCGAACGGTTCAACGACGTTCACCTTATTTTCTCCATCACAGATATCGCACCGACCAACAAGATGAAGATTCAAATCCTGCTTGCGCTTACGTTCGCGGCGGTTGTGAGCGCACGTCGCCCTGGCGGCGGCGGTGGACATCACAAGTGAGTCTCCTCCGTGTACACAGAATGCTTTATTCCAATCAAGCAAGCCTGATACATATCACCTTGTACAGTGGTTTTTCAAATACCTCCTATAGAATTAGAATTAAGGTTTAGAATTAAGGTTTAGAATTAAGGTTGTGAAACAAGATAGAAGTTGAAGAAGAAAGCCCGAGGAACTGAAAAACAGGACAACTGAGTACCATCAAATGTTTTTCCCCTGGAAGGGCTAATTCCTATAAATGAAATAGTGATATCCCTCTGAGGGGGGACTACGTTTTCCTGATACTTAGTGAGCGTAACTGAAAATAGTTACAGCACACATAAACCATATGTTAATTTTTCTGTGAATACGTGTACTTTTCGAATACACAAGGCCCCTCCAAGCCACGTAAGATAAGCCTGTCTTTATTGAGTCCAGTTTTATTCATAGAGTTTTAAAAAGTAGGGCCTTACGTAGAGGAAGGTTTCATTTCAATGGAGTAAGGCTTATTGCAATATCGTAAAAACGTCAAATTCTACGATTTCTGTATACCTATAGATAGAAACTGCAATATGGATGTCGAAATATAGCTTAACATATGACAATTACGGCAAAATAATTTAAGATATGGTATATTACTCGTAGATACATTTTCGCCGGAACCACCTGACCAATGAAAGCTTATCAAGCGAGCGCATTGCAACTGCATAGCAGCCAGTGCACTAGCGCGTTGTATGAAATTACAATCTTGATTTGATTACTCAGCTTGCTCAGTTGTTAAGTAAATGAAAACATTATACTGAGTTATAGGCGGCCGCTAAATTCGTTATAGAGGCGAGTCCCAATATTTCACTAGGCAGCCGCTAAATTACCAAGTAGATCAATAAGTTGGATCCACTACTCGACTACATTTGTGATGGTGAATTACACCAAAAAGCAGTTTTTCAAAAATCACTTTTGTGTTACAGTGGGTTTGGCATTAGCCAAGACGCGCGCGCCTGTTTTGAGTTACTGATTCCGTCATCTGAAAAAGAGGCTTTGAAGAACATCACTGAAACCTGCATCACTAACAACGGCCTCGACACCATCCTCGCCACCATTTACGAATCACGTAAGTATTGAGTGTTAGTAATGCCTTATTTATACCTCAACTTTTTGATTTGGAATTGAATTCTCGCGAATAATTTATCCCTATGAATTTTCATGTTCAATTAAATTTTGTGAGCAATGCCTTCTCTCAACTTTCTAATTTTAAATTGAAATTCTCAACAATTTACCCCTAGGAATTTTCATAGTTAAAAATTTTTTCAACGTACCAGTGCACGAGAAGGCGATTGAAACCACAAAGAACCAGAGTATTACAGTCTAGACACTCAATAATATCAAGTTCGATATTAAATATATTCAGCAGTCGCCTCGGTTTAGTACGAAGAACATGCCTCCACACAATGCCAGGGATATTTCAGCAATTGCTAGTGTTCAATGTTAAGGACATTCAGAAGTTAAAAATTGGCATCGTCTCGTATCTCAGTCAAAAACAATATGCTCTCTGCCAAATATCTGTCAAATATCACATCCCATCATTTTTCGTTTCTGGTAAAACTGTGCCATATCTTCATCATGAATAGCACACACCGTGCCATATCTCTGGCAACATTAACTTACACCAGGTCACATTTCTTGTAAAAATGACGTATACCAAGCCATGTCTCCCTCTCAAAAGAGAGAGGCATGCCATGTCTCTGCCGAAAAAAGCATACATGATGCCATATTTTGTCAAAAATAGCGTACGTGATGTCATACCTCTGTCAAAAATAACATACACCGTGCCATGTCTCTGCCGAAAACAACATACACTGTCCCATACAAACACTAAAAATGACATGCACCGCACCATTCCTATGCCAAAAACAGCATACACCGTACCACATCTCTGCCAAAAACAGCGTACACTGTGACATATCTTTACCAAAAACAACATGCTCCGTGTTACAAAGCTACCAAAAACAACATGCTCAGCATAATACAGCTGTCTAAAATAGCATACAGTGTGCTCAATATCTCGATGTACGGCACACAGTGTGCTCACTATCTCGATGTAAAATAGCATGCACCGAGTCACAACTCCAACATAACAAGCACCTCTCCCCAGGCCACCGCCGCAGGAGGGACCCCGCACAGACCTTGGAGGATAACGGCTACACAGAGGAGGCGCTCACGCTCAGGACCTGCGTCGCTAACGCCCTCGGATTTGTGAGTGAACACGTTGGATTAGATGTTTGTTTAAGCATCCCTAACCGCTAAAAAAATAGCGTTCCGAAGAGAGGAAGTAGAACTATACCATTTTTTAGTATGGAGATATGGGACTAGATTAGATTAGATGTTAGTTTAAGCCTCCCTAACCTCTAAAAAGAGAAGCGTTCAGGGGAGGAAGAAGGACCGTACGATTTAGTATGGAAATCAGGAAAGCGGAATCGATACAGAAGAGGCATAGAAACAGTAAGATGAGAAAGAAGTTTATGAAACATGATATAAAAGTTGAACAAAAAAGTAGTAGGTGCTTAAAAACAGGACAGCAGTGAATTGAAAAAAAAGTGGTCCTTAACAATCAAAGTGTTAAATATCTTATTTCACCAAAAATAAGGCCTACCTAAATATCAGATCGGGCCCTCACATTTTTCCCCACTGAGTGCTAACTCCCATAGATGTAATAGTTGAATCTCCCTGAGGGGTTTCATTTATTGCAACTTGATATAAGAAATATTTAGTATTTAATTCAGCATACGAATGAGAAATAATGAAAATAAAATGGTAAACAATCGAATATTAGAAAAAATAATGAACTATTAACCAGCGAACGTTTAAAAATGATAAACTGTTAATCAGCAAAGGTTAGAAAAATTAAAATAATGAACCGTTAACCTGCGAACGTTTGAAAATAATGAAATATTAATCAAATTGTGTGTTTTTAGGTGGCGGAAGACGGTTCGTTTGATGAGGATGCATTCAGGGCCTCCATCCAGGCGAAGGTAGCGGGCACCAGCTATGAGGCGAACGTCGAAACGGGTCTGACGGACTGCCCCAACACCGAGCTCGCCGACTTCAAGGTAGGCGAGAGTAATCCAAAATACTAGTTGTTCAGTGAAAATACTAGTTGTTCAGTAAAAATGCTAGTTATTCAGTGAAAATACTAGTTGTTCAGTGAAAATACTAGTTGTTCAGTGAAAATACTAGTTGTTCAGTGAAAATACTAGTTGTTCAGTGAAAATACTAGTTGTTCAGTGAAAATACTAGTTGTTCAGTGAAAGGACTAGTTTTTCAGTGGAAGTACTAGTTGTCCAGTGAAAATAGTAGTTGTTTAGTGATTAGATTTAGATTCGATGTAACTTTAAGCCTCCCTAATCCTAAAAAAACGTTCTGAAGAGAGGTAGGCACCATTTAGTAAGGGGATTATGGAACGCGGAATTTACGCAGAATGGGCATAGGAATAGTATGTTGAGAAAGAAGTTTATGAAAAAAAAGAAAATAAAGAAATAAATTCCATTGATGAATGTATTTTGATTTTGTTAGAACTCCGTGTTTTTGTATTTTTCAGAGAGGTGCAAATGACCACAAAATTGGTCGAAACGTTCTTTTTTACTATTGGAATTTTTTGAAAGAAATATGATTCGTATTAAAGCGATTTTCTTTGCTCATTTATTCATCGTTAGACTTTGCAAAAAGCAAAACTTTTACTTATATCCATAAATGAAAACTGAGTTAGTGACTACTATTCGGTCAGTAGCATGATGAAAACTCCCTCCGTGTACCACCGGTGGCTCACGTCGCAGTCAAAGTGTTCAACATCGTTAACGGTTATGACCTCCGCAGATCCGCGAGTTCTTCCAATGCGTGCTGGCCTACTGCGCTACGGGGGGCGCTCCAGCCTAAGACCTTCTCGTGTCGACCGTCACCGCCAGTCACGCCTTCTGATTCTACAGGCTGTCGCCAGTTGCCTTGTATCCGCTAATCAATTCAATGCTGTAACACGTTGACCGCGATGGGTTAAACTGAAGTTCAGTATTTAACTCAAATTTAAATTCAAAAGTTGTTGGAAATTTTATAAATACCATACATTAATTGAGTCCATTGAATACCGTTAATTTTAAAAGATTGTTGACTCTTTTTCAAACGACTCATCCATCGATGGGTCGTTTCGCAGTCAATGTGTTGAGTAACGAACGTTGCCCGTAATTTTATGAATGTCATGTTTCCTATCACCAAGGTAAACTGTAACAACAATTTCAAATTAAAAGTTTTCTCAAATGCTCAAGTGAATCTCATCCTTTACGTCCATCAAAGTATTTGGTTAGCATTCCCTGCTCGGTGATCTCGACTGGTGTCCTGCTATCGACGCCATAAAGAGGATGCTTTATTCCAGTCGATCTATCCTGATACATCCCATCTTGTACATTGGTTAGATAACGATAACATAAGAATACTAAGTGTATTTAATGATACCGGGGAAAATTTATGCAAGAAAAGTGAAAATGAAAATGACCGATTGAACCGTGCTCGCCAGAGGATGCTGGACAGTTCCTAGTGACCAACTGACGTCGGCATCTGAGTGGCCGGGCGCAACACAGCGCGAGGGCAGGTCATCGCAACTTTTTAGATGGCAGCCGAGGCTGCCGTGTAAGACGGCATAGTTCTGAGTACAAGATTTATCTCCGACAACTACAGCTCGTACGTAAAGTTCGGTTTCTTGTATAGTGCAAAAACTCATACATTATATTCGCAGTCATCATTTTAGGTCACTTCTAAGGCGAAAATTGAAGAATGGTACGTACTATCTACGCAGTTTGGGGAGTATTTAATTTTTCTTTGTAGATATACGCACAAGGGAAAAAGATCCTAAGGAACCTAACCTCACGCTACAGTGGTAAGGTGAACGTATTGCGCAGCCGATGCAAACCGGGGTAGATACTGATAGATAAAAGCCTGACCTGGTCACGACGATGTTCAACAGGATTTTGATAGCCTAGGGCTAGCATCCTTCCCGCATCGTCAATCGAAATCTTAAGACTACCATAGCGAGGTACTGCAGCTGCACTGAGAGGCAGGCTTATAAGCAAGACCTGTTATGCTATTGCAGCACAAGCCAGCAGGAGAAAACACAATCAACACATCATAGCAGACTGAAAATGAACGAACCAAATCACCTTCATGCCCCTTCCAGCCCTAAAAGGAATACCAACCGCTGTCACAATGCTATACAATACTCACCTTTTCCTCTTTGTCGGACCATCCGCACTCCTCATCCACCTTTTTTCTTTGTCAGACCATTTGCACTCCTCACCCACCTTTTTCACCTTGTCGGACCATTTGCACTCCTCACCTACCTTCTCATAGCGGAATTTTTTGCACTCCTCACCCACCTTCTCATTGCGGGATTATTTGCACTCCTCACCCACCTTCTTCTACTTGTCGGATCATTTACACTCCTCACCCACCTTCTCCACATCGCAGGGATTCTTTGCACTCCTCACCCACCTTCTTCTCCTTGTCGGACCATTTGTACTCCTCTGCCATGATGGCGACGATGGTAGGCAGAGCTTCCTCAGCGGCCTGGGCGTTGAGGAAGGCGAGCCGCAGCCGGCGCGCAATGATGTCCACTGCCGTGACGGCGTACTCCCGGCAAGCGTAGCGCACCTCCGCGTCTATGTACGGGAAGGCGCTGTGTAGACGCCGGCCCACTGCACACAACAATTATCAATAATTTGTGCTTCTATAGAAAAACTGTTCATTTCCAGATGATACGAAAAGCTCATCATTGGTTTTCAAAATAATTTACCGAGAGGTCTGCCACACTAAATAGCATGAGATCACGCTCCAGCCAGTACTATAATGTGAGGTCTACCACACTATAGCATGAAAAAGTAGGAAAGAAAAAAAGTTTATGTCCAGTAAGATCCACCTGTAGCTAGTACTATAGCGTGAGGTTCGATTAGGTCTTTTGGATATTACTTGTTCCCATACATTCAACTTATCGATAAATACCTAATTTTTTATGGGTGCTGAAAAAGAAGCAAGCCAAAAATAGATGGTTCATGATAAAGCAGAAAAAACATCTCGGTTAAAAATTACGTCTACCTAACCTTCAGCACGGGACTTCACATCTTCTCCATGGGAGCGCCAACAGTCATAGCTTTTACACATTGACTGTGATGGATTAAACTGAAGTTCAGTATTCAACCCAAATTTAAATTCACAAGTTGCTAGAAATTTTATAAATACCAAACATTAACTGGGTTCATCAAATACCACTAATTTTGACAGATTGTTTAAACTCTTTCAAACGCCCCATGATGGGTCATTTCGCAGCAGGAAAACTCAAGCACCATCCACCGGTGGGTCGTGCTTCGCAGTCCATGCTTTTACAATTGTACACCCTTGAAGAGCGTAGGAAATGAGATGCTTTCACAACTGTACACCCTTGAAGAGTGTGAGAAATGAAATGCTTTCTCAATTGTACACCCTTGAAGAGTGTGGGAAATGAGATGCTTTCACAACTGTACACCCTTGAAGAGTGTGAGAAATGCAATGCTTTCACAATTGTACACCCTTGAAGAGTGTGGGAAATGAGATGCTTTCACAACTGTACACTCTTGAAGAGTGTGGGAAATGAGACACATTACGACTACAAGGTACCGTGCAGTACACCCAACTCACCAATGGGCCACCGCTGCCCCGTCATGTTGGCCAGCTTGGCAACACTAAAGGCTCTGTCGCCGTACGTGTGCGCGAGATGCTTCGCCACTTCGCTCTCGAGGCCAAAATCTTGTACCAGTCTGATGAACATCGTAGGCGTCCAGGTGTGGGCACCCTCAAGCAGCAGGCCGTCCGTTTGCGAAGTTGGGTGGACGGGGTCTAACCCGCAGTCTGGAGAAATGAAAGAAAGAAAAACAGTTCATTTATAATAAATTTGGTACATGAAATGTATTATATTGGTTTTTAAAATAGCTTAACATTAAGAATCCTTAGTTGATATTCACACAAGGGTATAGTAATGCCCAGGGAGTATCGTAATGCCCATCGTGGAGTGGAGTGTACGGTCTTTCCTCATTTCAGCAAAGTTTTAAGTCAAGTGAATTTCGGAAATAGAACTTCCAGTAGCCAAAATAAGCCTTCGTCATCTATGTTCACTCCTAGAGAAAATCTTTGACGCTTCAGCTGAATTATTTTTGAGGAATAAACGTTCCTTCAGCGACCTATTTGTACATTTATATGCATTGCTCTATTATTGGAATTACATAGTAAAACTGATTTCTCAGCTTCTAAACTTGAGGAAAAAGTGAATGAGTGAAAAGCAAGCTTAATGAGTAGTATGGTTTTCCTATAACAACTTCAACCAGTCTTTCGTTTCATAACCTGCCAGAGAAACTGCTTCCACTCTAGTGAAATAACACTTCTGCAGGAATCAAACCAAGATGTTTCATGTCCGAAATGTAATGCTTACACTCGCGCCATAGAAAATAAAGAACATTCATGACATGCAGCTTACACTGCAACACACGAGGAATTTCAAAATTAAAAAAGGAGCAGTAAACCCTACACATTCCTCTATTAAATTCCTAGCAAATGAATAACACAATACTCGGTTAACACTTTGACTGCGGCAGATTAAACTGAAGTTTAACATTCAACTCAAATTCAAAGTCAAAGTCAATTTTAGTTAGCCATGTTGAAATAGAAAACATTAACTGGACCGTCCCTTCCCTTAGTTTTGATTTAGTACCCATTAAAATTGAGTTTGTGACTCCTGATCGGTCAGTAGCATTATGAAAGCTCTCTCAGTGACCACCGGTGGCTAATGTCGCAGTCAAAGTGAAGTCTCAACACACGACCGCTGGCTCACGATGCGGTTAAGTGATAAATTCCTCACAAAGGAAGATTAGACTATGAGTTAGTTGTCTCACAAATGAATAACACAGTGCTCTGTCAAGTCTCCACTGACGTTGGATGGCAGCATCGAGGGTGTCGACAGCCATAGAGCGGTAGGTGGTCCACTTGCCGCCCGCCACGGTCACCAGACCAGACTGGCTGCAGTGCACAATGTGGTTCCTGGCGATGCTCTGAGTGTCAGACTTGTTCGGGTCCTGCACCAACGGCCGGATCCCAGACCAAGCCGACAACACGTCGCCTCTCCGAACCTGGCTCACAGTAGCATTTTCGAACATAACATTAATGCGGGTAATATACTTAGAGACCTTATTTACAAAGGTAAATGTATCAAGAGATAGAATTAAATTTGATAAGATGTTAGTTGACGCCTCCCTATCCGCAACAAAGGCGATGTAAAGAGAGGAAGAGACCATTTAGTACAGAGATAAGAGAACGCGAAATCTATGCACAATGGGCATAGAAACAGTAAGTTGAGAATGAAGTTCATGAAACAAGATAAAAGTCGAAAAAGAAAGTAGTAGGTTCTGAAAAACCGGACAGCAGTGAACCGGAAAAATTTGTTCCTTAACATAACAAAAAAGCATTTCATTTCAACAAAAAGAAGACCTACCTAACTCTCAGCTCGGGCTCACACACATTTTTCCCCAGGGAGTGCTAAGTTGGAAATGAAAGTGCAAACTGTATTGTTCTTCAGGATATGACCGATCTAGCCCCACAGTCTCACCTCTACGTCAGGGCTGAGGTAGTTCTTGACCTCCTGCAGGATGAACTGAATGTCGTCCTCCGTCGGCGCAGGATGGTGGGTAACTTTGCAGGGCGTGTCGGTGGTGCCGGCGATGGTACGGCCTTCCCAAGGCAGGAAGAAAATGACTCGACCATCCGAGGTGTTCGGGTCCAACAGCCCCATCTGCCGAAACAAGAAAAATACTCAAATTTTCAGGATTATAAACACCACCGTAACCATTAGCCAAGACTAATGGTACGCCAAATATTACCATCAACCCTATAACACAGATGGTTGTGAACAATTTCTAAGATATAACAATAACTCAACACTGCGGACCTTTTCACGGTGAACTGCCTTACAGACAAGTAATGTCATTTACGGTTACGCCAATATTGCCGAAAAAATAACTTCTAAGATCCCCTTGACCATAGAATAGGCCATCTTATTCCATAGTATATGCGTAGCTTAACAATTGTATATACTTATAGTTAAACAACTGTACATATACTGTCCGTGTATTCTATCAAATATACATGTTGAACCCCAAAACTGCCCACATACTTGTAATCTATCTATTGCACACGCGTAACTTACTTCCCGCGTGCGTGTAACTTAACTCCAACATCTACAGTAGCTATTACACAAACAAAACAAAACAGAAATCGGCATCTTTGGGATGCTTTATTTCCAATCAAGTCTGATACATATGATCTTGAGCATTGGTTTTTCAAATGTCTTATAGCTAACACTATATATAGGACACCATGACGGTTCCCCCGTAAAGCCGGTTCCCATTTCCGACACCTGGGTTGAGTGGGGTATTGTGCTTGAGCTTTCCCTGATACCCAACGGGGAAAATCGCTGCGCCAGCGCCGGGATACGAACGGGATTGTGACCCTTGTCACAATCCTAACACCCTAAGAATATTCAGAGAGCCCACCTGCTCCGGAGAGTAGTAGTCCGGCAGTGTGATGTGCACGCCCATAGATGGAGCGCAGATGCCCTTCACAGACTTGTCGTCCATCTGACGCAGTTCGTCAGTAAAGGGACCTGAAAATGAGAGGTTTCTCCAGTTACTGCAGTTTCGAAAGATTGCCTGTTCTGTTTGAGCTGTACAGTATGGTTGAGATTTTAAGCGCTGCATACCGTATCAGTGTAGTATCAGATTCGTGCATGAGGATAACTGTCACTTGCTAGCCTTAAAATGATACAAACTAGAGGGAGAAACTCACCCGTTGCGTTGATGACACATTTCGCCTTCACGTCGAACTCCTTGCCAGTGGTTTCATCACGACATCTGGCTCCGCAAATCTTCTCGTCCGTGGAACCATCGGGATACACAACGGGCTTCTTCAAGAGCCGCACCACCGACGTGTAGTTGGCTGTGGTGGCCCCTAACCTCGTTGCTGTGAGAGCTATTGATAAATTCATGCGCGCGTCGTTGTGTTGGCCGTCGTAGTAAACCAACGCGCCCACGAGCTTGTCGCTCTTCAACATCGGGAACAACTCCAGAGCTCTCGCTTTAGAAATCGCGTACGAAGATTTGACACACTTGCTACCCGCGACGAAATCGTACATTTTGATGCCCACCCAAAAATACGGCAGTTGCCACCATTTGTAAACTGGTAACATGATGGGAAGAGGGTACGACAGGTGAGGGGCTATGTCTAACAAGTTTGCTCGCTCATGCAAAGCCTCTTTCACCATTTTGTACTGTTCGTAGTCCAAACCCATGATTGCTTTCTGGAGGTATCTCACTCCACCGTGGATAAGCTTCGTTGATCTGGAAATAGAAATCCGTTTTTAATAATTGGTTCACTAGAATGGCTCAACTACATAGAAAATTAGCAACGAATTCAAACAAGAAGAATATTTATGAACAATAAATATTCATTGACACTCATTATATGCATTAATGGCAGCATTGTGGGCAGATTTGCCAGTAACACGACTAACGTTGCTGCACGAAGCTTCAAAGGATAGAATACTCGAGCTCTATATATAATAATAATAACATCGGCATCTTTGGGATGCTTTATTTCCAATCAAGCCTGATACATATGATCTAAGCATTGGTTTTTCAAATGTCTTATAACTAACCCTATATATAGGACACCATGACGGTTCCCCCGTAAAGCCGGTACCCATTTCCGACACCTGGGTTGAGTGGGGTATTGTGCTTGAGCTTTCCCTTATACCCAACGGGGAAAATCTCCGCGCCAGCGCCGGGATACGAACCCGCGACTCCAACATACGAGCCCGATCCCTTAACCACTGTACCACGGAGTACTAAGGATTGATTGATCATAAAAAAGTTTTAGCCTCCCTTTACCACAATAAACATGTTCAAAGAGAGGAAGGATGAAGGCACCATTTTGTATGGCGATAAGGGAATGCGGATTCTGTGCAGATGGGGCATAGAAACAGTGAGTTAAGAAAGAAGTTCATGAAACAAGATGAAAGTTGAAGAAGAAAGTAGAAGGTACTGAAAAACAGGACAGCAGTGAACCGAAAAAGGTGGACCTTAAACATAACATTATTATTATTATATAAGAAAGTTTTAGCCTCCCTTAACCACGACAAAGATGTTCCAAGAGAGGAAAGAGGAAGGCACCATTTATTATGGAGTTGAGGGAACGTGGAATCTATGCACAAGGTGCACAGAAACAGTAAGCTAGGAAAGAAGTTCATGAAACAAGAAAAAAGTTGAAGAAGAAAGTAGTAGGTGCTGAAAAACAGGACAGCAGTGAACCGAAAAAAGATGGTCCGTAACAAAACAAAAACCTATTTTATTACACAAAAAGGAAGCCTACCTAACCTTTAGCTCGGGCCCTCACATGGTTCCCCTGGGAGCGCTAATTCCCATAGATACAATAGTTGTATCCCCCTGGGGGGCCTTTAACATAAAAAAAAAACATTTCATTTCACCAAAAAGAAGGCAGCTCGGGCACTCACACATTTCCCCCTGGGAGTGCAAACTCCCATAGATACAATAGTTGTATCCCCCTGAAGGGAGTAGACAAAAGGTAAACTCTAAACATTTTTCATTGAAGATATGAATCGTTAAAAATCCATGTATACAGCGATCGAACCTGGAGATAACGATAAGATTCGACTAAATACTACACAGAGAGAAAGAGAGAGTACAACCTATGAAGGTTCTGAATAAAAGTTATAGGGCGAAATCTTAAATTAAAAAATTAACATACGACGAAGAAGGTTTAATCTTTTATAATTAGGTAGAAAGGAATACAATAAATTTCAAGTCCAAAAAAAAAAATCACATAGAGAAGGTGCTGTACACGAGACACAACACAGTACACCTTGAGAAGGGGCTGTATAAAGGGGCTTTCACACGATCAGTTTTTTCGTCAGTTAACACTGACACTCACGGTCCGCAACACCATATTTGGGCATGCGTGCTCTCTTTTGCTCTCTACTCGGCACTCGCCACTGTCGGGTTTGACTGCTGCATTGCTTCTATTTGCGTGTCAGTTTTCGCCCACCCGGCGTCTAGTAAGGATGGCTGCGATCGCTCTCCCGTGTTAAATGGTCTCAACCTGGTCTAAATCATTAATTAGCTATTTTCGTCAACAGCCTGCTTTGTGGAAAGTGCAAAGCAACGAATACAAGAGCAGAGATATAAGAAGCAAGTAGCTCAAATATGTTATTGAAGCAATGAATCAACACAGTATTAGTTTACGTGAGAATGGGTTGAAGGAAAAAATTAACAGGCTTCAAAAACAGTTTAGGAAGGTATTTAGAGCATTTGCTTCCAAAAAAATCTATTATTTAGCAGAGGATAGCACCTGGATTCAAAGGTGCGGGAACAATAGTTCATTTTTTACAAGAATATCATAATGCATTCGTCCTGTTGTAGTGACAGCGGCTCAGCGCCATTGACAAAGGATTTCCAATCGTATTTAATATTCACTCAGGAAATACTGCAAAGGCAAATTATTTTTGTTTCTTAGAATGAAAAAATTAAATATTTAACCGAAGTGCGATTTCAACACTTAGTCCGGCATTTTCAAATAAAATAAAAAACTTTTTCCATGAATTCTCCTCAACATTTAATTTCAGCATGCAAATGTTTCCTGAAATGATTCTAAGCGTTTATTAGTTTATCCGTAACGCTGTCACATTCAAATGGATTATTAAATATTATCACACAGTAATTTGAGAGGCTTATTATATTTTATAATATTTGCTTGCGGATGCCAGATTTACGCGTGCATTCTATCATACAGTTCTAATGAATGTGCGCTAGATTTCAATTGTTATTACTATATCCTTGTCAGTGTGTCGCTAGGAAATGACCGAACATAGTTCTTCAAGAAAAAAATTCAATTTACGAGCTGTACTATTACACGCTGGTACATGCAAAACTGTATAGAACGAGCGGAAAATATTACCTGCAGTTGAAATTATTATGAAGTAGATTATTACATTTGTAGTAGTTGTAGTATTTGTTAGATCTGGTGTGACCAAATTTGACAAATGCTGAAAAAGGAAGGAATGCGACAAATAATTAGTGAGCGAAATTTAGATATTTAGCCCTAACTTACTACAAATCCGGTTATAACTGCCATTTTCTGGATGTTTAGCCAGCCATTCTTTTACCCACTATCTATTTATGGTGTTTTTTCTTCTCTATGACCGCAAAGCCGATGAGTATGCTTGCTTTGACTACGACGAATCCCTCTCGACTCCGCAGAGTGAAGCACTGCCAAGCTTGCCAGTGACGCGCCACTTCAGTCACGCGAACGTACGTGTGAACGCGAGTGTTTTGACCACACTCTGGAGTGTCAGTGTTGACTGACGAAAAAACTGATCGTGTGAAAGGCCCTTTAGACACAAAACAACACAACACACACACAACACCTGGAGGAAGTGCCGGAAGAGAAGTCCTCCCGCTCGACAAGGGCAGTTTTGAGGCCCCGCGAGACCGAGTCTAGAGCGCAGCCTGCGCCCGTCGCGCCACCGCCCACCACCAGCACGTCGAACTCCTCCTGTTACGATACAGTTCTTCCTTTTAACCTCAAGTTTCGAGGAAATATAAATATGATATTCTTCAAATTCCTTCCTTAATTACTTAGTTAGTCCACAACTGCTTCGAAGCATGCGTGAACAGAACAAAATGTAGCCACAACTGCTTCGAGGCATGCGGCTCCAACCTACAAAAACAAGCAGAGGCCAAGAGCAGCATTACGACACTGGACCTTGACTTGCTGCCGCCGTCCAGTCTGGGGGTAGCATTGCCTTCCTATTGCGGGCGGACGACGGAGAAAATACGTATACTCGGAATATTGACTTCTTAGGCAGGATTCTCAATCACTTCATGAGGTTGAGCCTTGATTCTCAACCACTTCATGAGGTTGAGCCTGGATTTTCCACCACTTCATGAGGTTGAGGCTAGATTCTCAACCATTTCCTGAGGTTGAGCCTGGATTCTCAACCACCACATGAGGTTGAGCCTGGAATCTAAACCACTTCATGAGGTTGTAGTGAAACACCTAGCGGTGTAGTTCTGCTAAATTACCTTAGCTACGCTTTTTGATGTAGCAAGTCCACCAGAAAAAAATTTGAGCTGCCGGATATACCGCTACAACTGCGTCAATTGGCCTAACCCGTGGATGCACGGTATTATTTCAAACAAACTTAGACCGTCGAGTCAATTTGATCCAAACTTTTTATATTTAAGAAAAAAACACATAAAGGTTAAATAGTTTCGGTTATTTGGCTCAAGTCACAAAGCCATGTTCAAATATATGGATAAAACCTGCAGTTTGAGTTTCAAATTCATTTGGGGTCATTTCGACCCCACCGTGCTTCCACGGGTTGAACTCTAGCCCCTCTTTATATCCATGTACAAAAACATCACGAAGAAAGAAGCACAATATCACAACCATAACTATTTTTTCATTATTTTAATGTTTAAGACCCCCCCAATCACATCAGAGACGATCTCAAGAGAGCAATGGAAAACGACCATTTACAATGGGCTGAAAAAACGGCGATTCTACGCACAATTAAATGGTGCTCCCACGCAGAATACCCCGCGCATGCCTTTTTTTCATGTCTTTTGGAACGGTTTCCAAGCAATTCAGCATAAGATGACACATGTACTTCTATCAATGTGTGAACGTTCCTCTTGCACTCTCCACAAGGTCGCCTCATTCAAGGTCGGGTACAAAATATTCAATGCACAGCTGAAGATACACGCCTCAATCGCGAATAAAGTTCTGAGCAGCCACTTGCTGATTCCCAACGAAGACATGAGCTGTATTTTATCTCTAACGATGTAGTCATGAGGGCTTTCCCAAATAAAGTTCCAGCTCGTCTTTTACGAAGGACGAGAGTTAAATTTTTTCATCATTCGATAGAGAGAGTGGATGCGTAGATAAGATACGATAGTAATATCATACATTCCCGGCGAGAGCATAAAGTTGCACTACTTTATGCAAGAGTATAATGACTACATGTTCGATCTTGGCATTACCGTTATTATTTAATTGTGCTCGTTTTCATGGCCGCCAAGATCACGCACGTACATTGCACAGTATAGTTGGCTGAATAACATACTAAAATCTTTCGAAATAAAACAATAGGTAGCCAACACAACTCGACAATGCACAAGAGGAATAGAAACAAGCACGTGTGTCTATCTTACAACATCTTACGAGAACATTTAACCGACACTCTGAAAATCTTTAGTATAATCTTGCTAGAAGAGAACTATGTGTGAGGCTCACACAATGTGACATGCGCTGCATTTTGGCAAAGAACCTCTCGAAATAAGTGACCATACTATTGCGTTTTCTTCATACCTTCACAATATATCTGTATGAATAAAATTTGGAGCATTATTTGCGTCCACATTTTACAAGAAGCACAAAGCCAGCACACGTGGTCTCGCGCTAATGGCGAGCAAAGTCGAACATTTCATGACCTCCGGCGTCGACCGGAGGTCAGTGTCTTCAATTTGACAGGACAGTGACAGACAACCTCTGCATTATACCGACAGAGATGCAGCTTTCTCTTAAGGATCAGATACAAATCGCAACTGGTTAGCGCTAATGCGTCATGTACGGTGAATCCTACTTGTTGAGGTACGGAAAGTTTGAGACTTTAAACCTATTTGGAAATAGATTAAATATGAACCGTAAATATTTCCAGAAAAACAAGGTTGTACAGCTATGAAATAAATTATGGTATATTCCATCTGCTCGATGAACACGTTTTTCTCTTTTGAATGTAAATTACATTACTTTCAAAATGACTTTTTAAGTCTAAGACATTTACAAAATTCGGGCAAAAAAAAAAAACGAATGCCCACAAAGGCAACCGAATTTAATAGGTTCAAACGTGGTGCAGTTTCAATGTAGTTTCGAGAATTAAACAAAAGTAAACAAGATATCGCATTATTTGTTCTCACTTGAGTCATTTCTCTGACGATGTAGGCTTGCGATGCAGTATGGAGGAGAGCATGAAACTTCCTCCTTTCAATGGCTATGAATTTTGAAGTTGAGTATATGTTTGTTTACGCATTTTTGCCAAAATTTTGTAGATATTTGCCAACCATGAGTGGTAACCGGCTTACACTGTATCTCCATTTTATCCCATGTAACCATGACCGCATGATGTCGCAGAGAAAATCGAGAAGATATGAAATGTTTTTTTTTCTTCTTGTTGTTGTTGTTCCTCGGTGGTAGCTTGAGTTTTCTTAAAATTTCTTTTGGGAAATTAAAAAATGATTCCATTTTACGTTTTTGAAGTGCTTTTTCAATTCCTTATTTTTCCTCAGGTTATTTCTTACGATTCATTAGAGCTTTGGCTGTCATTTTAAATATAGAAAGAGCAAGATTATTTATCATGTGTATTAGCATTTCTCTTATATTCATTTTCACTACGTATATATATGAATATGTGTGTTAGTATGTGCATGAGTGTGTGTGTGTGCACGCAAACATGAATGTCTATGTATCAGTGTACACATGCACACGTTTCGCACATATATAGAAGCACATGTACATATATATGTTTCTATTTCTACTTTTTGCGTAAAAAGCGAAACCTCATGACACGTTACATTTTACCTAAAGCTCTGTGATCAGTTAACACTGAACCAAATTCCAGAAATAAACAAATTGATTGCGCTTGCTTAATGATTTATAAATCGATCTATCACGGCCCCGAAGGGCATTTCTGTGAATAGAAGAAATTAAAAGTATAAACAGATAAATGAAATAAAGCGCTCGTGCAAAAATTATCTCGATGTTTGTATGCTGAACAAGCCATGCATTTCATTTTTGAGTGTAAGTTTGCTTACGCATTTCCAGATGTGCGTGCTGTGTTGCGCGATGTTCTTTATGAATTACTTCGTGACTAACCTTTCCTCAATACCTGCTTGTCATTTACGATGGTGTTTCAATCTGCTCCGGTATAGCGTTTTTTGTCTTTTTCCTACTTCGATGTTCTGTATAAATTACTTCGTGACAAACCTTTTCTCAATACTTGATTGTCATTTACGATGGGGTTTCAATCTGCTCCCGTGTAGCGTTTTTTGTCTTTTTCCTACTTCGATAATTTCAACTAAGAACTTGGGAGTTTCGAATAATTCCTTAGCAGTATTCGAAATATTCATAAGTTGTTAGCCATCTCTTGGAATATAAAATATCCAAGAGATGATATTTTTAATTTCTCATTCAACTACCCTTGACAGAGTTAGACTATTAGCACGCCATGTATGGTTTGTCTATTAGTACGCCTCGTATATTTTGTTTATTAATATGCCTCGTATGGTCTATCTATTTGTACACCTCTGATATTTTGTCTCTTAGTACACCTCGTATAGCTTGCCTATTATTATGCCTCGTATGGCTTATCTATTTGTACACCTCGGATGGTTTGCCAATTAGTTCTCCTCGTATAGAACTTTTGTTTTAGGACGTCCTATATTAAGAAACTTTTTAAAACCCAATATGTTGGCATGTATCTCAGGTGGCAACTTGGAAAATAAACGTTTTTTTATTTTTTTTCTAACTGAATGTATTTTACCTCCGTGCGATCTTCTGCATCCGACTTTCGTGACACACATTCAAGCTTACGAACGGGCGCGGTCTGCAACACGCGTGCAACTGCCAGCTACACGCGTGAAACTGCCAGCAACACACCTGCAACTTCTAGCAACGCACGTACGGCGTGCAACACGAACGCAACACAAGCGCAGCCAGCAACACCCCTACAACATCTAGCAACACACGTACGGCGTGCAACACAAGCGCAGCCAGCAACACGAGCGCAACACTCCTCACCTTCTGGAGCGACACAATCTGCTGCTGCCTGGAGGCAAGAGGCCGCGTGGAGCGAGCGTTGAGACTTTCCACGGCCGTCACTCTCGCGAACTGGCGCTGGCGGCAAATGCAAGTTGAGAGTGAAAAAATGACATTATTAAAAATAGCGCGTCAGTATCAAAAGATTGGGGTCATATGAAGAGCAAGGATTTTGGGAACAATGCGCTGATGTTTTGGTATGGTTGAAGGTAATGTGAATAATTACAATTATTTACAGAGATTATTAAAAAATGATGTCAATATCAAAACATTGGGGTCATACGAAGAGCAAGAATTTTGGGAACAATGTGCGGATTATTTGGTATCGTTGAAGGTAATGTAGATTTGATGTGGTGTTAGTTTAATTAAGCCTCCCTAACCGCTAAATGAAGGCAATGTAAATAACACACGTTGCCTCGTTTAGCAGATCAGTAAAAACATAGGTTGCAATATAAATGAATCAACTTAAAGAAATTAACACGAAGCAGCAAACATCACATGAATAAGTAGTCCCTCGAACGTGAGCAAAACAAAAGAAGTGCGTTATAGCAAACAGCCATCTTGATTTAACCTATTGTTCCGTTGCTAAGCTCGCACACAAAATGCAGTGCATTGCATTCTTTTGCGCAATTTGCTTCAAGTCCAAGGGCAAGCCCTCGCCCCTTGGGTGCATCGTGTCTGTCACACGCCTCGACCTTCACGTCGACCTCGGAGCCTATACCACGGTAGAGAAAACAAGGTAGAGTCATTTCCATGGGGAAAATACACCTCCACTTGTTCGGCTAGCCAATAGAGCGGATTGATTTCAAACGAACTTTATGACGTCACCATTGCGACATGCCGTTAGGCCAATAGTGGTGACAGATATAAACTAGCAGTGTTGCCAGATGCAATATGAGCACTGCTATTGGTTCGTTGGCATGACGTCAACATTGCCACATAATAAAAAAAAAGACGGGTTTGGCCCTATCTTGTTTCTTCTTCCGCGGCCAACACTGAGAAATGAGGAATATTTTCCACTAAGAAAAGCACACTGATCGTCACCACGGTGATGAGCAAAACGAAAGTAGAACATTATGGTACATATGATACGACCTTTATTTCAACGTCACTGTGATGTCGGGCTGTGACTTTTTGAAAACAAAAGAAGTTCAACAATCTGCTCTCATTGGGCTGTGCTTGTTGCAACGCTGAAAATTCAACACACTGCACCACTGTCAACGTAGAAAATTAAACAGACCGTACTTAACAAGTTCAACTTGTTTCATCATGATAGGGCAAGGTAAATGAACCTGCGAACACTTTGCAGACAATATCGCTACAAAAAATCTATCACATTTTTGCAGTTATTTCAGAAATGTTCGGCCACTTCTTTCATCATTCCCACTCTGCCAGGAGCAAATCCTCTCAAGCCTTCTTCAGTGACATATCTGCATTACCGTATACGAATTCCAAACATTTCCTACTGGCAACTCAATTTCAGAATAAAAAGCTTGGAATTCTGACTCAGGACAAAATCAATCAGTGTTCTTGACGCGATGATAGAGTCGGTTCCATCAACACTATAACACTGCACATTTACAGGCTCAGCACCCTCACTTACTCAGATATTAACAGAAAATTTTTATTCGTCTTCCTGAAGGACCTTTCTTAACTTTGTGAACTCTGAAGACTTTCAAGGCAAAATACAAGCGGGTACAACGCCACCTTTCTGCAGCACTGCCATAACGTGTTTAACCAGTACGTCCAATGCAAGTTCTCTGCATGCAGAGAAATCACAGTGTTACAGTAATTCAAGTCGATCTAAACTAACAGCTACCTCCAAGACAGGTACTTATTATTCGCCACAAATTCACATTTCCTTATTGTAATTTGAACATTTCCAAACTTGCATTAACCGCACCATCCCCAATATAAAAAATATGCAATAAATGATGACTATGTTCACGCACATACCCAAGACAGAACACAGACGTACACATGATTCTTTGGTCAGTTCATTTTTTCTTATTGATATTCCATAGTGAAACAGTCAGATATGACAGCTAAGCCGGCAGATCTATTTATAAAAAACAGCAACGCTTCACTGGCTCCTGTGTCACCTCGACAAAAAATGCTAAAAACAAAGATGCCCAAATTCAAATAAGTTCTAAATATCTTTGAAACAATGACAGTTTTCTCTGAAATACGCAACCATTGATAATATAATCAGAGAACACCATGGGCAATTATGAGCACAAAAATTCTCTCAAACTTCTCACGTTCGTGGTAATCCTAGAAAACAGAAAGATTTACACCAGTCGCTTCTCACAGGATGCTACCGATAACGAAAGTCGCACCCCGAACAACCAGAAAAACAACGATGCGAACCCACACCTGCAGTTTCCTACTGACACCGATGCCGGTATACCAACAATAAACAAATGTCTGATACCAATAAAAATACCCGTTAACTTTTTCGCCGCTTCACCAATACCTGCATCACACATGCGGTTAATTTTGACTACAAATCAGATACATATCAGTAAGTGCACATTATCTCCTGACTTCCCAAGTGAGCAGCTAGTTCATGCGGCTGTTTTGGGGAAATCGATTGCACTCAAATTTCCGAATAAGGAGATAATATGATAGTAAATTACAACTCTCATTAAGACCTAGCAAGGAAAATACAAGTAAATTTGAATAAATTAAGAGTAATACAGTTCATACTGGCCTGCGTCTCACACAAATTATTAGTACTACACACTGCAAATCCGCATCCACTTAGGCTGCCATGCTACTTTCGTTACGGGCTAAACTGGGCCGCCTCGTACATAGTGCTTGTTACACGCACCCACCCACAACACGTGCCTGTTTCTCACCTTCGTGACACAGCACCGCTCTTTCAGCCGTGTTCGCCTTCGTCACTGTCGTGTTTATTTATTCCTCACTAACACCTTGAACAAATTCCCTTTTTTTGATCAACTTGAGTAAATGAACTGAGCTTCAGTTGAGTGTCCTACGCAGGTAATGTTTGCTACACGCAATAAACTTCCCAACCAGAAATTCACACAACATGGCTCATCATACTGACACACCAACTTCCCAACCACAAATTCACATAACATGGATCATACTCGCACACAAACTTCCCAAACATAAATTCACATAGCATGGCTCATCACACTCGCACACCAACTTCCCAAACACAAATTCACACAACATGGATCATCATACTCGTACACAAACTTCCCAAACACAAATTCACACAGCATGGCTCATCGTACCCTCCTCGGGTCTCACCTTGGTGTGCTGGTCATCTTGAGTGGCCCAGAGAGCGACAGCGATGCCAGCTCCAGTGGCTCCTGCGCTTAGAAGTGCCCACGTGGACAGCTTCCGTAATTTAGACATGTCTATTGAGTGTTCCTATGCGAGCTTATTTTATCTTGAGCGGTCTGCGTGGCAGCCTGCCTCCATATCCTTCACTGTGAAAATGTACAGTAAATATACAGGGAACAATACACCGTTTAGCATGTTACGACCATCTCCGCAGTTGAATGAAGTGAACTAGCGATCAACAGTAAACTAATTCTGATGTTACTATCTTTACACGTGATGATCATCCCTTTATACAAGGTGATTTTTAAAAATGGAACCGAAACGAATCTTAAAAATAAACCAGAATATCGGAAGGATTTCAAAATATAGAGTACTCATAGAATCTTGAAAAGTATTATTCTTATTTACATATTTCGAACACAATATTATACATGTGCCATCCCCGAGCCTTGACTGCCTTGGGTTGGTGTTTTCCTTTGGAGAGACCTAAACCTAAAGAGTGTACCGTGAAAAGTCTACAAATCTACAACTCGAGGCATCCATCGAGGTAGAAATCTTACGAATTGGACCAGATCTCGCCAGCGTCATAATTAAAGAACAGCGTGCGTAATCGTAACGATTCTTGTCTGCGTTCAGGGAGGAAGCACTTGAAGAATATTCTACTCAAAATGATTTCAAAATAAAACTACTGTAGTTTTCCCAGAATTAGGTAACTGCTATGTTTTTTTTTAAATACATTCGTTATTTTGGGAATCATAAAAGACTCTTTCAGGACCCCTATTCACAAATCAACCTGCATTATGATCAATCACTGAACAGTAAACCACTCGTAATTTTACGATTACCTTGCATTACTATTATTACCATAATTATTACTCCTAATATTACTATCATTATCAGCGCTCGACACTACGCTCGCAGGAACACGTGATATCGAAGCAGGGCTCACCAATGTGGCATGATGCCAAAACTGACCCGACATGCCGCTCTTTAGTGCTGTCATCTGTGTTGTGCTAGCAGCATTGCTACCAGCGCTGAAAAAATGCTCAGTGTGGACAGCATTGCCCTCCGTGTGGGCATCGTTACCCTCCGTGTGGGCATCGTTACCCTCCGTGTGGGCATCGTTACCCTCCGTGTGGGCATCGTTACCCTCCGTGTGGGCATCGTTACCCTCCGTGTGGGCATCGTTACCCTCCGTGTGGGCATCGTTACCCTCCGTGTGGGCATCGTTACCCTCCGTGTGGGCATCGTTACCCTCCGTGTGGGCATCGTTACCCTCCGTGTGGGCATCGTTACCCTCAGTGTGGGCATCGTTACCCTCAGTGTGGGCATCGTTACCCTCAGTGTGGGCATCGTTACCCTCAGTGTGGGCATCGTTACCCTCAGTGTGGGCATCGTTACCCTCAGTGTGGGCATCGTTACCCTCAGTGTGGGCATCGTTACCCTCAGTGTGGGCATCGTTACCCTCAGTGTGGGCATCGTTACCCTCAGTGTGGGCATCGTTACCCTCAGTGTGGGCATCGTTACCCTCAGTGTGGGCATCGTTACCCTCAGTGTGGGCATCGTTACTCTCCGTGTGGGCATCGTTACTCTCCGTGTGGGCATCGTTACCCTCCGTGTGGGCATCGTTACCCTCCGTGTGGGCATCGTTACCCTCCGTGTGGGCATCGTTACCCTCCGTGTGGGCATCGTTACCCTCCGTGTGGGCATCGTTACCCTCCGTGTGGGCTTCGTTACCCTCCGTGTGGGCATCGTTACCCTCCGTGTGGGCATCGTTACCCTCCGTGTGGGCATCGTTACCCTCCGTGTGGGCATCGTTACCCTCCGTGTGGGCAGGATTACCAGACGAGTTGGTAGCAGATTATATTAGATGTTAGTCTAAGCCTCCGCAACCGCAATAAAGACGTATCGGAAAGAAACGACGAAGGCACCATTAAGTATGGACTCGAGAGAACGCGGAATGTATGCACAAGGTACATAGAAAGATTAAGTTGAGAAAATAATTCTGAAGCAGAAAAAAGTTGAAGAAGAAAGTGGTAGGTTTTGAGAAACAGGAGAGCGGTGAACCGAAAAAAGATGGTCCTCAATATAACAAAAAAATTTTATCTCAACAAAATTAGAGCCTACTCAACAGTTAGCTCAGGACCTCACACTTTCCCCCTAGGAGTGCAAATTCCCAGGTAAGTTAGCAGCATGAAGTCCTGTTTCGCGCAAAAAAAGTTCATTTCAAACAAACATGATACAAGAAGCACATGACTGGTTTTTAAAATAACTTGAAGTAAGGATCCCTAGTTTGGTTAACACATACGAGCATTGCAGCGTTAACCTCAGAGTGCTGGCATTGTTACCATTCGAGACTGCAACGAAGGAGAAAAAATAAAAGCAGCATCTCAAGCTCTGTAAAACCATAAAAACGTCAGCGGATAACCAAAGCAAGGGAATTTCGATTAGATTAGAAATTAGTTTAAGCCTCCCTGACCGCTACAAAACAGAGCGTATCGAAGACAAGTGAATGATTTAGAAGATGACGACGCGTGGCAGCGTAAATGCGGTGCACGCTGGCGATAAGAAAAGGAGCACCGGTTTATCACTTCGCTGATAACATAGTGGTTGAGTGCACAGGCGTGCCGTATAGAAAAAGAATGCTTTATTCCAATCAAACAAGCCTGATATATATCATCTTGTACAAAACTCAGCACGGTGCGATCACGTCGACATGCAGCACTGCTCAAAACTCAGCACGGTGCGATCACGTCGACATGCAGCACTGCTCAAAACTCAGCACGGTGCGATCACGTCGACATGCAGCACTGCTCAAAACTCAGCACGGTGCGATCACGTCGACATGCAGCACTGCTCAAAACTCAGCACGGTGCGATCAAGACGTCATGCAGCACTGCCCAATACTCAACATGGTGCGATCACGTCTTGATGCAGCATTGGCGCTGTTCACCATACGATTATGCCACCAAGTATAGACGAGGTCATCACCCAACACGTCCAGATGTATCAGCACATCTGGAGTGATGTGGCCTGGATGCCAGCGGGGCTTTTTACTCCGATCTCATTTGGCAGCCGGCGCGCGTAACAGTGAATACGAAATGGTTTGTCCAACTTCGGGGAAAAATGGTGAATCAGAGAACTTTGGTCATAAGGATAGATACAATACCAGGTTTGTCATGAAAATTTAGAATTTTCGACAATATACCGGAAAAATTTCATTTGGGATTCGGCAGTAGACTAGAAACATTTCATTTCGACAATCAGAACGATTTTTCCCCATTCCCAAAAACTTCAAGCCACATTTTTATTGGTACGCATTAAACATTTCATTTTCACTTAACCTAAACGGAGGCTTTCCTATTTTTACACCATACATTGGTCAATGTTGATTTTACAGTTGTCAACTATTTTTAAAATTTCCTTGTCATATTCAGGTAATTGGAGACATTTTCAGACGTTTTACATGAATGATATTGTGCTCGCAAATGCCTAAGTTATTGAGATATAGCATAAATAACGTTCAGGTAAGAATATCATTAACGGCAGTTTCGATATAACTCTCACGGCGTTTCGCGAACGCGGAACACGCGAATTTTCTTGGCGAAAAACACCAGCCCCGGTATGGCTAAGTTAAGTTAAGGTATTTTATGTTTACTCAGGTTAGGTTAGGTTAGTTTATTTAAATAACCTAACTTTGCCTAACCTAACCTATCCGTTACGTCAAAAACGTATTTCAGCTTATTTACGCGTCCGCTTGTTAAATTTTATACAAAACGTTCCTATAACTTCAAAGTAAAATATCTCGAAAATTAAACATTTGCGAGCAAAATGTCATTCGTGTAAAACGTCTTCAAATGTACCCTATTACCTAAATACCCAATTGAAAATCAAGGACGTATCGCCGGTGTATTAAGGACGTGAGGGTCGATTATGCACGATTTATAGGCTAGTCGGCCTGCTCTGCTTTAACACTGCCTCTACGCGCCCCAAACCAAGCGCGGTCGAGCTCGGACGTGAAGTTCATAGTTGGCCTTGGATGATACGAAGGCGCAAAATTTTCAGTTGATTAACGGCCGTAATATTTGAAAGCGGCATGACTCGATCTGTCAGTTAATGACAGCGTGCCATCGTGAGCGTACTGGCGGTTACTGCGTCTGCAAAGGTCGCGTTTGGTGCTTCGACTGTGTTCTTCACAATCATTGCGTTAGGCAAATTGTGACGTAATATTGCATCAGATGCCCAAAACATGTTTATTGATATTATATCGATTGTTTTCTGGGATGTTGTGGCGATCAACCGTTATGCTCAACCTCAGATTTTTCTCGTCACTTCTCGAGCTCAAGCTGAGTTCAATTTTGTAAACATAGTTATGTGAAGTGTTGTTCGTCCAACTGTTTTGAAACTAGAACAGTGGTATTCATATCAAAGTACTCTGTATAGATTACTGAGCAAGTTTACAGAACAGTTCACATTCACTTGATTCATTTGCAAGTTTTTTTTTCACGGAGTGGCTATAAAAACTGTTTTTTCAAATGTGTATTGATGTCACAATAAGGTACTTATTTTCACGATATTAATAAGTGCAAATGCTGACATCGAACAATAAATTCAACCAATATGCTTTTCACAGTGCTTTGTATCAGTGCCAACAAGAATAGAGGAAAACGCTGGTGATAAACCAAAACTGTGAGTTTATAATGAAAAATCGATTGCTGTAAATATGTATCATGGCCAAAAAATAGCACAACGTTGTATTACTCTTGCACTTTTGGGACTTAGCACTCCTACAGGGTCCGAGAGATGTGAATTTGGGTCATTTTATGTTGTAATTATCGTTTTGCTTTTTCATGATAGACATTTTTTATTCATTTTCTTACTGTCCATGTTATGTCGTCTTCAACTATTCTCTTGTTTAATTTGTTTTTCAAGATTTGTAGTTCTGTGCATTGAGTCCTGCGCAACAGTGCACCCTATCTATCATTTGAGGGTATGGTTTATTGCAAATACTTTTTTGGTAGATCATTGCGCTAGCTAATTGTGCTCTAGTTTTTTCTCAAAAACCGCATTAGTAACGCAAGGAAATTCTTTTGTGCTATTCTTTGCCTTTGTTTTCCATTTGGTGCTCTAATGAAATATTTTTCAGTCTTCGAACTTGTTATTTAAAATGCTGTTCAGCATCCAGCCAATAAACAAGCACATTCAGTCAACTTTAAGTGCCTACGTGTGTAATTTATGAATGGTGCATTTCTTTTGCAAATTTTTTTTTTGCTGGTTCATTGGTCACCCAGCTGATGCAGGGTATTGAAAATTTACGTTGTAACTCTAATTTCATCCGTTATGTTCTTAAACGACATTCAAAATGTTCCCCCCCCCCCTCAGGGGGATACGACTATTGTATCTATGGGAAGTAGCGCTCCCAGGGGGACAATGTGAGGGCCTGAGCTAAAGGTTAGGTAGGCTTTTTTGTTAAAATAACATAGGTTTTTGCTTTGTTACGGACCATATTTTTTCGGTTCACTGCTGTCCTGTTTTTTCAGCACCTAATACTTTCTTCTTCAACTTTGATCTTGTTTCATGAACTTCTTTCCCATCTTACTGTTTCTATGACCCTTCAGCATAGATTCCTCATTTTCTAAACTCCATACTAAATGGTGCCTTCCTCCTTCCTCTCTTTGTTACGTTCTATTTTTGTAGCGGATGAGGAGGCCTAAACTAACTTATAATCTAATCTAATCTACAGAATGTTCCCTCCAGGCAAATCATTTCCATAATGAACAAAATGTGAGAGATCTATCGAGAATACTATGCATATATAATGTACATGAGCGTTGAAATGGCTCTCTGTACACTTGAGTTGATATATCTTTATGTTAGGAAAAAAATAAAATATGATATATTTTATTGGTTTATTTCTTGATGTATAGATTATCAAGAATATATATATATATATATATATATATATATATATTCAGTATATTTTGGTAGTAACCCTTCCTTTATACAGGTTTCATTAAAAATAATGCCATATTGATTATTAATAATGGTTTTGTTCAATTTTTCTAGTTTTCGGAAGAGTTTACTTTGATCGAAATTTATTGAATTTAAATCTCCCCTAACGTTTTGTGATTAAAATTTTGCGACGCGTTTCGTCCTGTGTCCACGGACATCGTCAGGCTAAAAATAGTTTGAGTTGTGCAGCTAATAGAGTGGAGACCAGGAGAAGTAGGCAGAGTGGCTGCGGTTACCCGAATGTAGAAATGTGCATTTGATGCAAGTTAGAAGGTGTACAGTTGGTCTGCGAAGTGAGGAGGGCTAGGCGACCTAGGTTCCGTAGTGGAAGGTACATTCTCCATTTTATTAGCTGCACAACTCAAACTATTTTTAGCCTGATGAGGTCCGTGGACACAGGACGAAACGCGTCGCAAAATTTTAATCACAAAACGTTAGGGGAGCTTTTAAATTCAATAAATTCCGATCAAAGTAAACTCTTCCGAAAACTAGAAAAATTGAACACAACCATTATCAATAATCAATGCGGCATTATTTTTAATGAAACATATATATATATATATATATATATATATATATATATATATATAAAGGGTGTTATGTAATTCGATGCACAGATTTTAACCAAATGCAGAAAACGCAAAATAAAACGATTTTCATGAGTGACAAAACCTCGAAACTGCTTTGTTTTCTAGAAATTACCTGAAATAATTTCGAGATTCCCGTAAGAATGGGCTTGACAAGCAGCCAACGAGTAAAAAAGAAACTTCTTTGGCGCGCGCTTCAGGCTGTTCTTACAGGAATCTATGATTATTTCAGGTCATCATTTCTCGAAAACAAAGAAGTTGTGAGGCTTTGTCACTCCTGAAAATCGTTTTATTTTGCGTTTTTCTGCCTATGGTTAAAATGCACATCGCATCACACAACACCCTGTATATACCGGGTGTCCCACAAAAATGTCCCCGACTTTTCAATTGATTGTATATCCGCTTTAAATTAACATATATGAAAGGTCTTTTTTCACAATGCAATGAATTTTGTTCCCTTTTCGGATAATTTAAGTTTTTGAAAATCGTTTACTAACCACTTTACAGTGATCGATTCGCTGAAACAGGTAGAACAGCTAATTGCTCAAAGGAAAAGTTTTCAAATCAACACTGGTGTTCTTCATTTCTCAATACATTACTTACTTCCTTATTTCATCATTTGAAGACACCTAAAATGCAGCTCACTCACGAACAAAGAATTTTCCTCGTATTAAAATATGAAGCAACGGCAAACTGTGAAAAAGTAAGAGGAGCATTTAATTTTCTTTCTGATTTTCTAACTGTACGATACACAGTTTCCTTATCGGACGAGTATCTTTCCGGAAATTTTTCATTAATTGCTCTTCGAACTTTTTCACAGTTTTTCGTTGATTCATATTCCAATACGATGAAAATTATTTGTTCGTTAGTGAACTGCATTTTAGGTGTCTTCAAATAATGAAATATGGGAGTAAAAAACTTCTCAGAGCGTTTAAATACTTGGTGGTATGTAGGATACATCATTGTGAAATTATTATTAACAGTAAGTATTGAGAAATGCAGAACACCAGTGTTGTTTTTTTTTTTAAACATTTCCTTAGAACAATTATATTTTCTACCTCTTTCAGTAAATCGAACACTGTAAAGTGGTTATTAAACGATTTTCATAATATTAGACTATTCGAAACGGAAAAAAAATTTAATTCATTGTGGAAAAATTACATTTTAAATATGTTAATTTAAAGCGGAGATATAATCATTTAAAAACTCCGAGACATTTTTGTGGGACACGCGATATAATGTAGACACTCCTCAGAGGGATACAACTATTGTATCTATGGGAGCTAGCGCTCCCAGGGAGGAAAATGTGAGGGCCCGAGCTATGAGTTAGGTAGGCCTTCTTTTTGCTGAAATAAAATTTTTTGTTATGTTAAAGGACCACATATTTTCGGTTCACTGCTGTCCCGTTTTTTAGCACCTACTACTTTCTTCTTCAACTTTGATCTGGTTTCATGAACTTTTTTCTCAGCTTACTGTTTTTATACCCTTCCTGCACAGATTCCGCGTTCCCTTAAAACGTTGACTACGTTTGTGCGATTGCTACGGTTGGTTCGGTTAAGTTGTGAGTAGCAGAATTTAGAAACTCACTGTACTGCTCAAGTCCATTCTTGTCCTTTATAAAAGGTTTGAGAAATAAAAGTGTACTATAATTTTTACCAGGTAGGTTCAAATCAATTCTAAAAAAGGTAGTGAAATTATGGAAATGCTATTCATTGATGCCGGTATTTAATGTACCTAATGGTACACATATGATATGTCCCAAAATGTAGTGCACGTGTTGATATTTGTTTGTTACATGCAGCATTTTAAATGGATTGTGATTTCATTTTCAATTCCTAAATTATTTTCGTGTTTCATTGGTGAGAAGGCTGTGATTAATGGAAGTAAGATATTCATGTAAATTTTAATGTAGAGAATGTTTCATTTATGTAATAAAAGTTCAAGAAAGAGCGGGATTCCATGTCCTTTCTAATGTATTGTCTTATGTACCTGAGCTCCCAGTTGCACGTGCCTCGATCTCATTGGATGTACAATGTTGTTCTGAGCTAGCTTAATGGGTCAATACATTCACAATGCATTAAGTGTGAATGTATTCTAAGATCCAAAGCTTCCAGTGTAATATTGTACACCCCGTGAGGCGAGGCACGTGCAACCGGGAGCGATTTTTTAACCTATAATCCATGGACGGCCAGCCGCGATTCGAATCTGGTCCTGAGGCGGTAAACGGCCGTTAGGTAGGGCGGAACAACGGCGATTCGCGTGCAGTTTTGTGTCCGAAAAAGTGGACATTTGACCCTTAAACCGCGCGTAATACAACTAAAAAACGCATAGGAACCGGCGCGTTCCCACCGGCGATACGTCCTTGATTTTCAATTGGGTATGACAACGAAATTTTAAAAATCGTTGACAACAATACAATCAATATTGGCCCACACATTACCCAATCAATAGTCAAGGTCAAAACTATAGTTTCGTACGGAAGAGAAACTTGTGAAAGGAAATTTAACCAGTCAATCGTAACTAGTACCGCACAAGCTGGAAAACGAAACGAACTGGCTGAATGGCGAACGAAACGCATTAGAATTAGGTAAATCTGAAGGAAAGGACAATAAAAATAATCGATTTCCGACTTTTCGGTGCCTAAACATAATTAATTTATTCAAAATAAACAAGTTTTCTTCTATGCACTCTCCGTCTGAAATGATTATATTACGATTTGTAGCGGTAGGTTTAGTTTCGTCTTTGATGACAAATGCGCTCGAAATAACAGTTACTCATTGATTTTCGAATTCTTGTTGCTTGATTCATGGTAATAGCATCGAAATAAACAACTTTTCTTCTATACACTTTTTCCGTCAAATGAGTATTTAACGAGGTGTAGCGGTAGGTTTGGTTTCGTCTTTGATGACGATCGCGCTGGAAGCGAGACTCCATTGCAGTGATGCCATGCCACGGGATCGACGAATTTCTTTCCGCTTCAAGCACTGGAGTTGCGGTACGTCATTTACCGCTATATCTAATAATATACTCATTTCAGACGGTAAGTGCATAGAAGAAAACTTGTTTATTTAGATCTAATTAACTATGTTGGGCATCGAAATTTACAAAATCGATTGTTCTTCTTTCCTTCAGATTTACCCAGAATTAATATAACATAGACAAGTTCATCTTGCATACCAGATTCCAGTCGTGTGCTAAGACCTTTGTCTTGATAACAGAATGCAACGCCAACCAAGCGAACAAAGAACTAGAGAACTGTGATAGTTTGAATGTTCATCTGTAACATCATGGCTAAATAACACGATAATCCGATAATCTTTCCGAGTTATGATGGTTCAGAAACGTTAGCTTATCTTTCAACTGAAACGGAAGGGAATTTTTTATCTTCATCATCACGATAGCAAAGTTACAAGCAAATTGGAAACATTAAACTGAAGCTCTTTCCTTTTGGAAGAATTAATAAAACTATGGGTAAATCTGAAGGAGATGACAGTTGTCGATTTTCCACTTTTTGGTGCCTGAACCTAATTAATTGAATCAAAATAAACAAGTTTTCTTCTATTCTTTTTTCGTCTCAAATGAGTATTTTACGATTTATAGCGGTAAGTTTAGTTTCGTCATTGGTGACGAATGCGCTCGAATAAACAGCTACTCATCGATTTTCAAATTTTTGTTGCTTGATACATGGTAATAACATCGAAATAAACAACTTTTATTCTATACACTTTTTTCGTCAAATGAGTATTTAACGAGGTATAGCGGTAGGTTTGGTTTCGTCTTTCAAGACAGAGCGCTGGAAGCGAGACGCCATTGCAGTATTGCCATACAGCTCGATCCAAGAATTTCTTTCCGCTTCAAAGACTGAAGTTGCGGTAAGTCATTTACCGCTATAACTAATAAAATACTCATTTGAGACAAAAAGTGCATAGAAGAAAACTTGTTTATTTCGATCTAATTAACTTTGCTAAGGCATCGAAATTTACAAAATCGACAACTGTCATCTCCTTCAGATTTACCAAACTATGTATGATAAAGTTCAACACGTCTCAAATAATCGCGCAAACCCCATAACACACAGATGCTCAAGTTTTACGAGTTGCAGGCATTTGAGAGAGACAGATAGGGTAATTCATCAAATATCGAACTGAACTGATTATCGAACAACTTTGAAAATATGCGCGTAATAAATTTCGTAAGCATCCAAACTTGCACAGTGCCGGTGATCTTACATCTAAAACTCCTATTTTAGTGATAAGAACTCATTTCTGTGAGCTGCAAACTGCTACCAGCCGTTACGAACACATTTTCTGTACGACCCTTACAAATTGGTCATATTTTTCCACTTGAAAAATTTTACGCACCTCGGGAAAATTGCGACGGTTTAACTGTTGTTGTGCCAACGTCAACCTCCCGTCATAACTAGAGAGTAGTGTTGCCAAATGATGTTCTGTTGCTGTATTTTTTTCTTTCCCGATAAAAACATGATAATTATTCCATGTTCGACATTCAGTTCCTATTTCATGTCAGTATTAAATACTGAACAAAGGTGTTCGAATCAAAATTCCTTAGAAATCATGAATTTATGCCTCGAACAAGGCTTTTCGATTCTTAATTCTTTTAAATAACTGAATCGATCTATTGAACGCCTGTCTCATTTCCTTAAAATATTGTATTAACGCTTGATAATAACATTGAATAGTTGAAGATGGCGACCAATCAGCTGCTGGTGTTCCAAGGCCCTCAAGATCATCAATGATTCGTCTGGCTACATTTACTGATGATCAATCCCTTGCCAAGAAAACTGATGCAAGCATCAATAATAATTCATTGACGAGTGCTCTACACTCTACTCCAAAAAAGGTCACACAGGTTGATGTTCACAATGATGGTTCAACAAGCACTGCAAATGAAACATCGACATCATATTCAAATTTTGATAACTCTCCATTCAAATGCTTCCTGAAAATAAGTAATGAGACAGTTATTTCAAACAAACAAACAAACAAACAAAACAAACATCGGCATCTTTGGGATGCTTTATTTCCAATTAAGCCTGATACAAATGATCTTAAGCATTGGTTTTTCAAATGTCTTATAACTAACACTATACATAGGACACCATGACGGTTCCCCCGTAAAGCAGGTACCCATTTCCGACACCTGGGTCGAGTGGGGTATTGTGCTTGAGCTTTCCATTATACCCAACGGGGAAAATCGCAGCGCCAGCGCCGGGATACGAACCCGCGACTCCTACATACAAGTCCGATCCCTTAACCGCTGTGCCACCACGAGCACTTCCAAGAAAATCCAGTGCACCAAAGAAAAAAAAAGAAAAAAAAACGTTTATTTTCCAAGTGGCCACATGAGAGACATGTCAACATATTGGGTTTTAAAAAGTTTCTTAATATAGGACGTCCAAAAACAAAAGTTCCATAAGAGAAGTACTAATTGACAAACCATACGTGGCGTGCTAATACTCTCACAAAAGTTCCATACGAGGAGAACTAATTGACAAACCATCCTGTTCGGATCAAAATTCTTGTTCGATTCATGTTCGATATTGATGAAATTATGTTATTAAAGAATTCGATTTTTAGAACAATAAATAAATTCCAACAATCTACGTTGTCTTTAAAGCGACATCACAGAACAAGAAAGCAACTGTTCAAGAATAATCTTGAGGCCCGCAACAGTTATTCAGAGCAAAAGTTACCGATTTATGAAGGTTGTTTCTAGACACACGTGGTTTCTGTTCGATATTTGATGAATTACCCTAAGGGGTTTTTAGAACAGCTACAACCTGATATTACGTGAAAAGATCAATTTCGTTGAATTTATACAAGGTAAACGCTTAGTCCGCGAACCCTAAAAACGTGGACTTCCAGAGAAAATTGAGCGTTCCTATTTTTCCACCCCATAAGAATGACTGGTGAGGTCAGTGGGCTTCGCTAATTGCAGCCACGGCACACGCATCATATTTCTGACTGGTGCGTCAACGCTAGAAATCAGAAGTGACCTTAAAGGGAAACCCGTAAAAATAAAACGGCGCACCTAACAGACTACAATTCCTATAACGCACCAAAGCTACGGTAACAAATTTCCGTCATTAATTTGTTTATTCGATGAAACGCCTCGTATGGTTTGTCTATCAATTAATTAAGGACGTTATACTTCAAGAAATTTTTACAACCCAATACGTTGCAATAGTATCAACTTTTTTGTATACTGCCTAAACGATTTTCTTTCCTTCCTTTCTTTTTTCTTTCATTATTTCAAAATTCCCAAGAGTAAAACTGAGGAAATTGTTCCAGCTGCCGGCATGTCCAGAACGCACGCGCAATCTACGCCAGAATGCAACAACAGCAGCAGCCTACTAACTACGCAGCACTGAATTCCCTTTCGAAGAAAATAGTATGGACTGAACTAGGTATATTAGGAATCAGGATTCTCTGGAAGAATACTAACTAGAACATCGACACCAGAATTGAAGAAGATACTAAAACAGAAAAACGTGATGCAATCCCAAATAACACTTCACTCATATATTAATGAAAAAAGAGCATAAAGTAATAATAAATTGCCCTACATCTAGAATTCTTCATTGTACAATACTGTACGGGTCACATCATTGCTAACACACACCACACCCGCATGGTTGCCTACAGCAGCTCGCAAACGCACTACCTTTACGGTCGGCAACTCGCTACGCACTGGCTGATCAATTGTTCGTTGCTTAAATTTCTTGGCACATTTCCCCCAACTTGGCGAGGATAACGTCTCATCTTGGGAATGCATTTATTATTGTTTTTTTTCTAGTAATAAAATATTCCAAACGATGAACGCTGAAACACAACCGATGAAATTTTACCGGTATTCATGAGTTCCGAAATGGTGAGCGTATCCCACATACTTTTATTATTTCGCATTAACGTTTACCACGACGACGCAAATTAGATATACCTACACATTTTGCAATGCGCATTTATTAAATAAAATTAAACCCTTATTTATGGTATACGTATCAGAATGGTTTATTGGTGTACCTTTTTCAATCTAGGTACACGTTCAGCATTACGCTCAGTAAAAGAATAAAAATATAATCGAAATAACTATGAACTATTCACAATCAAAAAGAAGCGGGGTTTTCGTAATATTATATCAACCTAAAAAGAAAGATACGCTCGTATAATAACTCAGGGAAATCAATTGGTACAACAGTACAACGTGGTCAGCTAGACCAGAGTCAACCTGTTGTGAAATTGCGATCGATGATCAGTACAGAAAATATGGTATAAACTTAGTGCTTAGGGATAACTCTTTTACTTTGCATCAGAAGTTTATCGTTTACCTTTCATGTATGCATATTCCATTTCTACTCAGAAACTTCGGGCTTGTAACATATCCTCTCTTAGAATCGTAGCTGAGCTTGGTAACAACACGGTTCACATGTTCTCCGAGTTTATTCCAGGTAACCAATGTCTCGTCAAATAGATGTTTGACCTCCAGAAAGCAAAGTTAAATCGAATTTCATCTAAAATGAATGAGACTTCGTTAAAAATATAGATCATCAAAATTGTGTACAGTTATTAAAGCAACCTAACCCAACTGCTTAGTATCAAGTATTTGAAAAATTTGACTGAGTATTGGGAGTTTTAAAATTATTTGAATAAACTTTAAGCTAAGGCTTCCCCACGTATAAATAAAAAAACTTTACTCCATAGAGGGGATTCAAAATTCTCCCGTCTAAAAGTTACTAAGACGAATGAGTGAGAGTTTTCATAAGGTAAATGAAAAAGTGAAATTTCTATTAGGTGTACTTTATTGAAATACAGAACTTCGAATTAGGTTAGTAATTACATTAGCGTTCGAAATTCCGCACATCTACTAGAATGCATGAGGGGAGGAGCCTGTGAAATGATCATCACACCCGAGCAAATCGCCCAATATCTCTAGAGCAGGGGTTCTTATTTTTCTTAGAGGTACTGATCCCCCTACAAGTTCCATACATGCATTCATCGAACCCTTCGTAGTTGGAAAAATAAAATGCGCTTTCTTCTTCATATTCAAAATGTATGTATGTAACAATATACTGTATTAGTTCATTAACTGTACCATGCCGAACCCAGGTTGAAAACCACTGCTTTATATATCAGATGCATTGCTTCTACAACGCTAGATGTAGTAGGCCTTGCTCTTATAACGATAAATATAGTAGGCATTGCTCCTATAACGCTAGATATAGTAGGCATTGCTCTTATAACGCTAGATATAGCAGGCATTGTTCCTATAACGCTAGATATAGCAGGGATTGCTACCATAACGCTAGGTATAGAAGGCATTGCTTCTATAACGCTAGGCATAGGAGGCATTGCTCCTATAACGCTAGATATAGTAGGCATTGCTCTTATATCGCTAGATATAGAAAGCATTGCTCCTATAATGCTAGGTATAGAAGGTATTTCTCCTATAACGCTAGGTATTGAAGGCATTGCTCCTATAACGCTAGGTAAAGGAGGCATTGCTCATATAACGCTAGATATAGAATTTATTGCTCCTGTAACTCTAGATATAGGAGGAATTGACCCGTGGGAAAATCCCTGGGGTTTTCGCAGTCCTTGCAAATGCATTAATAATTCTACCGATAAGTTCTTTATCGGATGGGACTGGTGTTTCCTACTCTAAACCATTTCGGTGTCCAAAAAATGAAAGACTACGAGGAAAATGCCAGATATGAATTGCCAACATATATGTTCCCCGCGACATCGTTAATCTCCGTAGTTTTTAATCTATGCATTTTTGCGCTCTCCTCCGTGTAGTAAATTATCTCAATTGACCTACATGAACCTTAGGTTACCTGCGCTTTCATTTTCTGTCGCATAAAAGATAATTATAGGAAACTGATTTGTTTAAACCCTTATTTAGCAGAGAAAGGACGTTCTGTGTCCCCTAAGATTTTCCCAAGTCTGGTTAGTAACTCCATCCCATAGGTAATTGCGGATAGATTTCAGCTGCGTTAAATTTGACTCGTCATTTCAACAAAATTGGTGCAAAATCTCGAACCACTAGTATGATATAATGATATCAGTGGTCACCGTGGCCGAGTGGTTAAGAATGCGCTTGTAGCGCATTAATTACCCTTAATTACCCCTAAAATCTCATTTCTAGTTCTGCAACTGTTCAGGAACGTTAATATTTCACAATGTAAATTATAGTTGGAGGAGTTCACATTTCTTCTCCGGCTTAAATTTATATCCTCACCACGAGAAGTAAAACGTAATCCAGTGGTACCATACACTTAATTGGAACTCATCGGCCGAAGCTGCAGCAACACCATCAGGCCTTGCAAGTGGTGACCTTAGACGAATCTGCAGTCTCTTACAATTAAGGACCCCAGACGCTTCTTCAACTGGAGACCACCTCAAAACTCCAGCGGGACTACCATTGGGCCGATGCCTTTACATTGCCGGCCCCTTTCAAGTGGTGACTTCAGCTTCAAAAACCGCTGCTCATTAGCGGATTCGCCAACGGGCCCAGGCTTCTTCATCGCCTGCCCCTTATAACTGGTGACCGCAGCAGCACCCATCGCTGCTCTCCAACTTCAAACAACGAAGCAACTTTCATCGCTATTTCCGCTAGGTGTTCCTATCACTTCAAGACGTTTAACCATGCGCGAAAATGCACAACCGAGCCGCCAAAACGCCTACAGCTCGGCTCCATCGCTCGGCCTCATCGCACGGCCTCAACGCACGGCCTCATCGCACGGTCTCATCGCATCGCTCGGCACCAACGCTCTGCATCATCATCATTTTTTTTGCATCGTTCGAACTCCTTTCTCTCTAGGGGAGGGTACTTGTAGTGCTCTACTTTAGTTACCCCTAAAATCTCATTTCTAGTTATGCAACTGTTCAGTAACCTTAATATGTTTCAATGTATATTCATCTGCGAGAATGGTCCAATCCCTTAACCGCGTTTAGTCGATACGAAACGCAGGAGACGTTTGTTGTTAAAGCCACTGCTTCACTCACCGTAAACGGAACTTCATGGTCCACGCAGTAAGATCACCTGGCCTCACACGCTCGACCGAGAAGGAGTCTGTAGTTCGAATCTCAGTGCTGTGCAGTGATGTCTTCCCGTTGGGAAAGGTAGAACTCAAGCCCAATTCCCTACTCTACCCAAATGGGTACCGTCTTGACGGGGGGGTAACCGTCATCGCGTCCTGGTGTTATTTATAAGGCATTTGAGAAACAAATTTGCAAGATATTTATCAGGCTTAATTGATCGGAATAAGCAATCCTGTAATTTCTATGAGCTGGCCTTTAGAAATAAGAGACATTTTACTGGCTTTGTGTACCTTAGTAAATCAGAAGCATGCACCACAGCTCGTGTTAAGGCCCTTTTACATTGACGGTTTCTTCGCGCTCCACACCGTCGCTCCATCCATGTTCTGCAAATTATTCTGACAGTATTGCAAGAGATTACTATTACTACTGACGATTACTGTCTCGGGGGAAGGAACGTCAAATTGAGCGGTAATGTAAAAGCAAGCCGGTGTGATCTGACGCTCAATCTTCTCGTGGGAGGAGCTGTAGAAAGTTCACCGTCGCTCCACACTGCTAGTGTAAAATGAGCTTTAGGCCGAAACGCATGATGAAAACTAAAATACCTCGAATTTTTGTTATTTATTGTTTAATTATTCGAATAAGGTTGAGCTAGTTTTATTCATTGGGAAACATATTTTTCTATGGCTGCAAAAAGTCAAAACTTTTCAATTCTCTGGTCTTGCGGATTCACTTACATATTCAGACGCAAAATTTCCACCAATTTCGATCCCCGACGCTGTCCCGACGCTGTCGGCCCTCAATTTCAAGTTTCAAGTTTCAAGATCTTGACGGAGGAATTGGCAACTCCTGAGTTAAGACCACGGTATACCGTGGTTAACACGGTAGGTTGAAGTGTGTGTAGAGCGACTCGGCGATATGTAGTGAAATGTCAGACTATTTGAAAATAAGCTTTAGCTCAAACTCGTATGCCGGAAAAAACATAGGAGAGAAAAGACCATGATGGTCAATTTGCAGTTTAGGGGATCCACCGAAATTGAAAATTTTATTCGAAAGAATCACTAAAGGAACCCATTTAAAAACGTTTTACAAGAATGACATTCTGCTCGCAAATGCGTTATTTAGAATTATTCAACTTTGAACCTGGCTTTTGCACGCCAAAGAACAGGATGTTCCAACAACGCAGCGCACGCACAAAGCCTAATTTAATTAATAACGGACGCTAACGTCCTATTACAAACGTAAAGAGGTTGGGAACGGCGGCGGCGCGGCAGGGCGGCCCCAGGGGGAGGGGCAGCCCTCCCCTGACCCACTCGGAAAGAGGTTGGGTTGGGAGGGGGAGCCACAGTTTTTCTAGCAAAAATTATAAATAAAGGTTAAAATGGCGGCAACCCGGTAGGCTGTTTGACACCCTGGCTCCGGAAATGAGCGTCCATGACAGTGTTGCTATCCGGGCGCTCCTGCTTTAAAGACTTGAGTTTCGGTAACTAATTTGGGTAAATCTAAAGGAGATGACAGTTGTTGATTTTCCACTTTTTGGTGCCTGAACCTAATTAATTGAATCAAAATAAACAAGTTTTCTTCTATTCTTTTTTTGTCTCAAATGAGTATTTTACGATTTATAGCGGTAAGTTTAGTTTCGTCATTGATGACGAATGCGCTCGAATAAACAGCTACTCATCGATTTTCGAATTTTTGTTGCTTGAAACATGGTAATAACATCGAAATAAACAACTTTTATTCCATACACTTTTTTTGTCAAATGAGTATTTAACGAGGTATAGCGGTAGGTTTGGTTTCGTCTTTCAAGACAGAGCGCTGGAAGCGAGACGCCATTGCAGTATTGCCATACAACTCGATCAAGGAATTTCTTTCCGCTTCAAAGACTGGAGTTGCGGTTAGTCATTTACCGCTATAACTAATAAAATACTCATTTGAGACAAACAGTGCATAAAAGAAAACTTGTTTATTTCGATCTAATTAACTATGCTAAGGCATCGAAATTTACAAAATCGACAACTGTCATCTCCTTCAGATTTACCCTAATTTGCCATAGACGTCACCGTAATGGATAGGTTAGAACCTTTATTTATAATTTTTACTGGAAGAACTGTGGCTCCCCCTCCCGACCCAACCTCTTTACGTTTGTAATAGGGGGTTAGCTTCTGTTATTATTCAAATTCCGGTAGGCGCGCTCGCAGCGTTGTTAGAACATCTTGTCCTCTGGCACGCAAAAGCCATTTTATGAGCAACGCTCCTATAACTTAAAAGAACAATAACTAAAAAAACGCATTTGCGAGCAAAATGTCATTCTTTTTAAATTTTTTAAATGGGTTTCTTTAGTGATTCTTTAGAATAAAATTTTCAATTTTGGTGGATCCCCTAAACAGCATATTGACCAAAATGATTCTATCTCTTCTTCCAGATGAGGATCTAAAGTCTGGCTTCTTTTCAAAGTTTCCTCTCAGGCTTCTATGATCTAATTATCTACAACACTTGAAGACGCTGAGGGCTTGTAAGGGGAAGAAGACAGATTGGATTTGGAAGCACCAATAGTGACTGAGATCTTATTCAGCTGGCAATGATTTCCTTCACTAGCAGAAATTGCAAATTTGGCAATCTTGTTTACATCGGACAGCTCCAAGATGGCGGCGCCCATCTTGGAGCCGGCCGATGTAAACAAGATTGCGGTCGTCACCCTAATGGGTTGGTTAGAAGCTTTATTTATAATTTTCACTAAAAGAACTGTGCCTCCCCCTCACGACCTAACCTCTTTACGTTTGTAATAGGGGATTAGCTTCCGTTATTAATTAAATTCAGCTTGGTGCGCCCGCTTCTTTTGGTGCGCTAATTTACCGCTCTAACTCGAAAACTAAGCATCAGCGGAAAAAATGTCATTCATGTAAAACGTTTTTAAATGGGCTTCTTAAGTGATTGTTAGAAATGGAATGCTTACTTTCCCCAAATCATCTAAACTCAATATTGACCATCTTTTTGATGTCAAGTTAGGTTAGTTTAATTAAATTAATATTAATTTATATGTTTTTAATTTTGTTTTAGGCCAAAATGAACCTCAAAGGACTGATGCAAAAGCTGTATTTTTTTATGCTTTAGTAAACCCTAAAAAGTGGTGACAGATAACCCACTAGGACCGTGCATTTCACCGCAGAAATCAATTTGAAAAACCTAATTTTGTGAGTATTATTAGAATTTTTGGTCAATGTGAAGTTTAATGCAATCACGGAAAATAATAATGCCGATCCCAGGAATCACTAAAGGAACACATTTCAGAACGTTTTACATGAATGACATTCTGCTCGCTGATGCGTTATTTTCGAATAATTGAACTTTGAAGTTGGCCTTTGCGCCAAAGGAAGCGAGCGCGTGAAACTGAATTTAATTAATAACGGAAGCTATTACAAACGTAAAGAGGTTGGGTCGCGAGGGGGAGGCACAGTTCTTCTAGTGAAAATTATAAATAAAGCTTCTAACCCACCCATTAGGGTGACGACCGCAATCTTGTTGACATCGGGTCCAAAATGGCGGCGCCCGTGGTGGTCGCCATGTTAGACCCGATGTAAACAAGATTGCGGTCGTCACCCTAATGGGTGGTTTAGAAGCTTTATTTATACTTTTCACTAAAAGAACTGTGCCTACCCCTCACGACCCAACCTCTTTACGTTTGTAATAGGGGGTTAGCTTCCGTTTTTAATTAAATTACGCTCGCTTCCTTATGCGCGCGACGGCCAACTTCAACGTTCAATAATTCGAAAATGACGCATCAGCGAGCAGAATGTCGTTCACGTAATACGTTCTTAAATGGGTTCCTTTAGTGATTGTTTCGGATATAATTATCAATTTCCGTGATTGCATTAAACTTCACATTGACCGAATTTTTTATTTGAGATCAGGAAAAGACAAACTAATAACACCAGGACAACGATCAAAAGAAGCAGTCACAAAAAAAAACATTTATTTTCCAAGTTGCCACATGAGATACATGCCAACAAACAACATAAAATCCATGCCATGCAGCCAACAGTGATCATAGTCCAACTTGTGCTAGATAATACTATTAACAAAAGCTTTTCAAATAAAATTAAACTAAAGCACTGGCAGTGGCAGCTTGTGCTTTTATGGAATGGGGCATTGGCAAGATCTCCAGGAACCTTGGAAGGCGTCATCTTGTTGTCACCATGAATAGACACACACAGGATCCTATCACAGCTGTTGAATACTGCTGAGACCAGTATTGGAGCCAGGGGGGGCCACAGGGGCCATGGCCCTTCCCCTCCAAAAAAATATATTGAGCTGGGGGCCAGTTGCAGTTGCCATTTTAAGTAAAAAAATAATAAGATTGGTGATAGTTAATGTCTGACTTACGTATAATGAGTCCTGCTGGAATCCAAACTGTGCTGCAGCAATAAAACCAAACCAAGATGCAAAAGTTATCCTAATCAATCCACCATCATAAGTAAATTCAATTCAACTGGAATAGTAGTTATATTTCTAAACCAGTAGTTTAACTGTTTATATTTATAAATAATTTTATGAACCTTTTGATATTACAGTAATTTTGCTCCAAAAATATAACCTTGCTTGTCAATTAAATCCCATCTAAATTAGCAAAATGTTTGTTCCTGTTTGCTGCTGGTGCCATAAGCCTTCCAGAGTTACAGCCTGCAATTTCCTACGGTAAGCTTCTCAAACTATTATAGTTTCCAAGTGTTTTGTCTATTCCTGCCCTAAGAGAAATTCATTTTATGAAAAGGTAATGCAATTTTAAGTTCTGTAATTGAGTCAATTTTGTTTTACAATTGTTGAATATGTAGTATGTAATGAAAAGTATTAAAATTCTATAACTTGCATATGATAAATTTCTACAAAGCATCAAATGTTGAATAAATTGTTTTATGATTTTTTGGAATACAATATATTGTAATAATTTTTTTGTAGTGTCTAAAATCCGTCTGACTGAACTTTTTTCTGCATTTGTTTTATCCATGCTGTATAATTTTCTTTGTAATGTACACTTTGTTTCAGTAATGATAGTACTTATATGTTGTGAACTGATTGCAGGATGTTACGGTTGTGCAAGAAGATTCCTGGAAAAGGTTGGGTTGCACGTCAGCAGAGATTCATTAGTACCACCAATTACTCCAACAACACTTTCCCCAGCAGCAGCAGTTCTGCAAAGGCTGCTGATGTCAACAATCGACGAGTTGTGGGCATAATGGCTCATATTGATGCTGGTGAAGCAAATAATTTTTTATTCTCCAGTTTTAGAATAGTTTCATTTGTAATGACATTTGATTTGAATATTTTTTAGTAGGTAATGTTTTTTCATGTGTTATATCTGTCAATAGCCATCGATTATCTAATCCATATCTGTTCTTGCTAAACCAAAACATTGTAAAGAAAACACATTCTGTAAATAGTGTGCAGCAAATATGTTCTCTTTAATTAGATTTTTTCTTTCTTAGAATCTGTTGTTACAAAATGTGCATGCGTTAAGTTTCTGATTTATTAAGCAGTTAAAAGTTGATGAGTTGCACTATGCCAATTTACTTAACAGTACATGGAGGCATGCACACATTCTATGTTTATTATTTCTGATCACTGTCTGAGTCCTTACTGATACTAAGAACAGTAGAAATTGAGTGCCTAATTTCCCCTGTCATTATTCTTCTTCATTCAAGCTATTCAAAAATTTCATTAGTTGTGTTAATATTCTCTTTCTTGATGAATATTTATTACCTATGTCGTACCCTGGTAATAGCATTGTTAACATAGAATACTATCAAATATTGTTTACAAGTTGAGGTGTAAATTCAGAATAATTCTTATTACTTGCATGCAGTGCAACACTATTTTATTTTCCTGCACTACTGTATCAGATTCAAAGTGTCATTAGGTTTAACACATTCGCTGCATTTTCATTGCTGTAAATGGTTGGTTTGGTTAGGTTGTAAGTAGCAGAATTGGGAAATCGACTTTAATGCTCAAATCTTTTTTTATCCTTCATAAGAAATATGACATATACAATTGCATGAAGCATTTCCCGTGGTAAGATAACAGTTATTTCTTTCAAGAGGTCACGAAACGGATAAAATGTCATTTGTTTATACCGGCATGTCAATGAGCAATTTACCGGTTGGTACACATATGGCCCAAAACGCAGGGAACGTGTTAAGGATCTATTTAGCCAGTCCAGTGTATAAGATGGAGTACACAGTGTGTTCAAATCAGTTCATAGACATTCTGTGTTCAGGGAAGACAACAACCACAGAGCGTATGCTGTACTACAGCGGCTTCCAAGAGACCCTAGGAGAAGTCCACCACGGCGACACCACCATGGATTATCTTGCACTGGAAAGGGAGAGAGGTAGGTGTAGTGTTGGTACTGCTACACCGTGAGGTCTACCACAATTAAATGACTGATTAAGTGTACTATTAGCTGTGGCAGCCTCAGATCAATGGGACGAGGGCAAAATTAAATATGAACATCAAGTGGCATTTTAGATTTATGGTGAAATTAATTTGAAAATAGTTTATATTCCAGTGCATTTAAACGATAGAATATCTAGATTTAAGGGCCAGCTCTGTACATATAGAGTAAAGTTTTGGTGTTTTAAGTATATGTATTTTTGTGACATTCTCTACGTGTCCATGGAAGTTGATAAATAAGAACAATTTATACTCAGGAAGAGAGTTTTTTTGCAAAAAGAAGAGCAAGGATATGCCATGGAAAAGTCAATATAGCAAAAGTAACATCATCACCCAAGTTCAAACACTGGTTCTCTAGTTCTCGGCCACTCTATGTCAAAGAGCACACATGGTCATGCCAACCTACTCCGATGCATGACGTGCACGACAACATTCATAGTCCATAAGAATTCTAGCAAGCAGAGGCAACATCTTTTTGCAGCTGTGAAATACAATAACAATAGCATATATTTAATCAAGACAATATGAAATTTTCGATTAAGAAAAAACGCAATAGCAGTTGAGATGATTTTGGAAGTAATTCTTCTTCGAACGGCCCAAAACAAGGAAATGACAAGTAGATTGAGATAAGGGATGATGTCAGTACTGAAGATGACACAGGGGAACTTTTTTTATTCAGAAATGTTGTGACTTGACTTTCGAAAACGGAAGGAAAAATAAATAACCATTTGTGAGGGGAAAATTTTCAGGAACAATAATTCATTGTGAAGTAAAGTGTTATGAGAATAAACCTTCTTACCTCATGAAATGTTTGATGCGTTATTTGGAACAGCAAATGCAAATACTTTAGTAACTGTTCTGTGAGTTTAGTATTTTGAAGAAATTCTTTGCTGATGATGGATGTTAACTAGAAATATTTTTTCATCCTAATATAATATTATTCCTTTTTTCCAATTTAAGGAAACTCACTCTGCACTGATTAAAACAGCTTACTCTGCATTAGATCTGAAATGTTGTTAGTTCTTAAGATTGAAATTGCATAGTATGAGAGCTTCGAAAATGTAAATGAACAGATATTTGTAGAGCAGCATGCCTGAATTTAATAAAACAGAAATGAAAGCAAGGGTAAGGTTGCGTTTCAAAATGCGGTTGGTTCATATTTATAAATATAAGAACAAATGATTTGCGACGTGTAAATGAACACATTTTCAATTGTGTATGGGAGCAAGAAAAGGCATTCACCAATTCCAAATAGGTTCGGTAGAACTCAGTGATGAAATGTGTGTATATGTTGAAAGACTTTGTTGGAGGATGGATGATGAAGATCTCTTCATGGTGAGTTTACAGTGTGGCTCTAGTGCACAAATCCATCATATTCTGTGGCAGGGATCACAATCCAGACAGCCGCGGTGACTTTCCCATGGCGGGGCCACACCGTCAGCCTGGTGGACACGCCTGGCCATGTCGATTTCACCATCGAGGTGGAGCGAGCCATCCGTGTTGCTGATGGCGCCGTGGCCGTGCTCGACGCTTCTGCTGGTGCGTGGGCTTTGTGATCTTGCTGTTGAAAATAGTTTCCATCAATCGGTTGCAATCGTGTTGTACAATTTGTTTTACTGGATCCATTGTTGTGATCGTGTTGTGGAATTTGTTTTACTCGATCCTTTGTTGTGATGGTGTTGTGGAATTTGTTTTACCCGATCCATTGTTGTGATGGTGTTGTGGAATTTGTTTTACCCGATCCATTGTTGTGATGGTGTTGTGGAATTTGTTTTACCCGATCCATTGTTGTGATGGTGTTGTGGAATTTGTTTTACCCGATCCATTGTTGTGATGGTGTTGTGGAATTTGTTTTACCCGATCCATTGTTGTGATGGTGTTGTGGAATTTGTTTTACCCGATCCATTGTTGTGATGGTGTTGTGGAATTTGTTTTACCCGATCCATTGTTGTGATGGTGTTGTGGAATTTGTTTTACTCGATCCATTGTTGTGATGGTGTTGTGGAATTTGTTTTACCCGATCCATTGTTGTGATGGTGTTGTGGAATTTGTTTTACTCGATCCATTGTTGCGATCGTGTTGTGGAATTTGTTTTACTCGATCCATTGTTGTGATGGTGTTGTGGAATTTGTTTTACTCGATCCATTGTTGCGATCGTGTTGTGGAATTTGTTTTACTCGATCCATTGTTGCGAACGTGTTGTGGAATTTGTTTTACTCGATCCATTGTTGCGATCGTGTTGTGGAATTTGTTTTACTCGATCCATTGTTGTGATGGTGTTGTGGAATTTGTTTTACCCGATCCATTGTTGTGATGGTGTTGTGGAATTTGTTTTACTCGATCCATTGTTGCGATCGTGTTGTGGAATTTGTTTTACTCGATCCATTGTTGCGATCGTGTTGTGGAATTTGTTTTACTCGATCCATTGTTGCGATCGTGTTGTGGAATTTGTTTTACTCGATCCATTGTTGTGATGGTGTTGTGGAATTTGTTTTACCCGATCCATTGTTGTGATGGTGTTGTGGAATTTGTTTTACTCGATCCATTGTTGCGGTCGTGTTGTGGAATTTGTTTTACTCGATCCATTGTTGCGATCGTGTTGTGGAATTTGTTTTACTCGATCCATTGTTGCGATCGTGTTGTGGAATTTGTTTTACTCGATCCATTGTTGTGATGGTGTTGTGGAATTTGTTTTACCCGATCCATTGTTGTGATGGTGTTGTGGAATTTGTTTTACTCGATCCATTGTTGCGATCGTGTTGTGGAATTTGTTTTACCCGATCCATTGTTGTGATGGTGTTGTGGAATTTGTTTTACCCAATCCATTGTTGCGATCGTGTTGTGGAATTTGTTTTACCCGATCCATTGTTGTGATGGTGTTGTAGTATTTTTTTCAGTTTCTCAGCCTGAGGGAGAGAGGGAGTGAAATGTAAGCTGAATAAATAGGTGAGTTCCTTCTCCTTTAACCTTTTCTACTTATCTTCTCTGTTTTTTATAATCACCAGAAGAGTCGCACCTGCTTAGGTAAAAACACTGTAAATTACGAGCTGGTTTAAAACCAGTGTCTTTTTTTGTCAAGTATGTGATGTTTAGCCCTCGCGCCATAAGGGGGACAAAGAATTGTAACAACAAAAAATGGTAGCATGGGAGCATTCGTAGTTGAGAAACATAAATTTTTACTGTATGCTCAAGACATAGTGTGTTAAAATTCTGCAACTAATATCACATGGTAGTCATGCCGCTTTTCAAATCTTCATGTCAGTGTGAGTACGTTGGCATGAACATAAGTACTCTTTGTACCACATCTCCTGTCAGTGGTGCACATCCCCTTATGTGTGCCACCGATGTGCAAGCAAGCCTCTTTCACAGAGGAATCATGCCGCACATCTCCACGTAATGTCGTAAATTCATAAGTGTGTGAAGATTCTTCTGATAGGTGTGAACCTTCTACTCTGTCAGTTGACCCCAAAACACTTGAGTTTGTTCCAATTGGGTGTAGGGAGACAAAGACAGACTGTGCTTAGTAATGCTAGAGGGCATTGATCACCAAACACTTGAGTTTTTCCTACTTGTAGTGATACTTAACCTGTAGATGCACGATGGGGTCAAAATGACCCCAACTGAATTTTAAACTCAAATAACTGAAGGCTTTATCCATATATTTTAACATGGCTTTGTGACACTCCTAAATATTAACTTTTAAGTGCTTTGTTATTTTGATGAAAGGTTGGGGTCAAATTGACTCCACGGTGTAAGTCAGTTTGAAATAATATTTAACCCATCCATGGGTTAAAGACAGACTATGCTCAGTAACACTGGAGGGCGTTGACCACAAAACACTTGAGTTTGCCCTACACATAAGAACACTTGTTAACACTAGAAGGCGGGTGTACAGGCGTGGAGGCGCAGACGGTGACGGTGTGGCAGCAGGCAGACCGCTACAGCGTGCCCAGGCTCTGCTACCTCAACAAGATGGACAAGCCAACAGCCTCTCACGAGCTCTGCCTCCACCAACTCAGGCACAAGTTGCAGGCCAACCCCCTCTTGCTGCAGGTAGCTTTCTGCAATTCCTGTCTTGTGCTTTCTTCTTATTGTGTCAAGCTCAGAGTTAGGTAGGCCTTCTTTTTGTTGAAATGAAATATTTTTGGTTATTTTAAGAACGGCCTTTTTTTATCAGTTCACTACTGTTCTATTTTTCAGCACCTGCTACTTTCTTTGACTTTAACTTTTATCATGTTTCATAGACTTCTTTCTCAACTTACTGTTTCTATGCCCCTTCTGCATAGATTTTGTGTTCCCTTATCTCCGTGCTAAATGGTACCTTCCTCCTTCCTCTCTTTGAAACGCTCTTATTTTCAAAGGTTAGGGAGGCCTAAACTATCATATATTCCTTGTGTCGAGCAATACAAGCTTCTGTATCTTCCTGCTCATGTTCTTGATTATATTTCTGTGCTTATTTTTTTTGGTATCATTCTTTTGATACTTGTTTTTTTTTCATTCTTTAGTTAGGTTACCGCAGATGTAGACATGCCTTTGGGACTTGAATCTAACATATTTGGAAATAAGGGATTACTCTAGCCAAGTATTAATTCTTTCTGCAAAAAAAAACCTGCAGTTTGAATATGTGGTTAAAAAAAATCTAAGTTGAATTCAATTGACACGTTTTTGAGTGTTGTGAGTCAATGTAATAGTTTGTCAGTGGTTCTTAACCTTGTTGGAGGTACTGAACCCCACAAGTTCAATACTCGCATTCATTGAACCCTTTGTAGTTGGAAAAGTAAAATGTGTTTTTTTTCTTCAAATTCAAAACATTTTCAAATTCAAAACACAAGTATATAACTATATACTGTATTGGTGCACAAACTGTACCATGCTGAACCCCTAAAATTGACTCACCAAACCCCTAAAACTGACTAACCAAACCCCTTGGGTTCCATAGAACCCAGGTTACAGAACCTGGTTCAAGTGTTCGGCGTATACTGTGTATTGTGCAAAATCTACCCTAGTTTTCCTTCTCTACCCAGATTCCCATAGGACTGGGTAAGGACTTCACGGGCGTGGTAGACCTCATCTCTGGACGCAAGGTGGAGTGGGACCGCAAGGATGACAGGGGTGAGGCATCTGTGGGGGTGAATGACTTCACCGATCGTGAATGGCTTTATTGATCATGGATGACTGCACTGGCCGTGAACCACACCAGCCTAAATAAGAGCTGAGTAAAGTACAAAACAGCCAAGAATTTCATGCTTGCATCAAGTTTTCTACTGTAAAAATGCCAAAAAATTTGAATGGCTTTCACTTAAAAGTCCTGCATTATATATCTGATGGAAATCTACATGCAATGGCTTGGAATCGAACATGTAGTCAGCATGTAGGGATGCTTGTTAGTCCCTGTGGATTGACTTAACAATGCCGCAAACACAGGGAAATTTACGGCTGTCCTACTCAATAAAGCAAAAACGTATATCATGCTCCACACTCTGTCCTCCATGGAAACCATTGTGGGGTTGTGTGTCTGATTTTATGTCATTACCGCTACAATTTGTGACTTTTTTCTGACGTTCCTTTCTTTCATCCCATTTCCATGCCCATTATGGAGTCGATTCCTTCAAAATGATCTGCATGCTAGTGGCAATAGCTGTCAAAAAGCGGTGACTGTATTATTTTGTGTGAGTGGGTTTGACTTTCAAAATACAGCTTTGTTCAAATCATAGGTGCTTGTAGAAAAGTCACAGCCATAAACTTGGTCAAATGTGAACTTAGTAATAAACTGATGTGTAAGTGTGAACTCGACTGTCATCTTGATTGCAACTGAGTATAACTGTGGACTCGACTGTCATCTTGAGTGGAACTGAGTATAACTGTAGACTCGACTGTCATCTTGAGTGCAACTGAGTATAACTGTGATCTCAGCTCACACGTGCAGCAACCTGACCTAAGAATGTCTGATCACAACTGTGTCCGCTCCAGCGCAGATCGAGGCGCGACGTACCGCGTGTCAACTGAGGCAGTGACCGGAGCATCGGACCCTGCACTGTATCCTGGCTACTGCGAGGCGCGGGCTCAGCTGTGCGACGTGCTGGGCGACCTGGATGCCGACGTCGCTGACCACATCCTGCAGAGCGAGAGCATGGACACCGTGCCGCACGACCTGCTGCATGCCGCCGTCCGCCGCGCCACGCTCGCTCAGGTACCTGCTGCTCTTTCTCATGTATCTGCCGCGCCACGCTCGCTCAGGTGTTTGCTGCCTTTGCTAGTCTCAAATTTTTTTCATCTTTCATTGCATCAACCTTAAACCTTGTGATATTTTTGTTCTTAAGTAGTGATGTACCAATACCATTTTTTGGCCGATACTGATACCAATACCGATACCCATTTTTTGGTCGTTACCGATACCCATTTTTGGCCGTTACCGATACCCACTTTTGGCCGTTACCGATACCCATTTTTGGCCGTTACCGATACCCATTTTTGGCCGTTACCGATATCCATTTTTGGCCGTTACCGATACTCCGATACTTGGAAATACCGATACTCTGACCGATACTACAATCGATAGCAATACTTTTATAATTATATTAAAATAAATCCATTATAACCCCTATATGGGTGTTGAAATAAAATTATTTACTAATATCTCTAATAATATAACGATATTGACAGTAAAGTTTTCGATTAGGAATAATAAAACTGCTCCTGCTATGTTAACTATATTGTTGAGAAAAAATAATGAAATGCAATCCATTCGATAGATAAGTGTTTCTTATTGCATTACAACGTAATGTAGACTAGCTATAATAGCAACTGGTTCAAAAAGTGGACCAAAACAATAATTTCTCCACAAAATGGTTATCATTTTCGTGTTTTTCACACCAAAATATATACTTTGGCGAAAAGAAAATGTTGAAATTTGATAGGCCTCAAAACCGGAAAGATCCGCAAACACGCAACCAACTATAAGATTCTTCTTGAATTTTTCAAACATCTTAGAAAATAGAAGAAATATGCAAGATTCGTAATTTGCGGCGATTTACAAGCTTAATTAAAATAGAATTTTCAGCCACTTCAATAATAAATTTACAAAAACTTAAAAATGCCAGTTCAACTTTATTTAATTGGTTTGATTTTTGTTAGCCTGTCACATACTTTAAGAAATGGAAATTGGGTCAAACCATGATATATAGATTTTAGTTGTAAAAGTATAATAATTTTGTGTCGCTACTGTGTTTAACTATTCATGCTACATAGCTTTCTCTTACTGACCGTACGTGACTCATCGGGATTCAAATTAGTAAATTCAGTTAGGGGGTCTGATTAAACGCTGTAATTCAACAGTTAGCTAACTATTTTGCTAGGTATGAATAGGCTCTTTATTTAATTAAAGCGATGGATGTCTGTGAGCTACATATTATGTAAATGTTGGGAAAATATTTGTGTGTGAAATTTTTAAGCAGTGTCTTTGACAACTGGAAAATTAGGATGGTTCCAGAAAACTACGATATTTAGGGAAACATTTTTATAAACACTGATTCATATTATATGTTAAAGAACATGATGTTAATGAATTCATCTAATGTTCAGAAAAACATGGCCTGCCCAAGAAAATATTTTGTAATTGAGAAAATACCAAAATCTGATTCTTTATTACCAAATCTGATGTTCAAGAACGCATCTGATGATAATCCATCTGACGTTTGAAAATAAGTCTAGTATTTCAGAATATATCTGATGTTTATGAATACGTCCATTGGTAAGGAAAAGTTTAGATGTTCCGGAAGATATCAGAAGTGCAACTCTACATTTCCTGTTCAGGATTGAATGCGTTCACACGTGCAGGATTGCGTGCCGGTGCTGCTGGGGAGCAGTTACCGGAACACCGGCGTGCAGCCATTAATGGATGGCATCCTCCGTTATTTACCTACGCCAACTGACAGGTTACCGGCAGCTGTGCAACTATATAATGGTGAGAGCCGTAATATCTTCAGTGGGAGATATGAGGGCTTGTACGACTGTATAATGGTGAGAGCCGTTGCACCCCCAGTTGTGAAGATGAGGGCTTGTACGACTGCAGCTTTTCTTGCTGCTTGAATTTGTTGCGTAATTAACACGTATTGGGTCACAGATGTCCAACTAGGTGAATTGTTCATTCATGTACCGGTATTAATGAATGACAATTCATTTGTTTTGCGACGTCTTTAAGAATATAAGTGTTATATGGGGTGAAATGTTATCATGCTATTGTAATTCCATATTTCTATGGAAGGATAAAAATGTAGTCAAGTAGTAGTTCACAGAAACGCGCTGAGCATCTTTATCCTACTAGAATGCCTTGGGGATCATTTCCCATGTATCAACAAGCCCTATTGATGTTTTTAAAGATAAACGATTAAACTAACCTTTTGGTTGCAGACGACATTAGTAGAGGGAAGCAGTAAAGGATCTGTACCCGTGCTATAATGTTACTTTCATCAAAACACCTCATCATCATTATGAATATATTATTATTATATTCTTATTGTTATAATTATTACTATTATTATCTATTGGTATTGAACACAAGCTCGTAACTACAGGCAGCCTGTGTGCCCTGGCCTTCAAGATTGTGCATGACACGCAGCGAGGAGGTCTGCTCACTTTTGTGAGGGTGTACAGCGGCACGCTTGACAAGGTGAGGGCATTCTCTCTTCATGCGTGTGCCTTTTCAGGGGGATGCAGCTATTGTAATCATGGGAGTTTGTGCTCCCTAAGGAAAATGTGAGGTACAGACCTGAATGTTAGGCTGCTTATCCTTATGTTTAAATTGAATGAGTTTTTTGCTTTGTTATGGACTTCTTTCGTTCATTGCAGTCGTGTGTTTCAGTCCCTACTACTTTATTTTTCAACTTCTATTTCATTTCTTTAGCTTTCTTCAAAACTTGGCGCGCGCAGGGGATCTTGCGTTTACACCTTGGGCATAGATTGCCCGTTCCCTTTCCCCGTACTAAATGACGCCTTTCTCTCTTTAGAATGCCTTTTATGTAGTTAGAGAAGCTCAAACTAATCTAATCTGCGTGTGGTGCTCTGAGTTTGGGCAAGGGGGGTGAGTAGCCTTAGGAGGGTTCAGGTTTAAAACACTTAGTGTGGGTTCAGATCACTGTTAGGATTCAAGTCGCCTTGTGAAAGTTTGATTCTTCAGGTGGTAAAGTTTAATTGTGGCTGGTTTATGTCACTTTCATGGGAGTTTAAAGCACAGTATGGAAGGTTTATGACACATTTATGGTTTCAGGTCATTTTATCTGAAGCTCAAGTCACTTAATTTAGAGTTCTATTGAAATTTATCTCATATCACACAGTTTTTTAGTGCTAATATGGAGTAGCAGTCGCTAAGGTTCATTTACCTTAAGACTGTTTGTATTTCCATTATTTTATTCAAATGTAGGTTGTAAGCTACTGTATCACTTGAGGGTCTGTAAAATTGGTGTGCTTTTTATACCAAAATATTCTCCTGAAAGTTGAAGGGACAATGAAATAGTTGGTTGATATTTCTTATGGAAGATGGTAGAGCTTGTAAGATTATCAAGTGCCAAAATTCATGAGAAGCATTTACAGTGTCGCAGATGCGTGTCTTTTTGTGTGATGAAAATTAAACCATTGCTTTGTTTAAATGCATTCAATTTGCTCAAATGTTTTGCGTCGATCCACTAAAATGCAATGTAGAAGTAAATCATATAATTTTGAAGAAAATTTTACAATATCTCTTACAGTGAATGATCACAAGTTGAGTAAAATCTTCCAAGTCGTGATTTTGAACTCTATTATTATTGAACATTTAAGAACGTTTGTCAGTTAAGTAAAGAAATTAAAATGTACTTAACCCCCTGAATTGTCTTAATTGTTTAAGTAAAAAGCTTAAAAATTAATTTGAAACTACGTTCATATTAAAAATGGAATCAAATTAATGTGAAGGAATGCTGCATTAAAACTATACTCGATTCAAACACCTCATGTTTGAAGGTTCTGTGTGTATTTATATTTACCAGTAAACCTTGAGGTACAAAAAGTTCTCTTAGTGTTTATATTTGACAGCAAACAATGGGATACAAAAGTTCTATTTGTATTTATTTTTGCCAGTGAACTATGAGGTACAAAAGTTCTCTTAGTATTTATATTTGCCAGCGAACAATGGGGTACTAAAGTTCTATTTGTATTTATTTTTGCCAGTGAACTATGAGGTACAAAAGTTCTCTTAGTATTTATATTTGCCAGCGAACAATGGGGTACTAAAGTTCTATTTGTATTTATTTTTGCCAGTGAACTATGAGGTACAAAAGTTCTCTTAGTATTTATATTTGCCAGCGAACAATGGGGTATAAAAGTTCTATTTGTATTTATATTTGCCAACAAACTATGAAGTACACGTTGTTAACAGAGCTCCAAGGTGTACAACGTGAGCCGCCAGATCATGGAGCGGCCGACCAAGCTGTACGTGGCGCTGGCCGACGACCTGAAGCCTGTGCAGTCTGCTGGGGCTGGTAGCATCGTTGTGCTTGCTGGACTCCAGGTAGTGTCTGCATTCCCAGTTTTTGTTCAGATTTAATTGGACTCCAGGTAGTGTCCGCATCCCGAGCTCTATGTTTTATGTTCAGATCTAATTTAACACGTTCCCTACGTATTGGGCCAAATGTGTATCAGTTGGTAAATTGTTCATTTATTTACCGGTATAAATGAATGCCATTTCATCTATTTTGGTACCTCTTTCAAAATAACTTATACCTGGCCTGGTGAAATGTATCGTCGAATTGTATTTTTCACATTTCTTAGGAATGATAAAATCATTTTGAGCATTTCCCAATTTTTCTACTTACAGCCTAACCAAACCAACCGTTTACAGCCTCAAAACGCGGGGAACATGTTAACTGGGCTGATATTGCTTCCTGTGCCTAGGTGCATCTTTCTGCAGCTGTTGAACATCTGAAGTACTGATAAGATAAAATGAACTACAATGTACTTGGTTGTTAAAGGACACCTATAACTGTGTGACTGAGTAGGCAAAGACACGGTAAATTAGTAGTGGAGGTTCTAATTCCGTCTGCTTGCTGGACGATTTATCGACGGAAGCTAAGTCCTAGAGTAACCCCTGATTTGCTGGACTACGACAGATGTCTTCCTTTCCGACAAAACTATGTAGAAAGAATGTCTTCCTAAGGTTTTCCCTTAAATTCCTTTATTCCTTAAAAGCAAGATCTCTCTTTGGATTTAAGCCTATATAATTAGGAGAAAGAGAATGCTTTTCAACCTAGGAGTAAAGGTGTACAGTGCCTCTTAAATGCATGGATACATTTCAGCAAAAACAGTGATCTATTTCCTTTCGCTAAAAAAGCGAGTTCAAACATGAGGAACAGCATAATATAGCAAAGACATTAAGAATATTTGTGCTGTACTATCATGTTAAATAGTTAGGTAATCCAACTAATGTTGTGATATTGAAATAAAATACAAATAAAGCTTAAGGGCTAACTAAAGTAAATGCGCTATAAAACCCTTAGCGTAGACACATTGAGTTAAGGGATAACTCATCTATTTTTCGCCATGTCGTAGGCCAAACACTTGAAAGAAAATGTTGAATTTGATTATTATGGGTAACTATTGAATAATGGGTTGACAGCACCATGCGTTGCCTGACACTATGCTTAGTCTATAAGTGGGCTATGGGTCACCCACGGGTTGGCTGTGGTCACCCACAGGATGGGTGCAGTGAGTTACGTTATCGTTCTGTACACCTGTAAATGTTGGCACTACTTGGAGGACTGGTGAGGTTACTATGCTTTTCTGGGCAAGTTACGCATCCAGACATGAATTGTTCTACTGTCATAGCAGTGACAGTGTCTTCAAATGTGTCTTTAAATGCTTATGATACTGGACTTGTACATGTTCATAATACTTGACTTGTACATGCTCATGATACTTGACTTGTACATGTTCACAATACACCTGTACATGTTCACAATACACGACTTGTACATTTTCACAATACACAACTTGTACATGTTCATAATACTTGACTTGTCCATGCTGACATTACATGACTAGTGGAAGTCCACCAAACACATCCTGTGGATGCTCACATCACCTTACCTGCACTAACCTCCCGCAGAAAACCAGCACGGGGGACACGCTGGTGGGCAGCAAGCAGGACGTGGAGGTGGCCAGGAGACGCCTCAAGAAAACCTCCACAGCTGCTCAATCAGGTCACTTGTGCTCCTCTAGTCTATTTTGAGGTCCAACCATCGTATCAAATGTGTCGATCCGTGGATGCACGATGTTATTTCAAACAAACTCACACTCTGCGGTCAATTTAATCTCCGACCTTTTTGTTAAAAGTAACTAAGCCCATAACCAGTTTCAGTTAATTGTAATAAGTCACAAAGCCATGTTCAAATATATAGATAGAACCTACTGTTATTTGAGTTTAGTTTATATTCAGTATTCTGAACTCTACGGTAGGGAAATTTTGACCCTACCGTATATCCACGGGTTAAAACGTCCACCATTGCGTCAAGTGTAACTTATCGAGTTGCTGAGTATAGTTAGAAGTGCTGTGAGTCACAAGAAATTGTATTTCTTTGGTACTTTTTTGCCTTATTTATTGTTGATGTTCTTTTAGTTGTGTTCCTGCTGTTTTATTTGCGTCTTGCTCTCATATTAGTTATTGTTCTTAGCCTTATATTTGTTCTTGTTCTCATATTATCTATTGATTTAGTTTTGCCATTCGTAGTTGTTCTTGATCTGATTTCAGATCCCGTATTCTTGTTCCTGTTTTACTTGTGTTTTTATTCTCATTTCAGTTGGTGCAAATTTGATGATTCTGAGGGAATCTCATTCTTAGAACAAAAAACCAACGTATTGACAAACATATTAATTGGCAAATGATTTGAAATTTATTGATTTCATCATCCATGCTAGTGAAACAAAAAAGAATATACGTAAAGGAATACAGGTATACCTCACCTCTACGAACTAATTCGTTCATAAGGGTCATGCGTAAAGAGAAAGTTCACAAGGCGAGGTTCAATTGTCCATTTAAAAATATTGTGTTGAATAAAGTTACGCTCCAGAAAAATGGCCCATATTAAATTCAAAAATACAGAAGGGAAAGAGAAATATTTGTAAACAATGTGTTATTAAGATAAAATACAACACAGTGTGCATATTATAATGAAATATACTGTGGTTTAAATTTATGAGTTAGAGAATAAACATAGAGGAATACGTAAAGTAATGAAGTCAAAATTAAATATTAAAATTAAATAATGACATGTCATTTATGGTATTGGAAGTACTCCCCTCCAACTACTTATTCATCTCTGTCAACATTCCAGGTTTTCTCGTAGAACTGGTTGCCTCCTTGCGTGTCCTCGCCAATGTGTTACGAGAGACCACTCCAATAATTCCTCTCACCCTCTTCAATATTTATCATTTAGTTTAGTTCCCTCCGCGGGGATACAACTATTGTATCTATGGGAATTAGCGCTCCCAGGAGGAAGATGTGAGGGTCCGAGCTGAGAGTTAGGTAGGCCTTCTTTTTGTTGAAATAAAATGTTTTTTGTTATGTTAAGGACCACCTTTTTCGGTTCACTGCTGTCCTGTTTTTCCTCGCCTACTACTTCCTTCTTCAGCTTTTATCTTGTTTCATGAACTTCTTTCTTAGCTTACTGTTTCTATGCCCCTTCTGCATAGATTCCACATTCTCTAATATCTATACTAAATGGTGCTTTCCTTCTTCCTCTCTTCGATACATTTTTTTGTAGCGGTTAGGGAGGCTTAAACAAACCTTTAATCTAATCTATTTAGCTTAGTATTTTAAAGTCTTTAACGACCGAGATCTTTGCTTTTTAGAACCCTTGCGTACATTTGCTTACAAACCCCATTTAAATAGTGATTCAAGTGCACGGAGATTATTTATTGAACCCTACTCCTAACTGTCGATATGTTGGCTTGAGTGTGTGCTCGAGTGTTAGTGTAAGTAATTTTTAGCTGGGTATGTATTGGATCATAAATTTTAACACTGTTGGATTTGCATGTTTTTAAGTTGGTGGTGTCATTTCAGAAATTGCTTCCTTGCATATTTTGTCTCTGACTACATTATCTTACGTGTTGCTGTATGTGTATTCTCTCTTGTTTCTCCAACACTCGTTATGGAATCCATCCATTTGGAAACGTTCACCGGTCAATGCTACTCACTACGTTGGTTCTTCTCTTCATTTTATTTCAGTCAGTGTTTGTAATCTTATTTCAGTTAACGTCTTCTTGTTCTTATTTTAGTTATTCTTGCTAATATTTTATTTGTTTTGTTCATGTCCGTTGTCTTTGTCCTTATATCAGTAATTCATGCTGTCATTGCTGCACCTGTTGTTACCGTAGTTAACACTTTGACCGCAATGGGTAAACTGAAGTTCAATATTCAACTCAAATTTAAAGTCAGTTGTATTAAACAATTTTAAAAATGGCCAACATAAACTGGATCATGCCTTCATTTCGGTCTAATTTAATATTTATGAAAATTGAGTTAGTGACTACACGCTGGTCGGTCAGCAGCATTATGAAAATCCCCTCCGTGGCCACCGGTGGTGCACGTTGAGGTTAAAGTGTTAATGAAGTGACATTTCTACTCTAAATAAAGCAATATTTGTGCAGCGAGACCCCCTCCAGCTGCACAGGAACAGGACGATGGCAGCGGTGACAGTGAAGAGGATGGAGAAGGCCTTGTTGAGCAGAACCAGCACCTCTTGGTTGGAGTCAAAGTCCCGGAGCCTGTCTTCTTCTGTTCAGTAGGTTAGTTGCACCTCTCTTGGGTCTGGAAAGGAATTGCCAGGATGTGTAGTAATGAGCGAGCATTTTGGGGATGACTCCATGAGTACCAAACTTCTAACCCTTTAACGCCCGAGAGCATCAAAAAAAAAATAGCCCCAAAAAAATGAGCCTCATAATAGCCTCAACGTATTGTATTGCTAGTTAAATTAGTTCCCTAATGTGTACTTTAGTGTTCACTGCCGAGTGGTAATTCCTTCCTCATCCTGATATTGGTGACTGCCTCCTGATGCCGGTGCCAGTTTAGTGACGGTGGTGATGATAACGGTAATACAAGTACAAAAATTCTGACGTTAAAGAGTTAAATGAACTTTTCCGTCTGTAATTTAGATTTTATACAGTCGATTTGATGGGAGTGCATATATCAAGGAAGCTAGTCATGATTGTATTTGACTTGCAAAACCTGTGTAAATTCCGTTTTGAGTAGGAATGCCTGAAATAATTTATAATCTTAACCATTACTGTTTTAAATATAGAAGAAAAAGTAATCATTAGTCTTCTGTCAATTTTTTCACTCTCTTGATGGGATCTATGAGTATGAAACTGGTCAGTGTTCTTGCTTAGAGAAAAAAATTATCACTTTGAAAAAATTACAAGTTATTTGATATAAGGGTACGATACTGGGTAAGAATTAAAGTTCGAGGTCATTCGCATGATTCAGGAAATTTCATCTCGAAAGGACAATCATTTGGTTGAAGTTTTTACACAATTCCTATTAACACTATGCAATTTATTTTGTGACGCATATTTTACTTTTAAAATACAAACGAAGCTTGCTGAATTTTATAGCTTACTTTTTCTGGCTATCCAAATTCAGAGAATTTTCTTGATTAAAATAAACGTGCTTTGTATGAGAGGGGTCTGACTGTGGACGTAGCGAGAGGGATGACTGCGGACAGAAGTGATTGGGGGCAGTGTGTAAGAAGGTAATTTTATTTTTGATGCAGTACTGGAAGTTGCTTGCGTGTGATGGGGTTGGCCTATCCTGTGCCGGGGGAAGGGCTGCACTCAATGAAGCGGTCGGGGTAAAGCAGCTATGGCTGTCGGGCCTGACTGTGGAAGGTCGTTGTGCTGGGCTGCTGCTGATCTTGGCAGTCTGGTGTGGCCAGTGCTTCCTCTCTCGCCTCCTAGTGCTAAGAGTGTTGATTGTGGCCTGCTGTCGGCTACCCTCACGTAGGGAGGAGAAGCCTGGTATATGTATGTATGTATGTAAAATAATTTGGGGACATTTTTGCATCAGAAGGTATTTTTAGCATCAAGCCTTCCTAGACCGTTTCAAAATTCATAATTGGACAAAAAAGGCATCTGCATCCACAGCAAGTGACTATGTTCAGGTAATTGCGAACATATGGCATGGAGTTCGTAGCATCATTTCTTGTATGTCTCTCTCTACAGTAACTAAGTTCTCTGAATGAAAAAAATTTAACAAGTAAAATGTTTGGTAGCAGCATGAATTTTCTGTTGCATCATTTCAGCATTGACATTTGCATGGGGAAACACTCAGGATTACTTGATTATTATTATCATTATTATTATTATTTTATTATTATTTTAGAGGTTTCCCTCCGTTTTCGTTACTCAGACAAAATCACAGCGTAATTTGGTAGTGATGTAGCATTCAGGAAACACCAGGATCTTCATTAGCATCGTTGTCAACAAATGATTTGATATTTTCTTTTGTGTGATCAGAGGCAGTGTCTCTGAGTCAGCAGAAGCCCCTGGAGGACGCCCTAGCTATCCTGCAGAGGGAAGACCCGAGCGTGAGGGTGCGCCACGACCCAGAGACTGACCAAACGGTCTTGGCAGGTCAGTGGTGAGAGGTGGTGGTGGTGGTGGTGGTGATCAAGTGCTTTGGCAGTGGTATGCATGCTTGGATTGTGTGTTGTGTAGTGTGTAGTACTGAATCTCGACCTAGTGTACTGTTTGGCATGCAATACAGGCCCTGTATCATGTGTTCTGTGTGCAATACAGGCCCTATATCTTGTGTTTTGTGTGCAATACAGGCTTTGTTTCATGTGTTCTGTGTGCAATGCTAGCCCTGTGTCTTGTGTCCTGTGTGCAAAATAGGTCCTGTATCTTGTGTTCTGTGTGTGTGTCCAATACAGACCTTGTGTTCTGTGTGCAATACAGGTCCTGTGTTTACTGTTCAGTGCATAATACAGGCCCTGCATTTTGTGTACTGTTAAATGTGCAATACAAGTCTTGTTTCTTGTGTACCGTTCAATGTGCAATACAGACCATGGACCTTGTGTTTTATCTAGTGTGTAAGACAAAAATTACAACTATGTTTGCACATGTGTGCTTTAGACTTACAGTTAAAATAACTTATTCGGAACTTCTGCATTTGTTCTGTTTGAGTTTAAAGATTTATTCTGTAAGGATAAGTGACTCCACTTATTCACTGAGCAGTTTCAGCTTTGAAATGTTACCTAAAGATGCCAGCAGCTCTCGTCATGATTAGGATATTGCTACACTGCCACGGCTACTCAATGACGTTGACACTGGCATAATTTATGCGATGATATGCATGCTTTAAGTAACAGCTAGTTAGTATTACGCAGAAGAATATGTGCGGTTTTTCTTAGCGCATATTTTTTCTTCTTTAGCGTTTATCTTGTTGCATAGCAGGTTTCAAAGTTACTGTTTCAATGTACCAGGGTGTGGGGTCATATCTTGTGCTTAGATTTCCCGTTCCGTTAATTCCATGCTAAATGGCGTATTGCTCTTTCCCCTTTTGAGGACAATTTCACGAACTTAGTTAATGCAGTTTAATGCTAGTATTATGACAAGTCGCTTGCAAAAGTCGTGGTCATCATCCATTCCTGCGGCTGCAATTCAATCCATATGCCGCTGATTGACACTTTGACTACGGCTAATAAATATTAAATTCAATGCCAAACTCAAATTTAAAGTCATTTGTAGCAAACCATTTTGAAAAAACCAAGAATGAAGTGCGTAGATCGTCTCTTCATTTAGCTTTGATTAAGTATTTATGAAAATTGAAAGTGTTTGAGGAGCATGTATGGAGTAACTAGAAGAGATAGGATCAGGAATGAGTTGGTTAGGGAGCAGACGGGTGTTATCAAAAAGTTGAGCAGGCGAGTGGATGAAAGAGTGCTTGGATGGTTTGGGCATGTAGAAAGAATGAATGTTGAGCGGCTGGTGAAAAAGATATATATGTCGGAAGTGAGTGGTCTTCGAGCGCGAGGTAGACCACGGATGAGTTGGATGGATGGGGTGCGACGTGCTTTGTATGAGAGGGGTCTGACTGTGGACGTGGCGAGAGGGATGGCTGCGGACAGAAGTGAGTGGGGGCAGTGTATAAGGAGGTAATTTTATTTTTGACGCGTTACTGGAAGCTGCCCGCGTGTGATGGGGTTGACCTGTCATGTGCGGGGGAGGGGCTGCACTCAATGAAGCGGTCGGGGTAAACCAGCTGTTGCTGTCGGGCCTGACTGTGGAAGGTGGTTGTGCTGGGCTGCTGCTGATCCTGGCAGTTCAGGTGCGGCCAGTGCTGCCTCTCTCGCCTCCTAGTGACTAAGTGTGGTGATTGTGGCCTGCTGTCGGCTACCCTCCCATGGGGAGGATAAGCCCGGTATATGTATGTATGTATGAATTTTCCACCACTGGTCGCTGAGCAGCATTATGAAAATTACCTCCGTGAACTACCGGTGGCGCCCGTCGCAGTCAAAGTGTTAAGTAGCTCGGTCAAAGATTTCTTGTCTTTTTGCCATGAATCGTTTTAAATTATTCATTAGAGCTTTTATTTTCTGTCCTCGTAATTGTGCCCCATTTGTCATGCAGGCCCACATCTGCTTCCATTCTATTCTTACCTCTCTCTCTTTTTTGTTTGAGATGCTTTGTTCTTATTGTTTTTAGCTTTGAAGCGTCCCCGACAGTGGACAGGGGTTACTCATTGTTAGCCTATAGTTAATGATAAATTTTTACTGGGTCGTGATGCATTATCTTGGCTTTGAAAAGATAAGCATAAAATTGTTTGAACTGAGAAATTGAAAACGAATGCTTTTATTTGATGAAACTAGAATGAAAGCTGTTGAAATATTTGAATTTGAAATATGTGGGAGTTTTGCTTGGAAAAAACGAATTGAGCCTAGGAAATTTAAAGTATACACACTTTTGAAATTAGCAAAAAGAAAATTAAATTATTCTCGAAGGACATTGAAGAAAATAATTTGAGAAATACGTAAGAAACGAAATAAATTCTGCATGGATAAAATTGAAGAAAATGAATCATGCAGTGAAAAAAATGAGCTAAAGTTGACATTTGTAGGGTGACTGATGGCATCATTATGCTTTAGGTATGGGGGAGCTGCATCTGGAGGTGGTGGCGGACCGGCTGAAGACGCACCATAATGTGGAGGCTGAGTTGGGGCCTCTGCAGGTCGCCTACAGGGAGCAGATCATCTCCTCCGCTGAGCAGACCTTCACGCTCGATAAGGTCATTGGTGAGTGGCGGCAGAGTGGCTTTTCTTCAGCAGACTTTCACGCTCGATAAGGTCATCGGTGAGTGGCGGCAGTGTGGCTCTTCTTGAGCAGACCTCCACGCTCGATAAGGTCATCGGTGTGTGGTGGCAGTGTGGCTCTTTTTGAGTGGGTCTAAAGAAGCTTGAACTAACTTTTCTAAAGTTTCTTGTATACCAGTAAATTGTTAAACCACTGGATCGTTAATAAGTCGTAAAGCAATTCTTTTGATGTTGGTTACGATTCTTTTGATGTTGTAGTTCTTTTACTATACTTCTTGGTATGCTTCATCAGCCAATTAATGTTTTCACAGGTGGCTCTCGCCAGTGCGCCACCGTAACGCTCTGCCTTGACCCCGAGCCTGGACACGTGTTCAAGAGGCTCCTCTTCCGTTATACTAAAGACAACGGCGAGGTATGAAACGACGGGATAGAGCCTATGGGGTCGGATGAAAAACTGTGGCTGCCGTTTGTTATGCAATTTTGCTCTCAATGTTGCAAGTGGGGTGAATAAGTTGTGTAGACATGAGTTCCTTGGCCTTGTACTCATTCCATCGTTGAATTTTTAATCTGATCTTTTGTGGCTGCTGTTTTTACAGCAATTTTACCCTCAATTTTGCAAGTGGGGTGAATACACGGTGTAGGCAGAGGTTCGTTGGCCTTGTACCCATTCCATCGTTGAATTTTCTGCTAATTTTTCACCTGATTTTCCATTGGATCTTTTTTATGGGATCTTTTTTCATCTGATTTTTCACTGGATCTTGTTTGTTTATTTATTGATTCTTGTTTATCATCTAATCTTGTTTGTTGACAGAATCTGAGCAGCATCAGAAGACCCCAACTGAACGCCCTGACCAAAGGCGTGTCGAGTGCACTGAGCTGCGGGCCGGTGCTGAGCTGCCCTGTGCACGGCACCGCGGTGCACCTCAAGTACTTCACCTCCACACGCAGCACCTCCCCCGCCTTCGTCGCCGCTGCCGCCGGCCAGTGCGTCAAACAGGTCAACATTTACTCTCTACCCTGGTTAATACCCTCTACCTCTACCCTCTACCCTGGTGCTCGTCGTAGCCGCGCGACCATCGAACTTGCCTCCGTCCAGGCAGACCCTGGTTCGAGTCCCGGCGCTGGTGGCGATTTTCTCTGTTGGGTATAGGAGAAAAATTCCAAGCACAATACCCCACTCTACCCAGGTGTCTGAAATGGGTACCGGTCTTGACCGGGGGAAAGCGTCATGGCGTCCTGGCGTTAGATATAAGGCATTTGAAAATCCAATGTATAAGGTGATATGTATCAGGCTTGATTGGAAATAAAGCATCCGTAGATGCCTTCATTATTATTATTATTATTATTATTATTATTTTTATTATTATTATTATATTTACGGTTGTCCCCTTGGTATTCCGGCTCATTTTTTTACTATTTTGACGCTAGCTACCCTCAATCTCCAAGTTAATTTTTTTCATCTTGTGTCTGCTCATTTTTTCATTTTGACGCTAGGGCATGATGCACTTTTGGAGCTCTGCTGCCCAGTGCGTCAAACAGGTCAATATTCACTCCTTGCCCTTTGTCCTTCAGCTCATTTTTTTCATTTCTGACGCTAGGGCAAGATGCCTGTTTGAAGCAAGGTTTCATGTGAACTTCATATTTTATGTCTTTTTTTCAAGTTACTTTTAAGCAATCATCAAAGTGTTTCGAGTTTCTAACTTGATCTTCCACTTAGCGTTTGAATTTTGAAGTGAGTTTTATGTATCAAATTTTGTATCTGTTAGCCAGTGCTTTAGATCACTTTCGCATTTTATAAAGCTATTGACGTGACTTTCACTTTTAAAGTGTTTTGTTCAGCCAAATCATAAAATGTTTGGGTCACATACGGCCATGTGAGTCATAGTTCGAGTGATCATTTTCATATAAGCGCAAGTGTTAAACAAGTCCATATCCATTTGTGAGACGTTATTCTAGTAACATTTTGATGTTCTTTAATCCTCAATTTATATGGACCATGCTGTGTAATTCCTTGCATCGTAACTTGAGAGCTTTAATTTTTGTATGAGTAAAATGAAACTTTCATGCTTGATGAAAACGTTTCAAAATTTGTTTTATGCTAAGCGATGTCCTGCATTATTAAAAGAGGATTCTGAATTAACACGTTAACTGCGAAGGGTTGAACTGTAGTTCAATATCCAATTCAAATTTAAATTCAATTGTAGTAATCTACTTTGAAAATAGCAAACATAAACTGGATCGAGCTTTTATTTAGTTTTCATTGAGTATTTGTAAGCAATGAGTTAGTGACTGCAGGTGGGTCAGCAGCACTTTGAAAACCACCTAAGGGACCATTGGTGGGTCCCTTCGCAGGGAACGTGTTAATGATTTTTTATGACGTTTGGATTTGACTAGGTCAACCTTACATCTATCAACAAGGACACCTGAATTTTGGGCCACTGTTCAGCATTGTCTTCCCCCTCGGGGTACACGACTATTGTCTCTATGGGAATTAGTGCTCCCTGGGGGAAATGTGTGAGGGCCCGAGCTGAGAGTTAGGTAGGCTTTATTGTTGTTGAAATAAAATTGTTTGTTATGTTATGGACCACCTTTTTTCGGTTAACTGCTGTCCTGTTTTTTCAGCACCTACTACTTTCTTCTTCAACTTTGATCTTGTTTCATAAACTTCTTTCTCAATTCACTGTTTCTATGCTCCTTCTGCATAGATTCCCCGTTCCATTAACTCCATACTAAATGGTGCCTTCCTGCTCTCTCTCTTTGGATCGCCTTCGTGACGAATAGGGAGGCTTGAACTAACTAATAATCTAATCAGCATTGTGTTTTCCTCGCAAGGCAGTAGCTGGTGTTACTTAACACGATAAACTTCCTTTAATTGTTTAGTTTCTTACACTTTGTGTAAATTTTATCTTTCGCGCTTTCTTCGCTACCTCGTTTTTGTGTTTTTCCCATTTCTAATCAGTTATGTGCAGGGTTTTCTGTGAGGAAACACAATTCCCGCATATATTCCTTGTTTTCTACTGTTCATACTAAAAAGCTTTGTTTATTCTCTGTAAGGAACCATTTTTGCAATAGAAATAGAGGTTTGAACTTGCTTTCATATGTAATAACACATCTCAACAGCTGACTGTTGACTTTTACAGCTGTTGTTAGAAGCGGACTGTCGTCTCTCAGAGCCCATCATGCTTCTGTCTGTCGTTGCTGACGCCGACCACGCACATTCTCTGCTGGCTGATCTCAACAAGCGCAAGGCTGACGTCGTCGACGTCTACGTCAGGCTCGGCACCAAGGTATTTTCTTACCCAATAATACCCTTGGTGTGTTTATTTATTTGTATATTTGTTTGGTGTCCGAATTTTCAGTTTCTCTGTCACGGTCATAAAGGTGCTTAATGACCGTTCCTGTGATACGAGTTTCACAAGTGCGCAAGTACAAGAATATTTTTGTCGCAGGTAGTGTTAGGATATTTGTTTGCCATCTGCATCTGGAAAATTTATTGAATTGAATGCCCTGGCAATTCCCTGCAGAATCCCATGGGTATCGAATGCCCTGTCAATTCCTTGCAGAATCCCATAAGTACCGAATGGCCCTCTCAATTCCTTGTACCAGTGTTCTTCTGTCCTTGCACCAGTATTTAACTGATAAAGTCTCACTCCCTCAGCACGTGACGGCACACGTGCCCCTGGCCAACATGGTTGGCTATTCCACGGAGGTACGCAGACTCGCGTCCGGCCGCGCCTCCTTCTCTATGGAGCTGCTGGAGTACCGCGTTATGGACCCTGTACAGCAGAGGGAGGCCGTGAAGAGCGTCACAGGCTTCTATACTTCCTGACTCGCTTCCGAGCCGACTCCATTTTATCTAGTGGGGACCCAGGGTAAAATTGGTCTGTCGTATCTGTGAGCTGACATGTGTGGCCCGAAAGCAAACTGGCTTTAAGCATCTTAGCGGCTTGCTCATATCTTGTATGCATTTTCTATCATGCTGTCTGTTTTCTTGTTCTGTCAATAGTTACAGTCATTATTTTAGGCGAGCAGTCCATCCCTGATGTTTGTAGAGGAGCCTTGGGTGACACGTCTTGTTCGTCACTTTGGAGGAGAATATCATCCAGGCCGTTATGTGACGACAGTTTTATGATTTTTTTTTTTGTAAAATATAAATGTGAACGAAACTCCTTTGGGCTTTTTCTATCCGTCTTTGTGATCTTTATCCCAACTTTTGTATCTATTTGAATGCAACTTTTGTATCTATAGGAATCAGCACTTCCAGGAGGAATATGTGAGGTTCCGAACTGAGAGTTGGGTAGATATTCTTTCCGTTGAAAATAATTCTTTGTTTAGTTTTGTAAGGGCCTAACTCTTTTCGGTTCATTGCTCTTCTGTTTTTCAGCGCCACTGCCTCTTCTTTGACTTTTATCTTGTTTCTTTACCTTCCTCCTGAACTTAATGTTTCTATGCGCGCGGGGAATGGAGTGGAACACGTGCATTTGGCCTGAACAATGCAATCAATAATAAAAGCACGCTATTTAAATTAGCACAGCGACATAATTACTGCTTCTAGTAGTGAAGCGAAGCACCTCCCCGTGGTGGTGACGGGCAATGGTGCCTGTTGCAACTCATGGAGCGCTCAGGGTGCGCGTCCAAACGCTGATGCTAAAGCCGAAGCAGTGAATACACGCATTTGAATTAGGTTGGAATGGCCCATTTCCTCGGTGAGGGCAGGCAAAGGCGTGTGCGCTGCTGATGATTAGTGAAAGAAGTCTGAAGATTTTGAGCGACTGGGAGCTACAATTTTCCTTAGCTGTTTTTTTTGACAAAAACAGAGACCTTCTCATGATCATAAATAAATGCACTGACGACGAACATTTTGATTATGCTGCTGGAGACCTCACAGCACGAATCATATCAAATGTGACATTCCAAAAAATATTCATCATCGATGAAAAAACATGCAGTTTGGAAGATAATAGTTACCCTTCACGAGAGTTAACTAATAACTTTCCAAATCAGTGCATCAGAAATCAGAGCCATAAATCAGTTGTATCAGGCACGATGCACATGCACAAATCAGGGTAGAGTCACATATCTTCATGACAGAAAACTGTTGCCCGGCTGAATGGAAAACTTGTAAAAATTGCAAACGCCAGACCTAACACCCTGGGCAATACTTACGAGTTCGGTGGATCCACAAAATCGTCTCCACGAAAAAGCAGCTTTACTGCCTCTAATAAGCGCCATGAGAGAGATATAATATCAAAATAAAACTACCAATTCACGTATCCTTAATAATGAACTGGGTGACAACAGCATAATAATACTACTGAAGAAATTAACAATCTATGTGTTTCCGAAACATATTTTGATTCACGAACCCAGAGTTCATTTTTAAATATTTTTCAATTTGAGTTGTACTGCTATGATGGCATTAAAAATAGCCGAGGTAGTCGATCTTGTATTTTAAGAAATAAATATGCTCAACATCTTTACTTCAGGCAAATGAAGCTCGCGATGAAATGGAAATGGTTTGGCTGACAGTACACGTAAATTAACATAAATTCTTCCCCATCGGCAGTCCCTACGTTCATCACTAGGGTTTATTGAGAGAACTTTCATAGAAATTTCATCGACAAAAAACATCATTCTTTGCTTTCGGAAATATTAACGTTAACTTGACGGATAAAAACAATCAGCTAAGAAAACTATTGTACAAACTAAACCTACCTCAAATGACAAAAGAACCATCTCGTATTACTAGAGTCTCTGGAACTCTCCTCGATCTGGCAATCACAAACAATTCTACGGCAGTACTCGGTTCAGCAAACTCACCCTCTGTTTCCGACCCTCACTCTACAGAATGTCAAATTGATATTCCAAAGGAAAGAAGAAATTATAGTAATATGACTTGTTTAATAAGTCACTACAATCTCTACACTATCGTTTAAAAAGTTACCTTAGTAGTGACTTTAATTTTACTTTACGGCAGATGCAAATTACTGAAGACGCAAAAATGCTGAAAATAACTACTAAGCCGGACCACTTAATTTTAGAAGATGATGAAATTCGATGATGTTGACATACAAGTTTCAATCTCCAATGAAAATTTTACAACAGCTCTTAATGAATGTGCACCTTACATTACAAAAAAGCTAAAACGCGCTACATAGATTGCAGGCGAAATTAAAGAGCTGAGCGGAATAAAAAAACTCACTTGCGTGCGTACAGAAAAATTGCTGAAACTATACTTTAAACCAAAAATGTAAGGAGCATAAATAGATGATTCGGAAGGAATTCTCTGAAGCAAAACAAACTCACATTCACCAGAAACTAATAACGGCAAAAAATAATACAAAATGAACATTGGGAATTATTAGTGAGGTAGACCACTTTAAAAATTTGGACCGCATAAGGAACTTTGAAAATTCTTTTGGAAACAGCCTCGGATTTAACACATTCTTTCAAAAAGTAGGTGCTCAAGTCTTCAATGAAGTAGGCAAAACCAATCCAAATCAACCTTCAGTTGAAAACCCGTGCCCAGTTTCATCAGCACGTGCAGGTGTCAGGTGAAGACCACGTCCTGTCAATGTACCAGAGTAACGGAAAATATTTCACTCATTACAAAAACACTAAAACAGTCAGACACGATGACATCAGTCTTCAATATATCAAAGACAGCTTCCCAGCCACAGCACCAACGATTCGTTTGATAATAAATAGATCGATAAAGACTAAGAAGCACCCAGTCCAATGGAAGCTCTCCATAATTAAACTACTGCATAAAACTGGTGATATTAATACAGCTTCACACTACAGGCCCATAAGTCTTCTGCCTGTCGTGTCCAAAATATTAGAGAAAGTGATAACAAATCAACTGTCATCTCACTTGGACGAGTCAAATTTACTTCGTCGAAATGATTGTGCCTACAGGAGCAACACCAGCACTGAAGATGCCTGCTTAATACAGTGATATTGATCAAAAGAATGTAACACTCTAGCTGTTACTCTATCTCTAAAAGGCGTTCGATAGCGTCGAACAAGCGTGACTTTTACGAAAAATATTGAATTTAGAAGTGGACACACAATGGCTTGAAAGCTACTTATCAAATCGATCTCATGCATTTCGTTTAAATAGCAAACTGCCTCCACACTTTCAGAACAATTTTGGTGTTCCTCAAGAATCTATCCTTGGTCCGCTATTGTTTTCTATTTGCATTAATGAAATCCCTCCAATGCCTTCCAAAACACGAGTCACTTCCTTATATGTATGCATTTGATTTTCATATTGCAATGACAAGTTCTGTGGTGGAATTACTGCAGGCGTAAACATGCTGAAAACCTATTGAGTAACCTGAAATCATGGTTTGTTCAAAATGATCTCACACTAAATCCGGATAAAACACAATGCATTATTTTGGATACAAAGATGCAAAGATGCATGTCTCTCAAATCTCACAATGAGAAAACTTGTAACAAAATTCAAGGAACTTTAATGTTTTCATGGTATAAAAAATATTTTCGTCAAAAAATCTAGATCTTTAGCCTTTCAATCATTTGTGTTATCGTGTATTGACTATTGTTGCCGAGTATGGGAAGACATACCTCAATATCTTCACAGAAAGTTGCGAAAATGTATAAAATTTGCGGCCAAGGTTGCATGCTAACTTAAATTCAAGAAGAATGGGCACGCAACTCCTCTTCTTAACAAACTCGGCTTGACTCCTATTCAAGAGAGATTTCTCACTCATAAAACCCAGTACGCATATTTCTCTCATGGCAATGCTGATATTGTACAATTCTTTCGCTCCACTGTAACCAACCGAAAAGTCGAATTGGTGAAATAAGTTATTGGTCAACTACCTTTCATCTGATTATGGACAGAAAGCTCTGTCAATACCAGGGGCCTTTCTGCAAAAAATATAAATTTGTATTGTGGTAAAATGTTTTATATTCTCTGAGTTCTGTATTTGGCATACTAGTTGATACGTGAGAGTGAAAATATTGTTGCCAATTTTGACTTCACAGTCTCAGACGCAGAACTATTTAAATCCATCCATTTTACTTTCAACAATAGTCCCTAATACCGCGTGTTCCTAAGATTGCATTTCAATAAAATGCGCACTAACAAGAGCGTTTTTATCAACGCGTCTCTGGTATTACGTTTTTTATTATTTTATTATTTATATGTATTATCAAACATAGATTAGCGCAACAAAGAAAATGTATTTTTTATACCTTTCTCTCAAACATTTGTTTCGACAATGAACATGGTTATTACAATACCCATGAATATATATCAATCAAGGCCCTTTATCTTAAGACTTTTGAAAAACCAATGATATACATTTCGAGTATCAGTTTTATTAGAAATAAACTGTTTTTGAGCTTTTTCTTTTTTTTTGTGAATCAAACGGAAAACACTTAGTTGCATAAAGGAAAGGCTTCTGTGTGAATTACTACTGCCCATTCATAAGCATCATGATTACTTAAGTGGAAGCCAATGAAGTATTGCAGTCCACAGTTTAAATTAAAAATAAGCTAATGTCCCAAAATTTCCCTTCGAATTAGAATAAATGACACGTATTTTAAATATTAACCATATATCCAATCGAGTTTTTGGTACTATGGGGGACTAAAATACAACACAAAAACATTACATAAATAATTTAAGGGTGAAAATCTTTCTACAACCTTGACATGCATTTTTAAAGTATCCCTCTACGTAATAATTTCAGATGATTAGAAATTTTCGTCGCCAATTCAACCTGCACCAGTTATTCGTTTCTGTCTTGGTAGACTGGGAGCATTCCAGAAAGACTTGTAACCTTTGCACGCCATGATTGACTGCCTCACGCAAATGTGTGCTTACACGACCTGTAAAGGCTATTTTTGTGAACGGCACAAAATTTCGTCCTAAAATAAGCAAAAATGTACAGGATATGACATGCTTTGATGCTCAGTGACGAACAGATTTACGAAAACGCTTGTGTATCTTAAAGTTAAATTATGATTCCCGAGGAGCAACTGTATATTATGTACTCGAAGTTTGGCACTCAACTCTGGTTCAAATTTTGAATATCAGTTGTAAATGGATAGCAAATTCATTTGTAAAAAATTGGTCCGTCGAATGAGCTTAATTTTCTGTTGATTAACTGGTTTCTAACTTTCTAGTAAATGTTTTATAGATATACAGTATTGGTTCCACGTTTAATTCGTGAAATATGATATCTGGAAAGCGATAACTTGATCATCACTTCAGAATTTTTCAGAAAATAATTGCAAAAATTTGTCTTACACGTACGATCTAAAATACCACAGTAATGCTTACTGAGACGCATGAAATACCAAGAATTTTACAGACATGAGTGTCGCAATAAACTAACGGAAAAAACGACGTTAATTGAAATCAGTCAGCAAAAATTTAAAAGCTTTTGAACTAACTAAATCAGCAGAGATATTAAACTCTGTTTAAATATTATTTTACAGTAGCATTTGAATAAAACAACCCTCTTAAGTTTGTTGCTTAAAACAGTAAGATATTATCAAGTTCTTTAGTATACGGAATACGTAACTAATTAATTTCTATTAGTTAAAATGGTAGATCTTCGCCGAACTGCAGAAAAGGAGTGGATGGTTTGACCCAAAAAAGTGTCTTTAGCGCAAATCGTGAAGTAGCAATTTCTCTAAATCACAATAAAAATGAGCAGAAAGTTTGAAGATTTGGTGCTGAATAAGTATAGCGATCTTCATTGAAGACTTTTCCATTGGAAAAGTTGATATGAAGAGTGCTTGAGAAGAACAGTCGGCCGATTACTTTCTTCATCCTTTCCTGTGTGTGTAAAGACGAGTATGCGTAGTGAGATGGCGAAAACTAAGCAGTTGACTCTTGTCCATTTAATTTTAAATGATCCTCGCTAGATTTCTTTTGGAAAAGGTTAAGATCATTGCGACCTCTTTTAAGGGTAGAAGTAGTTAAATAATTCTTCTGACTCTGCCTTCGGTTTGGAAGAAGATAAAGAATGGCGATTTTATCCTTTTGAGTTTTTAGACTGCTCGAACAGGCGTGAATACCAAATAGATTTACCTGACATTATGTAGAGAGGAAGTGCACATTTAGTATTTTCCGACAAGAAGCTCACCCTGATATAAAATTAGAATAACTAACTTGAACTCATATGTGTGTGGCAGTTACCTATATAACAAGAAATGCTCCGTGTTCGTATGAGAATTTCTCTGTCCTTGCACAAACAATAAAAATTAAGTGATAAAATAGTATCTCTGTCATTCAACGTGATGTAAAGAGCACCTTTCTGAGCACCGAAATTCAAGTGCAGAAGACCTTCGCAAAAGTTTATTTTATGCACGTCAAAGTTCAACCCTCATTGTCTTTGGCTAGATGTTGAGTTTGCGAGCTTTCTTCAGCTCTAGAGCGAAGAGAAAAGAAACCCTGCTTAAAAGACTGGTTCACCTTCACTTCAAATGAATTGTAACGTAGACCTTTCGAATAAAGCGGAACACCGTGTGAATAGCTAAAATAAATAGCCAGTGGTAATGGCCGACACTCAAATTGAAGCAATGCAGGACTCATGGAAAGGTATATACAGATGCTCTGAATTATTCTTTCTGAAGAACTTATTTTGCGCACAATGATACTCGTCATGTTAAGCGCTTATAAATATTTAGCTATTGGGAATATAATGCCGCTTTTGCCACTCACCGACTTCGTAAGTGTTTTAGCATGTTCAATTAAATTGTTCATGATTGCGAGCATTTTTGATGAAATTCACGTTAGGAAGTACAAAATGTGTGAAATAAAGTTTTTTGCTGTGTGTTGTAGCTACTACTTTATCGTACATGAAAAATACAAAGCAGAGCAGTGCACGCTGTGAACTTACTGTCAGATTTGATTGACACGTGCGTTAACTACAGAAGTTGCATACGCCACCTGGAACACATTGGGGCACATTGCTCACGCAACTAATTCTCTGATATTTCTATCATGAATATTTTACGTAATTAAAGACAATAAAAAAACTGTCTACACGTTCATTGATGTCTTAATCCCCTTGCCAAATAAGTCCGTTCTAAGTAACAAAAAATTATATAAGATTATTATATTTCCTTATGCAGTATACTACTTGTCAACTCTATGGCGAGTTCGATTTCTCAGAATGTTTTCTGCGTAAGACTCTTTATCAAAACAGACTCTGTATCAAAAACATCAAAACCATCTATCAAAACCACCATTTTTTGACTGAATGTTTTGATGTTGTGCTTTTGGTACGGCTAGAAAAATTAAGATGCCTTAGGACCCCCGGCAAAAAAACAAACTAATGCACGAAAAATATCTTCAAATTCAAATCAGAATCATCACAATGAGCATGGATTTCATACGAGAATTAAAGAAATTTTCGATAATTCGTAGTTTTCCCTCCAATTAATAAAATCGTGTGCCGTTCAAGACCCTAACACTCGCAGTATTTTTACTGAAATAACTCGTGTGAAAGTAGCTGCACGTGTGCGTCGTTTCAGTGCAAAAAATTTGTCTCATTACGTGGCAGTGGCAAAAGACAGTGAATTTGGTAATGAGAAATTAAAATCTAAGATACCTTTGACTTGTGCGTAAGTCAAGCATGCGAGGAAGTCAAGGATGGCTCACGTAAATTAAGCATCACTATAAAATACAACGGTTAGAACCTTTACCTCTATAGAAAATGATATATTACCAATAATTTACGATAACACTTTAATGTACTTATAAAAATCTCAAAATCTGAACTTGATCTAAACTTAACGGATTTCGCGCGCACTGACGTGAATAGTAGGTTTCAGCAATATTCAATGAGAAAGCTCAATTCTAAGGTATTAGGCATCATAAAAGCTCAATAATCAAAGGGAATTTTTCAGACCATGGGATGAGAATTGACATTCTGAGTTCATAATACTGAGTACGCACTGCATAGCTAACACCTCACTATATGACTTGGTCAATACTACCTCTGACGTTTACATCCTCTATTACAACCATTTGTGCTCTCAAAGATTTAAAAAGCCCCACTATATCTTAGACGAAATGAAAAAAAGAGCATTTGTTCCAAGTTGGAGCTTTTGCTCTTGCTGCGCTGCAGATAATAAGATATGTTAGTGAAAATTGAAATATGAGTATGAATATTACTTTACTTCGTAACTTGTACTGTAGAATTACGCAAAATATTCTGAGAACATTGAACAATCTATAAGGGCATTCGTCATGTTCAGAGTATGAGCCTTATGTACAATGAGCGCGAAAAACTCTAAATGCTAAGGTTGTTTTGGTAATAACTCTCTAATGAGGTCCACTTCTGCTTACGTTACCGCTAAAGATGCCCGACCATCACACCGTCCGGCCACTTTACAGTTTAGACTTAGCGTGTCTCGCAGGTCGTATCTGAAAAAAAAGAAAAAAGAAAGAAAAACAGTTCATTTCCAATGAAGATGGTACAATAGAGGTAGTAATGCTGTGAAATACTATGGTGATTCTGAATACATCACTGCATCATTGCAAGACTGTCGTAACTCAAATTTCGTGATGTTTCATAAGCATTTTAAAACATTTAAAGTCATATAACTTTAATCATTTTACACAAATCAACAGCGCCATCTCTCGGCCAAAAATTCACTCAGACTTATGACTTTACTGGAAAAAAAACAGAAATAATTCAGAATTCTTATAACCATAGTAACTCTATATCTAAAATTTTGTCAATGATGCAGCGACATCACTGACACCAACGACTATGGCCTCTGCATAGCTTTACAATATGTAAGCGGACAAGTTAGGAACTTTAACAGTACTCTTTCTATTAAGAGATAAATGCAAACTCGAGGTTTCCGTGAGCTTTCAAAAATGGTGCTGCACTAAGATGCTTTCATGATGATTTCAGTTCACCTACGCTCATGAGGAATGCTGCTGTCCTTTTCTACCCAGAAGCCATGAAAATTTCATCCATATTAAAGATAAAAGTTTGACTTTTGGATTAGTTTATTTGGTGGATGAACCTGAGGATAGATTTTTGACGGAGCAAATGAGGTTGCACAGGAACGAGTACTTTTTTGTTCAAGTTTAACTCAACTTTGGGTGATTCTAGATCAACTATAGCATATAAGCGCCGTGGCATAAGCAACTCACAGTACATTACAATAGTTAGCTATGAACCCTGAGCTCTTGCTCTTTATGTCGGACACTTTAGTAATCAGTTATGAATATTTTACCTCAGACGATGAGCAGTGACTCCAATATTACAAGTCGCTGCTCATTGTCTTAGGTAAAGTATTGGTATCGCTATATGCTCGCATTCAATATACAAAGCCACGAGCTTTAGAGCAACAGAGCAAAACCATGAGCTTCAGATGTTATGAACGCGAATGTACACTAGCTATTATTTCATATTCTTATTAATAAAAGCTTGATTTTTCATATACAACAAAAAGTTTTAGTGTTTTATGTCGCATTTGTCAACTCAGTAACTATTTAGGGTATGTATAATGCACTCCTTCGCGTTCCGTGCATTGTCTCACAATAAATTGTAGACTGTTAGCAGTCAGACAGTAGTGCATAATTTTGTACCTCAAACTCACAAAGATTCTAATCGTTTTAATCGTCAAAGATTCTAATCGTTTTAATCGTCAAAGATTCTAATCGTCTTGCATTTATAAAGTGACGTTCAGTAGTGTATGAAATACGCGGGGAGGGTCTTTTTCGGTGATGAAAAATTCTGTTTGGAAATATAATAAATGATTGAATGCGCAAGCTCTTTGCTTGTCATTTTCGTCCAATTCCTGCATTCCTTGTTATGTAATATAGCTATTCTATGTTCTTCTAATCCAACAGCTTTTATTTTCCTTCATTCTTCTGTTCCTCCTATCCTTCGCCACACCTCCCACTCCTGGGATCTCGTATTCCTATTTTTTATTCCCCTTCATCATGTTTAAATTTGCCCTCATCCTTTCTGCCTTCGGTCTCTTTTACTATTTTATTTGAGTGAGATCACTGGACATGTGTGAGCGACAGCACCTCCTACATTAATGACACCTCAGCCAGGTGTATATATTGAGCGGACTTTGGTTCCAGGACGCTTCTTTGGAGTGCTGCATCCGAGCAAGTCGAGTGTCACCTCGGTTGCTACAGTTCGCTAGGCACATTGACTGCGATGTGACCCACCGGTGGGTCGTACTCAAGTTTTCCTGCTGCGAAATGACTTATCGATGGGGCTGGCTTATGGTTTTCCTACTGCGATATGACCCATCCATGGGTCGTGCTCAAGTTTTTCCTGCAGCGAAATAACCCATCGATAGGTCGTTTCAAAAAGTTTTAACAATCTGTTAAAATTAGTGGCATTTAATAAATCCACTCAATGTTTGGTATTTATAAAATTTCTATCAACTTGCGAATTTAAATTTGAGTTGAATAGCGAATTTTAGTTTAACCCATCGCAGTGAATGTGTTTAAGTATCTCTGTTCAGTTCAGCGTCAAACGATGCAGACGCGTTTGTCTATGGCATACTGTAGTTGGGACGGTCATGACTTTGAGGATCAATGTGGAAGTCCTGTTGTTGAGTGTAACGTGGATGCAATGTGGGAGACAGAAATTATGTTCTGTTGAGTCAAAGTTCAATAGAGATAACTTTATCAATGACAATGGTCAAATCTCCTGTGATTAATTTATCAGTTAGATTTAGTTGAATTGTTTATCGAGACAGATGAGAGAATTATCTCATGGTCTGGGCGCACAATAAACGGGAATTGATATTTTTATTAAATAATAGTATTCTTGCAGACAACAGATGCTTCATTGCCATGACTTTAAATAATTAGACAATATCCCAGGTTAGTGACGTCCTTCATTCCCGGACGACCTCGAATGCTAGACGCTGGCTCACCATTTTCCGTGCATTGTATTATCAATTTGACTAAATTCACGAACTTACTAGCCATCATTAGGTAAGATCAAAGGAAATGCTCATCACTGAAATTTATCTGAATTTTTCGAGTGTTAACGAATGTCTCACAACATGAATTTAATTTTTCAGAAACTTAAAAACGAGAAAACTCCAAGAAAATATGGATAACTTTTGGTGAAGCATTTAATTTTGTTTTGAGTAAACCATTTTAGTTTATTGCAGAGTTCGATAAATAAGAATGATCTACTCGTATAATTAATTGTTATTTGCTTCCAAATTCAAGCAATTTCTGCGGCTTTATTTCGTATTGACTCGAAATAGACTCGAGTTTCTTGCGTCGGAAGTCCGTTGTTCCTGTGCCTAGGTTGACGCAATATATTTCTAAATTTATATTTTACTCATTTGAACTCCAGACCTTTGGGGCCAAAAAATAATCTTCACAGCCAACCACTTATGTATTTTCTGTACGATGAAATAGTTCGTGTGATTTTTTTTGGAATGGTCTGCTGTAGTATACATTCAGCAGAAACATTATAATTTTTGAGTTAAATGTAGTTAACGTTACAAAAAGCAGTACATGAATCACTGAAACATAATAATATTTTTCAAAAAAGAAGGTAAATTTTGCTTAATTAGCAAGTTCAATAAAAAATTAAGGGCAAAAACCTCAGAAGTTCATTTTGTTCAAAATTTGGAGGCACCTCATAAAAAAATTTAAACAATGTGGACTTTTTTGGGTTTTGCCCTTAACCTTTTATAATAATATTTGCCCTAAGTCGCGTTTAATAATAACATTTTCCTTAAGTCGCGCACTTTATGGCTGTTAGTCTACTATGAATTTCCTCTGTTCATTCTGATGATTTCTCGATTCCAGATTTATGCCTTGGAAATTTCTCTAATGATCATTCGGGCATTGAGCCATGGCCGATGTGCTGCCTTGTTTCCTGCTCTTTGTTTTCGAGTTAATTTTGTGCCTAATTTCACTGTCATCAGCCAACCAAAATAATTTAAATTTCAAGCTGAACAATTTATTCCGTTACTCCGAAAGACAAGTCGAAAACTCAAATATTAAACATGCAGCTTCACTTGGAGGTCCAGGAGCTTCCATGCTGGAAGATCTTGACTACACCAAAGACAACAACATCGCGGAAAATAAAAACGTTGAAGATTTTAAAGCACCGACACGCCTGAAGATGACCGATAAATCCGGCCAGAAACAAACATCCAAAATTCTTGACGCTGAGAAACTGTCCGCAAGAGTTGGAAAGAACAGCGGTTTTCGCGAAGGGCCATTCATAAGTGATCAATTACCATCGATAGAAGAGCGGTCGTTGTTGGTCTTCTTGCTGGGTTTGATTAACAGAGGGCCGGTCATGTGTCGGCTGGTGCTGGTGGCCGACGAACGCTATCGAAGATCAGAGCTGTTTTCTTCGTTAGCGCAACTGCCTCGACCTAAAGTGGTACGAGGGATACGTAAATGATGAGCACGTCACACAGTGCTATTCACTAATTTTTGCAAGAGAGCCCCTTCGGTTAAACGCAATGATTTACAGAGCCGCAGCTTCTGCCAGTTAGCCTATTTTGTATAAAATATATATTAATTAATTGATATATTTTTCGAGAGCCACGCAATGAACAACTGACGTAACATGTGGCCTAGCGAGTCAATGTATTGGCGTACGGCTGAATGAATGTTCAATATAGCTGAACAGTTCAGTCGTTTGCTTCAGTCGCAAATTATGAGGAACATAAAAAGGTAGAAAAATTCCGAGAAAATTAATCCGAATGAACGTTCGTACGCATGAAAATGTGCATAAATGTATACATGTGGAAGTGAGGAAAACATTTAAACTAACTATACAGAATGTCATTAATGAGAAATATTATTTTACAAGTTATAGTTTAGCGAGTTAAGTCTTGGTTGTGCTTGGATTGAAAGTGAAATTTCATTTTGTTTGAATAATCAATCATCATCATTTGACTAAATGAACGAAGGAAAAGCCATTGTATTTCATACTCTGAGTGAACGTAATACTGAACTCTTGATTGACCACGTACTTGAGCATTCAACAGTGGACTATAGAACATTGAACCACATTTCCTTCAGTGATGAACATTAATAAACTAGTAAAGATTAGGCATCATTTTCTTGAGAGTCTGAGCTTTAGACTAATGAAAATTAAACATTTAAACTTCAGAAAACACTCTAGAATTCGAGACCCTAGCTAGAATGGCGAAAGCCCAAGTCTCAGATTCCTTTCCTGAATTCTTTTGATATTTTGATCCCTTTTTTTGTCCAGGTGTCAAAGAATTGCTTGGATAGGAATCTGGAAAGCCAATTTTTAATTTACAAATGCTTCAATAAAATTGATTCTTTTCGATGTTATAAATAATTAATAAAATTGAATCTGGAGTTTCAAACTATTTTCTACATACTTGGATGTGAATAAAGAGTTTGGGATAAAGCGAGTTTTTAATTCTTAAAGATACGTATCGTATCGAACTTGCAAACTCAACAACAAACAATGTATGTGTATACTCATTTTCCAGTTGCTTTTTGTACCTAGGAATCATTTTGTTCTTCCATATTATTTTAGTAAAATCGCATTTCATTCAAATTTTTTAATTGATATTCTGAATTCCGCAACGTTTTATGTAGATGTTTTGAGCTTAAATGCTCATTGAATTTATTTTTACTTGTATCCCGCTGCTCTCAACGTAAAGTGCCCTTCTGGTGACCAACAATTCATTTCTGGAATGGAAAAAGAGTTTCATTTTCGTATGAAGATCTGCATAGTGTCAACTTATTTGTTGTATGCATATATTTATAACTTATATAGTACCGACGAGTTTGTGTATACTGGCCGTCAATATCCCATCACATTATGAGTTATTATAAGCATAAAACATAGTAACCTTGACTGAGTTTCATCTGGTGTATCTTTCAGTTCATCACACATTAGGTTTCAGTTCCTTTTCTATATTGCAGTTGTACTCCGCAGGTGGTGTCTACTGAACGCGTCATCAGCATTTTGCCTGAAGTACGAGCTGTCTCATCGCCCTGTCGACTGCACGTGTATCTGACCGATACGCCAGGTCCTCTTCTGGCACTTTTGAACGGCACTGACCAGTCTTGGGATTTTGCTGCCTGGTGTGTTTTGGGATCAGTCGTGGAACACAGGCTTCAAATACGTTCTAGTATCAGTCCTGGAACATAGGGTACAAATGCGTTCTAGTATCAGTCCGGGGACATAGGCTTCTAAATTCATTCTGCTGGGACCACTTCTGGGATATAAGCTTCAGATACGTTCTAGTATAAGTCCTGTAACATAGCGTACAAATGCGTTCTAGTATCAGTCCGGGGACATAGGCTTCTAAATTCATTCTGCTGGGACCACTTCTGGGATATAAGCTTCAGATACGTTCTAGTATAAGTCCTGTAACATAGCGTACAAATGCGTTCTAGTATCAGTCCGGGGACATAGGCTTCTAAATTCATTCTGCTGGGACCACTTCTGGGATATAAGCTTCAGATACGTTCTAGTATAAGTCCTGTAACATAGCGTACAAATGCGTTCTAGTATCAGTCCGGGGACATAGGCTTCTAAATTCATTCTGCTGGGACCACTTCTGGGATATAAGCTTCAGATACGTTCTAGTATAAGTCCTGTAACATAGCGTTCAAATGCGTTCTAGTATCAGTCCGGGGACATAGGCTTCTAAATGCCTTCTGGGACCACTTCTGGGATATAAGCTTCAGATACGTTCTAGAATCAGCAATAAATCATGAAGCATGTTTAAAATACTTGCGTAAAGTTGCCACAGAAATTCCAAGGCAGAAACATACGAATGAAAATTTTAACTACAATGTTGTCGGAACGTAACGCTTGTAGCATATGCAAGCTATGACCAACTCATTTATAATGATTTCACTGTTATTTTTTAAATTTTCATTGACTAAGCTTGGTCTTCCAAATTGTTTAAAACAAACACACATTTTCATGAAGCATAGTAGTAAAACTAGGTTAGGGCTTTCTCAAATTTAGTAATGTCACTATTATTTAGAAATTGTTCCATATTTCACTTGTAAGATGTACAAATTTTTCATTCGCTACAGATACTGACGATGAGTGTAGTTGCTCTCGAAATCTTCACTTTTGATTTCATATGCTTCCCGAAAATATGCTCATCCACTCTAATGACGTTTTTCTTATGGTTCCGGAATTAACGAGTTATACCGGAGTTACATTGATCTACAGGCAAGAAAATCAGATGTATGTATGCATGGTAAAAGCTTCACTGTATTTTCACCGCATGCATTATTGCAACTTAGTTCAACTGAGATTAGATTCAAGACGTCTCGTCAGAATAAAGCTCCTATTCAGTGAACTCCCGTACATCACAAGTTAATTTTGCAAGACACATTGTACGTATGGAATTTTGACATGCATCCCTTGACTTTGCTCGGGGGTCTCGTCAGCTTCGTTTGCATAAAGCTCCTATTCAGTGTACTCCCGTATATCACAAGTTGATTTTGAAAGACCCACTGTACGTATGGAATTTTGACTTACATTACATCCCTTGACTTTTCTCGGGCCTTATCACACAGTTTTCAACAGTACGTGACCCTTCTTACTGACCATTCAAATGATGCTCCTGAACTCAGGCACATCGGCGTCGGCTGGACACTCGCTCAGTTCCGGTCATTTACGAAGTCTGCCAAGCTGCGTCGCACTCCTAGAGCTGCCAATATCATGCGGGTAACGAAAATTTCTGTTTCTTGCACTGCACTTATTCAAAATTGAGAAATTTTGCTTTTTGTGCATACTGTATTTGAAGTAAAAAAAAGAAACTGTTGGGCCAGGACACCGTGTCCTTATGATAGCCAGTACAAAGAGTCCATATAGTTAGACAGAACACATGGTACATATCGCCAGCCAAAATTTGTACAGGGAACACTTCAAGGCTTAGGATGCAGGGTCCATCTAGTTATTAAATATATCTTAGAACATATTTATAAATAAAAAAAGTATTTCTGTATATATATCAGGACGCATGCAAAGTTGCTCAATATGTTCATAAATATGTTATCCTATAAAATTATATATATATTTTTAAAAATACATCAGGATGTATGCATAGGTGCTAAATATGTTCTTAAATTTGTTATCCTCGGCACAGAATGTTGACTCTACAATGGAAAATAGTTTATTTTTCATCTTTCATATTCGAATCTATGCTGCCGCTTGCATCATGCTGGATTCAACTTGGCATCAAGGTGACCACACACATTTACATCACAGTGTGACTAGCTCAGTAACCACAATACTGAAATGCCCAAAGATACATGATATTTTCTGCTTAGTTCGTGTTCCGCCTCGTCAAAAAATGAAGCGACACTACTTCTCCCTCAAATATCGAAGACACGAAATAGCTGTGATGTTTAGCATCAAAGTTCGCAATGGAGCTATGAGCAGGAGGTCCAACGACTGCTGTTATTGTAGTATCTTTTCTGATCCACTATGTGAAATCTTCAGGACTGAAATTCAGAGACGCAAGACCTCATCGTGACAATTGAAAGATCTACTTACTTACCCACACCTTCTGTTGGTTTCAGGCTCTAATCTAAGCAAGCTCTATACTTGTATCATTTTGCCCTGCCCGATTTTTTTTCATTAGGTCTATTTCTAAAAAGATTATCCGTCTGTGACAACCGTTAAAGCATTATTTTCACTCCTTTGTTTCGTGATTCTCCATTCCTGTGCTTCCTTTATTTTCAGTTATTTTTTCAACTTCTTTCAGCTATCTATTACATCTCCAATTCGACATCTCTTGTTTCCCCAGTCCGGTAATCCATCATCCCCATGGACTGTGGTTCGGCACCGCGTGTTCGGTAGAACGGACTGTGTGGAGTATGTGCACAAAAAACAGCTAGAAGAGGACGTTGCATCATACATGAATATCCCGTACTCAACCAACTCTCCCGCTGTACTGAACCTCAACAACTATAAGTTGAAAGTAAGATTTATCATTTGACTTCGTCTTTTCTAGTTAGATAATCTAAATCAGAACACATTTGCAGTACACAGAGTTAACCATATCTACTGTATATTACTGGAAGATATCCATTTAGTACCTGATAATATAAAAATACCTTTCTTGGAAACCAGATAATTATGAGTGGTTGTTTAATTTTTCAATGTTATATTCAAGTCTTACTAGTCACTTACAATAACATGTCTGGGAAACATGTCCCTGTGTGAACATCCTCACCTTATAAACTGCGTTTCTTTTTCCAACGATGGAAATGTCATGGGGCATGCGGAAAATTCCCCATGATAGAGTGAAGCACTTAAAAACCACTGATATACACGCATATACTTCACTTCATTTTTTTGGAAAGAGAATTCAAAAAGGGACAAGACATTTTGAGCCCTGCATTATCTCCCTCAAACCTATCGTGACTATCTATGTCAAATCCTTCGTAATCTCTTCCTTGCAAAGACAACACTTCATTGCTACTACCTCCATCAACCTAATAATTCGATATGTATTACCGTCGACTTTTGAGCCATGCGGAATCATCTTATCAGAACTTCAACTTATGGAGACAAAAATTAGCCCCAGTTATTCAAAACTTATATGAAGCATCATATTTCACGGACTAATTTTTAACTGTATAAGATGAGATCCTCACAAGAAGATGTGCTATTCGAGGATTGACTGTACATTTTAATTTATTCGTAATGGCATAGCTGAACTTTTCAGTGATATTCACAGTGTTTGATAAATTCCTCAACTGTAGACGCCCAGAATTTCACTCTTTTCAGGTGGTTATCTTCGAGTGGAAGCCAAGTGTGTTCTTCGAGAACGACGGCTCAGGGAGGCAGAAGCCTGGATTTGGCATCGACGTCGAAGTGGTGAAAGCTTTGGCGATGGCGCTCAACTTCTCCGTTGTCTACCTGGAGCCTGCGCCAGGTGAACTTAGCCCGCACTTTGTTTTTCAAGTTGCGGGATTTTTTAAATTTAGTCTCTCTAGAGTTGAGGCCGCTTGCTTGAAGTGGCTTTCAAATTGTTATACTACGATTTAATCCGCTTTAAATTCTCTGAATAACTCAAGTCTGACCAATTTCAGTAATCAGTATCTGCTCTCTGCGTTCCGACTTATATGCTGCATGTCTGTGTGTAGTGAAACGTAGTAGATGAAAATGTTACTGGCTCTTCAGTGAAGCCGTTTTCGTTGAATTTTGCTCACCTTGTTAAAGGCACATTTAATTAGCTTTTAAAGACATAGGACATAACAAAACAAATAATAACAGGAAATAGGAAATTATAGGAAATAACAACATTCCACTGAAATCCGTCCATCATATTACATGACTGCGAATATTCCGTGCTCATCAATGCACTCCTGACATTTTGCAAAAAAGAATGCGGAAACACAACTCCTATGAACAAATTTGGTAAATATTGCCTTCATTTGTCGGTAATTAAACGTATGTGCTAGTGCAAAACTTGAATCATGAGACGGAGTACAAATCATCACAATAATGAGAGTGATGCTGAAGATATAATATTTCTGAAGGCACACAAAAGAAGATTTTCTAATTTGTTGGGTGGTGGCTGTCAGTCACTGGTCTGCACATATGTAAGCAACGCTGAGACTTGTACAGGACCAGGGAGCGCGAGGTGCGGGGCACCCAGAAAGCAAGAAGTAAGCTGCTGTGTTTGTAGCTTCAGATATTATACCACAAGTGGGGGCAACTGGATATTAACACCAGATTACATTCAGTGGCCAATGGTATATTATCACCTCATCGATACTACAAGCGAGACGCCACTGTACATTATGTTCCAACTTTCAATTCAAGTATACATTATATGTATACTTAAATTGAAAGTTATTATTATTATTCCCTACCGCTGAAATACTATTATTTCCAACCTCGTTAAAATTCATTGGCGAACTGTATACTATCAATTCGTCTATACTAGACAGACACCGCTGAACCTTATCTTCTAGCTTTCAATTCAGGTATGCATATTATTACCTACCGCTGATGAACATTTAAGCCCCAGAATGCATAGTATTACCTACCGCTGGTGAACATGTAAGCCCCAGAATGCATATTATTACTTACCGCTGGTGAACATTTAAGCCCCAGAATACATATTATTACCTACCGCTGGTGAACATTCAAGCCCCAGAATGTATATTATTACCTACCGCTGGTGCACATTTAAGCCCCAGAATGCATATTATTACCTACCGCTGGTGAACATTTAAGCCCCAGAATGCATATTATTACCTACCGCTGGTGAACATTTAAGCCTCAGAATGCATATTATTACCTACCGCTGGTGAACATTTAAGCCCCAGAATGCATATTATTACCTACCGCTGGTGAACATTTAAGGCCCAGAATGCATATTATTACCTACCGCTGGTGAACGTTTAAGCCCCAGAATACATATTATTACCTACCGCTGGTGAACATTTAAGCCTCAGAATGCATATTATTACCTACCGCTGGTGAACATTTAAGCTTCAGAATGCATATTATTACCTACCGCTGGTGAACATTTAAGCCCCAAAATGCATATTATTACCTACCGCTGGTGAACATTTAAGCCCCAGAATACATATTATTACCTACCGCTGGTGAACATTTAAGCCCCAGATTTTGTCATTAGCTGCCTCACAGGAGAGTACTGGGGCACTCTGAAGGACGGGGCGTGGACGGGCATGGTGGGCCTGGTGAACAGGACCGAGGCAGACTTGGGTATCGGTAACCTGTTCCTGACGCTCTTCCGACGAGACGCCGTGCAGTACAGCGCCCCCTACGATGCTGAGGTTAATTCATCAGGACACGTTCCTTACTGTGTTTTAACACATTGACTGCGATGGGTTAAACTGAAGTTCAGTATTCAACTGAAATTTAAATTCAAAAGTTGTTTAGAAATTTTATAAATATCAAACAGTGACTAGGTCAGTTCACTGGGTCATATATCTTCATTCGGAAATGGATCAGATATTTTTTGATATTTGCTAGGATATTTTAATATTTTATATTTCCTATGATGATTTTATATTTTATTTCCTATGATATTTTAATGTTATTTTATGATATTTTACTGGCACCGCAGGTGTCGTGCTTCATGGCAGGCATAGCGGCCCCTCTGGCACCGTGGCAGCGTCTCACGTTCCCCTTCTCGAGGGTGACCTGGGTGGCGGTGGGGCTGGGCTGCCTCGCGCTCTGGGGCTCCCTCACCCTCTTTCTCAACACCTCATACAGGTGAACTCATCCCTCACCCTCTTCCTCAACACCTCATACAGGTGAACTCATCCCTTACCCTCTTCCTCAACACCTCATACAGGTGCACTCATCCCTCATCCTTTTCCTCACCTCCATGCTCAGGTGAATTCATCTATGACCCTCTTCCTCAACACCTCATCATAATAGTCAGCAAAAAAATTCACTAACTCAAGCGTCGATATTTCAGCTTCGCAGAGCTTGAAATAAAGACCTGAAAGTAGCAGTGAGCAGATTTTAGACTAACGGTTAAGTTTGAGTTTAGGAGTTTAGAACGAGATGTTGCAGTGTGGTTGTATTACAATACTCATGGTATCAACTGAGGATCCTTCACTTCAGATGTTTTTAAAACCAATGAAGTGCTTTTTGTCTTATCTTTGTCATATATAAACTTTTCTTTCGTTTCTTTATTTTCTCTGGCAGAGATGCGGAATGGCTCGCCACGTTCCTTGACTTCTTTCATAGTTTGAGAGTTTTTATACGCTGGGGAAGCTTGTTCTGCAATTGATCTCCAGTAAATGAGAACTTTATAAGTTTCGTGAAATGAATACTCAATTTTATCAATTTCAAGGATCAATTATTGTAAGAATTACTTAATAGATCACGTGTTCAAACCAACTGTATTTAAGCAGTTTGCACCTCAACTAAAGTCATTTAAGGGCATTTCCTTCAACTACAGTACATAGAACCTCTTACGGTTCAATTGTTGTTTTTCACTATTCAACCCAAGAATTCACATAATATGCGTTTCTCATTACATTTGTGAACTTAAAAGTAACAGGTGCTGGTCCCTTAACTGAGTATGTCAGTCTACCGTCTGATCTCTATAAAAATCTTTTGCTTGGTGCAAAAAATGAAATTATAGGAGCTTTAGATGGGGTCCTATTTTAGTTTTGTGTACCTTCCTATTCTTCGGGATGAAAATTTTCGGAACAGAAATTAAAATAATTTAATTCACTTCAGACAAATGCACAGCGTTGCTCGAGTATATGAATATTCGAATGTATCGTGTTTGTCTTATACATCACCACAAAAAATGACTTGACCAGAAAAGTATAAAATTTTGGTATGAATGTCTCTAGAGACCAATTGGTGCCGCTGACTAGAAAATTATGATGAAACGTTACCATTTGGTCTCCGTGTGACGGCGGCCAAAACGTTATAAGCAGTTGTTTTGCGCTCAAAGTTCATCACAGACTCAAATTTCGAAAATATATAACTTCATCTAAAACTGAATCCGCATTGACGCGTCTTATTCTTAAAATGAAAAGCAAGGCGAAAATCGCTGTACGAATTGACATTTTATTATTACAAATAGTAAAGTCTAAATGAATAAAATTGAACGTTTCGAACTAAACAGTTCATCTTCAGCAAAGAAAAGAATTCTGCGACAAAAACAAAACGAAAATGAGTAAATTGAAACTATACTATGCAAACGAATACTACAACATATACAGAAAAAGTCGTAGATGTAAAACTAAAATATAAAACAAAACAAAAATTAAAAAACCTAAACTAATGATCATGTATTTGCATTGTAAATTTTGCAGGATGTCAGGAACTTCACGTCTAATCTAGCTTTCGTTAATTTCCTGATTGTATTTTGGTAACTCCGTAAAATTCGAAAGCCATTTTCACCGTATCGTTCTCTAACGTAATCTAAAACTGAATCCGCATTGACGCGTCGTCATTGACGTTTTACAATGCAAATACATGATCATTAGTTTAGGTTTTTTAATTTTTGTTTTGTTTTATATTTTAGTTTTACATCTACGACTTTTTCTGTATATGTTGTAGTATTCGTTTGCATAGTATAGTTTCAATTTACTCATTTTCGTTTTGTTTTTGTCGCAGAATTCTTTTCTTTGCTGAAGATGAACTGTTTAGTTCGAAACGTTCAATTTTATTCATTTAGACTTTACTATTTGTAATAATAAAATGTCAATTCGTACAGCGATTTTCGCCTTGCTTTTCATTTTAAGAATAGACGCGTCAATGCGGATTCAGTTTTAGATTACGTTAGAGAACGATACGGTGAAAATGGCTTTCGAATTTTACGGAGTTACCAAAATACAATCAGGAAATTAACGAAAGCTAGATTAGACGTGAAGTTCCTGACATCCTGCAAAATTTACAATGCAAATACATGATCATTAGTTTAGGTTTTTTAATTTTTGTTTTGTTTTATATTTTAGTTTTACATCTACGACTTTTTCTGTATATGTTGTAGTATTCGTTTGCATAGTATTGTTTCAATTTACTCATTTTCGTTTTGTTTTTGTCGCAGAATTCTTTTCTTTGCTGAAGATGAACTGTTTAGTTCGAAACGTTCAATTTTATTCATTTAGACTTTACTATTTGTAATAATAAAATGTCAATTCGTACAGCGATTTTCGCCTTGCTTTTCATTTTAAGAATAAGACGCGTCAATGCGGATTCAGTTTTAGATTACGTTAGAGAACGATACGGTGAAAATGGCTTTCGAATTTTACGGAGTTACCAAAATACAATCAGGAAATTAACGAAAGCTAGATTAGACGTGAAGTTCCTGACATCCTGCAAAATTTACAATGCAAATACATGATCATTAGTTTAGGTTTTTTAATTTTTGTTTTGTTTTATATTTTAGTTTTACATCTACGACTTTTTCTGTATATGTTGTAGTATTCGTTTGCATAGTATAGTTTCAATTTACTCATTTTCGTTTTGTTTTTGTCGCAGAATTCTTTTCTTTGCTGAAGATGAACTGTTTAGTTCGAAACGTTCAATTTTATTCATTTAGACTTTACTATTTGTAATAATAAAATGTCAATTCGTACAGCGATTTTCGCCTTGCTTTTCATTTTAAGAATAAGACGCGTCAATGCGGATTCAGTTTTAGATTACGTTAGAGAACGATACGGTGAAAATGGCTTTCGAATTTTACGGAGTTACCAAAATACAATCAGGAAATTAACGAAAGCTAGATTAGACGTGAAGTTCCTGACATCCTGCAAAATTTACAATGCAAATACATGATCATTAGTTTAGGTTTTTTAATTTTTGTTTTGTTTTATATTTTAGTTTTACATCTACGACTTTTTCTGTATATGTTGTAGTATTCGTTTGCATAGTATAGTTTCAATTTACTCATTTTCGTTTTGTTTTTGTCGCAGAATTCTTTTCTTTGCTGAAGATGAACTGTTTAGTTCGAAACGTTCAATTTTATTCATTTAGACTTTACTATTTGTAATAATAAAATGTCAATTCGTACAGCGATTTTCGCCTTGCTTTTCATTATATAACTTCAAAAATACAAAGCATCAAACGTTTTCAACGATTCACAAGGTTTAAGATTTGTAACATTATATCCTGTACATGAAAATTCCCTCTGAGTTTAACACTTTTGTTTCACTTTTACACATTTTTGAAGTTAAAGCGCTTTTCGTTGCATCAAATGAAAGTTAAACTTTCACTTCATTTCTTGTATATGGTATATTCATTTTAAAAACATTTGTTGCAGTTCCATTGAATAAATTCACTAGGGTCGGTTCCATTGTTTCAGTGAAGATATTTAGCGATTTAAAGAAATTAGGACATTGCTGAAGTCTAACTTGCAAGGAGCTATATATTTTAAGCTATGCATAGATATAGCTTAAGTCAAATCTCACAAAATGAATTATCCATACTTTTATAAATACGCTTTAACTGAGTGTTTAGTGTTATGTTAGAGTAGTGTGCAAATACTGTAATAAATGTTCAGAGCAGGGAAAAGAAAAACTTCGTCACCCAAATTTTGAATTTTTCATTTATGCTACGAGTCTCAAGCTGCAGGCCCAGGAAACTTCAAAACTTGATTTATACCAGTTATCTGATAGTTTTGAACTTTGATTGTTATCGCAAAATTAGTAATACTGGTAAGATCAAGAGAATAGCAACACTCGAATCGCTGGCGAAGTTGGCTGCAGCGGGTCGTCGTGATGATGAGAATTGGTTTTGGTCATCTTTCGTTTCTGGCAGTGTGTTGGATTATAAGGTTTTCGAACTGTTCTACAAAAATTATCTACGAAAACTAGATATTATAAAGAATGTATGTACTATATCATCCGTGTTTATTTTCAATTAAAGACAGGAACTGACTGATTTTCAACTAAAAATCTAATCCAATTAATCATAAAAATAAGATATTTTCAATTTCATTCTGCTCTGCGATGACTAATTATATAGTTTGCTTCCACTGACAAATATTTGTGATGCAGTCAGGAGAAGCATCGCAGTGTCGTCCAAACATCCATGGTGACGTTCGGCATCATCTTGCGGGAACAAGTGAAGTGGATGCCTGTACAACACGCATCTAGGGTAAACTTCGTAGCCCCTTTACGATAACGGAAGGATGCTGTATTACAATCAATCAAGCCTGATACAAATCATCTTGTACATTGGTCTGTCAAATGCCTTATAACCAACACCAGTATGCAGAGACGGTTACCCCCGGCCAAGCCGGTACCCATTTCCGACACCTGGGTAGAGTGGGGAATTGTGGCTGAGCTCTTAGATCCGTGAACGCTGGCGAGTATAGTGCTCTCCTGAAACAAAAAAATTTTTGAATTAAGAAGTTGGTTTTGGGAATGAAAGCTTCATAAACATTTGGGACAGTGTGCTAGGTACGAGCTTGTCATTATAATAGGCACATGCTCGTATTTAGCACACTGTACCAAATACTTAATGAAGCTTTCATTCCCAGAAATAACTCTAACATCTAACTTTATATTTTTGTTTTGTAAATTTTATAAATCCTAGGTACTCAATTTTGTTCCAATAATATTATCGGACCGAAATTGATTAGGATTTATAGAAACCCAAATCTGTTTGGCCTAGACAGGACAAAGTATATGTACACTTAAGTTCTGTTAAGTAATTTTCTGAAGAATTACGTGACGATAATTCTAATAATACAGGATTAATCCAATGCGTTTGTTCTTGAGAAGTTGTGTAATGTAGCCCATAAGTCCCTTTAATTCTCCTAAAGTTTTGATTTTTTTAATGATGATGTTTTATTGTGTTGGTTTTTAATAATTCAGGGTGAACGAGAAGTAAGGCAGCAAAAACATTTAAGTTCAACATTTCGATTCAAGCATCACTAGAACGAAATCTAGCAGCAACCATCAGAAAGTAACAAGCGGCAGGCATATCTGGGATATAGGCATATCTGGCATATCCTCTGATATCTGGGATAACAATTCAAGGCGAAAATTGGAACGATACAAAAAGAAAAAGATTGTTAAAAAAACATCTGAAACAAGTAGTATAACTTGTGATGAATACATTTTAAAGAAATTCTTACTATTGTATTCTATTGAGTGTACTGGCACAGCTATAAAAAATTAAATTCGCATGAATATCTATTAATTTAATTACCTGCACTATGCAAACCTTCTGGTCCACATTCAATTTCAATACGTAGGAAAATATTCCACTCCTCATAGAACGTAGGTGACTTAAGCATGCGATAATTTGTATAGTTTATTTTTGGAAAATACAATGGAAATATCACTTTGAAAAGTCGTGGTAAAGTTCGGAAATTTTGATAGGCGATTCTACAACTCTTCGTGGCACTCGGTTGGTCATGATTAAGTGCAAATTGCATGATCTCTGGGTTTTTATGTAAACATTTAGAACTTTCATTGTATTTCGAATGTTTTTATTGGTCCCAAGTTGAAAAAAACTATGTTTTACCACATATACTAAAACTTTCATGTTTGATCTCACACATCCAGGTTGCTGTGTGGGGTCATAAGAGTAAAGTTCCAAAGTTTGAACACAGCTATTCAAATTCCTCTATTTTATTATTAGGATACAAATTATGGATATGATAAAAATATAAAAATTACAATAGTGTGATTTTATGTATACAATTACACTAGTTACGCATTAGTATTTGAATTTTTTAGTTTCAAGACATGTTTTCAAGATGCTCTATTTATGTAAGTGACCACGTGTTTACCCGCAGCTCTGTTTGACCACATGCATCCAATCTGCTTTATTCAAAACCATGTGATCCAATAGTTTTTCTCGTTATACGGCTCTTTAATAACGGTTGAATCAATGGTCAAACGTATTCCAAAAGCTCAGTAATGCCTTTGACACACGGGCAGCTGCTGCTGAGCGTGACTTGGTTGTACGGCATCGTGATCACGGTCGCCTACTCCAGCAACCTCACCGCGCTGCTCACGGTCACCAAGAGCCCTCCTTCCTATGAGACCGCGAAACAGCTTTACGAGGCTGGCCTTCCCGTCGCATCCTTGGGGGACTTCTTCAAGGGGGCTCTGGCGTCTGCTGTGGATCCTTACCTCAAGGTACGGCTGGATCAACTCAAGTTACGACTTCAAGAAGTGACCTCAAGTTCACTAAAGTAACCTCAAGTTCACTGAAAGTAACCTCAAGTTCACTGGAAGTGACCTCAAGTTCATTGGAAGTAACCTCAAGTTCACTGAAAGTAACCTCCAGTTCACTGGAAAAAAGTTCACTGAAAGTAACCTCAAGTTCACTGGAAGTAACCTCAAGTTCACTACTCAAGTTACCTCGAGGTAGGGCTGTATCAACTCACGTTCACTGTAAGTTACCTCAAGTTCACTCAAGTTACCTCAAGGTAGGGCTGTATCAACTCAAGTTCACTGTAAGTTACCTCAAGTTCACTCAAGTTACCTCAAGGTAGGGCTGTATCAACTCAAGTTCACTGTAAGTTACCTCAAGTTCACTCAAGTTACCTCAAGGTAGGGCTGTATCAACTCAAGTTCACTGTAAGTTACCTCAAGTTCACTCAAGTTACCTCAAGGTAGGGTTGTATCAACTCAAGTTCACTGTAATTTACCTCAAGTTCACTCAAGTTACCTCAAGGTAGGGCTGTATCAACTCAAGTTCACTGTAATTTACCTCAAGTTCACTCAAGTTACCTCAAGGTAGGGCTGTATCAACTCAAGTTCACTGTAATTTACCTCAAGTTCACTCAAGTTACCTCAAGGTAGGGCTGTATCAACTCAAGTTCACTGTAGGTAAGCGAATCAGCTGCGTTTACGTTTTCTGCCTTTCTTAACGCGTTCGGAAATGTGATGGAACGTCAGAGTTTTTATGGTACTTCCGCCCTCTCTCTCTTTTGTGGAGCTGCTTGCATAGAAAATATTTCTGACTTAAACTCTGCACATTGTGAAGCTACACGTCTAGCAACAGAGCGAGAACGGCAGAAGAATTCTCCTTTCAGAAATACTCTTTCAACAGATATGCATATTTGATTAGTTAAAACTTATTGAGAAAGGTGTCAAGGCTCTTATATAATTGACTCTGAAACTAATAAAAATCCTTGTTGCTACCGTCAGGTCATGAATATTGTACATGTATTTCATCAATTATTGTACACTGTATTGTACATGTATTGTACATGTAATGTACAAGTATTTCAGCTGAATGTAACTTCTGAACTGTAAGAGTTCGTAAGGAAAGATGTTTCAGTAACAGAGGAAAAATGTAATTAATTTCGTATTAACACCAAAGCAAAGGTATTCTAGCGATCTTCTATATAGGACAGGAATGTAATAAGTGCGAAGATTTTAAAGTTTTAGTAAATATTTACTGCACTATTTTGGTAATTATGTACATGGCGTGAAATGTAATGATATTCTGTGAAAGTTTGCTCCATTGTAAGGAGCCTAATATTGACAGAACTTTCCGCCCAATGTCAGATGAGCAGTAGTTGACTAAGACATTATTTCTCAATTCTGGGTTTAATTGTTTACAGTGGGATACGGAGTTATACAATATCAGCATTGCGCTGAGGAAGATGTAAAGAGGAATATATGTATTGGTTTTATAAGTAAAAAATCTTTCATGAATAAGAGTCCAGCCGAGTTTTTTCAGCAGAGGAGTTGCATGATCACTCTTCTTAAAATTACCTTTGAATTTTATCTTAGCCGAGAAATTCACGCATTTTTGGAACTCTTTTTGAAAAAATTGAGGTATGTCTCCCCCTACCAGGATGCAATAGTCAAAACGCAATAACACTAATTTTGAATGGCTGATAATTTACATTTTTGTTGGGCATACTGTTTATACGATGGAAAAACAATAAAGTTCCGTAAATTTTGTTGCAAGTATTCTTAACATGAGATTTGAAGATCATATTTTGATCGAACGAAATGCCTAAATTTTTCACTTTTCTAATGGCTTAATTGTATGACATCCAGCCGTTATTGTCGTATTTAGATTTTCTAAATTGTGTCTCTGGATAAAAAAATAATAAATTTAGTTTGAAACCATTTTGGCTACACCACAATTTCAGGTTACTCAATAGACTTTGAACTTTTATGTTCGGCTGCTGTGATTTTGCCGCAGAAGTTGTACAGTAATTGCAATTTAAGCATTATCTGCATAGACCGAGTTTCGTGTGTTAGAAAGCATTGAAAGGAAATCGTTAAGGAAAATAGCATACAATTGCTGACCAAGAATAGATCATTGAGGAACATCGAAATTATTCTGATTAAATGGGGATCATTTGCTGTCTTAAGTGGCCTACATGATATCGATTTGAAGAGCTGAATTCGGATTTGAGGGGCATACGACTCTCAAGCAACGAAATCTAAGAGTATGGGAACGAGATTCGTAGCTCACTTAGCTTTGAAATTTATTTTCAGGGATTAGCTGACAGATTTGTAGCATACGATTCCCTCGAATCCATATGGCCCCTGGTGGAGCGTGGTGAGAGCGTATACCTTCACAACAGGCAGTTTCTGGAGTACACCATAGCGACGCAGTTCACAGCGCCATCTGGAGTACCGTCTCTGCGTATCATGAAGGTAAAGCTGTTAGGAACCTGTGGTAGTCGAACATGTTCTTGAAAGATTATAATTCTAAAGAAAGAATCGAGCTCCTACTGTCATAATAATAGGCATTTTGCTATTTCATTTAGTTTGGCAGTTACAGTAGTTTCTGTTCTAATTAGGACTTGAAAATTAAGGAACTGCAGCCCAAGTGCGTTGCCTTGAATACTTATGGAAATTTCACTATTAGATCCTAATAAAAGTCTTCGTAAATAACATAATTTTTGTCTCGGGCAGCAATGCTTCGCTCCTTACAGCATCGCAATGGCCCTGCAGAAACATTCCCCTCTGAAGAGCTCAGTGGACACCGTGATCGCGAGGCTAATAGAGTCCGGACTTGTGCGACACTGGTTTCTGCAAAGCTTGGAGGTGAGAAAATACTGAACACCTTATCTTAAGCGGCCCATTGACGATCAATTTAATTGTCAATATAATCGACAATGATGAATATTGACAATCAAATTGATCGTCTATGGGCCGCTTTAGGCAGTTGGAAGTGGAGAATATTATTGCACGGCTTTTTGGCTTATGGCTCTCGTTACTCACTACTTTTCTGTCCTGTCGCTCTCTGATGACGATAGCTAGCCCCGGCTGCTTTCAATGAATTTTATTTTACAACGCACATGAGATGCAAATTTTAGTGACTGCCTAAGGTTCATTTTTCAAGCAGCCTGAACTAAATGCCAGTATTACATAACGCTTTCGAACTATTGAGTTGACTTCAAATGATTCTTAGTCGTGATTTGTACATTACTAGGGGAGAAATACATTGCTCTTTTCTTGCATTCGAATTCGTGTCTTATTTTGACAAGTCCCGGCAGGATCTTCTTTCCCAATGCCCAGCATTTACTGCTTCCATGAATGGACGTACCAGCTCAACATGTATACAATATAAACTCAACAGCCATTTGACAAGCTTAGTCAAAACGTATTTATGGTTTGCATTATAGGAGCATCGAAAAGTATTTTATGGCAGATAAAGGAGAAAATAGTAATAGTATAAGTACTACTATTCTCTACTATAAGTACTACTATTTGCAAGTTTAGATGTATCCCGCTCCACAATGTTTGATTATACTGTATTTAAGCAATCGGGAAACGCAAAACCACACATTCTCGTTTCAGATGATAAAAACTCTTCGTTCACAAATCGACTAATTTTAAATTTGACGTGTCTTATATTTTTCTCTCAAAGAAGACCAAAGTATTCTCTGCTCTACCAAAATTTTCATTATATTTTCGTTCCACCTGCGCTATAAATGTGTAGAATAGCTGATGTTAGAAAATAAAACTTTTCTCAAAAATACGGCAGATTTACGTTAAGTGTTTGATGGTTGGCATTCTAGTGGATGTCGTACTGTCCACAACAGAGAAAAGCGTGTCATAATAAATTACATTTCCAGTGCATTTTTACCTCCCGATTTTAGAACACGTTTGGGGTTCAAAATAATGTAAAAAATGCGTCCTATTTCATTTCAGTCTGTTACAGTTGAACGACATTAACGAGTTGATTGCCATCGATGACGATTTTTGAATAGAATTTCCAATAGACGCTGAAATTGGACTATCCTGAGTTGGTTACTAAGACAAAAACACTCTTTGATGCTAAAATGATCACAGCAAGGACCTAAATAATTAACAGGTGACAACTGTAACAAATATTCAGGAAGGAAAGAAGCCTGAACACATGCTCGTTCAAAAATTTTCAAATGTGAGCCTGGAGGGCTGGTAAATAACCGAGCTAAAAACATCCGACTGAAAATATCACGAAATATAATTCACAAAATAGACTGCGACTATAATTACTTCAAACAATTTAAAATTCTCCTCGCGGTAAATATATTCGTCTGATAACCTCGTTCAAAATGTTCATTTTCCAGCGCTTGGAAATGAAACAAGTTGGAAGTCAAAAGAATAAGTCTACAGCAAAAAAGCTTCCAGTGGAAGAAGAGCACAGGGAAGAAAGCACAGGCTTCGTGGCGCTGTCATTGGACCACCTCTCCGGGGCCTTCCTTTTGTACTGCATCCTGAGCCTCAGTTCGCTGGTGGCGTTCTGCGCCGAGCTGTACGTGAATCGGAAGTGTCCTACCCAGCAGCATTGCGCTCATGCAAGTCCAATGAAATAAGGCTGCGCATGATATACTCGTATTAGTACGTTGACTGCGATGGGTTAAACTGAAGTTTAGTATTAAACTCAAATTCAAGTTCAAAAGTTGTAAGCAATTTATAAATACCAAACATCAACGGGTTCCATTAAATGACACTAATTTTAAAAGATTGTTAAAATTTTTGAGCGACCCACCGATGGGTCGTATCGCAAGCAACGTGGTAACACGTTAATTGCAAATTGTACGTATGTGTACCACTAGGTACGTTGCGTATTTGTGTACCAGTATAAATTAATTGCTTTTAAACTATTTTACTACCTATATTTAAATTAGACTATATCGTACGAGTCGAAATGCTGTTGTGTAATTATACTTTTTCAGCATGTTAGAAAGGATAAAAATATAATCAAGCTGAAAAGACAGCTTTTCAATTCTGCTACTTCTGACCTAACCAAACCCACCGCAGTAACCACGCAAACGCAGTTGGCGTGGTAATACAAACGTGAATACGCTTAAGGACATAAAACCAATTGAGGTAATGAAAAACATGATAATTTAGACAAGCCTGGGTAACGAGAAGTAATACTGATCAGAACTATATTAAAAAAGCGAATTTCTCCCACCAGGGAAGTACAAAATAACGTTATAATAGTTGAAAATTTTTAAGTACTAATTTACACGAGCAATACATCTCTAGGCGTGCTGGAATATGTAGATTTAAACATAACTGTGCGAAAGCTTGTTAGTTCAACTAAGACTATGGAATAGCGTACTTATTTGAATGAAAGAACCTGTAAAAATTTTCGCTACACAGACTCTTCAGAAACATATTAATTCATAAAGCGTAAATTTAGTACCCGTGAGTGCGACACAAAACTCAACTTTTGCATTTAGTTTTCTGCTAGTATACCAAGGCATGATGTTATTATCGAACTGTTTTTGTTGTTATAATCATTTATCACCAATATCTAGGTACATTAGATGTCGTAGACTCTGCTCAGCATTTCGGCAATTGGAAAGATTATTGTTCTCAACATCTTACGCTGACTTCGTCATAACGACATTGGAAGCTGTACGTCCACCTGTAATATTCCCTCCTTTGTTACCTTCGTAGAATAATTTCAGCAGCATCAAAATCATGATTGTGTAGAACATGACAGAACTCCTTAAGCTGTCTCATGTAGCCACCCACGTCCAGAACGACACTGAAGGCCGACTTGTCTGCCTCACAAGTGTGGGGCGATGATGTATGACCTTCTGCCTCTAAGGCGGGTAGTGTCTTTACGACCGAAGTGATAGAAACTTAACTTTAGTGTTGGGCTAGCAGTCATTTCAAATATTGGTAATTTTTGACGGGTTATTTTTGATAAACTGTCGGAATAAAATAGTTCTCATTATATTGTGGGTAATTTTTAACTAACAGTCGGAATTAGAAAAACCCAAAAGCATTGTGTTGTACTATTTGCCAGAAAACAATTATTCCTCCCGCTCCTAAATAAATGCATGAATGATAATTTGTTTCATTTTTCAGATAGTGTTTTGCGAGGAAATATCAAAATACCTTTATTGATTGCTAAGCAGTGCCACACTGTCTAGTCTAGACCGCAACTGATTAAGGGAAAACTCACATGGATCAGACACTGGTTGTTTCACGCGAAAGCATTGCCAAAGCTTCCATTCTTCTCAAATAAATCTGCAAAATGTTTTATTTTCAGTTGATTTGACGGCGATGCATGGTGAAACTGTTTTGATGACTCTAATGAGTATTTTGAGGTCACGCAGAACAAAAATGTTAACATCATTTGTGATGATGGCGATGCATGGTGAAACTGTTTTGATGACTGTAATAGTATTTTGAGGTCACGCAGAATAAAAATATTAACATCATTTGTGATGATGGCGATGAATGGTGAAACTGTTTTGATGACTGTAATGAGTATTTTGAGGTCACGCAGAATAAAAATATTAACATCATTTGTGATGATGGCGATGAATGGTGAAACTGTTTTGATGACTGTAATAGTATTTTGAGGTCACGCAGAATAAAAATATTAACATCATTTGTGATGATGGCGATGAATGGTGAAACTGTTTTGATGACTGTAATGAGTATTTTGAGGTCACGCAGAATAAAAATGTGAACATCATTTGTGATATTGCAAGCTTATATAGCTTATATCTAGTTGCTAAAACAAATGAACTTCCACAGTGGTACATCCGAGAAAAAAATAGTACGTTTTCATCAACGCGTCAGAAAACCGTTGAAACTCGAAGTATCAAGAATTTCTGTAGGTGGCCTTAAAAGTTTTGTGCCGTAGCTATACTCAAATTTGACCATTGTGCTAGACTCAAGAAACATTCTATCTCTGTATCACCTGTGGTAAATAAATTGTTTAAATTGTTTGAATATTGTGTTGGTTAGAAGTGACGCTCGAGTGCATTGAGATATTAAACAAGTGAATTAACACGTTGACTACGTACGTGAACATATGTGTACCACTAGGTAAATTGCCCATTTGCATACCGGCATAAATTGATAACATTTTTCAAATGTTTCGCTGCCTCCTTCAAAATTGATTTTAGCGTACGAGGTAAAATATAATCCTGCAGGTATATTTATCATACTTTTTAGAAAGGATAAGAATGTATTTGCGTAGTACAGTCGGTTTTTCAATTTCGACACTCACTACTTATCACAACCAACCGCAGCAACCGTAAAACCTAGTCAACGTGTTAAACAAACTCTTGAAGCGAACAAAATAGTTCTATTTCACGAATCTAGCATTTTGACAAAAACTACGAGCGTCTCATAAATATCTCTATTTCGCGAATCTAGCGTTTTGACAAAAACTACGAGCGTTTCATAAATATCTCTATTTCGCGAATCTAGCGTTTTGACAAAAACTACGAGCGTTTCATAAATATCTCTATTTCGCGAATCTAGCGTTTTGACAAAAACTACAAGCGTTTCATAAATATCTCTATTTCGCAAGTCAAGCATTTTGACAAAAACTACAAGCGTTTCATATATATATCAATTTCGCAAATCTAGCATTTAAACAAAAACTACGAGAGTTTCATTTCAGGACTCTTAAATTTAAAGATTTATTTACTTCTTCATATCTGATGAGATGGAGTGAGTTACGGCACATACGCACACATTGAGTACGTGCGCGCGCCCTAAAACTATGGGCATACCCGAGAATTAAGTCAACGCGCTATGTGTGTGTGTGTGTGAATGTCACGTTTGGATATATTTGAATATCATCAGGAATATTTGAAATATGTATTCCAATATATATGTTATTATACATTGGAAATATTAAGAATATTTGAACGTGACAACCGCATTCGACCTGAACGTACCAAGTTTAAGATTGGTGATTATTTACCTAGCAGAGAATTCAACCGAATGCATGAAACTCTTGGCTTGTTTATGCGGCGCAGTATGCGCTGCCTTGTATTTACGTGTTTTGGCTTTGCTTGTTGACACGATGAGCGTGTTGCGATCAACTATGATGTTGTACTACAAGGACAAAGGTTTACGTCAAAAATAGAAAATTTAAATTTCATAAGGTCACGGAAACCTAGAGAATGTTTATATTGGTAATTATCAATGTTGATATAATTTGATTATGTATTTATTGTAGGTACAAACGTAAATTTCATTTGCATGTAGTGAACGAATCGTGACTCGACGCGAAAGTGCACGTGGGAGGAGAACCCTCATCTAAAAAAAGAAATTTGGCATTGTGCTGCTTGCTAGTCTCCGCACCGACTTGACTGCATCAAATTTTACAATTGAAAGAGAAACGGTGAGACTGATGACCTCTCAAAGAAGAGCTTCCTTCTGATCATGTAAGAGCTTCTATTTATTTCAGATTGATCTGTGATTCCCTTGAAAACATCTACACTAAAAAAAATGATCAGAAAGGAACATGTGAAACTTATATAGAAAAAGAATTCTTGTACAAATAAACTTGAGACGCCGAACATAAACAAACAGAATGAAAGGAAAGGCCAGCAACAAATGTACAAAAATCGAATCGTCATCGTTGTGGTTTTGCTGGGATTTCGGACGTGCAATTTTTGCCCTTGGTTTTCTCAATTCGGACCTGCAGTGGGGTCATTCACCCATGCTCTCTCTCTTTTGTACATCCAGCCCCCCCCTCCCCTCTCAGATTAAGGTCGGACGTTGTTCTACTGGCTCAGTTTCCCACCTAGGAGACGGCACAGAACTTTTAAGGCCACCTACAGATATTCTTGATGATTCGAGTTTCAATGCTGTTTTCTGACGTTTTGATGAAAATGTATTAATTTTTTTCTCGGATGTACCACTGTGGGGGTTAATTTGTTTAAACAACTTAATACAAGATCATTGTGTGTCGAATGTCTTCGTATTTTTAAATTTAAAACCAGCTTCAGAGTGCTTCCAGATATTCTCTAAATTCGCAGGAATTTTTTAGGGAAGACTTGAGCTCGGCAACTTTGAAGCATTGGATGTTATCAAGAGTTCAGTGAACTCTGGCTGAGACTAATTTCTATCTTTACGCAATGCACGTAAAGATTCAGCAGTTGATTCTTCCTGTCTAGGGTTCAAAGTTTAGATGAGAAAAATAACGTTCATTAACATACTCGTTTTTCATTTAAAATTAAGGTTCTTCTTCAATAAATCTGGGAAAAATCCATTAAATTTGTCGTCCTTTACCCTGATATCTTAGGCTGGGATTAAAGCCGTATTAAATGACATTTTTTCCGCTCTGATCTCTAGACACATCAACAATTCTGAGCTAAGAGGAGCATTTTCTGTAGTTGATGTTTCTCCTTAAATGTAATCACTTAGGAGAGTGTTTAGTGGTTTAGAAATCGGCTGGAGTTCAATTACCAAGAGAATGACGTGCACAGAAAAACAAATACTGAAGCTGTGATGCGCGTGAGCGTCAATCATTTAAATGCCGCAAACACGCATTTTCGCGCGTCGTTGAATGGAGCTTTATTAACACGTTGACAACGATTGCACGGATCTAAAGGTTAATTGGGTTAGTTTGTCAGATATAGATTTGGAAAATCGATTTTACTGCTCGAATAAGTTTCCTTCCGTTATAAGAAATGAACAAAATCTAAGTGCACGATAATATTTATTCCGTACGATAAAATTCCGTCAAAAACATGTCGCGATATTTTCGAAATGTTATTCATTTATTTTAGCGCATAAATGAACAATTTACCTAGTGGTACACATTTGTCCCAATACGATTCACCGTGTTTACACTCTGAGTTCTGAATTTTTTAACTCATATCACCGTTTTCACAGCTACCGTTACAAGGCTGGCACTGGCATCAAAAAGTCACCGCCTAAGAATGAGGAAGGAACTGCCACTCGACTGAACTTTAAAGAACAAGATAGGATACAAATTCGACATGAAGTAAACTGCATTAGAAGTTTAGAAACTGTTCTTAGGAATGAATTTTAAATTTCACCTGAATGGTTATGAATTAGGAACGTTTGTTTGCGCTCTAAAGACACCGACTTGAAAGAAACTTTAAAATCTTTTTGCAAGATGCACTTTATATTTTTAGCAGGAGAGCGAGTCTGGAAAAATTCAATCGTGGAAATTATTTATTGGCTAAGAGTATTTCGTAGAGTGGAGTGTTTTTCACTGCTGCAAGGCAGTGTTGCAATCGTCACACGATCATTTAACGAAATGAGTTATAAAGGTATAGGCACTGCAACATTTGAGGTGTGTTTTAGTAGTGGTTAATTTTATTCAAGTTAAGAGAGCGCCATGACAAGAATACATTCTTTCGTTGTAGTATGGCTGCATCTAATTTTTACATGTATAGTATATACATATATATGTCATAATAGAAATAATAGACTATTCGATACATTTTGATAACTTTATTTTACGTTTGTTTTATTTATTATACATTGTCTCATTTTAAGTTCCTATATTTCGCAAATGAATTAGCATGCATATTCAGCATATTATATCTGCATATTCAGCATATTAGCATATCTGACACTGCCGGCCTCATTTGGCTGCATGACACTGTGTACGCATGGATAAATGGACTTTGAGAATTATAGTTCAATTCTTGCTCGGGAACCTAACCTAACGAAACCTAACACAGCCTTACAAAACCTACCTAAATCTAACCTAAGCTGATTGCTAAACGCGTTCAAAATTGAAATTTTCGTGAAAGTCCCCTACACGTCAAAATTTGATCACATTCGTAAGACGAATAAAAAATATAATCATAAAAGATTCTGTGCTATACTCTTCTAAAACAGATGCATGTATTAGAATATCTATAATAAAATATCCTGTGTAGCTTAACCGAGCTGCATTTTTTTGCAAAATATTAAAAACCACTGATGCTCAGCAGAGCAAGATATCGGGGTTGCAGGAGAGACGCATGCAAAAATATAAGTCTGTCTATCATTAATAAGTGTTGTGCAAAGGAGTTCTTCGGTGTGTAAGCAGCCGAAAGCTTGTATTTCAGTAAGTGTGGTTTAGTGTTCGGACAAAACGTTGAATAAAAATCGTCGTTAAACTGAGAAATTATAACATTTCTTTGAATTTAAGTTCAATTTTGCGTACTTCACTTGAAAACATTCTTGATGCTCGTCCTAATATCTTCTCCACTCATGAATTACTTCACTGTGCAACAAAACGATTCCACATTCCTCATTTTGCCGCCATTTGATGAGAGCGAATCCCGTATACATGTCGTTTTTTTACCGCTTTCCCATTCACTCTAATTCATCTTGGTACGTCCTGCATCAGTCCCATCTCATATTTTATTTTAGACGACCATCACCATCATCATGAGCTCAATAAGACCAGAGGGCCGGCTGGAGAGCCACCTGACCAATTAGCTCCGAGATTGCACTTCACTGACTGGAGCAAGGCAGGGTCTGGAAAGGCCACGGATGTCAGGGCGATGTGACCGTGACCGCCCAGGCAGGCCGGAGAGAAAGCCGGGGCCGCTGATTCCAGTCGCGCTGGAAAGATGCCGAACGTGTTCTTGGCTTGTGATTCTACAGCTCGCATCGTCACCGTAGTTTTCATCTGGGTTATTACCTTGCTTAGAAATGCGGGTGGAATTGAAGAAGTGTAATATGAGGGGCAAAATTTTCTCGTTCTGTTATATTTATTCGTTATGGACCAGTATATTCTTAATAAATACTTGTAAAATTGGGTTATAGAGAAGAGGGAGGTCAACTTTTTCATGAAGGGGAAGTTTAAAGTAGCTCAATGTCTGTATTTATCAAGGAAAATGACTCGTAAAATAGCTAGAAATACATTTAACGATGTAATGAAGGTATACATTTTTCGGGCTGAGACATTTTCAAGGTGAGATATTTTCAAAATTCCAAATAAATATTGACGATTTACCAACGTTGATTACTTGAAAAACAATATTTGATTATAATTATATTGAAAGTTTATTAGCATTAGTGTCAAATGCTCAAATATTAGGCATTTGACTATGGCTTTTTTAGTTTTCTAGGTTTTGGCGGTAAAGGACTTTTATTAAAAATGAACATCTCACAGATAATTCTAAACTAATGTTAATGAATTGTAGTTGTAGTAGTTCAACGAAGAAAATTTGGCCGTACATAACTACAATTGACTCCCTTTCTTTTGACCTATGAAATCTAATGAATATTATGTGCTATTACAAGCATCAATTCGTACATAGGCTGTAATGTACTCAAGAATGTGAATACAAAACCATTTTGTATGCTTTATATATATTCTAATCCTGTGGACGACTTTATCAGATTCGTATGTTTTATATTTGAATAGTTAAATATTTCCCCACATTTAATTTAAACCTCAACTCACATGATTTAAATATTTTCACAGGTACGATCAAAATCCTGTGTCATACATAAAGTAAATTCGACAGCATATCGTATTTATGTTGCTCTCACATGTTGTAAAAATTCCACCTAACAAAAAGTTTGAATCCTCCAACTGAAATAACATGTATCAACGATGAATCCTAAAATGGTATTGTTTATTTCAATTATTTATTGGGTTTCATCAATTAATAATGAAATTAGTTACAACAATTTGGAATTCATCGGAGTATTCAAATTTTTATTGAATGACAGCCGTTATACACTTTTAAAATTAATTTGAGTACTGATAATTTTTCTTCTAGTTGTTTTTAGGATACCATTTCCTGGAAGGTGTTCAAGGAAATCATTGGTCAAGAAACTAGGATGTCATTACCGGCATACGAAGTCCCAGTCCTCCATTTTCATTCGCTTCTCGAGCAGTTAGATTTCTGTTCCTGTTAGATTTCCGCAAAAATTTTGCGTCTGTGAGATAATTTCCGTATCAGGCTGACTTTGTGTACTCCTTTCAATACTAGCTACTTATATTGAAATACATTGTCGTCCGTCAGTTCATTAGGTAGAAATCTCACGTTTCATTTCACTCATTCATCGGATTGTTTCCTAGTATCATTTTTTCATCGAGGCTATTTTCTTAGCCTTGAAGGCCTCGACTTCTTTCTCGTCTCCTCCAAGAAGCCTGGCAGTCCACCGCACTTCCGGAACTTGCGTCGCTGGATCGCACAATTCCGGAGAAACGGAATGACGACCTCGACATTCGCAGTCCGGTTCACAATCGCTGTAGCTCGAGTTGCTGAATGTTTCCGAAGAGCAATGAAGGCAACTTTCGCATTCGAAAGCCTCGCATTCACCTTGAAATCCGCAGCTTTCCCCTCTACCGCATGGTGGTAAATTGCCACCCGGTCGATCAATGTTAAAAGAGCCGTTTTCTTTTCTGTCGGGATTGGAAAAATCGTTTTCCGTTCCCACGAAATCGTTGAAGTTGTTTTCACTGAATGTACACGAATATATTTCTGAAAAGCTGTCCGGTTGAAGTCTACCCGAGGCATCAGAGTGGCCATTTTTGGGAGACATCCTGGCACTGTGCTGCGACTGGGTTGATTCTTTTGAGTGGGTTGAGTGGGTCAATTCTTTTTCACTCGATTGCAAGGGAATTGAATGAAAGGATTCATCTTGATCGAAACTGATTGAATTTTTAGGTTCGGCTTCGCTGAAGTCTGAAGAAAAATTTTCAGAACTTTTTCTTAAATATTGACTTGAGAAATGCATTGAATCTTCCACACGATTGGTTGCAGAATATTCAACGCACTTCCCAAAGCCAGCAGAATTCGTCTCAGCTCCGCAATAATCAATGTCAGAATCTGGATTAAAACATCCATCTGTCGCGTAGCGGGATTGGGAACGAAAATGTTTTCGGGGTTCAGGCGTTGCTGAAATAGATTCCCTAATTCCTCTCATGCTTCCTTCAAAGCAGAGGTTGCCCATTTCTTCACTGCTGGTCTTTCTTTTCTCGCACAAAGTATTTTCTGAGCTGTCAAAAAGAAATGAATTTTCCCTAGCATCTGTTCCTGCCGAACTATTCCCGTAAGATTTAAAATGCTGCGACAAATTTTCTGCATAGGGTGAATTCAATCGATGGCGCGGAGGACTATCTCTTAGCACACTTTCTGCTGAAAGGAAATTTCTCGATTCTGAACCAAAGAAGATTTCATTTGATGGTTTTTTATTGCTATCTGGAGACGTTCTAACGCCAGGAGCTGGAGCTCCGCTAAAAGATTCTAATTCAGGGTAAAAATGGCTTGCGTTTAGGGGATGAAATCCTCGCTCGGTTGCTTGAGAATTAGAGAAACTCTCGAAATTTTCTTCCAAAGAATACTGCATGGCAGACTGTCTCCGGGCGACGCTCCCTTCTGAGGCAATGGCTTTAGCCCCCCTTCCTGTTCTGCTGGTTCTGCCCAAGCATTGGGCCTCAGAACAATAACTCTCATTGTTATTGTTATTATTGCAGTTCAAATCAACTGCATCGATGTCGTTGTTGTTGTCGATAGCATTTTCATGAAGATAATCATCTGGTTTGATTCTGTCATTCTCGAGGAATTTCTTAAGGTTGCTTCGGTCCGCCATTTTTTCTGAAACAGCCAACAACAAAATCGTAAATGTTTGTGTCAACACAGAAGTAGGTTTCAACACATCTGATCTCAAGTAAGACGTTAAAACTCTTAACTGATGGCAGTTTAGGATGTTGATGACAAATGAATCATTTAACTTAAAAATTTAGATTAAAACCTTTTATCAATTTGGATTTCTGCAATTTAAAACCTTTCACAGTTTAAATTATTGAAAGTTCAAGCCCTTTAATCCCCCAGAGGACTATTACTTCAAAATAAGCATTAATAGATAATACAAATATTATGTTAAATTTGTTCCTCAATGCGCTTTCTGAAATTAACTGCGGAAGTTCCTTTCTCATTTTGATATTGTTGACAACCTGACGCCAGAGCCATTCTAATGACGGTGGTCGTGAAAGCGGTAATGTGAGAACAAAAATTCTGACTGTAAAAAAGAATTAAGATCAGGAAATTTGTGCCCACAGTATTTGAGTTTCTTGACAATTGTTAGACGCATCTCATAATGGAAACTGTGACTCGGATAATTTAGAAAACGGTAAAAAACGGTAAAAAATTTAGAAAACGGTAAAACGATAATTTAAAACGGTAAATTTCGGTAAATGTAGTTATTCTTCACTTGCCAAAAATAGCCAGGTATGCAAAAATTTCGTTTTATCTTGCGGTAAAGATTCTGAACATGCGAATTACTTAAGCTTTAATTAACATAATACTTATTTATTTAACTAGCTACACATGCAAACAAGAAGATTTTTATGTATATACGTATATTTAAGACAGAAAACAACTGATAAACATGGACAGATTTCGTTGAATAGTCATGGCAAGCGTGAAAACAAAACTACCAAATGACGCAAAAAAAAAAAGCTTCTTTAAAAGTATTTCTTACGCGTTATCATTCACGGCACAAAACATTTAAATTTAGTGTAATTGTTAATTTAATCATCAATTACAGAAATTATCAGGATAACCATGACTAGGGTGAACGAGCTTCTTTAAAAATATTTCTTATGCTTGATTATTCTTGGCATGAAACACTCAAATTTGTTATAATTGTAAATTTAATCATTAATTACACACTTTACCGGGACAGCCATGACTAGTCTGAACGACTGCAAGGAAGCACCAAGTGGTCCTGAGAGTGGCCGTGGCAAATTGGTCGTGTAAGAGCACACCGACCACCACCCACTTCAAAATTGGTCAAAATAAAGAACTAGAAAGAAATGAATTTAACCCTGGAGCACCAAATTCGTTCACAATTTTTTTTCGGATTGTGCAATTTGAGATTCATGTCCTGCGTGTAGACTCATTGATGATGCTGGAAAATGGAACGTATATCAAGGTCTATTGTTCGGATTTGTACCCTTGCAGGACATAATACGGTTAATTTTTGTTTAGTTTCATCGTTCCAGAAAGTGGAGATTTGAAATCGCTCATTTGACTACAAATTCGACTTACTACCTGATGATAGTAAACCATAAATGAAGTCTCATTCGTAACGTACATGTGTTACAAATCAAAATATGAAAGCTAATTGATGGACTTCATAGTTCATTCCACGTACTGCTTATCAATCTAGTTTTGTGAAATCCGTGCGCTTCTGAATCTCACACGACAAGTTTTCCATTAAATGCACGTTTAACATGAAGGTGATATGTTGCTATACTGTCGGTAGACATGAATCAAAACTTACCTGTGGATAGAAAATTTAGAATATCATATAAAACTGCATTCAGCCTCCTTGGACAATGAATTTCAATGCATGCACTACTAGATAGTGCAACATGTACGTGAGACTTGAAAAAATGTAACTGAAATTCATATAATCGCTTCATCTAAAACCGCTGTTAGAGTCAATCTACTATCCTGAAACAACTGATTATATCGATGGTAGCATAGAACATATTGAAAAATGATGTTTCATTTCAAGTAATTAGTTTACCTACAAACATTATCAGGGTTCCTACTTACACAAGAAGAAATTGTGAAATTAACCACAACAACAATCCGGCGCCGCGTTCCTTCCGCAGCCTCCTCTTCGAATGGAACTTTGTGAGAAGATTACCAGAAGTCGAAAATTCAGTGAAAGTTATTGAGTCTAGAGCCAATGAGTTAGCAGATACGTGAGTTGACATAAAAGACGTATCACCAGGATCGTAATTCATAATAGCTCAATAAATTAAGGCAAAGCTAAAAATGAACCTTTGTAATTATCAGTCTGAAAAGGATAAGAATCGATGATTAATGAAATAACAGCGCATTTTTTAAAGCCGTGAACTACGTAGGGTAGTTCACACAGTGACCGTAGTATTCACTACGGGATGTATATAAAGCCAGGAACATGAAGTGCATTGCGTACAAGAGAGGACCCATCCAAGCCTACACGCTGCTTTATTCCAATCAAGTCTGAAACACATCATCTTGCACATTGATTTTTCAAATGCCTTATAACTAACACCAGGACAACATGACGGTTTCGCCCGTAAAGCCTTTACCCAATTCCGACACCTGGGTTGAGTGGGGAATTGTGCTTGAGTCCTCCATTTACCCAACAGGGAAAATCGCCGCTCAGCGCCAGGATTCGAACCCACGACACCTTCTCGGAAGGGAGCGTTCTCTTAACCACTCGGCTACGGCGACCACCCTACACACAGTATATACCCTACAGGGTATACTACTTATACATTGTTATCTGTGCTACAGACACAGCGCACATCCCTGCATCTTTTTATGGGCAGTGCAGCTGCGTACGCTGCGCATGTAAATGCAAGCATTGTCACAGACAAGTTGTTACTTAGTGACACAGGTTCGTCGTGAAGAGAAAAATTCCCGGCACCTCGCCCCTGCTCTCCCCAGCAACACCTGCGGCACTGCGAACGTCCCAATGCACGTCAGTGGAAAGCGTGCAAAAACTGTGAGTTTTTCTCAGCGCCGCATTCAATTACTCGAATGCTGTAGTATGGATCTTGCAAGAGCTGCGGTTTTATTGAATAAATACGGAAAAACCTCGATCTCCATCAAACACACTCTTTCGAACAGGTAAGTTGGAATTGTTTATCGGTAACAAGAGGTAAAAATAAAGAATGTGGTGTTCTAAAATGCATATCGCGGAGATTTCAAGTGCAGCGAGTCTACTACGACTTCCTTCGTGCCTCGCTCATTTGCTTCTTTCAATTACCAGCGTGACGCGAGGCGATGTTTCTTTATCACACGCTTCTCATGGAAATGAGTGGAGTTTTAGGGATTTTCTTCATTCGATATACCACGTGGTAAAATTCGTGAAGTTATTAATGAGGTTATATGAATAAATGAATCATTTACTTTTATTTCAAAATGCTCTCATTCTCTCACTGAAATTCTTTATTCGATATACCATCTGATAAAATCAGGAAGTAATTTTAGAGGTTATGAATCAATGAACCATTTACTTTGATTTCAAAATGCTCTCATTCTCTCACTGAAATCCACTATGTTCTAAATACCACGTGATAAAATTCATGCTATCCTTCATGAAGTTATGAATAAATAAATTATTTGCTTTTATTACGAAATGCACGCCGATATCCCTTTGTGAATGAAAAAACAGAAACTCTTCCACAAAATTTGCACAATTATTTTCGCTTCTATTGTTATTTGCACAATTATTTTCGCTTCTATTATTATTTGCACAATTATTTTCGCTTCTATTATTATTTGCACAATTATTTTCGCTTCTATTATTATTTGCACAATTATTTTCGCTTCTATTATTATTTGCACAATTAATTTCGTTTCTATTATTATTTGCACATTTATTATCGCTTCTATTATTATTTGCACAATTATTTTCGCTTCTATTGTTATTTGCACAAATATTTTCGCTTCTATTGGTATTTGCACAATTATTTTCGCTTCTATTGTTATTTGCACAATTATTTTTGCTTCTATTGTTATTTGCACAATTATTTTCGCTTCTATTATTATTTGTACAATTATTTCCATAGTGCGCCATACATAGAAGCGAAGAGTAGCGTTCTAAAAATCGTGCCTCAAAGTTGAGTAGCGACATTAAATTAGAACAAGATCATAGTTTGTTTATTTCAAATTACCTATATATTTCTTATATTATATAAATTCAAGCTTTCTTTTCTAACTATCCATACTATGTAAGCTATGATGTTTTCCATCATATGAACATTTTCAAATAAATAATTCTGAATGCAACTTCTTTCAACATAAACAGAGTGTCTACGGAGGAACTAACTTTTACCAAAGGAAGAGTGCACAATAATTACTTATATATTTTAATGTATCATCAATAAGCCTGAATCGCGAATTCACTAAAATTATTTAGGTCAAAAAAATTATTAGAATTAACTTTTTAACTGAGAAAATTTTCCATGTCTAGTTCCATCAGTGCATAGTTAAGATGAGAAATAATTTCTTATTATGTTTGTAGCGTATAGCTTTCATCATCAGTTTATAGTTAAGATGAGAAAGAAATTCTTATTAATTCCTTGCTTTCTACGCGTGAGTACAGGTGTGTCAACCAGGCTAGCAGGATGCACCGCACCAGAGCTTACTCACATCACACCTGTCACGCTGGCGGCAGCCATGACACTGAGAGCAAAGAGAAAATTTTCTCAGCTGTCTGCGCTGACCACCAATACTAATTAGGAGGCGTTGCCAATACTACGGTACCTTGGCCAATACCACGGTACCATGGCCAATACCACGGTACCATGGCCAATACCACGGCACCATGGCCAATACAACGGTGTCATGACCAATAACACGGTACTATAGCCAATACCACGGTACCTTGGCCAATACCACGATATCATGGCCAATACCACGGTACTTTGGCCAATACCGCGGTACCATGGCCAACACCACGGTACCATGGCCAATACCACATTACCTTGACCAATACCACGATACCAAGGCCAATACCACGGTACCATGGCCAATACCACGGTACTATGGCCAATACTACGGTACCATGGCCAATACCACGGTACTATGGCCAATACCACGGTACCTTGACCAATACTGCAGTACAATGGCCAATACAACTGCACCATGATCAATACCATGTCTACAATGGCCAATACCATGAAACCATGGACAATACCACGGTAACACGGCCAATACCACGGTACCATGGCCAATACCACGGTACCTTGGCCAATACCACGATATCATGGCCAATACCACGGTACTTTGGCCAATACCACGTCTTCCATGGCCAATACCATGGTACCATGGCCTATACCACGGTACCATGACCAATACCACGGTACCATGGCCAATACCACGGTACCATGGCCAATACCACGGTACCATGGCCAATAACACGGTACCATGGCCAATACCACGGTACCATGGCCAATACCACGGTACCATGGCCAATACCACGGTGCCATGGCCAATACCAGGGTAACATAGCCAATACTACGGTGTCACGGCCAATACCACGTCTACCATGGTCAATACCACGGTGCCATGGCCAATACAACGTCTACCATGGCCAATACCACATCTATCATGGCCAATACCACGGTACCATGGCCAATACAACGTCTACCATGGCCAATACCACATCTATCATGGCCAATTCCACGGTGCCATAGCCAATACAACGTCTACCATGGCCAATACCACATCTATCATGGCCAATACCACGGTACCATAGCTAATACTACAGTGCCAATACTCGGATTGTTGAAGGTAGCTTCAGGGTATTGGTGCACTGTTAATGAAAATGCGTGGTAGTATTGACTGCTGTTGATATGGTGTCTTATGTGGTTGTTCAACTTACCTCTGGTTATCAACGGAAGCATCCTCTTCACTGATTACTGATCGTTGATTGTAAATTTTCATCACTGAAAGTAATCTCTTCACTGATTACTGATCGTTGATTGTAAATTTTCATCAGTGAAAATAATCTCTTCACTGATTACTGATCGTTGATTGTAAATTTTCATCAGTGAAAATAATCTCTTCACTGATTACTGTTCGTTGATTGTAAATTTTCATCAGTGAAAGTAATCTCTTCACTGATTACTGATCGTTGATTGTAGATTTTCATCAGAGTAGTCTCGTTAGAGTAGTGTTAGCTTTTGATTGAAATTTTCTCCACAGGGAGTCATGTCCTGGGAAAATATTCGTAATTCGTAATTTGACAAATATTGCAGTCAGTAGCAGTTTGTTTTTATGATATGTGTTGATTGTCCACTGAAGATTATATCTTCAGCAGAGGTTGTCTTGTAAGTCAATGATACTAATTGTTGGCTACAGATTGTCAGCAGGAGTAGTCATATCTGGCACAATACTGATTGTTTCTTAAAGATTGACATTAGGGGGTAGTCATATAATGCAGCAATACTGATTGTTGGTTACAGATTGTCATCAGGAGTAATCATTTCGTGTGACAATACTGATTGTTGGTTGAAGATTGCCATCAGGGGTAGCTATATCATGCAGCCATACTGATTGTTGGCTACAGATTATCAGCAAGAGTAGTCATATTAGGCAACAGTACTGATTCTTGGTTGAAGATTATTACCAAAGGTAGTTTCTTTAGGATATAGAGCTGGTCATTGATTGAAGAATGAGTGCATCACAGCATCGTTGAGCAGTGAGTGTTGGCACCAGGTGATGGCGGTTGACCGCAATACTGGCTGGTGACAGAGATTGCTGACGATTGTGTTGCCTAGTGATACTTGATATTAAAGCTATTCTGGATGTTGATAGGTGGTATTGGTACTATTGGTATGAGATACGTAATTAATGCAATGATATCGAGGGTAATGGTATGAGGTGTGCAAGTAACGTAACGACATTGCTACCAGTGGTATGAGGTATGTAATTAACGTAATGATATTGTGAGGTATGATGTATATAATTAATGTAATGATATTGTGACTAGTAGATTGAGGTATGTATCTAAGTACGTAGAAGTTTGGAATTTAGTTACTAAATAGTGGTACGTAATTAAGTATTTGAGTATCGATAAGTAATTGGCCAATATTAAAAGTGATACTGGTTCATACCATTACCACTGGTTCATACCAACATCATAGTTACCATGCTTGGAGGAAGCCATTTGCATTTATTGACACATGTCATTCAAAGATGTGCTAATTATTTATGCTGTTTGTTTGTGGTGTTGGTTGGCAGTCACTGTTAATAAAATTCATCAATGATTGGTTATAGCTAGGTGATGATTGATGGCGAAGTTTACTGATCGCTTCAGCAAGTAGTAGGGAAAAAGGTGTAATTGATTGTTCGATTGTGTTGCGACGATGGTCAGAGGCGAAGAGTTATAATCAATTCGATACTTTACTGAGTGTATTGACACTGACTTAGATGCTGGTAGTTTATTTCGAGGTAAAATTGGGACCATTGACATAGGGAGGGTGGTGGTCTTGCAACCAGGGGTAGCTATATCATGCAGCCATACTGATTGTTGGCTACAGATTATCAGCAAGAGTAGTCATATCAGGCAACAGTACTGATTCTTGGTTGAAGATTATTACCAAAGGTAGTTTCTATAGGATATAGAGCTGGTCATTGATTGAAGAATGAGTGCATCACAGCATCGTTGAGCAGTGAGTGTTGGCACCAGGTGATGGCGGTTGACCGCAATACTGGCTGGTGACAGAGATTGCTGACGATTGTGTTGCCTAGTGACACTTGATATTAAAGCTATTCTGGATGTTGATAGGTGGTATTGTTACTATTGGTATGAGATACGTAATTAATGCAATGATATCGAGGGTAATGGTATGAGGTGTGCAAGTAACGTAACGACATTGCTACCAGTGGTATGAGGTATGTAATTAACGTAATGGTATTGTGAGGTATGAGGTATATAATTAATGTAATGATATTGTGACTAGTAGATTGAGGTATGTATCTAAGTACGTAAAAGTTTGGAATTTAGTTACTAAATAGTGGTACGTAATTAAGTATTTGAGTATCGATAAGTAATTGGCCAATTTTAAAAGTGATACTGGTTCATACCATTACTACTGGTTCATACCAACATCATAGTTACCATGCTTGGAGGAAGCCATTTGCATTTATTGACACATGTCATTCAAAGATGTGCTAATTATTTATGCTGTTTGTTTATGGTGTTGCTTGGCTGTAACAAATTATAAAATTCGTCAATGATTGGTTATAGCGAGGTGATGATTGATGGCGAAATTTTCTGGTCGGTTCAGCAAGTAGTAGGGAAAAAGGTGTAATTAATTGTTAGATTGTTTTGTGACGATGGTCGGAGGCGAAGAGTTATAATCAATTCGATACTTTACTGAGTGTATTGACTGACTTGGATGCTGGTAATTTGTTTCGAGGTAAAATTGGGACCATTGACATAGGGAGGGTGATGGTCTTGCAACCATAGATAATTGGTTTGCAGCTAATCGCAGAGAATGTTGATTAATGAATACGCCATTAATGAATGAGTGCACCGGGATATACTGGCACCAACAGTCATCCTGAAAAGTCTAGAGCAATTTTTGCTTAAGCCATCGGGACCGCAACACAGTTGGTCTAGTGCAGTTTACGACGCCTCCACCCGCACCAAACTGCACCAGAGATTCTGGTCAAACGCCCCGAAATTCTCGTACGCAACACCGATGCCTGATGGACTAGCCCCGCCGTCTCAACTGCAACTGTTCCGCAAGGCAGATTTTCCTAACGCTGCTCAACATTTACTCCTAATTTACTAAATTTACTCCTTTAGATGCGGGCTCTAAAACTTTTTTACTTCCCTGCATCACCACGCCCTGCATCCCTGCATCCCTGCATCACCACGCCCTGTATATCCCTGCATCCCTGCATCACCCCGCCCTGCATCCCTGCATCACCCCGCCCTGCATCCCTGCATCACCCCGCCCTGCATCCCTGCATCACCCCGCCCTGCATCCCTGCATCACCCCGCCCTGCATCCCTGCATCACCACGCCCTGTATATCCCTGCATCCCTGCATCACCCCGCCCTGCATCCCTGCATCACCCCGCCCTGCATCCCTGCATCACCCTGCCCTGCATCCCTGCATCACCCCGCCCTGCATCCCTGCATCACCCCGCCCTGCATCCCTGCATCACCCCGCCCTGCATCCCTGCATCACCCCGCCCTGCATCCCTGCATCACCCCGCCCTGCATCCCTGCATCACCCCGCCCTGCATCCCTGCATCACCCCGCCCTGCATCCCTGCATCACCCCGCCCTGCATCCCTGCATCACCCCGCCCTGCATCCCTGCATCACCACGCCCTGTATATCCCTGCATCCCTGCATCACCCCGCCCTGCATCCCTGCATCACCCCGCCCTGCATCCCTGCATCACCCTGCCCTGCATCCCTGCATCACCACGCCCTGCATCCCTGAATCACCACGCCCTGTATATCCCTGCATCACCCCGCCCTGCATCACTGCATCACCAAGCCCTGCATCCCTGCATCCCTTCATCACCCCACCCTGCATCCCTGCATCACCCCGCCCTGCATCCCTGCATCACCACGCCCTGTATATCCTTGCATCACCACGCCCTGCATCACCCCTGCCTGCATCACCCCTGCCTGCATCACCCCTGCCTGCATCACCACGCCCTGCATCACCACGTCCTGCATAAACCCCTGCCTGCATCACCCTTGCCTGCATCACCCCTGCCTGCATCACCAGCCCTGCATTCCTGCATCCTTGCATCACCACGCCCTGCGTACCTGATTCCCTGCATCACCACGCCCTACATTACCTCTGCCTGCATCACCCCTGCCTGCATCACCCCTGCCTGCATCACCAAGCCCCGCATCACCACGCCCTGCATCACCCCTGCCTGCATCACCCCTGCCTGCATCACCACACCCTGCATCACCACACCCCGCATCACCACGACCTGGATCACCACGCCCTGCATCACCCCTGCCTGCATCACCTGCCCGGGGTGGTCATCACCCCACTTCCCAGCGGCCGCTTTCTCTCCACAGGTCAGGCGTCTGCGCTGGCGTCCCACTTAGTTTTTGTGATTTTCTCTCTCGCTGGTCTTTTTTGCGGCCTGTTTGTGCCCACCGTGCCTGTATTCCTTACGTCTCGTTGTCTTAATCAAATATAGGACACTATACCCAGTCTAACTTTTTCACCGGAGCATGCATGCAGGCGGCGAAAAAGGTAGACAGGGTAGGATAGCTCTCTCTCATGTCTGACTTTTGATATGTGTGCCTTACACTAAGGGAATTGAAGCAATTTTATTCATATGTTTTTTCTCAGCGTTACAATTATTGGTGCAATTAATATAGTATTTTTTTTACATCATTGTGTGGAATTTTTGTATTCGAGTATAGGTTTTCATTTGAGGGCATTGATCGACTCAGAAATCAGTAAAAACAGAACCTTGATATTTGTGAGGAGCTAATCAGTGTTTCAGGGTCATTCTAGTCCCGCCAATGAAACATTAATCAAGCGATATTTTCTACTGCTACACTTGAGCTGATGTATCGCATTGGTCCTGTCTAGATCACTGACCCTGGATCTGGAAATATTATTTCTTACTAAGATTGATACAACTATTGGTAACTCTATGGACCGAATTTTAATTTGAAATGAACATTCTAAAGTAAACAAGTGAAATAAAGAAGTGAAACGAACGTTCTAAAGAACTACTTCCGTTGGTAAGGGGAGTGAAGAGAAATAAGGGCGACAAATCATTGTGAGGAATGCCTCGATAACATGGACGTGACGTCAATTAATGTGTCAAGTTCCATCTTGATTTTTCTTTGAGAACGATAATTTTCAGTAAACTGAATGTTGTACTAAACTGAATTTGCAGTAACTAAACGATAATTTGCCCACATGCTCTAAAAAACTGAAACCACCTCATTCAATGGCAGCATTCGATATATAAAATCGCGATATAATCCTTTCCTTACAAATCGTGCTCTATAGGTCAACCTAATTAGAATATATACAATCTCTTTTAGCTTTTACCAGAAAAAATGGCGTATCAAATTAAGAAAGGAAATACAAAAAATACGTAAATAAATTAGCAATTAGGCATGGGTTCGTTTTTTCCGATTTTTTCAACGATTTATCATTTCATAGGTCCATGTGACGTATCAGTGTCCTGCAACTATGCGTACGTGTGTTCTCAGTACAATGCCCTCAATGCGGGGTATCCGCAATGCGCTTGCTGAATCAGCGCCTTTATTTTGTAAAAATAAGGTTGCGGGGCGTTCGACGCCGCATTTGTTCCGCACCCCACCCTGTAATAACATCACTATCAGTAAACGTCGCAGTTCTCCAGTGTATCTCTACCTTTGGTCCGCACATGGGTCACTCTGGATGTACATACATTATTTAAACTCAGCTTGTCGGCAGCTTGCTTGGGAGGGTTGACCGTCTCTACTCGCACTCGTGAACTGAATATTTGAAAATGACATATTTACTACATATTTCTATTCTTGATTGCAGCTTAGGTTATAAATAAATTGATATTCTTGAATTATTGTATTTCCTACAAATTTCTATTCTTGATTGCAGCTTAGTTCTGTTAATTGTATTTCACTCGATTGATGTTCTTACATTCGAACGGAGGAACTGAAAGAAAAATCGCACGCGTTTAAATAGTTTATGAAAAATAAGTTTTCACAAATGAATAATAGCACGGACTTGAAAAATTTGCCATCTCTCTCGACGGCGCGGGCTCGCTGCGTCAAATGCAATAGAATAAACACGATGACGTTGGGGTAACCCTAATCCGTAAGTTCATGATGGATACTTCATTGGGCACAAAATATATATCACACAAAATATATATCACACAAAATCAATAGAGATTCTTTGCCTTAATTTAAAATATCATACGCATACATATGTACAAGTCGATCATTAGTTCATCAGTAAGTGCTTTAATCATTTCTTCCGTAATGATTATAATTAAGTTAGGAAGTTTGAGGGAAAGCTTAATAAAGTATTTTGAATTTTCATAGACGTACGGGTGCTCTTGAAAATGCTCTGTTCTTCATCGTAACTTCTCTTCTCAGCGGCCACTATTGAGCTGATGCCCTATATGTTTTTGTCACAATGTTGCTATTATAAATATAATGCGTGTTTTTTCAATATTATAATGCTTGTTTTTTAATGTACTGCGTCTTTTTTCCAATACTTTACTGACATTCAGTACTTTGCTTTTTAGATGGGGTTAATTTTCCCATTATCCTCTTAATTTTACTGAATCATTATCCCTATGTAGTTCATATTCAATAAAATACTTTTCTCGTTACGAAAGTTGAAGAAATATTCCCATATTGCTCCCTATATTTTATATTTTATTCATTGGTAATACCCAAATGAATCTCCTTGTACAATTTTTACGTTTTTCGTGGTAATTTCCCGCTATGTTTACAAATTAAGGACATAAGCCCATCGCGACAACAGCTCTTAAACAAATAGTCATCCATGCTTTTTACCTTGACGCTTTTCAAATTAACACGAAACAACTTTATCATATCATAAACAACTTTACATCATTTTACCAATGTGACTGAACGATTTTTCTGTATATTTTCAGCCTGATGATGATGTTTGTACATCGAAACGTTGTGATTTATAGACTTCAGAGATATTACATCTTAGCGATTGATAGTCTTCCAATAAAGAATTTTTGAGTGAATTTGTTCGTAATTTATCACGTGATGAACTTCAACTGTTTCGTAAAATTGAAAAATTGGAAACGAAACAACTTTCTTCAATTCTTAATTCTAAATAGTGTTTTTAGAAAGCTCTTACTTGGTAGGAATGGATCAGTTTGCACGGCCAACCCCTCTGCTGTCGACCCTAACGTCACAAAAACAGCTCTGGTAAATATAATCTCCGAACCAGAATTAGTGCACAAAATGTACAACGAGTTGCCCTGCAAGGAAGACGGCAGTGGCTTGTAGGAGTGGTTCCGATGAACTGCGTGTATAAAATGACTACCTTAGATTATTCCTTAAATTTTTGTTCAAGTCTAATTAAATATACATTGGCTTCTAATTTGTGCATAAAAACTAGTTTTGTGCGTGAATATTATTAGGCTTGCTATAAAAATACTTGTGACATGAAGTTCTTTCTAGTGGCGCGTCTTTCTAAGTGTTCAAAAAGGGTTATGGAAATTGTAATGGTCAACACCACCTCGATAATGAAAATAAATTACTTTCCTTCTAATGCTTAGCGCTTCCGGCTATAAATAATTATATTACCTATTTATAGCTTCTGGCTATAAATAATTATATATTAGCCTCAATTATATTACTTTTCAAGAGGGGACAGTGGTTGAGACTATATACACTGCACCAAATGCACGCTAATATCGACTCTTCTTTTAGTTAAATTTATTTTTTATGTATTGTATTTCATATAGGTTCTGCAAGTCATCGAAGAAAAACACAGTTAATATTTCCCAAGTCGCTCTATTAGTTGCTTATGAACTTCACAGATCAGAGAGGGTACTAGACTTCCTAATTATTCACAAGCGGGACAAGGGCAGCAGAGGATTTCATTTTCTGACTGGCAACTTTTTCTTTTTCTTTTGTTAGAATCTCAATTCTTTCCTTGATTTCTTCGATTTTCTGCACAATGTCCAATTTGGGGACATCAGTGGCTTTAACACCTGGTCCTGGCGTATCTCTTTCAGGCACCATGTTCAAATCCTGAAGCAAATGCTCTTTACTCCTAAATTTTTGGGCCTCTTGCCTAGTATAATCTGTACTCGAGCTGGAGCAGCTTTCGGCCGAGCTATTTGCGTGATTAGCAAGATCAAGTTTGTGAAATGTTTCAGGAGGATCCCGTAGATTTTCTTGGTGAGGCGACGCTCCGTGGTTTCGTTCGTCCATTGACAGCATATCTTCTCTGGATGAGTGGAGTGACGGTGAATATTGCGAATCTTCGGGGTCAACGCCAATGACCTTGAGAACTTCTGCAGAACAACTGAAATGTCAAAAAATGTTTATTAGGGTACATTTTTGATGAAGAAAATAGTCGTGCTTTGAAGATTTTTCAGCACTAGGTCAAGCATGGAATATATTTCTTTAAAGAATTATACTTCTGTATGAAAATCCTTTATATGAACACGTCTCAAATAGTTAAGAAACATTACAACCCATCACCAAAAGTGCACAAATACAGGATGCACAATATTCATCACTCACTCCCGGTTCAACATCTAGTCATGATATGCGGGAACTAAATATCAGTTCAATGCCAAATATGTGAAACTATAATCAGGAACTGGGTGTGCGAATAGTTTTATAAAATTAGTAAGAACTATATAAACAGAGAGTAAGACTATTGAGCGGAAATCCTTAACAGCAAAAAAATAATGTGATTGCTCACTTCCCTTGACTAATGTGCTACCATATTGTTAGCAAAGTTACTTCGTGAACAATAATTATTCACTTCCAAATCATAGTTTAATGCAGAATTTATAACCATTTTCTAGCCTTTATTGTTGGCAGTTTCCGACAATAACGGCCTCAGGACTAAACGATCAACGTGCCATACCTTGGTAGAGGAACAATTTCTGGTCCATCTTGATCAAGAGTTTTCTTCTTCCTCTTGTTCTTGACCGATTTTTGCTTGGACTTCATGGAACCGAAAGCCTTTTCGATGTACTCGATTTGCTGGCATTGCATTTTTTGTTGCTCATAATCCATGACGGCCAGGTGCTGGAAGGAGCCGCTCGGCATGGAGAGCTGTTGTCTGTACAGAGATGTCGTCGGCCCCTCGGAGCGTTTCTTGGACCTGACGCGCTTGTGTGTGGCTGCCACAGTCAGGTTACGCTTCAGCCTGTGCTCTGGCAACTCGCCCACCCGCGGTACCGAAATGCTGGAATTGAAAAAACGTTCATTTTTTAGGTAACTCAGGGAGAGTAAATGGATCGGTCACAAAGTGAAAGTTAGGTAACTAAGGGAGAGTTTGTAAATGGATCGGTACTTTGGATCTCCACACTTTGTAGAACTGCAGAGGAATTTGACCTAAGGATTTTGGAATCATTGTTTATTTGTGTGTGTGTGTGCAGTTCTGTTACTTTGTGTAGATGTTATTGTGTGTTGGTTTGATTTCTAGAATTTAGGTGTATGTGTACGTATGACTCCGAATGTTTAAGAGAAATTGTGTTTTGTAATAGTTAGGCATAACTATTTTTCGATGTAGGTTTAGTGATATTAATTTTTATAGTTTTTTCGCAATTTGTTCATTATCGTTTTTTATTCCTTGTTTTACAGCACTGATGATAGAATCAGAGATTCCGAAACGTTTGCCATTAGAAGAATGTTCCCTTTTATTTTGGTTCTTCTTTTCATTTCACGTATTCGATTTCCCAAAATCGCCCTTTCAATTGTATTATAGGTCGGTACTTAACCTAAAAACTTTCATTTTTAGGTAACTAAGTGAAAGTTAGGCAAATAAGGGAGAGTTTTAAAATGGATAGGTACTTCACCTAAATATTGAGAATTAACAGTGAGAAGTGAAAGCGTACTTGAACAACAAAAGCAGGGATAGGTAATTGGCCTAAAAATTGGAAATTAATTGAATGAGAACGTAGTTGAACATGAAATACAGTCATTCATAGATTATGTATTATTCCACGCTTGTATGATACAAAAATCATAAACTAAGTAGTTCCAGTGTTCCACAGGTTTTAATTTTACCATTATGTAGCAGAAAATTATAAGAAAGTTGAAAACAATACAAAACAGCGTCTTCAGTTGTAATCGATTGCTCGTATGAGATACATTATTGGTACATCAATAGAACATTTTTACCAGCTTCACGTATATGACTACTGCGTAACCAGCTTAAATTAATTGTACTCACATGTTCACAAAATTTTATTTAGAGCTTCACGTTCACAAGCTTCGAGAACGGTAAACGAATGACAAAAACAGGTCATTTGAACACCAAGGGGTGTTTGGTTACATTCTCAACTCTGAGTATAAATTATCAGGATTGTTATGCCTCGTGCTGGTGAGTAGCTCAGGTGAGCTTAACAAAGCTTGAGGCCTCTTTTTAGGAATGTTAATGCGAGCTTGTGCACCCAGAACGACTGTCTTCATTCCCTGTTTTAGAAGCATGAAGAAAGAAGGCACAAACACCTAAACAACTGATATTTTCTTAAATGAAAAAGCCAACTTCACTAATAATATCCAAAATGTGTGGAAGTGCTTCGGCTATTTTGTCATTGTCTGATACTTTCACGAGAGTAACTTGCTCCTTTCTTCTGTAAAATTATATGGCAACATCAGAAAGAGCTTTTAAAACCTTTTTCTTACTGGTAACTCGATCTGGGCTTGCTTACGAGCTTGAATTTGAGAGACTCCATGCTCCCAGTCATAGTTCTCTTGCAACTTTTAGGGTTGTTGCGCAGCACGAGTGGGTACACGCTCGGTTGACTAATGTGCAGGTAGTCAAGTAATCGTTACTAGCAGGACACGTGAAAATATCATCGTTAAGCTAGGTGGAACTGTGAAAAAATTTCGTCAACGTTACCTAACCTATGCTAACCTAACGTATCCTAACCTAACCTATGCTAACCTAACCTATCCCAACTTAACAATTTCTAACCTTTCCTATCCTAACGTATCTTAACCGAACCTATCCTGATAAAATGTCGAACACATCAATGCATGTAAAGGCCATCTTTCAGTGTTACACTGAGGTATTCGGTATCCATGATAGAACGACCAGAATATTATACAGATGAGTGTTTCCGTGACTGAGACATTACAGGCAGACAAAATTGTCGTCGACCAAACTATATAGTTATTGTATCATGGGCTAAGTCCCTTCAGGAAGCGGGTTTGTGGACATGACGGTGGTACCTGACGAGCCCATCCTGAATTGTTGCCTGCAGTGAGTCATGCACGTCCATGGATATCCTGATCTACAGTAACATGAGTTCTCGGAAGCTGTGATTCACAGGAATTTTAACCGGATGTAACATAAGGAACTTGTTTCCTAGAATCTACAATGAAAGTTCAACTACCTCAGAGCAGGATCTTTGCAATTGTGTTTAGTAGTTGAATTATTTGGGTCTACTGCTCTGGATTATGTAATAAAACTATTCAATTTGGTAGTTAAATTATTTGAACCAACTATCTTAGAGACAACCATATTCGGTAACTGAACTTTTGGATTCCATTACCAGGAGACCTTGGATTTGCATCCTATGCTCTCATACGTACACGTATAACTGTACTTGCTATAAAACATGATACTTTCGACAATAAAAAAAATGAAAGGACAAGATAATGTTAGAAGCCGCATGTAAAATTACACGTACAGTAGCTTATAGTTACCCACAATCAATGACAAATTCATGCCCGAAGCTTCATACGTACTCGCATTTAGAGCCACCGTATGTATATTCGCTCTGCTACGCACCTCAGCGTTCGGTCCCGGCCACCGTTTCCACCGGATACATCAATATCGAGCTCTTTGTCGTCGCAGTCTTCTTTGAAGCCTGAATTCAGGGCACTGACTTTCTGAACTCGTTTGAGACCGGGACGCTGCGGAGATTGATCAACCAACACACGGTCTTCGTAAGCCCGGCGATCTCCGTATCGCGTCACAGGCAGGTAAGGATGGCCGGTCTGGGCCATCTGCATCGGATGACCGACGCAGTGGGTGCTGTGGGAATGAACCATGGGCCGTTGGGAACTTGAGATGTTGCCAGGATGTATTGCTAGAGCAGGAGGGTTGTGGCAAAGGTCGTTGTGTTGAGCCCTCGTGGTGAAGGTGTTGGCAGAGGTTGTTCGGGAAGCCAGTGAGTGCTCCACGATCATGCCGTTTTCTGAAGGGTGATGAAGCACATGGTCGAATCCTGGGTTACTTCCACCTACGTAGACGCTGAAAATGATAAAAAGGTTAGTGTGTTCACTCGCTAGAACGTCCAAATTACAAATCTAATTTTCTGAATGCATTTTTTCAAGCTCAAAAGTTCCAAAAAGCGTTTTTTATATTATTAAAGAAAATCAACGTTCAGGTATTGAATAAATAATAGATACGGCACTTCTCGTAATAACCTAGCAAACGCACGAGAAAATTCTCTCATAAAGCAGACGGTAAATTTTATTTTTGGAATTTTTGGTCCGCTCTCACAGATGCCGAATAATTACACTGGAACGCTAGGCCTCTGTAATTCATCTTTCTTTATAAATCCACTTGTGTTTTGCTAACTCATCTTGAATGTCAATGCAACTGTCCTCACCATTAAGAGCAATGCTTCTTCATCACTAAATGAACATAGGACCAGACTGGCAGCAATATAGATCACTAGAACGCGTTAGAAATTATGTTTTTTTTTTAAATCTGTACAAGTTTAAAAACTCTTTCGCTGTAGGCATACAGTTCTTAGCGTGCACTTCACATGGACTTTGCATTACTTGATAATCACAAATATTGAAACAACAGAACAATTCCAGATTGAACGCTGTGTAGTCGATTGAAAATCAGAAATTGAATTTATCCAAGTTTTACAAACACCATGAGTAATGATAGCTGTTATTGCTGTTACGTTAAAAAGAGAATGGTCGTGAAAAATAATCCTCCTCACTTGTTAGAAAAGAATGGACGTTTTCGTCCTAAATTAGCGTTTTCTTGCCTCTGGTTCTGCAGTCGGGGATCCTGCAGGAGGCTTTGTTTCGAGAGATGGTAGTTGGCCATGTCCTGTTCGCTGAGCTGACGGTGGTACGGGACCTGCTGGTACACTTCGCTCTGATGGAACAGAGGTGTCTGTATGGGGCTCAAGATCATTTCTGTTTTGGGCTGACTAACAGGATCTCTTGGGTCTTCAGGATGAGCAGCCATGACGCTACTGACGTACTCGACGTTGGTTTGACTGGTGTAGCCTTTTGGAATGTCGAGTAGGTGTTCGTGCAGCACTGGTAAGTGTGGCTGTAATACTATATTGGGGATGCTAACGCGGTTACTGCCGTAATCTTGGCCGTAATCGTCGTAAAAGAATGACGACCTGTGACGGTCGGAATCCATGTTCTCGATCGTCGGCGGTAACTGTCGGTGTTTATGACAGGCGCAAAGGCAGGCGAAGATGCAAATCAGCAGCACGATAACTGTTAGGGGAAAAAAATGTATGACTTAAAAATTTATGGCTGATTGAGTGAAACGCATAAAATTTAATGCAAATACTATTGAAGAATTAGTTCGTGGCCTGTTATACAACAAACTAATGAGCGGAATGCACACATAGTCCTCGAGCTAACCAAAGAGCGAATATATTTTTTTGCTACGTTTCAAATTTGAAATGATTGTTACAAAGAGCAATTAATTGATGGTTTTACTCCCCGTTTCTTTCATTATTGAAAAATTCCTCAAAATCGAATGACAGCTCATATCCGCCTTGAAATCTCTTTGCAGCATTACGCGATGTGGCTTAAAAAATTTCCTCCCATGGGTTGTGGAAGAATGGGAAAATTTACAAAATCAGTCGTTGTGTGAAAAAAATGTAAGTTTTAAGCTTTAGAATGAACCCAAAGGAAAACTCTGAAGTTGAGATAAGGCGATAATGAGGACAACATATCCTTGCTCCAAAATCTTGGAAAATGAACCAGATGCTTTGTTGTAAAACTTGATGTTATATAAAATTCTCGTTGGAAAATTATAAGTTCGTTGTTAAACTGAATTCTATTTTGTAGAATATAAGAAGCAAAACAAATTAGATGCAGGAATTTTTATTCCCCTTTGCATCATGTTGAGCAGCAATGGGAGAAGATTTTCATGTTTCGGAAATGATAGCTCAAATCACACATAAGTTGAGCATCAATGGGAGAAGATTTTCATGTTTCGGAAATGATAGCTCAAATCACACATAAGTTGAGCATCAATGGGAGTAGATTTTCATGTTTCGGAAATGATAGCTCAAATCACACATAAGTTGAGCATCAATGGGAGAAGATTTTCATGTTTCGGAAATGATAGCTCAAATCACACATAAGTTGAGCATCAATGGGAGTAGATTTTCATGTTTCGGAAATGATAGCTCAAATCACACATAAGTTGAGCATCAATGGGAGAAGATTTTATGTTTCGGAAATGATAGCTTAAATCACACATAAGTTGAGCATCAATGGGAGAAGATTTTCATGTTTCGGAAATGATAGCTCAAATCACACATAAGTTGAGCATCAATGGGAGAAGATTTTCATGTTTCGGAAATGATAGCTCAAATCACACATAAGTTGAGCATCAATGGGAGAAGATTTTCATGTTTCGGAAATGATAGCTCAAATCACACATAAGTTGAGCATCAATGGGAGAAGATTTTCATGTTTCGGTAATGATAGCTCAAATCACACATAAGTTGAGCATCAATGGGAGAAGATTTTCATGTTTCGGAAATGATAGCTCAAATCACACATAAGTTGAGCATCAATGGGAGTAGATTTTCATGTTTCGGAAATGATAGCTCAAATCACACATAAGTTGAGCATCAATGGGAGAAGATTTTCATGTTTCGGAAATGATAGCTCAAATCACACATAAGTTGAGCATCAATGGGAGAAGATTTTCATGTTTCGGAAATGATAGCTCAAATCACACATAAGTTGAGCATCAATGGGAGAAGATTTTCATGTTTCGGAAATGATAGCTCAAATCACACATAAGTTGAGCATCAATGGGAGAAGATTTTCATGTTTCGGAAATGATAGCTCAAATCACACATAAGTTGAGCATCAATGGGAGAAGATTTTCATGTTTCGGAAATGATAGCTCAAATCACACATAAGTTGAGCATCAATGGGAGAAGATTTTCATGTTTCGGAAATGATAGCTCAAATCACACATAAGTTGAGCATCAATGGGAGAAGATTTTCATGTTTCGGAAATGATAGCTCAAATCACACATAAGTGAGCTTTCGATGTCTCAAAACTACATAGTTCTGTTTCGTCTAGACTTCAGCAGTGCTTTGTCTCTGTTGAAAATAAACTTCGTCTCAACAGTGAAAAGTTTCTCGTTTAAAAACAGTGCTTCAATTTTGAGAGTTCTTTCTTTGAACTCATCCAGAGAAAACTTTCGTCATAGGTGGTCAATCTATTTTTAAATTCTGAAAGCGTTTAAATGCGAATCAGTTACTTGCTCAGCTACTTATCGCTGTTGTAACTTGAATCAATGTAAATTAAAATTCTTTGACAATTTCCTTACGTGTTTTTCCTCACATATACTTTAAGGCCAAAGTTCCCAATAGACTTCTTTGTATTTCATTCTACCCTCATTCAGACGGTTTTTATAATCTTAAGAGTCCTAGAAATTCGAGGGCGATCACTTTGAGGAGATCTTTCGTTAATCCTGACTGCATTGAGTGTGCATAGAGTGTGATAAACTTTAGATTTTTCCGCCATACACGTTCTGATGAATTCGATAAATAGTGGCTGAACATTTATCGCTCATTTCCTCATGTAAATCTACTGAATATAAGAAAATTAATTGAGAGTTGATAGTATCTCTTATCATTTACGGGCCCTCTTCCTAATTTTAAAATGATTTAGCAATTTGAACAACAATTCGTTACGTGTTGATAAACACTCCGTGAATTTCCCCATAACCTTTAGTTGATAACATTTTGACAGCATTCGCTCAGCCGTTGAATTTGAATACTGACAGGTACACGTTTGCTCAGATTACTGCGCTGTGCTTGCGTCAGGCAGCCAACAAACGGATACCAGGGACAAAGTTTCCTTCCGACCTAATGGTCAGAAGAAGAGTTTAATTGTCGAGCTTCTGTGCAGATAAGATCTAAGCTGTCGTCTTAAAGAAGGATCGAGGGATTTTCCGTCCTGCCCCTGTAATATCTGATGCATCAGTAACCAGGATACGATTGAGGTCCATTTTCTCTACGCACTGGTAATTTCCCCAGCCAGTATCCCAAACTTACAGATAATTTTTGCCGTGCACTCATTATTTCTCTAATTTGTTGTTGATGTACTTGTCGTAGTGATAATTTTCAATACTTTTTATAATTTCTCTGTTGCATTCGTAATTCTGTTTGCTGTTTGATAACTTCTTAAAAGCCCTCGTATTACTTATCTAACATAACGAAAACTTCCTAACGCATTGCTAATTTCCCTAACTCATAACTAATTTTCTTAACCTATTGAAATTTTCATGGTACAGCTAAATTTTACAGCGCTTAGCTAATTGCCCTAGTTACCTGAAAATGCTAGAACGCATTGACCATTTCTTAAACGAACGATACACTGCCGAAGGTGGGCTTCAGGACTGGTTTTCCACTCATATGGTCTACTGAAGAATTATAAAATACCGCATCATGCGCGTGGAAAAAAAAGAACTCTGATACCTCTTCGATTTTAATCTGTTGTTCAGTAATAAACGTTCACTAAAAGGAATTACGGGAAAGGCTTAGAATCCAAGCGATGCAGCTCTAAATGTTTCTTTAGAATTTTGGCTCATTTCGGATACCCCTGAAATTTGCTCTAGAAAAATTACAAACGTTCGATACTAAGTAAATACTATACAGCACCGAGGAATACTGGCACTCCAATAACTTTATCGTGCAACATTCGTCCCCCAGCATATATCAGAAATTATAACCAACTCATTATATGTGCGTGTGAACTACTACCATCATTCACAACTTTACTTCTGGTAAAACTCAAGTCATCTACCCTGTCTAGCTTTGTCGCCCAAGCGATTTAGTTACTTGGGCGGCGAAAAACAAGCATGCAGGTGGCGAAAAAGTTAGTCTGGGTACCTATAACAACCATTCTCAACCACTCCTTCATCACTGACCCCCTCGGATTTATGTATTTCTCCATTCACCCCTTACTCCCATACAAAACACACACCATACACTTTCTTTGCATTCTCTCTGGTTCTCATTTTAGAAAATTAAATTAAATAAAATTATCTTTAAATTATCAGGTACTTCAATTATTTACACATGACTATATTTTTTACCCCCTAGGGGTAAATTCACTCCTGGTTGAGAGCCTCTGACCTAAGGCCACTCTGTACCAAACAACCAGCTGGCCACATGTGCCTCTCTTGTACAACGTTCGACTTCACAAAGAAGTGTAAGGGGACGCTTGATGAATATGGCTCAGCTATGTATATGTATTCTTGGCAGAAAAAGCATTTCTCAGCTATTGTATCTACCACCTACTAGGAATCGTTTCCGGCAGCAATACACGTTATTCATTTGATGCCATACTGTCTCCGAAATATGAAAGTAAAACCTGTTAAAAAGCAAGGGTGCGTAACGTTTCACCAACCACTCCGTTATCATATGCTAAATATATAAGCTATAATGCCCGTCTGAGTACGTACTGTCAGACAAAGTCTTCGCATTAATTAATTTTTGCGGGGCGTAGTAAGACAACAAGCGCTTCCAACAACAGAATTATCACTCCATAAAAATACTTGTTCCATCTGAGACACCACTCGCTACCAAGCACGTGCAAAACCTGCGACATAACACTCGCTACCACCCCTTGCAACATCACTTGCTACCAAGCACTTGTTACAACAGAAACAACAGTCACAACCCATCAAGCAGCAAGCAGTAAGCACCACACACAACCCACCAAACAACAAGCAGAAAACAACACTCACAACCCACTAAACAACAAGCACTAAGCACCACAGGACAACCAGCTCTCTCAGCAGCACACTCACGGCCAAGCACGAGCAGCGCAGGCCCGATGGCCCTCAAGATGTGCTGGTGCTCGGCCTGCACGAAGAAGCCGTACGATGTGATGAACACTCCGATGACGCAGAGCAGCGCGCCGCTGGCCAGCATGCAGAGCAGTTGTGGGCCACCCAAAATGCGGTCGTCGTCCGAGCTGTCGTCTGAATACTGAGGGCATGAGGGGATGTTACTGAGGGGTGAGTGTGTGCGTGGGGGGGGGGAGAGTAAAGGTACGGGAGTTGCAGAGTAAAGGCACGTTATTGGAGTGTGTTTGGAGGTATCCGTAGACAAAATGTGTTATTAGGGTGTGAGTTAGGAGGTACCTATGAAGAAGATGTTATTATGGTGTGTGTTTGGAGGTACCTGGGAATAAGATGTGTTTTAAGGGTATGTGTTTGGAGGTTTTCGGAGACTTGATGTAATACAGGGGGGTGTGTTTGGAGGTACCCGTGGACTACATGTGTTATTAGGTTGTTTGCTGGGGGCGGCTTGCGTAGAAAAGATACGTTACTCGGGTGTGTTTGGAGGTATCCGTTGACAAGATGTCTTATTAGGGTGCTCTTGGGGCGGCTTGCGTGGTTAAGATACGTTATTGGGGTGAAAGTTTGGAGGTACATGTGAACATGATGTGTTACAATATTAGGGTGTATGAGTAGGGCCGCTCGAGTAGACAAGATACATAATTGGGGCGTATTTGGAGGTACTCTTAAACAAGGTGTGTTATAGGGGCGTATATTTGGAGGTATGCGTAGACAAGATGTGTTATTAGGGTGTATTTGGAGGTACCTGTAGACAAGATGCGTTGTTAGAGTGCGTGTGTGTGGCGGCTTGAGAAGTAAAGATACGTTATTGGGGTGTGTGTTGGGAATTACCTGGGAACAAGATGCGTTATTAGGTTATATGTTTGGAGGTACCTGTAGACAACATGTGTTATAGGGGTATGTGTTTTGAGGTCCCGTACACAAGAGTTGCTATAGGGGCATGTGTGCATCTGGCGGTTTGCGTAGACGAGATGTTTTATTAAGGGGGTCACTTCATCGATTTTTAAATGTTGATCCGATTCGTTTGAAATTTGGCCAGTATATGTATGTTTGAAAAAAAAAACATATTTTACTCCAGAAATTTTTCGATTTAGGCCTTTTTTTTAGAAAAACTCGTTTTTTGGTTCATTTTTATGGATATTTAAAAAAAATAGAAGTCATTGAGTTTTTATGCTAGAACAAAACCAAAGACAGTTTTAGAATTCTTGAAGCATTGCAAACAAAGTTGCAGTAGAAAATTGTCCATTTCCATGAAATAAAAAATTCAAGATTTTTTGGTCCCCTGGGGGGGTGCTATAGTGTCCGTAGCGCCATAGAATTTTAGGACCGAATAGTCCACCACCTAAGGGTTCTTTTCCAACAAAAAAAGCTCATCGGACCGCCAGGGGCCTGAAGTGACCCCCTTAATGGGGGAGTGATACATGGAGGTGAAATTTTGGCGCTAGAGTAAAAAAAAAATTTGAACTCTAAAAAATAAATAACCATCACTTTTGTACTTAGGAATAAGAAAAAGTAGATTTCGTTTACTTAGGTGGTCGAAAGAAATTTCCTTCGATACTCGCAACATATGATACATGGGATTTCTTTTGATATATTGATGTGTTGCTCATATTTTTTAAATGATACATCTCTTATATCTGACTTTCAAATGCAATGGATTATTTGCGTACGCTTATGTGAGCACATTCAAACTTTAGTGATACACGCACCTATGTTCAAATTTAGACCGTTTAAACGTTCTAAATATTAAAAAGAAATGTTCTTATATTTTCCAAACATGAATTCATCATTTTTCACAATAGAGTAGTAAAAAATCCAAGATTAAATATATAATTTTTCACAATTGCGCGGCAAAAGTTCACATATATATTTAATCAATCAATTAAACGCGAGGGTACGATCACAGGGCGAGTTGACACCAGTGTCATGTCCAGGACTTCAGTAGAGTTCAACTTGTACAGGGTGGGCCAGAAGTAACTGATCCTTTTAATTGGTTAGCTGAGTAAATAGGATACCGAAGTAAACGATGAAAAAGCTCTCCTTTTAATTAAAACAAAGTTTTCCTTTTATTAGGAAATTAATTGAATTTACCTTGTACATAGATCTGTTCACCTCGGGCGTGTTGATTGTGAACTGTTGGCACTGGGGATATTCCCTCTCTGTGCAGGTGACTGGCTATTTGTTTTGTTTGCTTAAATTTTGCCAACGGTAAAATTTAATTTAATTTTTTTTAATTATAATTTAATTTTTTTTATTTAATTTAAAATTCAATTTTTTTTTTGTTTTGGCATGAGGCCTGATTTTTGAATGGTTAATCTCGTTTTAGCGATTCGGATGGTAAAGTGAGTTTTTTAAGTCGATTTAGCTAAGCTGCTTGACTTGGGAGACCGTTATCATCAAGAGCATTACCAGATGCTGAGTGATCTTCATGAGCAAATCCTGAACGACGGCATAACTGTCAAGAAAGACTTTTGTTATATATGAAAAAGTCACTGGAGGAAATTCTGTGTCATTAAAATGGCATTGTGAAAAGAAACAGCAGTTTTTAGCACCGTGACGAAGTATCATAACTGAGGAACAATCGTATGAAAAAGTCACTGAAGGAAATTCTGTGTCATTAAAATGGCATTATGAAAAGAAACAGCAGTTTTTAGGACCGTGACGAAGTATCATAACTGAGGAACAATCGTATGAAAAAGTCACTGGAGGAAATTCTGTGTCATTAAAATGGCATTATGAAAAGAAACAGCAGTTTTTAGGACCGTGACGAAGTATCATAACTGAGGAACAATCGTATGAAAAAGTCACTGAAGGAAATTCTGTGTCATTAAAATGGCATTATGAAAGGAAACAGCAGTTTTTAGGACCGTGACGAAGTATCATAACTGAGGAATAATCGTATGAAAAAGTCACTGGAGGAAATTCTGTGTCATTAAAATGGCATTATGAAAGGAAACAGCAGTTTTTAGGACCGTGACGAAGTATCATAACTGAGGAACAATCGTATGAAAAAGTCACTGAAGGAAATTCTGTGTCATTAAAATGGCATTATGAAAAGAAACTGCAGTTTTTAGGACCCTGACGAAGTATCATAACTGAGGAACAATCTTCTATTTCAACAACGGCTTCACTCCGGGAAACGTTTACTTTTAGTGAGTGAAGGCGAACCGCGAGATACGTGCTTAAATGAGTGAAAAAACATTTTAATTTGAGTTGTTGACAAAATCTGCTGATTGAATGAGTTCATTGAACCAAATATTTGCTTATTTTTATGGTCTTTGAAGTTCTGCATATATTTTGAATATACATATGTGAATTTCAGAATAAACATGAGTATTTAAAGAAGCTGCAAGGAAAACGGACGTGTTAAAACACTTGGTGCTGTGAATTTCTACACGAGAAAACAGTAAATGGTTTGGCAGATAATTAACCTGTCGTATTCGGCTTTGGTAGTTAAGGGTAGAGGAGAACAAACGTCATGGTTCTCCGTAAATTTTCCCTCAAAACCTGGAGCACTCATGCGGAAATCCTCTTATATAACATTTTGGTGTAATTAATTTCAGATGTGAAGGAAGGAAAAAAGGAAACGAAGAAGTTATCGAAATTTACATTTTTTTTTGGAGGATATACTCTAGAATTATGTGAAAGGTTTGTCTTTTGAGTGCATCGAAGATACTGAAATTTGGCTATTCAGAATAAACAGAAAAGAGAGAGTGGATTGGAGGGGAGGTGTGTTGGCTGGTGTGGAGGTATACCATGCATGTGTGTAATAAGTATAAGAGTGCGTGTGACTGTATATCAGGGTGTGTGGGTGTGATTGTGTACCTGGGTGAGTGTGTGTCTGTGTACCAGGGTGTGTGTAACTGTCCCAGGATGTGCGTGACTGTGCACCAAGGTACGTGTAACTGTACCAAGGTGCGTGTGACAGTGAAGTACGGTGCGTGTCTGCACCACGTAGCGTGTGCTGGAATGCGGGAGAATCGGTCCTATAATTGCCTGGTGCCACACAATACAATTGCGAATTTTGCATTCCGACGCTTCCCGTTTGTTGGTATTCGGGACGTTCCTACGTTTCAGAAGAGGCTTCGCTAAAAAAAATTACACGCTCGCAAAAAGTCATTGATATCTTCCTTCCCGTTCGACAGAATTACTGGAGAAAAGAGGTCAGTTTACGTTGTGTAGTGTAAGGAAACTGAATAGTACGGTAACAAGATGAAAAAAGACTTGCTCGATACTCCGAGGTTCTGTTTTATTCTATGAAAAGTAAGTGTAAAGAGAAATGCTAAAGCTAGGAAGAAATTTCATTGGGATTTGTTAGCGTTAAAGGACAAGCGTAATTTGAGCTAAAAACAGAGATAATGGAGGACAATGAAAATGACATTGACAGTGAAATTAGGAATCACAATGACAGTGACAATGGCATTTATAGCCCAATTATGCATCAGCCACATTATGTGCCGAGTTAATCCACCACATGATAAACAAAATTTTTCTAATCAGACCAATACTTGACTGACTTGTTAGTGCTTTTGTTAGTGATAATGGTCAAATTGCTCAATGATTTCAGCGTGCAATGTGTCAATAAAAATAGAGGAAAATTTTTGGGAAAAGAAATGAGGTTGGGCAAAGCGCATGTGGGCATCGATGTAACTTTTTTCAATTTTGTGCGTAGAGTTTTTTTAACGTGAGCTGATCGAGGTCAGGGAAGAGATTTGGGATAATATAGAAAACTAGGCAGTCGCGTTGTCATGAGAGACGCAATTCTACTCTACCGGGTTAAGATTGCTGCCACTAAGCTCAGATGATCGAGGTGAAAATGAATGGATCACTGAATTATATAGTTTAGAGCAGTTCCTGATCAGTTCACCTCATGACAAAGCCGTGTGGCTTAAGGACCTGCCCTTCCGTGAAGGCATCGAGGGTTCGAATCCTGGTGCTGCGCGGCGACTTTCCCCGTTGGGTAAAGGGGAAAAATTCAAAGCACAATACCCCACTCTACCCAGGTGTCTGAAATGGGTACCGGTCTTTACCGGGGTAACCGTCATAGAGTCCTGGTGTTTGTTATAAGGCATTTGAAAAACCAATGTACAAGGTAACATGTGTCAGACTTGAATTGGAAATAAAGCATCCGTAGATGCCGATGCTTGTGTGTTTGACTAGGTTACGATGTTGTGCCTCAAAATTTAGGGGTAGAGTAGAGTAGTTGCTCTGTAAAGCACACTTATCTTCTTTATAACGTCAGTAATAACTACTCATTTCGCTTTGAGAATGACGAAGCATTGTAACGTACAGTAAGTTTTCAGTGTTTTAAAGTGCGTACAGACACATCCTGGATGACCATTTCACGCTGTTGTAACTTATGACAAAAAAGTGAAAAAATGATGATCAGAAGAATACCGAAAAATTACCAGTATTTAATTTTTTTAGCTTTTTGGAAGAATACTGGTAACTTAGGGGCCTTTAAGAAGGAAAGAGGATTAGAATAATTTTTTAGTGTTGCTCGTGTTTTTTATGAATTTCTTCAGGTGAAGTCAATGATTCTTTCTTTAAGTAGATAATTTTACTGCTCAAAATGTTAATGGTCGTAGGCATATTCATATTATGAATATGCCTACGCTACAGAGCAAAAAAGTGTTAAGACAGGCGTGCGTAAATTTTGACGTCTACAGAAAGAACGGCAATCATCTTCACATGAAGATTAGTAAGTCAGTAATAATTCCCACGTACTGATGGTTCCTAAAGCTAGGGAGCCCAAAGAAATTTCTGTTGAGGAATTACATTAGATATTGACGGATTTTCTGTTTCATTTTGATCAATTACCTCATTGCTATGCATCATTTAATCAACCCAAGAAGTGAGGTAACAAAGAACCCTACGCTTGTTAAAGTATTTGAAATTCACGATGTGTAAAATATATCATTAACGAACATACGTACCGTGGACACATGGTCGAAATCAACTCGCTGTTTCCTCACGTCCTCCATCGCTGCCACTTCTCCTGATATCGCCACCAGTCGTCAAGTTAATTTTTTATCTACGAATAATTTGGGCTCAGCTGTGCCTCCACGCCTTGGTAGAGCATGCAAACAGCTCGAAAGCTGTCAGTTTCAAATTTTTGTCTATTGTTTCACGTCCGTTTTAAATTGACTTTGGTTTCACATATATATCAGGGAAATATTGTCTGTAAAAATTGTAGCACTCACTTTCATATCGTCGTATTGACTGTGGAAAAATAGATGAAATTAATTAAGTCATTGATTATACCTGCTATTGAACGTCATGTTGTGCATCAGCACACATTAAACAGCTACAGACTATTGTTTTAGATCCCTGCAATAAAATGCTTATCCATTCAAGATTTGGTGTAGCTATGTATCTTTGAATTTCAGTAGAACACGCATTCGTTTCATTTGAATTCCTCAACATGAAATGTTTGTAAACTTAATTGCAGTACGTCATTTTGGTTCATCACATTGATTCATTCGGTAAGCAGTGTTTTTCAATTGGGCAATGAAAAATGAAATATTGCGCTACAATCCTGTAATAAATGAGAGTACGGTCATTCAAAACGTGCGGCTTAGGCTCCGTGTCGCTGAGAAGTCATGAAACATAAAAATTTTAGACTATATGTAAAGAGTCAGAAGCTTGGGAAGGAAGAATTTATTCACCTGCCATTCACATTTATTGCATGAAGAATATGTTCACTACTTGAATGTCTTAAAACCAGAACACTCTAAAACGTCACTCTATTGATCACTCCAGCCTTATTGCTGTAGCTATTTAAGTCTGAAATTGCGGTACGTTTCCATGTTCGCGACGAAATAAAGTATTGGTAGTTTAATTTTGAAGTGTTGATGCAATTTTCCAATCACCGACAGAGAAACTTAAGCGTTTGTTCATCCATATTTGCACATTTCTACTTCACAACCACAGTGTGTGTGTGAGTGCGGAGCACACCGAACGATATTCCAACTGGCAGAAGTGTCAATCTCTGCATCTCAGTCACACAAGGAGACTTCGCATCAAAAAAAATATCCCATAAAATTTAATTGGAGACTACACAAGTAATGTTACAACTCTGGAGTCAGTAACACTAGAAGGTCTTTAGGTCATTGGACGAATCCGACGCATTCCCTCATTCCCTCACGTCTGGCTGCCCAGTATGACCATGCTAGCACCACAATAACTGACATGTCAGCGTGACATTCTGCACTGCACTGCACAGGCGCACCGGAAATCCAAGCGTTTACCATCTTGCTGTCGCTAACTGCGAACGTGTCTGTGTGTTGAGCGTACATATAGGTGTAGAACGTATGCAGCCGCTCTGTGGTCGTATATTTGTCTAATTGGGTGTTTTCCAACAAATTAAGCGGTATATTACTCCTATTAGCGTAGCAGCAAAGGAGAAGTAACGTATGTAACAGGGTGCATCTCTACTGCGTTTCACTACTCTGGCGATGAGATCTCTATGCTGTTAACGTTGCCATTAAAGATGTTACCTACTTGATCCGTCGACTCTTCGTTCGATAGGTTGTTTACCGGTCTGCCTAGAAGGATGCTTTGTTTCAGTTAATCGAGACTGATACATCATCTTGTACATTGGTATCATTTATCATCTTGTACATTGGTTTTTCAAATGCCTTATAGCTAACACCAGGATGCATTGACGGTTACCCCGGTCAAGCCGGAACTCATTGCCGACATCTGGGTAGAGTGGGGAATTGAGCTTGAGTTCTCCCTTTAACCAACGTGGAGAAATCACCGCGCAGCGCCGGGATTCGAACTGCCGACATCTTCACGGAAGGGCGCGTTCTTAACCACTCTGCCACGGTGAACACACCTAGACCCGGATTTTCTAAAATAATTTACGCTGTCGTAGCGCGCATCTGATAACGCAAGTTTCTAAGTATATGAGGCTACGCTATAAGTACTGATGAACATAGTGTAGCCGAGTCAACTCACAAGATTTTGGCTGTCAGCTATACCGGTAGGGCGATGGAAAGTTTGAACCCGGCTCTTGGTCTTGATCCAAATGTCAGTCTTTTCCAAATGTCAGTCTTTTCCAAATGTCAGTCTTTTTCTTACATTCTTTTTTTTAATGAAAAATTTATTAACGGCTGCTTTGAAGAGTTGTCTGATTATCTGTTGTTTCGAATAACTCGCCACCGACCTTCGATTTATGGAGGTGATGGTGGCTAATTCAGTCCAGCTTTCAGTGTCAGTACCGATGAACTAATTTATCTTTTCACCATCAAAGAGGATTTCACAATACAGTCTTGTAAACAGCTCTGATATATTTTATTCCTTGTAAAATTTGGGCCCTAATGTGCTCTTCGAAGTTCATTGTCGAGTGGCAGTCACTTCCTCGTTGTGATGTCGGTGACTACAGGATGCCGGTGCCAGTTTATTGATGGTGGTTGTGAGGAAGGTACAGTAATACGAGTACAAAATGCGGTCGTTTAAGGGTTAATGATGGTGGTTGTGATAACGGTAGTATAAGTGCAAAATGCAGATATAAAGGGTTAACCTGTGAATATTTTCAAAAGTCTCTGAGAATATTTCCATGATGCATTTTACGAGTCTTTACATCAGTACTGACGATTACATCTCTGCGTTGCCTCGTATTGAATGGGAAAAAATATTCAGACCAATAATTCTGAGTATGGGATTCATGATCCGTGCCTTCTTTGTGATGCTTGAATGTTTCCTCAGCATCTTTTTAATTTTAACAAAGAATTTAAGCACAAGGTAACACCTGCATGCACGGAACATACTGGACGGGTATATAACAAAGGGCGCTTGTTCGACCGACTGTATGCAATGAGAGAGGAGAAACCTACAGTAATTAGTGACATAGAGAGATCTTGATAGTGTCTAGAATTATCCTTGACAGCATCGTTCGAACTAATTTCTTTCTATGGGGGAGGGTAGTTGTAGTGACTATACTTTAGCTTAATCTAATAGTTTCAAGTGTTCAGTAATCTTAGAATGTACCATTGTGAATTTCATCAACAAAAAAATCAAAACTTCTTCGGCTTGTATCACCGATACGCACCACAGGAGAAGAATAAATAAGACCGTTACTCTACTTGCCGCAATGTAACTCAATGGATGAATTTGCAACAAAAGGTCTTACGGACTAATTATTCCAGGAAGTTCTTAAAAATCTTATGCCGTATTTTCTGCCTGCATACTCGTAAAATCTCAATTGTTTTTTTCTGAAACGTTAAGTGTTAACGTGGTTAAAGCTGTGAAACTGAGCGTTGAAATGTATTTTCAATTCGTGAGTAATGAAAATTACGTATTTACCTTGCTAATACGCGTAGAGTATGACTGTTAATGTCATGGTAGCATGCATGCATAATTTCATATTAACTCTTAATTATGTTGAATGTACACACTAAGGCAAAATTATGTTCCTCGCACTCATGTCTTTCGTATGACATAGGCTGAAAAAGGAAGAATTTGAAGACGTTAGCTCCTAACACGCATAGTTTCAATAAACAAATGATTTGAAGTATCATGCATGATACAGCTTAAATTCTTCATTTTAGAGCTTTTACAAACCTTTGGTTTTACAAGCTTTGGCAACATTTTTACAAAGTGACTCATACGAAGAAAATTGTGTTGACTTTCTTGACGCACTCACTATAAAGAACGAACATTAGGCTTATATAGTGCAGCTTATAGGGAGTGAAGGGCATTTCTGACACTGTTGCTATTGGTATAGCACTCTTTCTCGACGCACCCACTATAAAGAACGAACATTAGGCTTATATAGTGCAGCTTATAGGGAGTGAAGGGCATTTCTGACACTGTTGCTATTGGTATAGCACTCTTTCTCGACGCACCCACTATAAAGAACGAACATATAGGCTTATATAGTGCAGCTTATAGGGAGTGAAGGGCATTTCTGACACTGTTGCTATTGGTATTGCACTCTTTCTTGACGCACCCACTATAAAGAACGAACATTAGGCTTATATAGTGCAGCTTATAGGGAGTGAAGGGCATTTCTGACACTGTTGCTATTGGTATTGCACTCTTTCTCGACGCACCCACTATAAAGAACGAACATTAGGCTTATATAGTGCAGCTTATAGGGAGTGAAGGGCATTTCTGACACTGTTGCTATTGGTATTGCACTCTTTCTTGACGCACCCACTATAAAGAACGAACATTAGGCTTATATAGTGCAGCTTATAGAGAGTGAAGGGCATTTCTGACACTGTTGCTATTGGTTTTGCACTCTTTCTCGACGCACCCACTATAAAGAACGAACATTAGGCTTATATAGTGCAGCTTATAGGGAGTGAAGGGCATTTCTGACATTGTTGCTATTGGTATTGCACTCTTTCTTGACGCACCCACTATAAAGAACGAACATTAGGCTTATATAGTGCAGCTTATAGGGAGTTAAGGGCATTTCTGACACTGTTGCTATTGGTATTGCACTCTTTCTTGACGCACCCACTATAAAGAACGAACATTAGGCTTATATAGTGCAGCTTATAGAGAGTTAAGGGCATTTCTGACACTGTTGCTATTGGTATTGCTGCCCATCACTTATTATTTTCATTTGCAGTGTCTTGCGCACTTGCTTTACATGAAATGTATGTGGTTTATGAACTATTTGAACAAAACAACCGTGTCAAATGAAATAGACTCACTCTTTAGGTATAGAATATCTGTCTGTTCTCATGCAGGGGCCAGTTTAATTTTATAAAATCCTGAAATTGCCCGAACGATTTTGTAATTTTGTTACTTTTCAAAGAATTACGTCACCATTCGAGGAATCATGTTATTCTGAATGGATTCATGTTACTCCCTAAAGATTTGAGTAGCGTATTTATCGCGTCACTTTGTTTTAATAGATAATGTTAATCAATGAAGATGCACGTTAGCCTCTGATCTGAATTACTTTCTTTTCACAAAATTTCCTTTTACTCTGAAGAATTTAATGTTGACGGGGCTTTGTTGAGTTCACAAATGGTTGAAAATTACGAGTTAATTCCAGTTAATTGACCATGTCAAGGATTGAAGACTGTCATCAAAACTCTGTATATATCATGGAAATAATTTAAAATTGTATTTTAAAAGTTGGTCATGGAATGCCTTAAGTTCCTGTATAACCATATTTTCAACATAAGAAAACTTTGAAGACGCAACGAATGATGGCAATAGATTGACTTAAGTTGTTCACCGGCCAACCCCCTTTTCATGTGCTAATTCCACCATGCAGCTCTGAAGTGCTCTGCTAATGCAAACTTTTACCCTTCTATTACTGAAGCTCTGGTGAACACTGCTCAATGCACCAGATCCGTAATATCTTGTTTCACAACGACTGCATTTGCTAATTAGTGCTTTCAGGACTCAATTCGCGGCTCGCAATCGTGCAGAAGGCAGTTCAGATTAAACATTCCCTCCGTGTGTGAGAGATTCGCTAAGGAGCCCAGCAAATGACTACGAAAAACCGACAGCTTCGATGGAAAATACACAATGCGATATGAACAAAGGACTCGAATTTCTGAGCTTGTCTCGAACCGCACTACTTCTCTACCCGAACGGCTTCTACCCGACTACAGCAAACATCTCATTTTGATACACCGTTCTGCTCATGTTGGAAAAGTCTGAAAAGAATAGGCATAAGGTCAGTAGAGACACGGTGAGTCTTGGACAGGATGAGCTGTACTTGAGCGATAGATGACACTTAAAGAGCGGCTCAAAATGTACGAGTGCCGCCGGATACCAGGCTTGCGTCACGGCGAGGTTGGGACAGGCAAAAGGGCAAAGATGCCTGCGGTCGCAAACCTTTCCCACGGGACCGATGTTGTCGCTCCAACACTTATGTACGAGCTGAGCAAACAAGGTTAATGTTAGATGTATTGGCAAGGAGATAAAAATCACTTACCTATGTTTAAATTACGATGGATTAGAAATCTACCCTCATTAATTATAGATAAATGACAAGTTGATTATGATTGTTAGAAATTGAAATGAAGCTACAACAATTATATTATTATCTAACAACTTTGATTTATATGTTATACATCCTTGATTTTTTATTTATCTTTATTTAACTAGTATCTTTACCATAGTTTTTGTTTATTCAATTTTACCTGCATTGACCAAGTCGACGCGATAGTTTGCAATGGGCCTGAGTAGTTGCCGTAAACAGAGATTTACCCGACATGTTGCATCACATCTCACGGCTAGAGCGTGAGAGCTAGTCTAATGAATAATGCGTTGCTTATGGTCAATAGCCTGCTTACAGGATCAAGATACACTGTAGAGCGAGCGTAAGAGACATTCTCCTGCAGGTAGACGAATAAGCATCAGTATGAGAAGAAATATCTTAGGAATTATCAGTTAAGAGTAACGGGCTTAGCTCCTAACACGGATAGTTTCAATAAACAAATGCATTCGAAATATCATGCATGATACACTTTATATAGTTGATTTTAGAGCTTAATTTCATTTTCGTCAGTCAGAAAAGCTATTGATGAGCAATTAGAGAGGCGATGTGTTACAATGGCGAATGTGCGCAGGACTTTTTCACACTGAAAGTTTTATTTTTCAAATTACAGAGGCCCTGAGCAAGAGCAGCCCACGTGTAAGGGGAAAGTAAGTAACCACACGTGTGGTACTGAAAGAAAAAGAAAGAAAGAAAGAGAGAAAGAAAGAAAGAAGGAAAGAAAGAAAGAAAGAAAGAAAGAAAGACAAACAGTTTGTTTTCAAAAAAGTTGATACATTAGATGTATATAATTTTCTGAACAAAAATAATTGAATTTGTCGGAGTGAGGTGCTTTTTTCCGCAGTAGCTTTGGAATATTAGTCCACTTTTACGATGATTTCGTAGAAATTGATTGCCCGAAAACATTCAGTTATCATGCCGGCGTGTGTAAAACTGATGGTATCTTAACCTTATTAAAATTCGATTATTGAAAAAGGCGGCAGACAATTCGCGTGGTTGGTAGTGCCAGCTATGAGCCATGACTCCTCAAAAATGGTTGCTTGAAAGCAGTAGCTGTCTTCAGTCTAGATTAGGGCTTCTCAACCTTTCTGTTGTGGTGTACCCCCTTAGCTTAGTGGTGTATCTTCATGTACCCCCAGCACAGTTAAAGGTTTAAGAAACTATAAAAACACACTTAATGATTAATAATTATATTCACTCGTACCGTTGTATGTAAACATATATTGTACATTTTAAAATAAGAAGTATGTTAAATGTACCCCTAGGGGTGCATGTACCCACGGTTGAGAAGCCCTGCTCTAGATACTAAGCGTGAAGAGGCGCAATGTTGAGCAGCCACAAGGTAGCTTCGATAGATGCTGCAACGGTCAGCCCTGACCCGAACGTTGCTGTCCTGAACCGCGTTGTGCGGGTGTTAATTATTGCGCGAATCTGCTCAAATGCTGGCTGCGATTTTTAACATACAAGATACCAAGAGTAGTTTTCGACGATGGACAGAATGGTCGGTTATGGAATTACGGTAGGTAGAATGGTTGGTTATGGAATTACGGTAGGTAGAATGGTTAGTTATGGAATTACGGTAGGTAGATTGGTCGGGTATGGAATTACAGTAGGTAGAATGGTTGGTTATGGAATTACGGTAGGTAGAATGGTCGGTTATGGAATTACGCTAGGTAGAATGGTCGGTTATGGAATCACGGTAGGTAGAATGGTTGGTTATGGAATTACGGTAGGTAGATTGGTCGGTTATGGGATTACGGTAGGTAGAATGGTTGGTTATGGAATTACGGTAGGTAGATTGGTCAGTTATGGGATTACGGTAGGTAGAATGGTTGGTTATGGAATTACGGTAGGTAGATTGGTCGGTTATGGAATTACGGTAGGTAGAATGGTCGGTTATGGAATTACGGTAGGTAGAATGGTTGGTTATGGAATTACGGTAGGTAGAATGGTTAGTTATGGAATTACGGTAGGTAGAATGGTTGGTTATGGAATTACGGTAGGTAGAATGGTTAGTTATGGAATTACGGTAGGTAGAATGGTCGGGTATGGAATTACGGTAGGTAGAATGGTTAGTTATGGAATTACGGTAGGTAGAATGGTTGGTTATGGAATTACGGTAGGTAGAATGGTTAGTTATGGAATTACGGTAGGTAGAATGGTCGGGTATGGAATTACGGTAGGTAGAATGGTTGGTTATGGAATTACGGTAGGTATAATGGTCGGTTATGGAATTACGCTAGGTAGAATGGTCGGTTATGGAATCGCGGTAGGAAGAATGGTTGGTTATGGAATTACGGTAGGTAGATTGGTCGGTTATGGGATTACGGTAGGTAGAATGGTTGGTTATGGAATTACGGTAGGTAGATTGGTCGGTTATGGGATTACGGTAGGTAGATTGGTCGGTTATGGGATTACGGTAGGTAGATTGGTTGGTTATGGGATTACGGTAGGTAGATTGGTCGGTTATGGGATTACGGTAGGTTAGGGAGTAGAATGAAAATAAAAAATGGGCGAGGTACTTTCAATAACTGGAGTTACGCGAGATGTGATTAACATATTGCAAATAAATATCGAGGATTGGAAATAGCATCTTGAGTGGAACCTAAGAAATGATTAACTCTAGCATTTGGAACATCAACGTAGTGGTGCGAGAATTTTCTCTTCCCCTTGCATTACGGAAGGGGAACGACCATTTTTCCCTTAAGAACATCCTCTCCTGAAAATATCTAAGACACAAATTTGTATCAATTTATGCATAGGATGTGGTCGTATTTTAACTCATTCAGTCCTCCAGACCCCCAAAATAGTATTTTGAATTAAGCGGTATGTCATATTCGCTGGAATTGTACTTCGATCCTTATATTCAACTAAAAAATTTGGACTGTTAAAATGGTCTTTTGTAATTTACTGGACCTGATGTCTCAATATGTGAATCAATAATATTTAGAAATCGTGGAACAATATTACGAATCTGAGTCTCAGTATTGTATTCATTTTAAGACTGAATTTACGTTGTTAGGAGTTTTCACTCTCACATTCAATTAAGTTTTTGTATGTTAATGCTTTCAATCCATCAAATATCTCCTGTCCTAAAATCTTCATCAGAATCCTTGCTAAAACCAAGCCTTTATTTAACGGACATACATCAAGGAGATTACAACTATGTAGTAGAAATTGGGGTTAGTGCTTCCACTAGAAAGATGAAAGATTCAGGGCTGATGGCTAAGTAGGCCTTCCTGCTTCTGTAATAGAGAAGGTTTTTTGCTTTGTTAGTGAGTGACTATCTTTTTAAAGTTGACTGCTCTTCTTGTTTCAGCAGCTATTACTTTTTATTAAGCTTTTATAATGTTTCATAAACTTTTTTTATCTTGCCGTTTTTATGGGTTGGGTGTACAAAGGGACACATGTGCTTACCTTGTGCTTAAATTCCTAGTTGTGTTAATTCTTAAAAAAATGGTGCCTTCCTGTTTATTCTCTTCGACACACCTCTGTTATGATTAGGAAGGCTTGAACTGACCGTATAATCCTATCCGCTTAACGAACACAGTACATATTCAGTAAATTACTTCTCAGCTTCCTGCCATGAAGTGGAGGAGTTGAATTGTGGGTATGAGAGACGTAAAAAGTTGGTCGGTTGAAACTTGGCGCCTGAATTGTTCTCTAGGGAAACAACAGGTACTAAAGAACTAAATTTTTTAAGTGTATTTGTTTTGACAACTTTTTTGACCATTTGAGTGTATTTTTTCAACTCACCGTATGCCGGTGCTGTTTATAATTTGTTCTGCAATCGTAAGAAGCGTTAAGACTTAATATTTTAATCAAGGCAACACATGTTTGAAAAACTGTTATAGCTTATTTTGCGATTAAATGTATTGAATCGAAATACCGTTTTAAGCTACGGACCAAGCAATCCATTGACCATAAAACCACCTTGAAATGATATTCACTTTAATGGTGTGTGTTATGCTGAAAACTCGTTCATACTCTGTTGTTTGGCTACATTAGGTTTCCAATTTGCTAGGGAAATAGAGGAGTATTTTGAGCTTAGTATTTAACGTTGTTACTCGTATTCATGTTAATATATTGCATTATTTGACGCGTTTTCACGATCGAGACAACTTTGCTTTAGGCTCCCTACATAGTTCAGTTCTTAAGAGAAAAGAAACTACAGACAAACTGAAGTAAACTTGACTTCATGCGTTCACTTACTTTAAACAATTTAAACAATTAAAATAAATTATTTACTACTGGTGATACAGAGGTAGAATGTTTCTTATGCCTAGTACAATGGTCAAATTTGAGTATAGCTACCAGTGGGCCCGAATAAGGGCATCCTACCATCAACGTTAAATCCTGATTTAAGACTGTTGCAACTTAAAACCTAGGTATGTGGCAAATAATATTGATATTAAGAACTTCTATTTCAATATCAGACTTATGGTTCAAATAGGGCTATTTCTAGTTGTTTTACCGGTAACTTAAACAAGTTTTTTGAAAAGGGGCCCACCGGTGGTCACTGATGGGATTTTCATAATCGTACTGACCGACCTACAGTCACGAACTCAATTTTATAAATACTTAATAGAAGGTAAATGAAGGCTCGATCCAGTTCATCTTTGCTCTTTACAAAATTGCTGACTACAATTGACTTAGCATTTAAATTGAATATTGAACTTCAGTTTAAGTCATCGCAGGAAACGTGTTAAGCTTCAAAATAATTATTTTCTTTAATCCAAATTTTTAAAATGCCCGCTGTGGATACTGTGATATGAAAAAAAAATGCGGTTTGTTTACACTAAAATGGCCTAAAAAACTATCATTTATTCTTACACTGCCTTAACATAGAGGTCTTTAGTAGGTTAACTTAAATCTGTATCATATTACCAGTGCCAATGGTTGAGCATAAAATTGAGAGATCGAAAGGATGCTTTATTCCAATCAATTAAGCCTGATATATACCGTCTTGTACATTGGTTTTTCAAATGCCTCGTAATTAAGAATGACAGAATTTTTCCCTTTGGTTAAAGTATTCTAAGCTAAAGAAATGCTTGTAGAAAAACGAAATGAATCATATTAAGACAGTTACAGTAATAGAGAACGGTTTTGACAGTCTCCAATTAAATTATCATAAGAGCTGAGGCATTTGCAGTATCAGGGACTAATATTGATGGTGTAAGGGATTAATGTAAAAAATTAATCGTCTTAGACTAAATGATGTACGTGGTTAAAATTCGGCGCCATCTTTTCGTGGTTATTCGTCCACTGGTGCTAAATAATCAGCTTGGAGAACATGTTTTACCTCATCACAAGTTCACGATATTTCCTACGTAATTATGGGACACAAAAAACTCGACCGGGTCAAAAATGGGAATAAGTTTGCCTCTCAATGCTAGCTAAAACATTTTAAAGGGTAAATTGAACACTAATATAACAATTTAAGCTGCTTAACTGATACCTCAATATTATTTACTGGAAGAAAGAAATTAAGAAAATAGTTAATATCCAACAAAGTTGAAGTATGCAATTTGTTACACCTTCAATTTTTCAGTAATCGTTAAGAAAGAGGTCATAAATTCAGATTTTACGTTACTAGTCAAATGAAATCTTCCGAAAAAAATGTTGTGAAACATTGCAGTGAAAAAATTACCCAGTTCATCAGTAATAAAAAACAAATGTTGGGTATCTTGAAATATGCTCACAGACCGAAAAATAAGTTTAAAAAACACATTGAAAACAAATACACAAAACACAGTATCCTAACACGATGAGAAATACTTCGCAGATGAATTCAATAATTACTTTGAAAACATGAGAAGAATCCACGAGCCACTACCGCTACTTTGCAGCCCTACACTCAAACCTCTCTTTCCATCTCGCTACTGTAAACCCTTCAGATATCTCCAGGTGCATAGTGGACTGGGTGGCGTTGACCATTACACCCATAACAAACCATTATGTCCATAACAAACCATTATACCCATAATAAACCATTATACCCATATTAAACCATTATACCCATAACAAACCATTATACGCATAACAAACCATTGTACCCACAACAAACCATTATATCCATATCAAACCATTATACCCATAACAAACCATTATACCCATAACAAACGATTGTACCCACAACAAACCAATATACCCATAACAAACGATTGTACCTACAATAAACCATTATACCCAAAACAAAACAAACCATTATACCCATAAAAAGTAAAAACGCCTGTTGTTCAATTTTTTGTTCTGTCTCGGGTTTCAGGATGCCTAGTCTTTTACTTTGCGGTGCTCTGTGTAAAAACACATCTCACCGCTGCTCATTTAATAGAACCAAAAAAGACTGATTAAATTACGTTCAGTCACTGAAATAATTAAATGTCTATCAATAGCGGAAATTTTCGAGACTAGTTTCATGTATTCTTATCAATGAAATAAAGTTATCTTTACCTGCTACACATACTGATATCTTTCTTCGACAGATTGTCATTCAACTCACACTACTGAAGATTATTGACTCTCAACATAATGTTTGTTTTTGATTCATCAACTTATGCGAGCTGTCATCACTTGTGTTTCATTTATAAAAAATAATTTGTAGAATTTCACGTTATATTTAGCGCAATGAGAATTTCGTATAACCGCTCAGCAAATAATTTGTAAAATTTCTTGTTAAATTTGGTGCACTGACAATTTCGTGTAACCACTCAAATAGATGGGACAACTCTGCACTAACACCTCCATCATCACAACCCCCGCTCTCACCACAACTAAAACCACCCAAATCACCACCAATACCCCCCCCACCACCACCACCACCACACCAAGTGACCTCACTCTCAGCACCTCATTAGCGCACGGCTTCCCTTTCAGGGCTTCTCATTAAAATTAATCAGCGCGCCCCAATATATTCTAAATTATCTAGGGATAAAATGCGAACTCCGCCGACATTCATTAAGGGAATTTTACGCGCTTGTTCCGTCTTTTTCACGCACTTGATCCTGGGTAAATAACGACAAGATGTTCAAGTAGGGCGGGTCATTAAGCATTGACTAAAGCGCACGAAGTGGTTATTGTTAAACATTTTTGGTGTTAGTCTCCAGGAAACTGTGGCTTGGATTGCAATTTGAAGGGCGGCTTGCGCCTGTGCACGAACGCATTTTTGAGTGTTCTTGCGATGTTATACGGCCGGCGACTGCGCCTCAGTCTACATGTACTAAATAGAACACCACGCACGTTTCCTCAAGTCAACTATTCCACTGATGTACGACGAAAGCGAAGTACATCACTTTTTGTTAGAACTGTTAAAGCCAAAGCGCTTTCGGATTAACGTTTTGTGTGCGTTTTACAAGGCATTCCTCGTCAAATTCCGTCGTTTGATCAAACCAGATGAATGAGTGAGAATTTTGAATTTTGGCCGGGAAAAAAGCATACTAAAATCACTGCAGGCAGAAGTTTCTGCTTGCTTCTGAAGGCTTGAAGACGAATGTCTGTTATGAACAGGAGCGATCCTGTTCTTGACAGAATTCATCTGTTATGAACAGGTATTCATTCACCGTCATCTGGAGTATACTTGTTTCACTACCACTGCATAAACTGCTCTACAGAGCAGATATATGTGTCTAAAAACATTATTTTATCACCAGTCATTTTTTACCTCAAGGCAAAGTGGTAGTAAAATTTGTGAGTGCTAGAAAAATTATTTGATTCTTTAAACGAGAGAATCTCATGAAGCAGGCGTTTGAATGCTGTGAAATGATTTGCTCACCTACATGAAACAAACCGCAAAAAAGAATTCTTGATGAAGTTGATATCCTGTTCATCTAATGGGGCATCAACTAACACTCCTACTGCAATGGTTGGTCGTCTTCGATAATCCTTGAACAGCTCGAGCATAATAATCTTTCCCATCCATGGCGTACGTTCACGGGGCAAATGTTTCTGAAAAATTCAGTGACACTGTCTGACCTGAATATTTCAATAGCTGGTTATACCCAGTCTAAGTTTTTCGCCGCCTGCATGCATGTTTTTCACCGCCCCAATTATTAAATCGCTTAGGAGGCGAAAAACACGCATGCTTCGGCGAAAAAGTTTGACTGGGTAGCCTCCAACGACTGTTGAGAACGCCCAGTGTTTGTTATGGAGGGTGGTATAGATCTGCTACGTAAGGTTCTCTCGCCTGAGTGCAACATGAGGGGCATTCTCATGCAAGCGTCTTCTGTGCCATGACGTTTATATGAAGTTTTATTAATGGTGTCACTGCTGTTGTTGATGGTGACATGAGCGATGGGGGAAAAATATCGGTTCAAATTTAGTAGTATCGTATATGTCACCTATTATGTAGCTAGTGGTGAAGAATAACTCAAAAAATTGGCAGTTCCAAAACTCTGAAAAAAATGATTCAAGCTTTGCAGAATAAAGAGCGAGGCAATTAATTTGCCCAGGTTTCTTCACTAATGAGCAAGATGTTCCCACAATGCCGGGAGAGCGAAAAGATGTCTGTACGATTGTTGGCCGTACGGACATGTGGGGATAACTGCAATGGGAAAGGAATAGGATGAGGGTTTCCTGTATGGTGGAGAGAAAAAGGGGTCATAGTGCCACGGAGGGGATAAAACATGGCCTACTGCCTAGTGAGGGGAAAAGGAAAGAAAGAAAGAAAGAAAAAACTTTATTTCCAATAGAGATTGTACAATATTACAATCATTGGTTTTTAAATATCTTAAAATTAATACACTTAGATGATACACACACACGAGTATAGAAAAACTCGTGTCACTAGTCGAAAATATATGATTGAGGGCAATGTACTCCTAATCTTGCTTAATCTACATTTGACAATACATGTAATGATAATTATAAGAGATAACGCAAATTCATGGACGATGCATTTTCATTGTGGGTTGAAAACACTTTTGACAGTTTACATGTACATGACATAAAACTTCGCAATTATTGATGCCAGGAAATAATATATGAATCGCTTGTTTCGGCAAATGTTCAAAAATGTCATTTTAAGGAAGCATGAAAAAAATATATAAATACAAATCCATATACATATATATACGTATATATACATATATATATATATATATATATATACATATACATACACATATATATATATATATATATATATATATATACATACATATATATATACATACATACACACACACACACACAGATATATATACATATGTACGCATACGCATGAGGACCAAGAAGATTATAAGTTTTGTATTTCTAATTCAACAATTTTAACATAACGGTCGTTAGTTAATAAGCATTTTATTTAAATATAAATGGATGATCGCACAACAAATGTATAGTTTGTACATGAATGCTCTACAATAATAAAGAGATGACGAGTTAGGTAATGTTACAAGTTGAGAGTGAACAGAAAATGACCATTATCTCTAGTAAAATGCTAGTTGTCAGTCTAGTACACACATATGTGCACACATACATGTAAATATATACACATATATGTACACATAAGCATGAGGACCAAGAAGATTATAAGTTTTGTATTTCTGATTCAACAATTTTAACATACCGGTCATTAGTTAATAAGCATTTTATTTAAATATAAATGGATGATCGCAGAACAAATGTATAGTTTGTACATGAATGCTTTACAATAATAAAGAGATGACGAGTTAGGTAATGTTACAAGCTGAGAGTGCACAGAAAAAAGACCATTTTCTCTAGTAAAATGCTAGTTGTCAGTTTAGTACACACATATGTGCACGTATACATGTAGATATATACACATACGCATGCACAAACATACCCACGCACATACTTACACCAAACTCGTAAGCATACACAAATGCATTTCTATGCATCGAGGCAATACATACGCATTCTACATGCAGAGTGTCATACGCATAGCGTGCACACGTACACATATATACAAGTAGGCATCATGTGCGCAAATATCAGCATAAACTAGCCATTATAAACCAGAATTCCAATCGAGGGAAACAGAGAAAATATCTTTTATTATAGCATGAATTTTATAAAATTTCGTACTAAAAATAGTGGCACAAGACAGTCTACTCAAGTCAGAAACATGAAAACGATTGTGAGACGTGAATAAGAAAGAAAACATTAATGTCCTATAAAGGTTTCATATTAGAAAACAAATCACATTATCTTTGAAATATGGCGCAAATTGTTCGGCAACTCATAAACAAACATAGGTATCACATTATTATAAGCATATAACTATAAGCAGAATAAGCATATTACTGCAGTATAAATGGATGATCACACAACGAATTTATTTTTATTTTTTTTTTTTACATGGATGCTTTACAATTTCATATTAGAAAAAAAAAACACATTATCTTTGTAATATGGTGCAGAATGTCTGCAATTGATAAACACACACACACATAGGTACCATGACGGTCTAGTTTGATGCTTGCACAGAAACGGACAGGAATGACATAAAATGCAATCGACTGGCTTATCTACTCTAGTGCACACAGGTGTACGTGCACATATACACACCCATATGCGCACATACACCTATATACGTACACACATATACAAGTAAGCATGTTTGCAAATGACAATGTATAGGCGGTCAAATCATAATACCTACGCATACTTCCAAACTGTTGTGTGATGTCTTGAATTATAAAACAATGAGCGAGGGAGATTGTTCAGCAATGGAGATACCAGGAAAATGAGATTCGTCAGTACTCATTCAGTATGTTCTGTAACTAAAAATTATTATTGAGACACAAGATGACGAGTTATTTTGGCTTTAAATTCTCTCGGTCTTTGAGGGACTTTAATATTCAGGGGAAGTTTGTTCCACAGTAAGGCGCCTGATATGGACAGAGCCTTCTGCCCTAAGTGAGATGAACGATAGTTGACTAAGACATTATTGTTTCTGTTCGGCTTTTGATTGGTTACAGTGGGTGGATGGAAACGCACTATCTCAGCATTGCTCTGAGGAAGATATAACGAGGAGAATACGTATTGGGCCTTCTGCAAGAGGAGCCTTTCTTGGATAGGAATCCAGCCGAGTTTATTGAGGAGAGGGGTTACGTGATCACTTATTTTGAAATTACCGTTGCATACCACCTTGGCTGCAAAATTCATGCATTTTTGTAAGTCCCTTTGAAGGTATTGAGGTAAGTCTCCCCATACTAGGCTGCAGTAGTCAATGCGCGATAACACAAGGGATTGAATAGCTAATAATCTGGATTTTTCGTCTAGCATACTTTTTATACGATGAAAAAACATTAAAGTTCCGTAGATTTTGTTGCAAGTAGTCTCAACGTGAGGAGCATATATAGTACTACTTGGTGTGGGGAGAAGGAGAGTATGCTGCTAAGTGAGGGGAGAAGGGCATACCACCATGTGAGGGGAGAAGAAGGATTAATAATTCCACCATGTGAGGGGTGAAGGTAGGTCTACTACTAGGTGAGTAAGAGAAGGGAGTGAGGGTATACTCCAGGTGAGAGGAAGAAGGGAGTGAGGGTATACTCCAGGTGAGGGGAGACGGAGGGAGCCCATGTGACGCCTCCATTGATCGCTGCCCAAAATCCAAGTCGCGGAAAACTGGCTTCCTGCTCGCGCTGTTTCCGGAACGTCGGCGTCCTCTAACTTTGTCTTGCGGTGCACGGCTAAACTCAGGACTGCGTTAGAGCCTGTGTAGTTCCAGCGCGCGCTGGCTGACGTTGACCTTATATTGCTGGTCTTTGTAAGCGAACTATTGCTGCCACCCGCGTGCTATCGCTGTGCGAAACTAAAGCAATGTTTCGCATCGTGGAAGGGGAATTTTGGCGAATGCTTACTGCATTATGTTGCTTTCAGATGCGCAAATACAGAATTTTTTGTGTGAATTGTAAGGCGCTCATGATTTTACTAAATCATAAAGGGTTTAGCGAGTTGAGTTCGATAAATACTTACGCTTGGTCAAACGTCACTTTTACGTGCGGTCACAACAGGATTCGATGCCTTCCGGAGATGCAAATGCATTGAAACATCTCGTCGAGAAGACCCTTAATATCCTGGGAAGCAAAGGAAGTCACGTCCACTATTTGACAGTCCCGGAATTTCTACGGAATTTCTGTCGTGAGACGGCCGTTGGGACGGCGCCAGAGCCGAGGGCAACTTACTGAAATATTTTTTTATAATCCCTTTAACACTTTGACTGCGACGCGAGCCATGTTTGGTCATTGGGGGGAGTTTTCATCATGCTGCTGAGCAACCAGTAGTCACAAACGTAATTTAAAAAAATGCCTAATCAAAAGTGGACGAAAACCCGATATAGTTAATATTTAATATCTTCAACAATGCTTACTATAATTAATTTCGACTTTATAGTCAGTATTGAACTTCAGTTTGACCTGCCGCAGTCAAAGTGTTAACTAACAGCCACCTCACAGTATAGTTCGTGTACTAACTTAGTCGTACGTTGACTGTCGTTCGCAAATGCAACAAACTGCATTTTGGTTTATAAACATATGCGTATAGTTTCGCTTTGAAGCTCAGTTGTGAAATCCAATGTTCATTCACCAATTTAAAAAAAATTAGTATTAGATATAATGCACCAGAAAAATGGTCATGAGAGTCCTGTTTTTGAACATACTTCGATCCCCTCATTAGGTCAGCTCTGCTAAAATTCATGAATATCGTAGTTTGAATTTGTCTCCACAAGATATAGCAATGACTGTTCCGTGAGTTTTTTGTATCTGTCAACCTCCTTTTATCATCAGGTTTCTGGACAGAATGAAAATCCCATATAAGATTAAGAGCACGGTGAAAGCAAACCGGCCTTTGCAGAAGTTTGTGTATTTCTCGTGATTTTCTCGGTCATTTATTCCTCCCGGACCAGTGGAAGCGAACGAAAATATACCTGCGTATCTGGCGTGCACACAATGCCTTCCTGCGCTCACATATCTACAGCTGCGCTCGGGCGCACCTAAAAGAATACCTGACACTAACAAGGTTATCTTGAAGAATGGCCATCGGATGCAAAAGACCCGGACACGCACGGCCGCTGCTGCGTATCCTTTACGAAGAGGAGCACAGTACAGTGGGTGGCTCTTTAGCGGAGACATCAGCTGATGACATTGTGACTGGAAGACTGTGATTTTTATCTTAGAGGAACACAATGAGTTCTTGATTAAACAATTTTTGACGCGCAATCATGCGTTGAATTTTTGAAAAAAAGATGAGTAGCTTGAACCTGACATCAGCCTGACCGAGCGAGATTAACGTATAGCAATGGACGCTCAATATACCATGCCGCAAAGAAACACTCGCAAAGCTTTTTCATGCTTTTACAATAGTGTAGATTGCATCACGTGATGTCGTTTGATGTTTATCTGACTTATTGGAAATAAACTGGTGATGTCGTTTGATGTTTATCTGACAATGGAAATAAACTGGTGATGTCGTTTGATGTTTATCTGACTTATTGGAAATAAACTGGTGATGTCGTTTGATGTTTATCTGACAATGGAAATAAACTGGTGATGTCGTTTGATGTTTATCTGACAATGGAAATAAACTGTTTTGCCATATTGAATTTTTCTCGTATATTTTCTCGTCAAGTTTCTGAATTTTACGTTCATGTGAACAAAATCCATCCTCCTTTCTTTGCGGACTGCCTAAAAACGAAGTGTAACATCCATGTTTCCAGAACACGCTTCAAAAAATTTTCGCAGTCGTGTTCTTGCCTGAGACATTAACTGTACACGAGCAGATCTTGAACGTTCTAAAAATGATGAACTGTCGGCACTAAAAAGATGCGGATCGACGTGGTTTGGGATTTCCAATTCACGGGCAGCAGCTCGGATACTTGCTTGATCCATGGCGGCCATTCTAGTGTTGTAGCATGTCTTCCATCCACAGCTATATATATCTCCTGATTACCTAAGCCGGCCATAGCCTCTTTTGTCATAGCCTTTTCTACCATAGCTTATATACAAGCACCGTTCATATCCAATACCACCAGTCGGTTTTCTTAGGTATTTTCCTGAACTCCCTCAAAGTTGCCTGAATAACTCCTGTTTTTGAAAATAGGTGTTATTCTTGCAATTTTGGATATGAAAATTATTGGACACGAAGTTTGAAAATTCTTTATCCTCGTTTGACCCAACAAACATTTACTGTTAATTAAGTCATCATTATTCATACTATCGCCTAGTTATATTACTTTACCAGCCGAGCAAACGATTTAAAAAGGCTACCCTAAATCGAATAAAAGGATTTAAAATCAGGAAGCCCTAAAGGTTCTGCAAGTGGATATATTTAAAACTGTCCTTCTGGGGAAGCTTCAGTAATCTTTAACTGTGTTTTTACTCACGTGTAATTCTCTTAGAAATAAATTATTTGATATTATTAGAATGATTTCTGTCTTCTAACCCATTACACATCCAACTACTAGGCTAGGACTCAACCAACTTCTGTCTATTAAATAATTAAATTGAAAGCCAATAAGTTTCCCCCGGACCCACAACGGACTTACAGCTGCCCAAGCAAGTACCTCATAGCCTCGTGGCACCTGGACGGCCCAGTGAATAGTGCAAATATTACGGCCCTTTCTCCGACAGCCACATCGTTTGCAGACTCGAGAGTAATCATCGTCTTAGAAACAGCTCCTAGAGGGGAACGCATACTCTCCTGTAGATCATTTCCTCACAGAAAGCAGGGTGGTTACTTCCCTCTGAAACCCTTCTCCTAAAGGATTTGCTTCTCAGAGCGTGTGCCAATCTCGTCAGCTGAACCTAAATGTTTTCTTGAGCTATGGGTTGCTTTTTCACTTCCTGGCGCTGCTCCAATTTTCGACCGTGAGGTTGCTGTTACTCCACACTTAATTTTTATCAGCAATAATTGTAATGCGAGCTCGTGTGCTGCGCATCTCGAAGTAAGGTCCATTTCACACTGAGCTAGCAAAGCAGTATCTAGCAAGCTCGAATGAGCTATCTAGCAGATGGTCTACGGGACTGGTAAGTAGGAATAGCATTTTCACCTCGCATGCTGGATGCTGGATAAAACGTGCGAGTTCAGTGTGAAGGCAACGGATCATAAAAGTGCTATTCCTACCTACCAGTCTCGCAGACCGTCTGCTATATAGCTCTTGCGAGCTTGCTAGATGCTGCTTTGGTAGCTCAGTGTGAAATAAGCCTTAGGCAAAAGTGCTGACATCGCGCTCGTTCGCGAGAATGCGTTGACGCCTCTAGTTCACATAAACTCTAATCCCAGCGCTGGAAATTTTTTTCGTTGAAAGAAAAACTGCATAAGATACTTCCAGTAGAAGAATCGCCTAAGCTTTAGGATCTCTTGTGAAAAAAACGCCAGCGAATGAAGATCTGTGATGGAAGAAGCTGTTTCATGGATTGATTCCATTTTTGAACGACCTCCGCTGGAAAATGATTCTGAAAAAAGTAATTCAAGTGCAGATATATCGCTTGAGGTCTCATTTCTAGAGAAAACATGAGCGGATAGATTTATTGAACAGGAAGAATGCTAACCGAGTGCCTCGGCTATATAAATTGTTCACAGGAATGGAGAATCCCAAACTCAAGAGCTCAGTTGTTTCAAGTTGAAGATGCGGGTGCAGGTAGTACCGAAGTTCAAAGAATTTGACGTACACATTGCACTAGTTGCCGGCTACATTCCTGACAGTAACAGTAAGTATTTGATTTCCGTTATTAAATGCTTCGAAAAAATCTCTCAATAACCGAATCATACATACCCAATGCACTAGTTGCCGGAAACATTCCTGACAGTTACAGTCAATTTTCAATTTTCGTTATTAAATCCTTCGAAAAAAATGTTTCAATATCCATATCGTAGCGTAAATAAAACAAGTCAAGTTTAACTTTCTAAGCTCACACTGTTCATTGTTCAGCATAAACATCATCGCTATATTGCTGCGCTCCAGTTACCGCTGTCATCAGTATGCGACGGGAAGTTGATGTCCTCACGAAGTTTCTAGTCGTCGCCCGTAACGGCGGTCGTTCGGGGCAACTTTTGCGAGCGAACTGCCCGCGTCTGAACTGACCGCCAATTTGCTGAGCGAAGGTGGACCTGGCTGAGATCATGAAGTGCTGACGCTGACCAGTGATCTGCGTTGGTCACCTGACTCTAGTGTTGGTGTGCAGATGCTGACCAATGATCTGCGTTGGTCACCTGACTCTAGTGTTGGTGTGCAGATGCTGACCAATAATCTGCGTTGGTCACCTGACTCTAGTGTTGGTGTGCAGATGCTGACCAATGATCTGCGTTGGTCACCTGACCCTAGTGTTGGTGTGCAGATGCTGACCAATGATCTGCGTTGGTCACCTGACCCTAGTGTTGGTGTGCAGATGCTGACCAATGATCTGCGTTGGTCACCTGACCCTAGTGTTGGTGTGCAGATGCTGACCAATGATCTGCGTTGGTCACCTGACTCTAGTGTTGGTGTGCAGATGCTGACCAATGATCTGCGTTGGTCACCTGACCCTAGTGTTGGTGTGCAGATGCTGACCAATGATCTGCGTTGGTCACCTGACCCTAGTGTTGGTGTGCAGATGCTGACCAATGATCTGCGTTGGTCACCTGACCCTAGTGTTGGTGTGCAGATGCTGACCAATGATCTGCGTTGGTCACCTGACCCTAGTGTTGGTGTGCAGATGCTGACCAATGATCTGCGTTGGTCACCTGACCCTAGTGTTGGTGTGCAGATGCTGACCAATGATCTGCGTTGGTCACCTGACCCTAGTGTTGGTGTGCAGATGCTGACCAATGATCTGCGTTGGTCACCTGACTCTAGTGTTGGTGTGCAGATGCTGACCAATGATCTGCGTTGGTCACCTGACCCTAGTGTTGGTGTGCAAATGCTGACCAATGATCTGCGTTGGTCACCTGACTCTAGTGTTGGTGTGCAGATGCTGACCAATGATCTGCGTTGGTCACCTGACCCTAGTGTTGGTGTGCAGATGCTGACCAATGATCTGCGTTGGTCACCTGACCCTAGTGTTGGTGTGCAGATGCTGACCAATGATCTGCGTTGGTCACCTGACTCTAGTGTTGGTGTGCAGATGCTGACCAATGATCTGCGTTGGTCACCTGACCCTAGTGTTGGTGTGCAGATGCTGACCAATGATCTGCGTTGGTCACCTGACCCTAGTGTTGGTGTGCAGATGCTGACCAATGATCTGCGTTGGTCACCTGACTCTGGTGTTGGTCACTCATCACATGGGCTGCTCACTAGTAACTAGGGTTGGTGAGGGAATAGTACACCTTTCGTTACCAGTAAATGTGCGTTGGTCACTAGTCACTGGGTTGCTCGCTTATAACTAGGGTTGGTGACGGAACAGTGCACTTGCCGTTGAATTATTTTTGATTGCGGTTAGATGAATTTACTTGTGGATGCTCACGGTTCAAAGTAGGTATTCTCTTCGGTCAGAAAGAATTGTCAACGACACATTCGGGCTCTTGATTTTTAAGCTGCACAAGAAGCGTCATCTCTGCACGCAACTCACACGAACTAACTTTGAAATTTGAAATTAAAATGATTATCAATCGATGGTAAAATTCGTTTTCCTCATTTGGCTCAACTAACATTTACTGTTAATTAAGTCATCATTCATACGGCTGCTCAAGTGCATATCTATGGAGATGAAAGTCAGTGAGTTAGCATAATAGTTAGCGCTAATGGCTGGCTATCTAGCATTCTAACAACGTGTAAGTTAAGAGGATTCTCTTTAATAAATGAAGTTATTGGTAAAGTATGTGTAACATCGGCACACGCTCGTGGTTCTCATATTCTTACAGGCAAGGAAAGGAAGTACTGAACAATACTTCCCTTAGCTCCAGAGACGTCAGATGAAGTGGTGTTATTTGGTTAGAAGCATCACCTTTGTTCCTCAAGAAGAAATACTCGTTTAATAGATGTAATGTATTTCATGAATGTGATATGATTGGAATGTTTGTTATTCGTTGTATGAGCCACATTTTTAATTTGATTGTCTACTAGTGGAGAAAAATGTCATGAACATACTGCAAGTACAATTTCAGCCTTAGGATTTTTAGGAAATGCCTCAGTGTGAGAGAAGAAAGGCTTGTTATCAAGATGATGATAGTTTTACTATCATCAGGTGAGTTAGACATGCAACCGGAGCACGTAGATGCGGTGAAACTGTTATAAAAGCGCGGGAAAAAATGGCATTACTTAGACCGAAGTTAGTACTACTCAGCGAAAGGAGAGAAATGAATGTTAACTCAAAACGAAGGTGTATATTGCGGGGAGCTTTGATGAGTGAAGGATGGGAAAGCTTCCTTAATTTAACACACTTTGTGGGTATAACTAGACTGTAAAATAAGAGTGATGTAAATTCAATACCAAATTGAGGGGTATACAATAGTAAGAGATAAGGGTAATAGACATGTTTATAAAATCGAGACGTTGACGCGAAGGTTAGTACGTGGAGGTTTGAAAGAGGGTTGCTATATAGCTAAAGCGCGTGAAATCACCTGGACGAAAGGGTTTGGGCTATTTAGCACGTTGACTGTGATGGGTTAAACTGAAATTTAACATTAAACTCGAATTTAAGTTCAAAAGTTGTTAGCAATTTTGTGAATACCAATCACCAACTGAGCCCATTAAGTAACACTAATTTTAACTGTTGAAAAATTTCCAAGTGACCCATCTATGGGAGGTCCTTTTCACTGTTAAGTTTCTGCCAGTGTCGTGCACCAATATGTCAATTCCGCGAATCGACTGTGATATAAAAAGCTATACCCAGTCTAGTTTTTTTCACGGGAGCATGCATATTTTTCGTCGCCCAAACGATTCAATTACTTGGGCGGCGAAAAACATGCATGCAAAAAATAGACTGGGAAGGAGGAGGTGCGGCTTGCAGAATCAGATGTACCACACTGTCACTCAAAACACAGGAACAAACACGGTCTCATGAGTTACAATGCAGGTATGCGGGCATGAGTGTGAGGAGTGGAACTCAATTATTTTGTAAAATATTTTCTAGCAAAGAAATTGTCGGGTTTGTTGTCATAAAAATAAGCGTGCAATGAGAGGTAAAGTGTGAGCGACGCAGAGTTTCAGTTTTGTTAATTTTTTACAGCAACTTTTGCACGTAATTGGTGAATTCTGCTTGTGTTGAGGTAGAATTCGTTCCATCTGTGCCAAAATGTTTAATTTCTGAATTTAGGTTCACTCGGACGTGGGAATGAAGTAGTAATCTTGCTAAAATTTCACGACTCTAAAACAAGTGACCCGGCTCTGACTCAATAACCCAAAGAGGAGTCCCGACTCCGACTCGCGGCCTTCAGTTAATTGAATTAAGAGGGCGATTTTTGGGAAATCTAATACGTAAGATGAAAAGAAGAACCAATATTAAAGGGAACATTCTTTTCAGTTTGTGGACAGTTTCAGTTTCACTTTATGTTCAGTTTCCGTTTGTATTGCAGGGCATGTGAACGTTTGCCACTCTCGAGGATACGGCAGGTGCCTGCAGCACCTGCCGTATCCTGCCTGCCGCACCTGCCGTATCCTGCCTGCAGCACCTGCCGTATCCTGCCTGCCGCACCTGCCGTATCCTGCCTGCAGTAAGTCAAGTCAGGCAGACCTGGCCGTAGCGCTGGAAAACATCGTTTCCGAGGCCTTCATTGAGGAAATCGCCTTGTGCACATGATCGAAATATTGGCTCGCTAGAGCTCACGTAAGTAGCTTACTGCCATCGACCGGCTCAGCATCTCATGCTGATGAATCCAACTTCCGCCCATGTCAACATTTTTCGACTGGAAATGTAATCTTCTTTTAAAAATAGTATCTAATATTATCGACCGGTTCGGCATTTCATGCAGATGAATCCAAATTCCGTCCATGTCAACATTTGTCGAGTTGATGGTTAATCTTCTTTTAAAAATAGTATCTGCTTGATGCCGTATCGAGCTAAATTGTTTTCAGTAATACATGGTTGCTCGGGTTCGTTTCACTATAGTGTATATGGCTCAGATGGAATGTTATTTTTTTCGCTGCATTTACGTGGTTTGGGCGCACCATACGTGAATTGGAGGGCAAACATGCAGAGTGTCCTAACCCACAAATCAGAGGTCAAAACTGGATGGAGAGTGGATTAAGTGATAATTTCACCTCATAGCGGCGTAGATGTCTTTCAGGCAGAGTGGCCTAGTTCCTAATTAGTGACATGGCTAGGAAAAGCCAGTTCGGCAACCCTGCGATGAACACCACGCCTCTAACTTGAGTGTCTTAAAATTATTTGTTTTGTTGGTTAGGACACTCTGCACATTTGCCCTTCACTATTGTACGTGTTGCTTATCTATTCACGGCGCTATAATAGTCGATATTCACAAGTATTTATCCCCCGGTAGAATAAATCTATCTCAAGGGAGGTGTATAGTATTGGAGCGCGATGCGGCGTTCCAGATTTCTCGCTTCCTACAAGTTCTGTTGTCACAACCGCGCAGGGCAGGTAAAAAATCGAGTCTAACGAGGGCGTCATAATCGTTCAACGCATATAAGCTGTTTGTTTCAAATTATAAACATGTTCGAATTATCGCAGTGATATTTTTGGCATGTACGAGCACATAGTAGGTAATTTTTTCGGTACGTCAATTTTACCTGAATTGTGATAATCATTGTACAAGGGATGCAAAACCAATAATTTCAGGATATGCATGCAAAACAGTGAAGTTGACATCCTACGTTACTCATTATCTTCGAGTGGGGGTTTAACTTCGTTCTCTTCCTGCTACCTACTCTTTATTAGTTCGTTATTTTTGTCGATGATTTCACATGGCAAAAGTTTTTTCACTCAGAAAAAAAAAGAATTCACTCTCTCTTTAAACAAATTTTGTTATGACTAAAAATGCCGTATCCTGCCTGCCGCAACCTGCCGTATCCTGCCTGCAGCACTTGCCGTATCCTGCCTGCAGCACCTGCCGTATCCTGCATGCAGCACTTGCTGTATCTTGCTTGCAGCACTTGCCGTATCCTGCCTGCAGCACCTGCCGTATCCTGCCTGCAGCACCTGCCGGATCCTGCATGCAGCACTTGCCGTATCTTGCTTGCAGCACTTGTCGTATCCTGCCTGCAGCACCTGCCGTATCCTGCCTGCCGCACCTGCCGTATCCTGCCTGCAGCACCTGCCGTATTCTGCCTGCAGCACCTGCCGTATCCTGCATGCAGCACTTGCCGTATCTTGCTTGCAGCACCTGCCGTATCCTGCCTGCAGCACCTGCCGTATCCTGCCTGCCGCACCTGCCGTATCCTGCTTGCAGCACCGGCCGTATCCTGCCTGCAGCCCCTGCAGTATCCTGCCTGCAGCACCTGCCGTATCCTGCATGCAGCACTTGCCGTATCTTGCTTGCAGCACCTGCCGTATCCTGCCTGCAGCACCTGCCGTATCCTGCTTGCAGCACCTGCTGTATCCTGCTTGCAGCACCTGCCGTATTCTGCCTGCAGCACCTGCCGTATCCTGCCTGCAGCACCTGCCGTATCCTGCCTGCAGCACCTGCCGTATCATGCTTGCAGCACCTGCCGTATCCTGCGTGTAGCACCTGCCGTATCCTGCCTGCAGCAAGTCAAGTCAGGCAGACCTGGCCGTAGCTTTCTTTTCCAGCGAGCGAGAATTGCCGATGATGTTGAGTGAGATAGACGGTTAGGGTGGATGAGGGCTGGGTGATGTGGTGGATAGGAGGGACGAGGGAAATGATGAGGGCAGAAGGGGATGAGGTATGGTGGGCGGGGGGAGGGTTGAGGTTTCGAGAGCACAAATGGTTGAGGATAGAGATAAATGAAGGAAATGGGGAGGGGTGAGGTTGAGGGTAGGGGTAGGTGAAGGGAAAGGTGAGGGTGAGGTTGAGGGTAGGGGTAGGTGAAGGGAAAGGTGAGGGTGAGGTTGAGGGTAGGGGTAGGTGAAGGGAAAGGTGAGGGTGAGGTTGAGGGTAGGGGTAGGTGAAGGGAAAGGTGAGGGTGAGATTGAGGGTAGGGGTAGGTGAAGGGAAAGGTGAGGGTGAGGTTGAGGGTAGGGGTAGAAGAAGGGGGATGGTGTGGGTTAGGTTGAGGGGGCAGAGGTAGATGAAGGGGGAAGGTGAGGGTGAGGTTGAGGGGAGGGGTAAAAGAAGGGGGAAGATGAGGGTGAGGAAGAAGGTAGGGGTAGATGAAGAGAGAGGATGAGGGTGAGGTTGAGGGTAGGGGTAGATGAAGGGGGAAGGTGAGGTGAGGTTGAGGTTAGTGGTGGATGAAGGGGGAAGGTGAGGGTGAGGTTGAGGGTGCGGCTAAATGAAGAGGGAAGGTGAGGGTGGGGTTAAGAGTAGGGGTAGATGAAGGGGGAAGGTGAGGGGTGAGTTTGAGGGTAGGGGTAGATGAAGGGGGAAGGTGAGGGATGAGGTTAAGGGTATCACCCAAATAATGCCAACCCTGCATGCTCTGACCCCCGGTATTTTCAAACAAGATTGCTTGCTGGGCTACACCGGGTTTCAGTCATTCTAGATGCGGAACATGAAATGTAGATATCCAAAAAGTATTTCGTATTTGCTTCCAAGTATTGAGCGGGTATTCTACGAAAAATACTTAGGAATTTGCTTTTAATGAGCGCACAACTATAAAACCCGACATTTATAAGAAACAAATCACATATCAATAAACAATGTATTGAAGAATGGTCATATATCACGTCATGAATGTGGAATTTCATTCCTTGTAATATTTAGATTTTTAAATAAAGTCTAGAAGTACAGACACAGATCAACTGCAGAGAAGGTGCCTATAATAAATAAAAATGGGCTTATAATAAAAAAACATGGTGTCTGAGAAACGTCATCCAGCTTCCAACATTGGACATCATGGCAGTGAGAGAAGCTTTACACACGCTCTAGCGCAGCGCTTCTCAACCTTTTTGTTGTCGGGTACCCTCTTAGCTTAGTGGTGTATCTTCATGTAGCTCCAGAACAGTTACAACTTTAAAAACACACTTAATGATTAATAATTATATATATTTATACGGTGGTATGTAAATGTATATTGCAGATTTTAGCATACGGAGTATGTTAAATGTACCTCTAGGGGTACATGTACCCCCGGTTGAGAAGCCCTGCTCTAAAGAATATGCTGAAAGTTTTTTGTCTCGCTGATCTTGCCTCTTCCCTACAATTCACGGGTTCCTTTTGATGACGGCAGCAGCTACACTGGCCCGAATAAACAATTGCGACGCTGGACGGACACATTCGGCTCTTACGCGGACCTGGTAACAATGAATTCCACTCAGGCAGATCCTGTGACTTTCGCACCTACTCTCCGTCCGTCCGTTGTCTGCCTGACGTAGATTCTTTTGGCTTCAGGTTATATGACAGACTATTTTTTATTTATTTTGTTTTCTTCTTATGATATCATGCATAAGATTAGGATTTATCTTCATATGTACTTAAATTAGGGTGTCAGATTTTGTATTTATATCACACTAGATCTATGAGACTCATTATTCTTCATTATTTATGTTGTCATCATCTTGTGGCATCATGAGCAAGTTTAGGATTTATCTTCGTTTCTACTTAAAACAGGCTTCAAGATTTGTCATATATACCACACTGGAAAATTTTCCGACAAAGCCCGTTTTATAAACTTTACTGGTGACGCATGTTACTGCCTACTGCCCGTCTTCAGTAAAGCAAAAGCCAAATTTAAAAATCTTTACAATTGCACAGCTCTTTTAGAACAGTGGTATTAGTTTTTCTTTGAACTATTAATAGAGTAGAATTACGTGAAACTACGAAATGAAGTTCCCTATTGATGATGTGAATAATCTATACCATAATAAGAGCCGCGTATGTCTGTCCGAAGCCAGCCTGCGAGTGATGAGCGTATCTGTGATACAAGCTTCAACAACTCCACAATTTTCAGTGTATTAATCTATCAGATTCAAGAAGAAATGAATATCATGTGAATTCTTAGGAAATAGGAACGTGTGTCATGTGATTTGTCGAACATTATTATACATTCTTGACGGACTGTGTGCACTCGGCCTCATCAACTCTCGGACGACTGATTTTTTTAAAATTCTTACGGCCTTTCTTTCATTTCGCCTTCTTTCTTATTTCAAATAGAGGGGAGTGGACAAGTTTGCTGGTAATATGTACATCTATTGCACTATAAATGTACCTAAGTCTTATATCCACGCTTTTATAATTTTTCTCATTTATATGTATATATATTTATTTATCTCTTTTCTGCGACATTCCCAAAACTTCATTTCTGTTTGAACGGTATCGCAGAAACCATACCAAGGAGATTGCTGCTATCAATATTACTCTTTAACTTTTTAATGCGTGTTCAGCACAATTTTTAACCCCAATTATGAATAGTTTTCTGTAAACTGAAGTTTAACTTTCAAGTTCATGCTGTCTGTTTTTATAATTTGATTCCGGTACATCAACAATAGCATAACTGTTATCGTAGTTGCAACTCGATATTCGTAATTGCAACTCGATATTCCGGTACATCAACAATAGCATAACTGTTATCGTAGTTGCAACTCGATATTTTCTTCCTAGTTTGGCTTACAATAACATGCAGCGTCAGTAGGGGGATTTCCCCTCAAAAGAGGCTCATATTCCCTCATGACAACTTGTTTTTGGAAGGTAAACTTATTTTTCCCTCACCAGTCATAATAGCAAGAGCGGCCGCTCGTTACCTGCGCTGTGCGCGGTGCGTCTGGTGGATGGTGGTGGTGATTTAGGTTGTTGTGATTGTGGATGACGGTTGTGGTGATGGTGATGGTGGATGACGGTGGAGGTTCAGGCTGTTGAGAGGGTGGATGATGGTTGTGGTAGTGGTGTTTCAGGCTGTGATGGTGGATGAGGGTTGTGGTGATGGTGGTGGTCGTGGTGATGTGGTGTTGGTGATGGTGGTGGATGATGGTGTGGTGGTGGTGGTGGTGATGATGGTGGGGGTTAAGGCTGTTGTGATAGTGGATAATGGTTGTGGTGGTGGTGACAGTGGTTCGGCTGTTGTGTTGGTGGATGATGGTTGTGGCGGTGGTGGTGATGGTGGTGATGGTGGTTCAGGCTATCATTGTGGTGGATGACGGCGATGGTGATGGTGGGGGTGATGGTGGCTGTAGTGCGGGGTTGGGAATGGTTGTTGTGGTGATGTTGGTAAGGTTGAAGTAACGGCGGTTTTCGTAATGATAGTTACGGCGTTCGTTCAAGTATGAGAATTTTTCAACGTGTGTCTGCGTTCAGGAGACTTGGGAAGTAATTACTAGCTGTGAATGACCGCTTGAAATCAATCAGGAAAATCATAAAAATCAGGGAGAAAGAACACTTAAGTGTTTACTTAGAATTCATTTCAGTTGGGTTGAGTGGGACTCAAAAAGATACAAAATGCTTGAATTTTGATATCGCTTGAATGAATCGTTTTTTATGAATACACACACATCTGCAGCGCTCTACCACTACTGAAGTATTCGGGCTTCCCTCATAGGAGCAAAATTGACCTTTCTCGCCAAGTTTGCGGATTTTTCCCAGAAATTTAAATTTTCCAACGACCCTAATTCAACAGCTGTAGCAATTTCTGTAATCCATATGACCTACTAAGAGCCGTGCACCCTCTGGAATGTCTTATTTTTGTTAGTTATCACTGAGAATTACATTTTCGTGCAGCTCTGACGTGACTGCAGAAATGAATTATGATCATCATTCATCATCAATGAATGATGATGAACATGATATGCTGCTCATGTTCTGAAACAATGATGGACTCATGTAGAAATGAATCCCCCTCTGTTGAACCTGATTTTTTTTAGAAGGTCACTAAGGGTTATCGGATTCTTCGCTAAAGTGTCGCAATAAATCCAGCGGTATTAGGAAACGCTCCATTCTCAAAAAAATTATGAGCATTGCTGTACTTTGTCGCTGAAAACTGCAGGAAGATTCTCTGCCCCTGTCGCTGCTGGCTTGATCTGTTGAGGCATAAAAGACTGGAAGCATTTAGGTTTACGCAGTACTTTTATATTTAGTTTGATGGTGTATGGATAAGCGTGCTGAATTGCTCGTTAAAATTTGATCGGATCTGAAACTCGGCGATAAGCAAATAAATGAGATAATTTTGAGAAGACAGAGCCTGTGTTCGATCCTTCCTGCGATAATTGATTTGAAAAATGGATCCAAAAATTATTTGCTGCGAATTCTTTGGATCATATCGATATTTCTGTCCCTGAATAGCACCGAGAACTCATTCCGTCGGTCAACAACAGACGAAAGTTCTGAAAAGAACTCATCTTTTACACCGTAACGAAAGGAGGAAGTTTGAACCTTTTCCTCGCGCCAACATCCGGCGAGAACAAAACCGTGTAAATTTGCTTGCACAGACCATCAAATTCAGATCCGCTGCCGCTCACGAAACTGGTCACCGGAAGATGGCGGACCCCGATCGCTTTATTGATGGAAAACTGTGGCAGCAATACGATAGGACGGCGGCAGCGGCATCTTTATTGACTCACAATGGAAGGTATAGAAGGCAATTGAGTCTACAAACAGTTCTTACACGCCTGACGGTGTAGCGTGTCTGTAGGGAGCCGTAGGGACTGGTATTCGCTGGGGCGGCCTATTTTCTGAGTGGCGTGTAGACTGACCTTTTTCGAGGAGTTGTTTTTAGGTTGCTGTAGAAGCTGGCTTTTACTATGGTGGTAATTTCTGTGTGGCAAAATGACTATCCTTTTTCGCGCTATTATTTTAGGTTGATGTAGATACTAACCTTCACATCAGCGGCCTAATTTCAGAGTGGCGTAAAGGCTGGCCTTTTTGGAGGAGTCATTTTTAAGTTGACGTAGAAACTGGCTTCACAGGGGTGGTCATTTCTACCTAGGGGGTTTTAAAGACTGGCCCTAGTTTTTAGACTGGGGTTTATTTCTAGGTTGATGTAGAAACCAGTCTTCGTACGGGTGGCCTAATTTCTGAGTGGCGTAAAGACTGGCCTTTATCGAGGTGTTATTTTTAGGTTGATTTAGAAGCTGGCTTTTACTATGGTGGTAATTTCTATGCGGCGTAAAGACTGGCCTTTATCGAGGTGTTATTTTTAGGTGCACGTAGAAACTGATCTTCACTAGAGTGGTAATTTCTATCTAGGTGGTCTTAAAAATTGAACTTTACAGGGGTTTTATTTCTAGTTTGATGCAGAAACTGGTCTTCACCAGGGTCGCCTAATTTTTGTTGGCCGTAAATAAAGGCCTTTATCAGTGTGTAATTTCCAGGTGGCTGTAGAAATTAAAGAATCGCTTTTACTGGGGTGTTTTTTTTCGGGTGGCCTTCAAGACTGGCTTTAAAGTGGGTTGTATTTTCCAAAGGAGCTTTATGTTCTCAAGGACTATTCAGCATTTTTTATATGTTGAAGCAGTGAGCAGCCCAGAGATGTTTCGTATTTTCTATAGCTGCTTTTTGTTCTACAAAAATTCCTTACACTCCCGGAAGAGAAGCAATTTTCTTCCGTGTATATATTTTTCGAAATGAATAGATTTTTTATAACCATGACTCAATCCTTCGTTTTATGCACCATACATTTAATGTGGTTTCGTTAAAATTAACTTCGTTGAAAAATATCAGGCGCTCTACCAAACATTGTAAGACACTAAATAGCTGTGCAAAATGCTCTACAAAAACACTCTTTGATGGAGTCCTGACGCTTTGAGAAATACACCCCAGTCTTACTTTTTCGCCGCCTGCAAGCATGTTTTTCGCCACCTAAGCAATTTAATCGCTTAAATCGCTAAGGCGGCGAAAAACATGCATGCAGGCGGCGAAATCGTTAAATTGGGATGATACTCTAAAAAAACGAATATTGACGTTATTCGCACCTTTGCTGCCTGATTTTTGTTAAAGATTGCAGCTGCACAATTTTGTTATTGAATCTCAAGGGCAGGTGTGTCCTCAAAGCGATCAGGAACTTGAAAATTTTTAAAAATTCTAAGAAATTAACTATATTTAATAGGAAAACGTTTCGGAGTCTCGCTCCACCGTCAATTCAAAAAGGTAAAAATAATTATATCTGAAGTAAACGATAGAAAAAAAAATTGTTGAATGGAGACATTACAATATATCACAAAACCCAAGGTATGTCAAAGTAAAATAAAATTGATTCATTTAAGTTCCTTTTCAATTTGCTAGTCAAGCAAACAACTGACCCGTTCAGATATACTCAAAGCGATTGCTTCACACAAATGACACTTGACATCCAGTCTCTCGAACGTCACGTACTTTCATATCTGTTGCAGAACTCGGTAAAATTGACGAGTCTCCTGACTTGTTTACAGTAAAATGACCAGTAAAAATGACCAACGTTGACAGCTCGAGCTGGAACCTTGTATTCATATAAAAACCTGCTGAGAGTAAGACGCAACGAATGCACCTAAATCTTTAAATAATTTCGGGCTTGTAAGAGTGACGCATTTTAGCGACACGAACTACACCTGCATCGTACAAAGAAAGAGTGAGCAGCTAAACCGTCCATTAAAAACATTTTTACGAATGAAGTAGTTTAAGAACGCAGGGATTTTTCACGGAGGAGTGGCACCGGTCCTCTCAGTTTGCGTACATTCTAACCAGTGCATAACTCTCGAAAGCTCGAGGAAAAACAATGCAAGCGTTCAATGAGGTCGCTACTGGTACTTGAGGTGTCTGTACTCAGGCACTTGCCTTAGGAACGTCTTCTTTTTTCCCTACCGTTCGACTCTCATACACCTACCCTCAGACACACTTACTCTCACTTACACCTATCCTCATGCACACCTCTCTTCACACACCCTCACAAACACCTCACACACAAACTTATCCTCGCACACACCCTCACAAGCACTTACTCTCACACACACCTACCCTTGCACACACACCTACCCTCACACACTCCTACCCTCGCACACAAACCTACTCTCACACTCACCTACCCTCACACACCTACCCTCACTCACATTTACCCTCACTCACATTTACCCTCACTCACATTTACCCTCACACACACACACACCTATCCACGCTCACCTACCCTTACACACACCTACCCTCACCCACGCGACCCATAAAAGCCGGCGTCTACGCTGGCGTACATCATTCAGGCGGTGGTGGCGGTACGGTGCGGATGTGTGTGCGAGGCGCTCCTTGTCTCGCAGATTTGCTTGCTTACAACCGTGATCATCTCCGGAGTGATCCGGTAACGATGAGATGGCTTGACATCTGAGTGATATTTCTTAGTGAACTTTCACAAGTCGGATCAGATCAGTGATGAAACGTTGTCGCAACAGGAATAGCTTATGAGAATTTTTAAAACGCCTGGCATTTCGATGGTGTATGTAAATTATTTACCCAGTGGTGCTTTATGACCATCAAGATCTTCTATTGTTCTCTTTATGATGATACAGTGCTGTCATGTGATGTCCAAGGGGCGTGATTATGAATTTGTGACATCATAGCTTTTAAAATAATTATTATTGTCAGTTGATTTGTTTTATAACTCCTGTGTATCAGGTGATTAATATCTAGTGATGTTCTGAGGCATGTTATGTGGATTTTACTGGTAGTGTTCAGAAGCGCAATATATAAATTTTTTGCCATTTGAGGCTCGCAATTGTAATTTTTGTAGTTTTCGTTTTAAATTATAAGAATTTGTGGGGATTTTGAGACCTCTATTCAGTTCGGGAAGTGCAACTCTTATCACAAGGATACAGTTTTACGTGGCTAGTAAAACTTCTTATTGTTAATGCCTCGTTTCATGGTATTATGCATTAGTTTTGTCGAAGTAAGCAGGTGTTCTCGTAAAATTCCCGACATCATTTAGTTTCTCCGGTAATGTCTCATAAGCAGCGCTGGGCTGTTGGCTTCTCTCGAGATAATCACGGATTTTAGCTTTTTTTGGTCGAAATCAATCCAATTTTCACAAGGTGCGGTTTTAAAAAGCCACTTTTATCGAGACAATCATGGATTTCGACATTTTTTTCGATATAAATCGAATTTTCACAAGCTCCGGTTTTAATAAGGAATTTTGTCGAGACAATCATGGATTTCGGTATGAAGAGAGTTTCTCAGTGATGCTGCATTAATTCTAATTTATGCTAAGGTAATCACAGATGTTATGTACAGCGTCTTAATTTTGGCAATGACACTTACGGTTGTGAAGTACCGCTCTGATAATCGGAGACTTTCGTTGAGAAATTACGAATACCAATTACAGTCTCTGGATACTAGAGTGGCAGTCGACCCCAGTCTAACTTTTTCACGTCCTGCATGCATGTTTTTCGTCGCCTAAGCAATTTAATCGCTTAAATCGCTTAGGCGGCAAAAAACGTGCATGCAGGCGGCGAAAAAGTTAGACTAGGACGACGTTCGGAGTCTCGTTGCTTACCATGAACTCGTCGGCACATTTGCCCGAATTTTGGACGCTTGCCTCCTCTCACACCGGCACATTTTGCAGCAATAATTGCCCTAGGGGCAGATTTTTGGGAAATTGCTGAATTGATCCCAGGTCTTTGTGAAATTACTTCGCTAAACCCAGATTACCCGGAAATCCGGGCCTTGACAAGGGAGGGGATTACTGTTGCGATGTCATTTAGAGGGGGATTTTCGGGCTCTAGGGAGCCAATCTTAGCCGAGAGGGGAACTTTGGTTCTGTTCCAGGACAGGCGACGCTTGAGATGTGTCGTTGGCATGGTAGAAGAAACAAGGTAGGGTCAAACAAGCCTTTTTTTCGTAGATCGTATGGCAATGCTGATGTCATCGCAGCGAACCAATAGCAGCGCTCAAATTGCATCTAGCAACACTGCTCGCCCCAAATCTGGCTATGTTACTGGCCTAACGACATGTCGCAATGGTGAAGTCATGAAGTTTGTTCGAAATAAAGCCGTTCTATTGGCTAGCTGAACAAGAGAAGGTGTATTTCTCCCCATGGAAATGACCCTCCAGAGGTTGTTGGCCGTAGTTTTGCTTCTCCTGCGCCACCACCGACGCAAGGTTGTGGTTTCTGCGCATCCTGCGTATTGACTGGGTCAAGCTGGCGGTAATTTTTTTTCCGAAATCTACTTTATGATCAAAAGGTTGCATGGATGCGCACACCTGTACAGGTGTACAGGTCACACGAGGTACATACACCTGCACAGGTGCACAGGTTACACAAGGCGCACACTCCTGCACAGTGCTGCAGGCACTGTATTTAGTACATAGTTGATCTGGGTATTTTGTGCAGAGTTGACTCGGCAGAAAATCTGCTACAAAGTTGATTTTCGGACTTGGTACTGAGCAAATATATGTATTTCAGCCAGAATTGATTTCTGTATTTGGTTCATGATTGTTTTGCGTATTTGGTACAGAGTTAATTAATAAACTTGGTTCTGTTGTAAATAGAAACGCGTTGTTAAATTGAATGGTATACTATGTTAAACTCTTAGGAGTAATGTTAAATTAACATTAAAATGTTGAGACTGGAAGTATAATGTTGGGATTGTAGGGGTAATGTTAGTATTGAAGGTACAATGTTGCGATTGAAGGTACATTGTTGTGATTGAAGGAAAAATACTGGGATTGCAGGGAGAAAGTTGGGATGAAAGGTACAATGCTAGTGATCGATATCAATTGCATTTCGTGACAGTTGCATTTGTGAGGACGCGTTCATTGCACCTACCGCACGACAAAGTTCAAAACATTTTATTAATGAAATTTAAGGCATTTGGAAGTTTTTGTAGCAATTAACTTTGACACGCGATTCAGAAGTGTGATATTGAAAGCCAAAACTACTGGAAGAGTTTATTTACCTCACACAGGAGTTATGTTTATTTTTCTATGGTAAATTTTGACTCCATTTTCTTCCTCCACTTAAAGCAACTCTCTAAGGGAATAAATTCCGGAGGTTTCAAACGGAAGCTCAGACGGATAGAAATGGCACTGAAATTTTAAACGGAGGAAGACAATGTTTGTTATTCAATTTTTGAGAATTTTACGAAGGTTACTTTAATTCATACTATTTCGCTGTTATGAAAGCTATCATTCACGAGTCTTTTCACCCGTTCTTTGCTGCTGTAAAAACCAGCTACGCCAAATGCAGTAAGAGCAGTAAGAATTCTAGACTTCCTGAGCCTTCCCAAGGGCTCACGGAAGACTCAATACCGCACAAGGAAAGTTTAAGTTCAGGATGCGGTACTAAATCTTTCAACAGTTTTAATGTACGGCTTTATCTCAATGTTTTGAGACTAAATAAATAAAAATTTGAGAGCGAACTTCAGACAACGCCACGAAGCTTCAAATTGTGCCGCATGTGAAGTCGTTCCTAAAGAACCTTTTACTCACAAAGAACTTAGAAATTAAAGGGAAGTCTGGTAACTTTATTTATTAATTTAAGGGTGTTCAAATAGACATCAGCATTTTATAAAACCTTTCACCTTTTACTCACAAAGAATTTTAGAAACTAAAGGGAAGTCTGGTAACTTTACTTATTTCTTTAAGAGTATTCAAACAGACATCGACATTTTATAATTTTTTTTTTTGCCTAAAAGTATTGGTGTAATGGAGTTGAGTTGATTGGATGACCCAGTGATTTATTAAGTGTATTACTGCTAAGTTCCAATGTCACTCATGCGATACATTTGAAGTTATGTGCTTACGGTGATGCAAGCTAGCAAAGATAACCTTAATATGCTCCTCAGTGCTTAGTATTATGACACAACTATCGTCTCTCGTTGCTCAGTGCTTAGTATTATGACACAACTATCGTCTCTCGTTGCTCAGTGCTTAGTATTATGGCACAACTATCGTCTCTTGCTGCTCAGTGCTTAGTATTATGACACAACTATCATCTCTTGCTGCTCAGTGCTTAGTATTATGGCACAACTATCGTCTCTTGCTGCTCAGTGCTTAGTAGTATGACACAACCATCGTCACTTGCTGCTCAGTGCTTAGTATTATGACACAACTATCGTCTCTTGCTGCTCAGTGCTTAGTATTATGACACAACTATCGTCTCTTGCTGCTCAGTGCTTAGTATTATGACACAACTATCGTCTCTTGCTGCTCAGTGCTTAGTATTATGGCACAACTATCGTCTCTTGCTGCTCAGTGCTTAGTAGTATGACACAACCATCGTCACTTGCTGCTCAGTGCTTAGTATTATGACACAACTATCGTCTCTTGCTGCTCAGTGCTTAGTATTATGACACAACTATCGTCTCTTGCTGCTCAGTGCTTAGTATTATGACACAACTATCGTCTCTTGCTGCTCAGTGCTTAGTATTATGACACAACTATCGTCTCTTGCTGCTCAGTGCTTAGTATTATTACACAACTATCGTCTCTTGCTGCTCAGTGCTTAGTATTATGACACAACCATCGTCTCTTGCTGCTCAGTGCTTAGTATTATGACACAACCATCGTCTCTTGCTGCTCAGTGCTTAGTATTATGACACAACCATCGTCTCTTGCTGCTCAGTGCTTAGTATTATGACACAACCATCGTCTCTTGCTGCTCAGTGCTTAGTATTATGACACAACCATCGTCTCTTGCTGCTCAGTGCTTAGTATTATGACACAACCATCGTCTCTTGCTGCTCAGTGCTTAGTATTATGACACAACCATCGTCTCTTGCTGCTCAGTGCTTAGTATTATGACACAACTATCGTCTCTTGCTGCTCAGTGCTTAGTATTATGACACAACCATCGTCTCTTGCTGCTCAGTGCTTAGTATTATGACACAACCATCGTCTCTTGCTGCTCAGTGCTTAGTATTATGACACAACCATCGTCTCTTGCTGCCCAGGGCTTAGTATTATGACACAACCATCGTCTCTTGCTGCCCAGGGCTTAGTATTATGACACAACCATCGTCTCTTGCTGCTCAGTGCTTAGTATTATGACACAACCATCGTCTCTTGCTGCTCAGTGCTTAGTATTATGACACAACCATCGTCTCTTGCTGCTCAGTGCTTAGTATTATGACACAACCATCGTCTCTTGCTGCTCAGGGCTTAGTATTATGACACAACCATCGTCTCTTGCTGCTCAGTGCTTAGTATTATGACACAACCATCGTCTCTTGCTGCTCAGTGCTTAGTATTATGACACAACCATCGTCTCTTGCTGCTCAGTGCTTAGTATTATGACACAACCATCGTCTCTTGCTGCTCAGTGCTTAGTATTATGACACAACTATCGTCTCTTGCTGCTCAGTGCTTAGTATTATGACACAACCATCGTCTCTTGCTGCTCAGTGCTTAGTATTATGACACAACCATCGTCTCTTGCTGCTCAGTGCTTAGTATTATGACACAACTATCGTCTCTTGCTGCTCAGTGCTTAGTATTATGACACAACCATCGTCTCTTGCTGCTCAGTGCTTAGTATTATGACACAACCATCGTCTCTTGCTGCTCAGTGCTTAGTATTATGACACAACCATCGTCTCTTGCTGCTCAGTGCTTAGTATTATGACACAACTATCGTCTCTTGCTGCTCAGTGCTTAGTATTATGACACAACCATCGTCTCTTGCTGCTCAGTGCTTAGTATTATGACACAACCATCGTCTCTTGCTGCTCAGTGCTTAGTATTATGACACAACCATCGTCTCTTGCTGCTCAGTGCTTAGTATTATGACACAACCATCGTCTCTTGCTGCCCAGGGCTTAGTATTATGACACAACCATCGTCTCTTGCTGCTCAGTGCTTAGTATTATGACACAACCATCGTCTCTTGCTGCTCAGTGCTTAGTATTATGACACAACTATCGTCTCTTGCTGCTCAGTGCTTAGTATTATGACACAACCATCGTCTCTTGCTGCTCAGTGCTTAGTATTATGACACAACCATCGTCTCTTGCTGCTCAGTGCTTAGTATTATGACACAACCATCGTCTCTTGCTGCCCAGGGCTTAGTATTATGACACAACCATCGTCTCTTGCTGCTCAGTGCTTAGTATTATGACACAACCATCGTCTCTTGCTGCTCAGTGCTTAGTATTATGACACAACCATCGTCTCTTGCTGCTCAGTGCTTAGTATTATGACACAACCATCGTCTCTTGCTGCTCAGTGCTTAGTATTATGACACAACCATCGTCTCTTGCTGCCCAGGGCTTAGTATTATGACACAACCATCGTCTCTTGCTGCTCAGTGCTTAGTATTATGACACAACCATCGTCTCTTGCTGCCCAGGGCTTAGTATTATGACACAACTTTCGTCTCTTGCTGCCCAGGGCTTAGTATTATTACACAACTATCGTCTCTACCCGAGCCATTGATAAATCTTCAAACAGCGAATGCTTGAGTTGCTAGCCTGAGATAAAGAGCTTATACAAACATGATTACAAGAGAACCACGGCTAAAACTTCCCAGTCTAAATTTTTCGCCGAAGCATGCATGTTTTCAGCCGCCTAAGCGATTCAACTACTTGGGCGGCGAAAAACATGCATGCAGGCGTCGAAAAAGTTAAATTGGGTTTTGTAGTACGTTGCGGCTCAGCAAATAAGCACAAAACAATAAATCAAACAGAAAAATTAAGGAAACTTATGAAAAATACGTCAGTCTATTATGACCGCTAGGTTCAAAATAATCTACTCCTTAGCCGGGTCTGCTCCATGTTTTCAGATCTCTCCAGATCCTCAAGTTTTGTTTAGAGAGACTCGTCCCCTCAGGAGCCTCTTGTAATGCCAAATGTCTTTTAAAGACGAACGGTTTCTTCCTGAGAAATGTCAGTGTGGCTTTTACGTTAATATTTTTTAAGCATCGTTCTTTGTATGTGTGATGGTGTTCAATTAATTGCATGTGACTTCCAAGCGTTATTGAGTGAATGCACGTCAAGTTACTAAGGCCGCTAAACCTCTATTCTATCAGTTGGCGCCTCACCTCGAGCTAGCGTTTGAAAGAGGTGAAGCTGGTCAGAAGAAATTTTTCTGTTACAGTAACGTGATGTATTTAGTAACGTAATTAAATTTATAATGATATTTGTATAATTAGTGACGTTATAATATTCATCTTGAAACAAAATGGCTTAAGGCCCTGTATGACGAGTATACTCAGAGCACTGGAACTGGTTCTTGCATGGTGATGGAAAGAAAATAATAGTTCTCGTACAATTTTTCCTAGCTGTATCTATTTTAATAAGTGAAGTGAAAAAATTACACAACGTCACTAAACTAGGGAATAATAGAAGTAAATGAAACATTCGAAGCAAAAACCGTAGACTTTTTGAACAAAATTTTCGAAATGCTTCACTAAGTTCACAATGCCGTTCACACAACACACGTCGAGCGAGCTATCAAACAACGTGGCGGGAGATCTAGGAAATTAAAAAATGATTCAGAGAAAAAAAGTGAATTATATAGATTATGAACAACCATGAATAAAATGTTGAATGAGTATCGCACAATATGTGAACATGTAAAATTAGGCAAAAAAATTATACAATTATTCGGCTTCAGTTATAATTTAGCTTTCTATGACTATCATGTAAGAAGGCTTAGCGCAATCTTGTTTTATTTACATGGACCTCATACACGAATTCATGTATGTACAGCTGACCTTCTGAGACTGCAGCTCCCTTGCGGGCTAATAACTTGACTTTCTTTACGCTCAGTCTGTTCGCAAAGGGCGGTGGCAATGGGGAATGTGCGGGCGTATAGAGTTTTTTTTGTAGCTGTGATGAGTAGAAGGTGATCCTGAATGCGGGACAGTTCTTAGTTGATGGCCGACAGGCAGTTGGAATATTACCTAGCTCGGTGATGGAAGGAACACCGCAGCTTTAGTACAATTTTTCTCATTTGTATCGATTTTAATTAGTGAAAGCCATACATATGTTGAACGCCCTGCAAATGAGGCTCACATTTTCTATCGATAATTGTTATCGATAGTTGTTGTCGATAGTTGTTGTCGATGGTTGTAATTGACAGTTGTAATTGAGAGTTGCCATCGGTAGTCGCTATCGATAGTTGTTACGATGGTTGTAATCGATCGTTGCTATCGTTAGTTGTGATTGATAGTTGCCATCGATAGTTGTTATCGATAGTTGCAATCGATAGTTGTTATCGATAGTTATTAGCGACAGTTGTTAACGGTAGTTGTTACGTGTGCAATAACCATGAATTGGCAGTCGCTATCAGTTTCAGACTTCTTTACTGCTAGTACAAACCACAGATATTCCTTAATCAGTTTTGTTTTTGCTTCTCCGCTGCTTCAAAATCATTTCACGAGAAGTGGTTCGTGACTAAAGACAGGACCGAATAACTAGTAAAATTTTGCATGTCTCTAGTGAGTTTGGAATTACGAATGATTGAGTTACAATTACTTGCAATTGTGTATAATGAAACAATTAGTAAATTTATTTAGGCTCACAAGTCTGCCAGAACACGACCAACTCATTTCGCTCTCACGAGAAAAAATCCCCGGAACTCTGGGATTTTTTCTGCTAAAATTCTAAGTATTCGTCTGCGTCAGACCGCGATGTTAGCATTCTGTTGGTAGGACGTCATGAGTTATTCCCTTGGAGGAGCTGAGCGTGTTTTGTTGGAGCTGATTCTACTTTGTTGGAGATGGATGTACTTTGTTGGAGCTGGATGTACTTTGTTGGAGCTGGATGTACTTTGTTCGAGCTGGCTGTACTTTGTTCGAGCTGGCTGTACTTTGTCGGAGCTGAATGTACTTTGTTGGAGCTGAATGTACTTTGTTGGAGCTGAATGTACTTTGTTGGAGCTGAATGTACTTTGTTGGAACTGAATGAACTTTGTTGGAGCTGAATGTTTTTTGTTGGAGCTGAATGTACTTTGTTGGAGCTGAATGTACTTTGTTGGAGCTGGATGTACTTTGTTGGAGCTGAATGTACTTTGTTGGAGCTGAATGTACTTTGTTGGAGCTAGATGTACTTTGTTGGAGCTGAATGTACTTTGTTGGAGCTGAATGTACTTTGCTGGAGCTGGATGTACTTCGTTGGAGCTGAATGTACTTTTTTGGAGCTGAATGTACTTTGTTGGAGCTAGATGTATTTTGTTGGAACCGAATATACTTTGTTGGAGCAGAATGTACTTTGTTGGAGCTGGATGTACTTTGTTGGAGCTGGATGTACTTTTTTGGAACTGGATGTACTTTGTTTGAGCTAGATGTACTTTGTTGGAGCTGTTTGTTGGAGCTAGATGTACTTTGTTGGAGCTGAATGTACTTTGTTGGAACTGGATGTACTTTGTTGGAGCTAGATGTACTTTATTGAAGCTCTATGTACATTTTAATGCTGAATGTATCATTTTACAGCAGCAAAATCAATGTACATCTATTTTTTTAAAGCTGTGACACACCTTTTGGAGATGTGAGCCTTTATTTTGAAATGAGGAATCTTGATATGCGTTAAATATTCCTTAAATAATTCAGAAATGCGTCGAAAGCCGAGAACAAAAACCACGAGATGTCATACTTGCCTATCACAGTCCTCAACTTTCTTCAATTTGCTCATTTCGCCTTAAATGAAATAACTCTTATTTTTATTCCTGATCTTTCATTTCTGAAGAGTCAAATCCACATTTTGGTTGAGCTCATGTGCAAACTGGCACGGTAGTTTTATCATCATCTCTTGCTCTGGAGAGAAATTCTTACCTGTAATAGACCCTGTGAGTCCTAAATTATTCATCACCTGGCCTATACTTCAAGAAATTTAGGGTTTATTTCTTGTGATCGAAACCTTTATAATATTCTCAAATAATTCGTTTTTTTTTCTAGCATAACCGAGCACACTTAAATGTCTGTTCGCACGGACAGGGTGATCACGAACGTTCTCCACAGTCGGATAGTAACAATAAATTATTAGTTAAACTCGTTCACCACAGTAGAATTCTTAGCCAAACATTTAATTAATGGCTATCCATAATATATATATGCCATTATAAATAAGAATCAAAGATGTTGTTTAAATGTATGAAACTCTTAGATGTCTAATGGACTACCTATGAAACACTGGGACACAATCGAAAGTTACAATTGCATTCTGTGGCGCTGAATAACAGCACATCCTCATACTTGTATGAGCATAGCTCACACCGACATAAGCACATCCTCATACCTGTATGGACTGGGGAAAAAATATCTGTTAGCAGCTGTTATATTCTCTCGTCTTTTGTGCTCTGAAGGTTAATTTTATATGTCAGTTATCGTACTTCTAATAGAATTACTACTTCATGTTCTACTTTATTGCCGAGTGTATTGCAGAACTGCGCGTTAAATTATCGCCACATATTGAGAATTACTGCATTGCAGGCCATTTCTACCACTTGTTTTGCCTGCTAGAACGTGTTATTTGCCAAATTGCTTTTTGTTTGCCCATGAATGATTAATTTTTTATGACCTCCATAACTAACTCCGCAAATCAATTAGGTGGAGCCAAAACATCGACTTCTATGAATTCTGGCGCATTTGATCTGCCCCAACTTTGTTTACCAAACTCCTGCATCGTGATTTTTTGTGCACTGCTACTGATTGCCTCATTAGCGAAGAATTAATGGTGACTTTCAAAGTTTGTATTGAATAAAATTCTAACTTCTCACCTAATAATACTCTGGGTGTTTTTTATATGTTTGGTGTCCGCTGATCCGTCTCTCTGTGACGCTCATGAAGATGCTTAATGACCGATACGTATCTGTCATACGAGCTTCACCAGTGCACAAGTACATGAATATTTTAATGGCGGGTACTATTGGGATGGATATATTTGTTTGTCATCCCCATCTGGAGGATTTATTCAAGAAAAATATTGAATCCCGTCATTTTTGACTTGCTGTATACACTAGTGTTAAGTAATTGCTACCGATATAAACTGATCAAAATGATAACGTTCGGTTACATTTCACGACAGCTTTCAAATGATTAAGTGATGTGAGAGAGAATTTTACGGCTTTAAGATAAGGAAGTATCATAGATACCTAGTTATGACTTATAATATGAGACCGTAATACATAGGTATTGCATAGTACTCACATAGTATTCAATACATAGGTATTGCAATACTTCAATCCTCGCTGCACGGGGCATTGTTCAGTATTTAATTAAACTCCCTACAACGCAGGCACAATATTCCAAAGGTCGATTCTTACTCAATTTCTGTACACTGCGACCGTGTCTCTCTCCAACAAAAGAGTGAAGCGATCCAAAAGGCCGCTCGTTTTGACGGCGAAAATCTGATTTTTATCTTCCCTTGCTCGTCGAGTTATTTTTCTATCTGCTGTGTTGCTCATATATATGTACTTGGAATAAAGCTTTTTTAGGAGTGAAAATAAGCGAAAACATAATTTTCTTGCCCATTTTCGTTAGCTATGAAAAAATATGTGCGATTAATTTCACTCGCATTTGACGCAACTCATTGCCAATCCGTGACGTGCTGTTTTAACACTTTTACTGCGGCAGGTAAAACTAAGGCTTAGTATTCAATTTAAATTTAAAGTCACGTGTAGTAAGTCATTTCGAAAATAGCAAACGCTAACTGGATCGTGCTTTCATTATGCTTTGATTAAGTGTTTGCGAAAATTGAATCTGCGACTATTTGTCGGTCAGCAGCATTATGAAAACACCGTCCGTGTACCACCGGTGGCTCACGTCACAATCAAAGTGTTAAATCATACTTTGTTTCACAGAAAAAATCTATTTGCCTGAAAATTTCACAGATTCGTTCTTTCACATATATTTTTTTTTTTAATTGAGTGTGTGAATTATAAGACCGACAGAAATTTAGACGAATGTAGTGACCGGACATTAGTTATTCGCACAACTTTCTTTGTAACGTGATTCCGAAATTCCGAGCTCTGGTTTGGGGTAAAAAGAACAGGTAGCTCGGAGAACGTATACGTGCTATATATAATGTTTAAACAGAGCAATAAAAATTACTGATGACTAGAAAATCGATAAGTAGAAATGTTAAGGACAACAATTTTTTGGCCAAAGCTGAAAACAGAAATTAGTATTCAGTAGCGTGACCTTCAGTTGCAATTAGGGTTTGACTAGAAATTAACTTTTATCCTCCGTTGGTGCTATCTTGTTCTATTCTTGCATGCAGATGATCCTCAAATCAGAAAAGATCTTTGGATAAATTTGTGGTTAGCAATTTCAACGTTCGTCACATTTTTCCAATAGGATTGAGGTCGGTTGATAAGCAAGGCTGCGGAATGACCCTTATTTTCATATTTGAAAATTATTCTTTAGTTAATTCTGCCGCATGTTTGGGGTCATCGTCTTGCTGAAAGGCCCTCCTACGCCTGCTGTAGAATTATCTTCGCTCATAAAGAAGCATCTTCAGATTTTGTAACATTTACCTATATATGCACTAAATATGTTATATTTTATTTATTTGTGAAGCATTTTCCAATTTTTATTCAAGAATATTCTAATAGAAAACATTACTCGACGCAATTGGGGTTACTCAGTCTAAATTTTCCGCCGCCATCATGTATGTTTTTCGCTTCCCAAGTAATTAAATCGCTTAGGCGGCGAAAAACATACATGCCCCGGCGAAAAAGTTAGACTGGGTACCGGTGCCATAAACTCTGACATTACAGGCTTATTGTAAATATAAAGGAGTCTACTGTCGGCGTGAGATAATCGAGAATCAATTTCCAGGTCAGGAAATACCTGGATCGAAGTAAGATTTCAATATGAAGTTGTCCATAGAGCCGCAGTATAATCTGTTTAAAAGGATTTTTAACAGACGAAATTTGGTCAAAAAACTTCAGAATTGTCGAACTTGACAAAATTGACAAAATTCAAATTGACGCTGAAAGACATCATCTAAAAATTGAGTACGCAAAGTGTCAATGTTAATTCTCGCTCAGTACAGCGTTCTTAAATGAGATTGAATAGAATGCCAATCAACCAAGACAGATTGCTATTTTCAAGACATGTCGTGTTACTGTGCGCGTAAACACTGTCAAAAATTCATGAGGTGATAAAAGTTTTTTTTGGGAAAGAGGACTGTAGAGCGATGAGATGCCATCTATTTTTTTCCTCATTTGTTGTGTTCAGAATATTTTGCGCCAGGAAGGTGAGTGTTTTCTCACATCGAAACACTACAACACGAGGCCGTTCCATGATGGCTTAGAGTTATTTACACTCAAGTAGTACTTGGTAGTTAATAACTATAATCAGAATTTATATTTTTACTCAGGTACTACTGAGTAATTAATAACAATAATCAGAATTTAAATTTTTACTCAGGTACTACTGAGTAATTAATAACTATAATCAGTTTTTAAATTTTTACTCAGGTACTACTGGGTAATTAATAACTATGATCAGAATTTAAAATCTTCTGGTTTTCTATCCACACCATATTCAACTAAGGACAGGGATTTACATTTCTTAAATATTATGACCAAAATCATAAATTTAATATTCATTCACTGCATGGCTTTGGAGAAACCGAATTTCAGCTTTCCTCTAAGGAGGAATAGGATATGTTATGGGTTAAAGCGGCCCATAGGGTTATGTTAATGTTATGTTAATTGTCAATAACATTTACTCAATATATTGGTGAAATTTTTCTGCCCACAAAGTAAATTAAGTGTCGGTCGTCAATCAAACCCACAGATGATCAATTTAATTCTCAATATTCATCATTGTCAATTATATTGACAATAAAATTGATCGTGTATTTGCCGCTTAAGGTTAATTAGGGTTATCTATCGTACCCGTATGCTCGTGGGACTGGCACTCCTGTGGAACTCAGTTGAGTTAAATCAGCTGTTGATATACAGAATGTTCCTCATAAACCCAAACCGAGTATTTATTTCCCCGTATCAGTAATACCATCATAAGAATACCATGAGCATTCAATTTCAAGCAAAATTATGCGGTATTACTGATTACTATTGATAAGGGAAATAATTACGGGTATTACTGGTACGGGAAAATAAATACTCGGTTCGGGTTTTGGTGTGACATACTTTATAGGACATCTGAACCTTTGTCTTTCTTGTGCTCTTGATTTCTTTCAGTGTACATACCTAGTATGCTACCTCATGTTCATTTTTTTATTTTTCTTGAATTTGAGAAAAATAAAAATGCTACCTTGTGGTAAATAAATTCCTACTTGCCGATTCGATGTGCAGGGTATCCTGAGTGGGAACGTACTCGTAATTTGAGCATTGATTCCCCATGTTTTTCTACAGTCCATACAAACGGTCTTACCTCTTCGTTCTTTAGAGATCGCATTCTATGTATCTAGGGAATTTTAAACTCACAAATAAATTGAGTCCTGATTTTAATTCTACTGAAAGCCTACGGCGAAAATTGAACATTGAAATTCTGATCTAAAAGCCGAGTGGAAATTAAAAATTAGAACGAGCAACCACTTAAGAGTGAAAGAATATCTCTGATAAACTTATTCGAATCTCATTGACGACTAGCGAAAACGATTTCCAGAAGCTAAAAATATGAAGCGCTGTGCAAGTTACTGTTGGTTTCGTGCTTTTGTTAAATTTATTCTAGCTTACGTACAACAAACCTAAAATTTTTTTGTATTATTTCTCTGTTATAGTTATTCATTGTATCCTGGAAGTGTGAAATTTGAGGTTCATGTTTATTTTCGTGTGTTTCAAAATAAACGTAAATGTTGATGTCAAACGACCGTTCATTTTTACAATATAAATAAAAATAACGAATTACAGCAGGTACACCATTAATTTTATTTCTAAGTCACTTTCGCTTCAAACATTGCGCGTCATAGCTGTCTAGCGTTGTTCGTGTATTAGTTACTTTCAATTGTGTACTGATCCGTTCCATTCAAATGCATGCGTTGAGTTGAACTGGTCATTGCACCACTTCAGTAATGATTAATGATTCCTTTTCAGTAATGATTCCTTTTTAAAATTGAATTTGACCTTTTTTAAATTAAACTTGAGCTTTTTTAAACTGAACTTGAGCTTTTTTAAATTGAACTTAAGCTTTTTTAAATTAAAGTTAAAAAGCTGTAGAATACGCATCAACTCAGTTCAAAATTCTCAAGCTCATTGCTGACCAACCGCAGCTCGCGCTGCATGTAATTGCCACGGTAGAAGAAACAAGGTAGGGTCACAGCAGTCTTTTTTCGTCGACCGTGTGGCTATGCTGTCGTCATGGCAACGAACCAATAGCAGCGCTCACATTGCATCTGGCAACACTGTTAGCCCTAAGTCTGTCACCACCGCTGTTGGTCTTACGACGTGTCCCAATGGTGACGTCACAAAGTTTGTTTGAAATAAAGCCGTTCTATTGGCTAGCTGAACAAGAGAAGGTGTATTTTCCTAATAGAAATGACTCTACCGTGTTTCTTCCAACGTGGTAATTGCTGTGAGGACAGAGGCGGGCTCGGTGACGTGCCTCGGTGCAATTCTTAATTTAGTGCACCGAGTTCTTTGTTTAGTGAGCTATTGGCTGTTGGGCCCTGTAATATAGCTGCATTGAATTCGTTTGCCCGACTCAATGCTCTCACGTTCATTGCGAGTGGATCCCAAAGCTCGTATACAGGTGTTGATAATGGCTTGAGCCTCAAGCCGAAACGTTCACTTATTAAAATGAATTTTAAATCAGCTCTCTTTACTATCATTTTTATTTTAAAACTGACATGAGTGCTCCAGCCTAATTTAATCGTAAATTCAATTCGTGCTATTATCAATAGTCTCACATTCATTCCGTGTGATTAAAACTACACATATATTAATTTTAAGAGATTTCCAATACTCACGCATTCATTTCATAATCCCACATTCATTTTAAGGTTCACATTAATTTTGCATTAATTTCGTTTAAAATCCAAAGCTCTCACATTCACCTTATGTGTTCCCCAATACTCACACGTGCCGTCAGACTGCCGTGTCTAGTGTAATAACACTTGTGAGACCATAAAGGCTCGCTAGAACGTATATAATATTTTCGTATTGACATTTATGTGTTGCTCTTCCTTTGTTGGACTAGACCGCGGTGACTCGTTTGGTCAGGTTGCCATGCTCGTTATCTGGCAACCCTGCTGCGTTGTCAGATGTTGAGTGAACTTTGGGTGACGAGCTACCAAACCAGCAAGCCGACAAGATTAACAGAATTTCATGAGTTATATATTACTTTAACAGTTTTTTGCATCACTGACACATATTACACCGTGAGTGTCATATAGTTTGAATCCCATTATCACAAATATGTTCGCCGCCCGGTGATTTCTCCCCGTTGGGAAAAGGGAGACCTCAGCCACAATTCCCCACTTTACCCAGATGTAGGAAATGAGTACCGGCTTGACCGGGGGTAACCGTCATTGCATCCTGGCGTTAGCTGTACGGCATTTGAAAAAACAATGTACAAGATGATATTATGTATCGGGCTTGATCAGACTGAACTTATTCGGGCCCTCAAGTAGCTTACTCAAATGTGTCCATTGCACTAGACTTAAGATACAATCTATAGCTGTATCAATTGTACTAGAAAAATCGTTTAAATAGTTTAAAATTGTTCGTTTGATTGGACTAAAGCATCTTTTTTCAGTGAGAGCGTTGCTCCGTGAGCTGTGCGGTGTTCGCTGAGCTGTGCCATCGTCGGGTGGTGCAGGCGTGTGCGTCGAACGCATTCCTGGTTTCAAAAACATAAATACCAATGTGTGAAAATTTAGAAAACGTATAGGAATTCCTGTCAGAAAACGGCTGAACTTTTCTCATTACGTCACTAAGCACAATAAGCTGGCAATGTGCTCTGCGTGGAGAATGGGCGTGCACTGACTGTCTACACTATTGAGTACAACGTACCTAGTATAATTGTGCTTCAATGAGCAGGAGAGGATCTTGAATTTTTGTTCTGTATCGAAAAGGATTCACTAAATGTCTTTCTGAATTTTCAAAAGCTTTCTTCTAATGATTTTCATACAATGTCTCCATGAGCGCTAGCGTATTGTCTAAAACGCCTCTCAGACCCCTCTCTCTTCGATTCAGATAGCAATTTCACTGGCGCCTGTTCCCTCATTCGGTGGCTCTTTTTTCTTGTGTCTCAGCAGGAGTTCATTTGTGCAGTAATCCATTGACTTGCCGGGGAATTTTTCAGGGAGCCTCTTAATGAAGATGCTTGCTCTCTTCATGTACTTGTCGCTCGTCTGCCCGAGAACACGGCTGGAGACACGGTAGTAATCAGTCCAACGGTCGCCAGTTCAATGCGACCGGAATTTAACAAATTTTCAGAGCTTAAAGTTGAGGGAATTTAGCGGAATTCTAGTGTTAAAGGCTCTTGGAGATTTTTTGTGTTTTTTGCGCTCGGTATTTCTTGAATGTAAGGAATTTCTTGTTAAATGTTCGTGGAATTTTGGAGAGTTTTGTCCTTTGGATGCTCTAGCATTCTTGCGCTTGGTGCTTAAGGAGTTTTGTGGATTTTCTGTTTGATGTTCGTAAAATTAAGTAGAATGCCTGTGTAATTTGTTCTTAGAATTTTGTAAATAATTTCACTTGAAAATCATTTAATGCAATAGAATTTGTTTCGGATTTACTAAAAATAAATTTAGGACAAAGTGTAATATTGCTTATACGCAAAGCGTCAAAGTTAGATTTTTATCAGATATTACAGTTCGATTATGGATGATTAATTGCAATGCCTGTACCTAAGTAATTGCACAACTAGATTTTTGATGTAATTTAAAAATTTCGACACTCTGATTTGTGGTAAATAGTACAGGTGGCTTAGAGAAAATGTATTTATCAGAATAACTGATAGAAGCAAAATAAAATTTGTTGACAACCATGCACAGTTCCATGTGCTCGCCGACATTTGAGTAGATGCTGCTTTCGTACACAAGAAAATACTCCTGCCGGCAAAAGTGGACCTTTCAGCAAACAGTGATCCCTAAGCACATGGAAAAATTAAGAAAAGAATGGTTCAATAATAAGAAAAAACGTGTCCTTCAACAACTTTACTAATCGCATGACCTCAATTCCATTAAAATTTTGTGGTGAATATCTGAAACTACTGAACAAAGAATAAATCTAAATAACTTCGCTGATTTGAGGATCCACGATACCACAAACCGAGAGTCAAAAGTCAGTTTTTAGCTACCTGCTCCTATTGCACATAAATATCGCGCCACTCTATGACTTGCTTTTCACTTCAGCTAAATACTTTTCTTCCATTTATTCATTCATTTACTTTATTTTCTAGGTGTCTAAAAGTTATGTTCTGTATAAATATTCTAGTAATTATATGTTCTCTGACCTAGCTATGGTCTTTCCTCCAAATCCAAGGTATGAATATTTAAATTACATCCTGGCGTTGCATATTATAAGACTCATTCTATGGTCACTGGTTATAAAGATTCCGAAAAAATAATTAAATTTCATGGACTGCAGATTTCGAAGGTGCAAATTACAAAGCATGCCAGTTTGTGCTTACATTGAATACTCATATTATGTTTTCATTATAAAACGAAACGTTTTTTATTTAGACATCTGTTTGAAATTACACTAAAGTATTTGTAAGACGAGAGTACTGCTCCAGGTGATGTGCAAGGTTACCTCGGATTCAGTTTTTTATTTTCTCTGCAAGTAAAACAGTCTCAAATCACATATTAAAATCTGCTGATAGATTCTTCTCTGAAAATTCTGATCTATTCTCCAACGAAATTTTTGATTGCTCAATCAATTTTGAAACTGTGGAAGTGTTGAGATGTTTAAGGTTCAAATCACAATTCAATCCAGTGTAGTATTTAACTTACGCCATCCCTATGCCACCAAAATAATTAAACTATTTCAAATCGATTCCTGACTTTCGTATGATTCAGTTATCTCACTTGTTCTATTTGATTCCATCGTTCTTCAATTTTAGGACTTCACTTTGGGTGATGAAATACTTGATTCTCTGAAAATTAAGTTACGAGATCTTCGATTTCACCTACAATGGAATGGGGACCGACAGTACATCCAGGATGACCCGAGTTAAGCTTCTCTGTCGTCGAGGTTGATCTTTATAATGAGTTAAATAAGTTTCTATAAGACGTAAATTCTAGGCTGCTCTAAATTGAACTAAAGCAATTTAAGTTTTGGACCACGAAAGTATTGATTTGACAGGTTCGCCTGAAGAATAACGAGATAAAGTTTGAGAAAGCTGTCGATTTCAGAAAAGCGAGTTTAATTTCCGGAGAGTAATTATGGGTTATTTTATTTCGTTTTGTGCCGTCAGTCTGTCAGATATAAAAGCCATAGAATCTTATGCTGCCCTCCCCTGTGTGTAACAACTAGGAAACAGAGCATTCTTGTGGTTAGACACACACAAGGATTCTTATTGAGCAGCTCCGGCGACTGATCCGCATTACTGCGACCCTGCAAGAGAAAATGAAGCCTGACTCAGTAGAGTTGCGACGCAGGATTCCAAAGGAGAGCCACGTTCAAAATAAGTAGGAGTAATTCAGTGAGTCTGTTGCATTGAGATGGTACGTAGACTTATACCTAAAGGCACAAGGCAGATTTACGGAATAGAGGTACGAGGTAGAGTTTAACGTACAATAAAAGTGCGAGGTAGAGTTATACACTGTAAAAGTGCAATGCAGAGTTGCACTGTAATTAAAGTAGACAATGTGCGCACACACAGAAAAAAGTATAATACTCATAAGATATGATTGACGTGTTCTGTAAGCCTCATTGCACACGCGTTAGTAAGGTTCACTTTACAGACCCACTTTCTACTGTAAACACCCTCAGTTATTTCCCTCAAATCCTTAGAAATTTTTCTGTGACGATATTTCATAGTAATGGTCTTTCACAGAGTTATTATAATGAGTTCATCCTTGAAATTTCATCGCAATTTTCCTCCAGTGGATTACGTTATCGAGTAACGTCACGTAATACCGTTGCAGTTTGGTTGTACAAAGTTGCCCCGACGATTTACTCTGTAGTATGTCGTCGTAAGACTTCTGCATGGAGTTAGCCTTAGTAGTCACTTTTTCAAAACCTTCGCAATGTCCCGGTAAAAAATTATCCCAAATAATTACTTCTTAGAATACAATTTCAGTTTCTTGTGTTATTTCTAGTCACTTTTTCGAGAACCACAATATTCCAGTGGGAACATTGAAAACTGCATTAACCCAAAGAATTATTTCTTAGAATACAATTTAAGTTTCTTGTGTTATTTCTAGTCACTTTTTCGAAAACCGCAACGTCCAGTGGGGATTAACTCAAAAAGATGATTCAACGAATGCAATTTAAATTTCTTGTGCTAAGTCACCCTAACAAGCAAGACTGCATAACGACATTGCAGAGTAGAAAAGCAGTGAAAATCGAGTCTCTCTCTGCAATTCTCTTCGTAAAATTCAATGGAGGAAGTTGGCCTCAGCGTTCCAGCGGAACTTGCATTTGCGCTGATGCGTGAGAAAGATATTACACAGCGCGGCGATGTGAAGAATGTTACTGCATATTGCGTGCCCGGCTCGAATTGTGCCCACCTCCACACATGTTTACCTCTGCGACCCATGAATAATGGATGTGTTGCGCTGCAGTGAGCTGATGTCAGCTCAGTGAGCTGACATCCAACTGAAGGAGGGTGGAAAAGGAGGGTTTTGGGCTGGTGGTTACTGCATGACATCAGACAGGCTGGTAGATGGTGTTGAAGGATGTAGGCAGGCTGGTGGTTGCAGCATGACATCAGACAGGCTGGTAGATGGTGTTGAAGGATGTAGGCAGGCTGGTAGATGGTGTTGAAGGATGCAGGCAGGCTGGTAGATGCTGTTGAAGGATGCAGGCAGGCTGGTAGATGCTGTTGAAGGATGCAGGCAGGCTGGTAGATGCTGTTGGAGGATGCAGGCAGGCTGGTAGATGCTGTTGGAGGATGCAGGCAGGTTGGTAGATGGTGTTGAAGTATGTAGGCAGGCTGGTAGATGCTGTTGAAGGATGCCATTCTTCTGAGTAGGATCACAACTTTTGCCTCTTTTAGTAATAATTTTTATAGTACTATCACAACTTACAGACCCCGGTCCTGAGATAAATGTCCAGCATTTTTTAATTCAGGTTAATAAATTATAATTTAACCGTCCTACATAAATTAAGAAGCCCATATATTAGATGTCAGATAATTTTTAGAAAACTCAGTTCCATTGAAAATAGTAATTACTTGTGAATTATCAGGATCTCGCTTATCATTTGATGCTTAAAAATCTTAATGTGAACCTATTTCATGTCGCATTTCATCCCTCTGCTGTGGCATCAATTGTAAGGCTTGGTAATAGCAGGTCGTCATTTTCTGTTGTTCATCAATGACGTTATTTTATTGTTTATTACTGATATAGACACCAATCATATTGGACCTCATTTTACTATTTTAGGTTTCTCCACAACAATCAATCAATTTATGAATATATAAACTCGTATATATATAATATATAAATATGTTGCTACCACTCGGTATGAAGGAAAATAAGTGATTTCAGTGAATACGCGGACGTATTTTTATGTACAAAGGAAAATATTTTACAAGAAAAGAAGTGGAATTACAAGTAAATTACAATGGAGGAAAAGTATGCGCACGATTGAAAGTTGTGCGCATTGCGCAACGCAGTATGTGGGTTCCACCCACCGAGCACTTTACGTCAGGGTTGCTGAACATGCTGGTCGAAGTCATCATACAGGTCGATTACTTACTTCTCTTACTCATTCTAGTATCAGACAACATTGTATAAATGGTTCCTGTGAAGAGATTATTGATATTAGTAAATTTAAAATATTAGATACTTGTACCGCCAACTTAGGCCTACGTATTTTAGAGTCCTTATTCATTCATAAACTCAAACCTTCTCTCAACGAAATGCACTCTGAAAATAGTCAACTGATAAATTATTATTATATTTTTTGTTTGTTTGTTTTTCGTGCTTATATCCTGCACTTGTGTAATTTTGGGTGTACTGACTTGTCTATAATTTTATTTGCAGACTTTTTGTTGAGAATGAGCCTAGGCTCGAAACGTTCAGAGTAAATGCTTTTAAAATACTTCTTCTCCATTTATTTTATTATTTTTATGTATATTTCGGTCAGATCATGCCTTATCAGATCAGATCATGCCTTCAGGTAAAAAATTATTGATTAGTTTGAACGTTCATCTAAAATTTTCACGAAAAAACAGAAAATTTAAACACTTACGAAAGGTCAAAAGATTTATTTCAAAGAGAAGCTGCTTACTCACGCCATCACAGGAGAATTGCTAGAAAGAAAACATTGCTGCCTCATACACTCATCTTAATTAACGGCTTGTATGTCGAACTCACTTCACAGATAGCGAGGGTCAACAGTGATGTGGGACATCCAAGTTGCAGTCTCCGCACTGTCGACGCTATGGCAGCTGATGGTGTGCCTCCAGCTTAGCACATTTTCTGCGAAGTGACCAACCGGTGGTCACTTAGGTGATTTTCATAGTGCTGCTGACCTACCTTCATTCACTAACTCATTTTTTATAAATACTAAATGAAAGCTAAATAAACGCCCGATCCAGTTAATATTTGCTATTTACAAAGTTGGTTACCACAATTGACTTTAACTTTGAATTGGATATTGGACTTCAGTTTAACCCATCGCAGTTAACGTGCTAAGTAAATAAGGTGAAACACAACAGGACACCTTATTATAGCATTGATCCATGGTAGGATGCCCTAGAAATTGCTGAACTTATTCGAGCCATAATTAGTAAAACTCAAAATGGTCCATTGTAATATACATAAGAAACAATCTATTGTTGTGTCACTTTAGATAAGTATATCATTTAAATTGTTTAACTTTCGAAATGCCCACGTTGTAGAGGATTTACAAAACACGTGTTTGCATTTAATTACGATATTACTTCGAACCTAGTATAACTTTTTCGCCGGAGCATGCATATTTTTCGCCGCCCAAGCGATTTAATTACTCGGGCGGCGAAAAATATGCATGCAGGCGGATAAAAAGTTAAACTGGGTATACGAGCGCGGTCTCTGTGTGTTCACTCCGTGTAAATACATCTTAATTTGTGTATGTCTGAAAGTCTGGCTTGCATTGCTGATTTATCTATCGGGTTATTTAAATGCCTGACGGTGGTTTTCCAACTCTAAGCCTCAGGAGTGATCATGACGAACTCACGCGTTTTAACGCTGTCATTGAAAGTTAGTCGACAGAAATATCTACGGTTCTATGTAGTTAAAATGTCCACGATTCTATGTAGTTCAAATATCCACAGTTCTATGTAGTTAAAATATCCACGGTTCTATGTATCTGAAATATCTACGGTTCTATTTATTTCAAATATTCACGGTTCTATGTAATTGAAATATCCATGGTTATATTTAATTAAAATATCCTCAGTTCTGTGTAGCTGAAATTTTTACAGTTCTACGTCATTACGATATCCACGGTTCTGTATAATTAATTGATGAGAAGCCAAGTGCTACATTTTCTCTTCATAAAATGATCAAAATTCTACGTGGTTAATTTCACACAGGCATAAAAACATATTCTCCCAACCGATGTGGTTATTCTTCACGTTTTAGACGTGAAAAATTATACTAATAATAAATAATAGAGGGTAGCACAGATGCTTAGTCGTTGTGACGAGAACACGTCTCTCGTGAGGGCGATTTTGGTTCTTTTTGAGGCTTGGTAGGAATATCATTGCTCGTAAACAGTCCTTTCGTCTGTCATTATTATTGTTCTTAATAGCAATATAGGTGGTTGTGTGAAACAAAACAATTTTGAAAAATCAATAAGGATCTTCAATAAAAATTTTGGGTAATAGTGCGTGGCGTAGCGTGAAATATTTATATTTTCGAATAGCATTATGAAACATTAGTATGCTATACTTTCCTTACCCGTACTTCAGACTGGAAAGACAACACTAATAAACACAATTGATATATATACATATATTAATATATATATATATACTGGAAAGGCACTTCTTGACGCCACGACTATAAGCCCAAGAGGAATACGATGAAGTGGATAAGTCTGCCCATGATTGATTATATGATACTCTCCGAGAAATAACCGGTCGTTGATATTGAATGTGATCCGATTCCGTCTCGGTAAGGCCGTGAGTAATTTAAGGTTCGGATGGACTACATCAAGATGAAGGCTTTACATTTATTTGGTAATTCTGTCACAAGAATCCCAATTGGACTGAGATCGATAAAAGCCATTTCTCTTTTCTTGTAGTTTGGAGACAGACACAAACCGCATCTTTGAGGCGGGTAGACTTCACGGACACCTTATTGTTCACGCGGCTGGAGCAAAAATCCCCTCTCTTTGAAATGAGGCTCTCGGTTCCCATTAACAAAGAAGTGACATTTCTCGTTAGGAACTACGAAGAAACGTTTTGGTTGAAATCAAAGACATGCAGGTAAAAATTCGCTTCTATTTTTGCACAGACATTGCTGGAAATTCAAATAATCGGTTTTGTAGCTTTAACAATTAATTGACCAAAAATACTCATCTGCTTGTGCTTCAAGACAGACAAGATTTTAGTCAAGAGTGACACGGTTGTCTTAATCTTGCGTACGCTTAGTTGGATTCTAGATTCTAGAAGAGATTTGAGAAAAATCTTGGAATTGACCAAACGTGAACGCATCTCTTAAGCTTATAACCAATCCTTAGTATTACACCATCAATCCAAAACTGTAAAGCACCGAAAATCATGAGGTCATGACAAGTTCAGTTTGAAAAGTGAACGTTTTGGAAACACTAAAGCAAAAATTTTTGTATTTTATTTGTTTAAATGGGAAAAAACATCGTTTTCATACCTTCTAAGAAATTCCTATGTGTTCTTGCCATGATTGCTTTTATTTTTTCTTGATTTTTTATTTTTATTCATAAGCATGCATATCTGACATTAAAGTTTAGTACTTGTGCAAAATGTTTTGTTTTGCTCGCGTTGCTATATACTTCCAGTGTTGCAACACTAAATGCTGTGGCTTACTATTTTATGTCCTCAAAATTTTGTTTTCATTCTTTTGCAGTTTTCGTTTTCTCACAACTTTTTATTTTATTTTAAATTTTCATTAACGGTGTGCTCTTTTCCTTACTTTCCGACAACCCCAAGTTTCGTTAGAGCCCTTTTTTTTCTTCAAGCTTCTCATCATTTTAAACCCGTTTGGGACGTGCGACGGCGACATCAAATTCCCATCTCAGGGCTTTTGAGATTCCAGGAGTTCAGAAACGAGTCTTGCACTCTGGCACAGCATCACGGTTTGCATCGCGGCTCTGCATCACGGTTCGGCATCGCGGCTTTGCATCACGGTTTTGCATCGCGGCTCTGCATCACGGTTTTGCACAGACTCTCTGCATCACGGCTCTGAATCACGGTTCTGCGTTACTGTTCTGCATCACGGTTTCGCATCGCTATTCTGCATCACAGCTCTGCTGTACGCTGCGACAGAAATATGGAACGTCAGAACAGTTCTTTACGCTACAAACCAGGTGAGAGACGGGAATATCTGTTCGAGCGTAGGAAATGGCTTCTGAATGCTTGAGGAATACGGAGGAAGTGTCGGTAATGGCTAGAGGAAGTGTCGGAAACACCTAGGAATTGTATGGAAAGAGCGAATGAAAATGTGCGAAATGCCTCGTGAAAGCTTAGGAAATAGTCTTTGGAAATGTATAAAATAGCTGGTTATATTAAAAGGGAAAAAGACGGAAAATAAAAAGGAAAATTAAAGGGGAAAGTAGCTGGTTATATTAAAGGTGAGAACAGACGGTGCATATCTTGGAAGAATGACTACAGAAGTTGTCACGAAGAAAATCCTTTCTGTACGAGAAGGAGAAAAAAGCCACGGTAGAAGTGACGGACAAAAACCCCGTAAAAGCGAGAGCAATGATGTGAAAGTCTCGATAAAATATTCAGTATAGCTGAGGAAAAAGTGACTGGTAAAAGAAACCAAAAAATGACTCATGAAAGGGCGACGCCAGATATAGCTTGTCGCAGTGTGGTAAAAAATCACTGATGACCGTGCGGAAAACATGGGTTTCGATAGGGAGAAAAATTCATACGAGCAAAAATGGACGAAAATGGCTTTGTATGGAGGGGGAGGGAGAAATCTCAATGAAATGTGAGAAAATAACTGATGAATTAGTGGGAAAATGAGGTGGTCTGGGCTGGTAAAAAGGTAAAAAATAAGTGGTTGAAAATGTGTGAAATAGGGCCAGTGGATGTGTGGGAAAATAACTAGTGAAAGCGGGGGAAATGGTAGATGAATAAGACAGAAAAATGGCTTGTCTTAGGAAAAAATATCTGGTGCATACATGGGAAAAATTACAAGTGAATAAGGGGAAAAAATAGCTGATGAATATGAGGGGAAAATTGCTAGAGAATTTCAGCGAAAATGATAACGGAATTTGAAGTGAAAAATGGCCAGAGTTTGCTGGGGCTGGAAGCGGAGCATTGAAATATGAACAAAAAAAAAGAATCAAAAATCAAATCTCGTCCGGAAAAATTCTTCTTGAGGTACAATTGACTTCAGAAATTTATGCCTAATTTTACGAGAAGCAAATAGAAAAAATATCATTTTAGTGCTACAATATTATTATTTTCGTGCTTGATTTGTTGATAATCCACTAAGCCTCTATAGGGAATTTGACTTCATCCATTACTTGCTTTGTTGATAATCCACGAACCAGATATCCTAATCTAACAGGCAAATAGCAAGTCTATCTCATTTACCAAAATGGCACATACATGTAGATTCGCATACTAGTTTTTTTCGTGAGAGACTCCGGCATGTATATAAAAGACCTGTTTAATGTTAAAATCAGACGATAGCAGGTATGTGATGGCCAATACTACCAAGTCCGGCTTATGTCCGTTGCTGAGTATCACTTCTCGTAACAACATTTATAACACTCGGCACTGAAAGAATACTTACCTGGTGCCAGTGACGCTGCTCTAGTGGATGGAATACCTTTGAGTGATGTTCATGTTCATAAGCTTGTTGGGAATTTGAATTCATTCTTTACTTGCTTTCCCAGTTTAACTTCTTCGCTGCCTGCATACATATTTTTCACCACCCAAGTAATTGAATCACTTGGGCGGCGAAAAACATACATGCTCCGGCAAAGAAGTTAGACTGGGTTTGTTGATAATCCAACAAAGATCGTGAATCCTACAAGGATCGTCGCCGAGGCCCGACTCTCGAACGAATTAAGTCATGGGTTCGATACAACCCCGTTATCAGTCCAGTGTTTCTTCTCTTTCGGGAATAGAAGAACTGGCGATAAATCTTCAATCGATCCAGGTGTCTGAAACGGACACCGGTATCCGTATTGCGTCAAGGCGTTTGGTATACGGCGCTGTAACTTCATTGTAAATAACTGGATTCAATGTAAATCCAACAACTGGATTTGAATAAAAATCTTTCTTTTGATTTCGACGTACGCGAGACGTTTTTATCGCTCGGACACTACCGTTCAACTGACTCTGACAGAATTTACGTGGTGCTAGCGAGGTGCTAAATTTGCGCACGTGATACGTTTGTTTCACAAGAACACCGCCATGCAATCGAACTCTAATAGAATTTACGTGGTGCTGAATTTGCATTCCAATTTAGGACTCCAAATCAATCCGTCGCACCTGCCTCAATGAACCTGCCGGAATTTTGGCCGTTCTAGGTCTGGCCGTCTCACTCGTACTGTTCTGTTGAGTCTTGCGGTGGTCAACTTCTATGTTCTGTGATTTGCTTTACAGCTAAGTTATGTCGATTCGGTTTTCCTATAAAAGTGATCGCTATTATCATCAAAAATATGGTACCTTTCTTCTCTATCATATAAGTAAAATACTGCAATACAACTTTACCTTCCAAACGACGTAGTGAACACTTTGCTCCATCTTAAAAATGTATCGTAAACTGTATTGAAATAAATTACGCTGCATACGAAGGCTAAAAAATACGCGAGCTACTTGATGAAAATCAAACCATATTCTATATCACGAAAATTGTGTATTTCTCTATGCCTTAAAATAAAATTAACATCACTATTATAGCATGAGAGCATAATTTTCCGTTTTCCCATCATTTCACAGGACGTTCCTCCGTATTTAAACAGTGCTGTATCGCTATATTTTATGCACTGCCACAATGCTGGGAGTGTAGTTTCATTGAGTAATGGAAAAAATGAGCTTTAGAGGCAGGGAAGTAATAACTTAATCTATCACATTGCCACAAAGCGTTCCTTTCGAACCAGCCTTTTGTTTTCTTGGTTTTCAGCTGATGAAAGGATGTATTCGGGAACGTTTATTGTTGTTTATTTTACAGATTTTTTTCTCCACTTTGCCACTTTTAATTAACTTGCGTTCTCACTAAGTCATAAATGTGCTACTGCACGGCCGGCAGTTTTTCTTCACTCTTCATCTCTAAATAAACTTGCGTTCTCTCTAAGTCGAAGATATGCTACTGTACGGCCGGCAGTTTTTCTTCACTCTTCATCTCTAAATTAACTTGCGTTCTCACTAAGTCATAAATGTGCTACTGCACGGCCGGCAGTTTTTCTTCATTCCTTCTCTAAATTAACTTGCGTTCTCACTAAGTCGAAGATATGCTACTGTGTGGCAGACAGTTTCTGCGTTAATAAAATTCGTAAACATCGTCTCGCTATAATGCCACAGGGTGCCTGTCTCCGTGTGAGCGCAATGCTGACGGTAAAAATAGGCGGCAAGAACCAGCGTGGCAGAGGCGTTCCTGTTTATATGATACCACTCAGGACCAAATAGAGGACGGCGAAGTGGTGCGGCTGATCTAAACAGCGGCTGCTTTACATCTGCCGCCGCAGCATCGTGCTGCAGTTTTTGGGCATGCGTTGTCTTGTTTTCTGTTCCTTGTTTCCATTGACAGTGTCAAGTGTGGTGCAGTTTTTGGGCATGCGTTGTCTTGTTTTCTGTTCCTTGTTTCCATTTACAGTGTCAAGCGACCTGCAGTTTTTGGGCATGCGTTGTCTTGTCTTCTGTTCCTTGTTTCCATTGACAGTGTCAAGTGTGCTGCAGTTTTTGGGCATGCGTTGTCTTGTTTTCTGTGCCTTGTTTCCATTTACAGTGTCGAGCGTGCTGCAGTTTTTGGGCATGCGTTGTCTTGTTTTCTGTGCCTTGTTTCCATTTACAGTGTCGAGCGTGCTGCAGTTTTTGGGCATGCGTTGTCTTGTTTTCTGTGCCTTGTTTCCATTTACAGTGTCAAGTGTGCTGCAGTTTTTGGGCATGCGTTGTCTTGTTTTCTGTGCCTTGTTTCCATTTACAGTGTCGAGCGTGCTGCAGTTTTTGGGCATGCGTTGTCTTGTTTTCTGTGCCTTGTTTCCATTTACAGTGTCAAGTGTGCTGCAGTTTTTGGGCATGCGTTGTCTTGTTTTCTGTTCCTTGTTTCCATTTACAGTGTCAAGCGTGCTGCAGTTTTTGGGCATGCGTTGTCTTGTTTTCTGTGCCTTGTTTCCATTTACAGTGTCGAGCGTGCTGCAGTTTTTGGGCATGCGTTGTCTTGTCTTCTGTTCCTTGTTTCCATTTACAGTGTCAAGTGTGCTGCAGTTTTTGGGCATGCGTTGTCTTGTCTTCTGTTCCTTGTTTCCATTTACAGTGTCAAGTGTGCTGCAGTTTTTGGGCATGCGTTGTCTTGTTTTCTGTGCCTTGTTTCCATTTACAGTGTCGAGCGTGCTGCAGTTTTTGGGTATGCGTTGTCTTGTCTTCTGTTCTACCACGAGCGGAATCAAGCATTACAATTTTCATAACTTCCTCATTACAGAGAAATATGTAGATATACATTCTCCCTGTGATGCTGTGTGGTAGAAAATCGTGCCAGGAAGTTTTGGTGCACGATATATAATTCACAATTGATATATATATATATATATAAATATATACTGGAAAGGCACTGCTTGACGCCACGACCATAAGCCCAAGAGGAATACGATGAAGTGGATAAGTCTGCCAAAGATTGATTATATGATACTCTCCGAGAAATAACCGGTCGTTGATATTGAATGTAGTCCAATTCCGTCTCGTTTAGGCCAATAATAATTGGTGTTATTGAATTATTATGTGAGTTTTTTATCACCTGGTAATTATGTGTAACGCACATAAAGCTGCTATTAAGAATGCTCAGCTTAATATTTAGGTGTTCGCCGTGGCCGAGTGGTTAAGAACGCGCCCTTCCGAGAAGATGTCGGCATTGCAATTCCCAGCGCTGCGCGGGGATTTCTCCCCATTGGGAAAAAGGAGAACGCAGCCACAATTGATCACTCTACCCAGGTGTCGGAAATGAGTAACGGATTGAAAGGGGGTAACTGTCATTACGTCCTGGTGTTAGTTATAAGGCATTTGAAAAACCAATGTACAAGATGGTATGTATCAGGCTTGATTGATTGTAATAAAGCACCCTTTTACTATGGCACACAATTCCGTCGTACGTCCGCGCGATGCTCTGCCCAGCACCGCCTGTCTCTTTCATCGTACTTTATCTACCGCAAAGTAGGTACTTTTTTTACAGCCGAGATGGCCATTTTCTCAACACGTTGAAAGTAGTTTTCTTTCCTCATGGACGGTCATTTTCTTTCTACGCATAAAAGGCTTTTTCCATAAGGTGGTCGTTTTTATAGCACATAAATAGCTTCTTCCTCTACACTTAACGAGGGCTATTTTCTACCCTCACGGTTGGTTACAGTCTTTGCTCATAGTTGGTCGTTTTTTATTCGAAGTCGCTCATTTCTTCTTCATATAGAATGACATTTTCCCGACTCGCCGATGATCATTTAGGAACAGTCGACTACACAAAAAGTTATTCAGGTTGGGTAGGCATGTTTAAGCAACTTAGGAAGTCGCTAGAAATAGCCATTTGTAAATTTTTCAGTACTCTTCGTTATTGTATACAAATACGCATGTGAACGATCCGATAAAATTTGAATTTAACCCTATGTAAAAAATGATGAGCGTATCGACAATAGTCTCTCAAGACTTGCCCAGAGTCTCACGAACATGATCCTATACTATCATACTATTTACATAATTTATACATTACAAGTATAATTTATACATTATACATAACTATTTACATAATTATACTATTTACATAATTTATGCATGACAAATATAATTTATACATTATACATAACTATTTACATAACTATACTATTTACATAATTTATACATTATACAGAACTATTCACATAATTTATACATGACAAATATAATTTATACATTATACATAACTATTTACATAATTATACTATTTACATAATTTATACAAGACAAATATAATTTATACATTATACATAACTATTTACATAATTATACTATTTACATAATTTATACATTGCATATATAATTTATACATTATACAGAACTATTTACATAATTTTCTCATATGTTGAATTTATATTTGGTGTCTAAAGCAGAACCACAAGTCCAACTTAGTCTATTTTGTAATTGGACGTTATTAGCTTCTTCAAAACCGCGCCTGTCAAATTTATAATAAACATTAAAGTTGACGTAGCTGGTTCTCACTCTACTTCGCCTGCGCGCCGTCCAATGCCCCTTGTTGTGCTGAATTCTGAAGATTCGTCGTGACTTTTATTCAAGTTAAAAATTTGCTTCCTAACTTGAAAGTTCAACTAAAAACTGGGTTCTATGTTTGATGTGTAGAAGGTATATTCGCTGTTGTTAATTAGAACACCCATAATCGTTATGTTATAATCCATAATCGTTATTTTATAATCCATAATCGTTATTTACCTATAGACCACAGAAAAACTTTGTCGTAATTTTACGGTTGTAATTTGGGGAAAAAATTTTAATTCTTGGCATTTAATCAGAAATAGGGACGTATAGGTATATCGAAACAGTCGTTTTTATCAACGTCACTAACTTAACAACTCGTGCATCTTTGAACCCGTTTGTTCCTCTAACTTGTTAAGATTCATTCGTTGAAACTTCAGTAAATCGAGCATTGAAATGGAATTTGGATTTGTATTCTGTTCAAAATAAATTAAGAAAATTGAAGTGAAAGTTTGTTCAGATTACCTGCTTCCCCCAAACTGTACACATATGAGGTTCAAATGACCTCCTTCCTTAATCATACTCGTAACATAGGACTCAAATCCTGCTCCACCCAGACCTCGAATACAAGACCCTAATGATATCCTGCTCCACCCAGACCTCGAATACAAGACCCTAATGATATCCTGCTCCACCCAGACCTCGAATACAAGACCCTAATGATATCCTGCTCCACCCAGACCTCGAATACAAGACCCTAATGATATCCTGCTCCACCCAGACCTCGAATACAAGACCCTAATGATATCCTGCTCCACCCAGACCTCGAATACGAGACCCTAATGATATCCTGCTCCACCCAGACCTCGAATACAAGACCCTAATGATATCCTTCTCCACCCAGACCTAGAATACAAGACCCTAATGATATCCTGCTCCACCCAGACCTCGAATACAAGACCCTAATGATATCCTGCTCCACCCAGATCTCGAATACAAGACCCTAATGATATCCTGCTCCACCCAGACCTCGAATACAAGACCCTAATGATATCCTTCTCCACCCAGACCTCGAATACAAGACCCTAATGATATCCTGCTCCACCCAGACCTCGAATACAAGACCCTAATGATATCCTGCTCCACCCAGACCTCGAATACAAGACCCTAATGATATCCTGCTCCACCCAGACCTCGAATACAAGACTCAAATGATATCCTTCTCCACCCAGACCTCGAATACAAGACCCAAATGATATCCTGCTCCACCCAGACCTCGAATACAAGACTCAAATGATATCCTGCTCCACCCAGACCTCGAATACAAGACTCAAATGATATCCTGCTTCACCCAGACCTCGAATACAAGACCCTAATGATATCCTGCTCCACCCAGACCTCGAATACAAGACCCTAATGATATTCTGCTCCACCCAGACCTCGAATACAAGACTCAAATGTTATCCTTCTCCACCCAGACCTCGATTACAAGACCCTAATGTTATCCTGCTCCACCCAGACCTTGAGTACAAAACTCAAATGATATCCTGCTCCACCGAGACCTCGAATACAAGACTCAAATGATATCCTGCTCCACCCAGACCTCGAATACAAGACCGTAATGATATCCTGCTCCACCCAGACCTCGAATACAAGACCCTAATGATATCCTGCTCCACCCAGACCTCGAATACAAGACCCTAATGATATCCTGCTCCACCCAGACCTCGAATACAAGACTCAAATGATATCCTTCTCCACCCAGACCTCGAATACAAGACCCTAATGTTATCCTGCTCCACCCAGACCTTGAGTACAAAACTCAAATGATATCCTGCTCCACCCAGACCTCGAATACAAGACTCAAATGATATCCTGCTCCACCCAGACCTCGAATACAAAACTCAAATGATATCCTGCTCCACCCAGACCTCGAATACAAGACCCTAATGATATCCTGCTCCACCCAGACCTCGAATACAAGACTCAAATGATATCCTTCTCCACCCAGACCTCGAATACAAGACCCTAATGATATCCTGCTCCACCCAGACCTCGAATACAAGACTCAAATGATATCCTGCTCCACCCAGACCTCGAATACAAGACTCAAATGATATCCTGCTCCACCCAGACCTCGAATACAAGACCCTAATGATATCCTGCTCCACCCAGACCTCGAATACAAGACCCTAATGATATCCTGCTCCACCCAGACCTCGAATACAAGACTCAAATGATATCCTTCTCTACCCAGACCTCGAATACAAGACCCTAATGTTATCCTGCTCCACCCAGACCTTGAGTACAAAACTCAAATGATATCCTGCTCCACCGAGACCTCGAATACAAGACTCAAATGATATCCTGCTCCACCCAGACCTCGAATACAAGACCGTAATGATATCCTGCTCCACTCAGACCTTGAGTACAAGACTCAAATGTTATCCTGCTCCACCCAGACCTCGAATACAAGACTCAAATGATATCCTGCTCCACCCAGACCTTGAGTACAAGACTCAAATGATATCCTGCTCCACCGAGACCTCGAATACAAGACTCAAATGATATCCTGCTCCCCCCAGACCTCGAATACAAGACCCTAATGATATCCTGCTCCACCCAGACCTCGAATACAAGACCCTAATGATATCCTGCTCCACCCAGACCTCGAATACAAGACTCAAGTGATATCCTGCTCCACCCAGACCTCGAATACAAGACCCTAATGATATCCTGCTCCACCCAGACCTTGAGTACAAGACTCAAATGATATCCTGCTCCACCGAGACCTCGAATACAAGACTCAAATGATATCCTGCTCCACCCAGACCTCGAATACAAGACCGTAATGATATCCTGCTCCACCCAGACCTTGAGTACAAGACTCAAATGATATCCTGCTCCACCCAATCCCCAAATACATGGCTCAAATGATTTTCTGACCCCGGATTCAGACCGCAGTGTAGCACAGAGGTTGTCAGAACACCTGCCGCTGAGCAATAAGCCCCAGGCACCACGCTCGTCAACTGGCAACAGACTCAGCATCTCACGTCCGACTCTAAATGATATTAGCTTCCACCTCTGATGCTTTCACTCACCCTCTCCCACACGCTCCTCTGCCCCCTGCTGCCTCTTCTCTTCCCTCTCCCACACGCTCCTCTGCCCCCTGCTGCCTCTTCTCTTCACTCTCCCACATGCTCCTCTTCCATCCGCTGCCTCCTCCCTGTAGTCCCCTCTCTCCCTTCTCCCACTGCCCCCTTACCCGCAGTTAATCCACCTCTCTCTGTCTATGGCTTCTCCTAAGCACTTCCTTGCTCGGATGACGTATTTTATTAAATGTTTGTAAGGTTGTTATCTCTTCGCGTCTGACAGCAAAGTGTGATGAACGCTTATTTTGAATGCTTTTTACTTGTTATCTTCATTCTGTGAGGGGATTGCGCGAGCAGCGTAGGTCCGATTTGTCAGGCAAATTTGGTGGAATCTTTTGTTGTTTTAATTCAATCGGAAATGCATGGATAACGAATAAACAGTTATTGTAATAAAAAGAAAGTTTCGGGATAACGCTCATCGTCTGCCAAGAATTTCTGAAAGATTACAGAATTAAAAAAATTAGCCTTCCTTTGAAAAAAGAAGTTGAGATTTTCTTTAAATATAAGGCCCACAGAAAAATTTGAAAGTGCTAAGGCTGGGGAATAAGTGATAGAAATGAACTTTGATGGCTGTTTGAGGATGTGTAGTCCTGCAAGTGAATAAAGATTCAGAAATGCTAAAGTCTAAAATATTTCCCGCGTGCCTAAATACTACAAGGGTGCGAGAATAATGACACATTTCACAACACTGGATCGTCCCTGACTGCTGAATGGGATAGGCAGGTTAAATTGGACTCCAGTTCGGACATCGACCTTATTGTGCTCCGCCACTCTTGTCTGACGAGCACATCTGGTGATACCAACATAACGCACTTCGATGCACGAAGTGCACAACAATATCTGTTGACCAAGGAAGACAGGGTAACCAGATCGAGGCAGCTTGTCTTCGCAGTTGAAAAAGGACTCAGTAGCATGTTTACAATATTCTATCGGTGTAACAATATGAAATTTCTGATTCGGAAAATGAGGTAAGAACTCCTTTTCTGGCTGTGGCGCTAGTATTTAGTTTTAGCCCATTGCGTTTCAAATGAAACTACGTAAAAACCTTATTTTCTCGAGCTCATAGGATATGTCTACATCATACTTTATTCCATGATGAATTAACGTTTCTGAAAAAAAAGAAAAAAAACGATTTAAAGAGGATTTTTGTTCATACCTTATCAAAGTTCTTAAATGAAAGGTAGAGTTCTCTTGTATTGTCTCAAACATCGTCATCGTCCTCGTATCAAATTTGCTCGTCATTTTTTAATTTTGGACCTCACTGAGAAAAATTACTTTAGGGCTTTAATGACACTGCTACGAGGTTGTTCATATATTTATATTGCCTCTAATTTTATGCTGCCTTGATTAACAAGTTTGCTATTCTTCTTCATTCCACGTCAAGGAAAAGCTTTTTTCCTCGCCTAGTCTTCTTTAGTCTATAAATATTATTGGGCACGTTGTGCATCAGAGTATATTAGCAAAACAAGACGTACTCTTCAGACTAGAGTAGCGGAGCACCAGAGTGAGGTCGGAGTCCGAACTGGCGTCCGGTTAACTTATCCAGCATATTCAGCTGTTACGGGCCCGGCATAGTCTTGAGGTATGTTACTCAATTTCAGTCAGTTTGTAATATTAAGGGGCTGAATAAATAATTTAGACCTTAAAATTTTGGAATCCTTGTTCATTTTTATAATCAAATTGTCCCCTTAATTTACGGCCTTAATTAACGGCCTTAATTAACGGCCTTAACTAACGGCCTTAATTAACGGCCTTTTATAATCAAATTGCCCCCTTAATTAACGGCCTTGAAAGTCGGTGTCTAAACATATTCTGGGGTCATGGAGTGTTTAGATTTTGAGAAAATTCTTAATTATTGTTTTCTAGAAATTCAATTTTTTGAATTTTGTATTTTTGAACATCTTTGGCTGCTGATGGATCTTAACCCGAAACCGACCTTTGGTCATAATGACCTTTTACTCGCTTACCCTCACAGTAGTCTTCGCACTAAAGCTCTGATTTGATTAAAACAACAGCACTGAATTTCTCTTCCGGGCTTGTGACAGGAACTGCAAAAAATTCTTCCAGTCCTGTTTTCGTAACAATGACTTAAGATATGAAAGAATTCACGGACATAAACCATCTCAACTCTAGTGAAAACGCTCAAAAACGAGAACCTCGCTTAAAAAGTCCACTGAAATTAACCGGTCCGGGATGGTTGGAAAGCAGTCTGGAATTATGTGTTTCCATTATTTTATGAGCATTATTTGGTACCTCAAGCTGCTAATTTCATTTGCTAAGGAATACAATACGCTCGAATAGCACATTCCTGCTGCTATTTCAATTTCTTGAATTCTGCGCGCGCTATACATCTCGCCCTTCACGAGATGCTGTGCGCTTGTGCCGCTAATTTGCTGCCTTGTCAAAGGCCGAATTCCAAAGCAATTTATGACCTCATAGCAGTGATTGACTGATAATAAATTAGTATCAGCCTCCCTTAACGCAACAAAGATGTTCAAAGAAAGGAAGGATGAAGGACGCCTTTATTATTGAGTTAATTGAGGGAACGGGGAATCTATGCACAAGGTGTGTTCCCGTTCAAGATCTGTGGGCATAGAAACAAGTTACGGATGTTCAGAGTTGCTCAAAAAAAGGACAGCAGACAAACAAAAAATGAGGGTCCTTAACAAAGAGGAAAAAATTATCTTTTATTTGAATAAAATGAAAGCCTACTTAACTCTCGGCTCGGGACCTTACACTTTCCCTCTGGGAGTGCTAAATCCCATAGATACAATAGTTGCATCCTTCTCTTGGGACTGCATTGCAGTATAGCGAATTCTCACAATGCCTGAGAAAACTTACACCGCAATCAGTATCGCCATAATAACGTCAACTGTTTAAAAAATCCTACCATCTCATGAAGGAATGTTTTGAGATGCCATTTTGGTACCTACTCTTCAAATAAGGGAGTTCTCAGTCTCTAAGGTCTACGAGACATCGCAGTTGTGCTCGAAGTGAGCGGTTCATGTTTGAGCTCCAGGTTGCAGAAAATTGCGGGTGCAGCGCTAGCATCGGCTCTCAACGTCAAAAGTTGGGAGCGAGATAAGCGAGGAGACTGTTTTTGGATGCAACCCCATCTTAGAATTCGATGGAGATGCAGCTTGTTAGTATTTATTGTTCTCAATTACAGCTCAGGACTCAGTTAAATGTTTTCTACTCTGTGCGACCTTGGTTTTACCTTTTAGTTCAAAAGCGTTGTATTTATTTCATGGATGAAATATTTACCGTATTTGGACAAGTGTCGAATCATTCTATTCGAATGGCTTGAGTACATAGAATTCGAATAATTCTATTCGAATTGTATGTACTCAAGCAAGCCTGGCAACACAAATGCAGAACCATTAGCTGTGTACCATTAGCTGTGCAGAGAAAGCTGGTTCCATCAAACTGTGGAGGACTAATATGACGACGCACAACCACAAAGGGCCTGCCATTCGCCGCCCTGTATCTCGTAAACTAGATAGCCTTTGGAGAGTCAATAGGCGCCCGCTAATGAGCTCTGCCTGCGAATCAGCCCGACGTATCCCGACCAAACATGACTCTGTAAACATGTCCCGGGTGCTGCGGAGCGATGTTGGAGATATACAACTTGAAAGGAATTTTTAGCGTAGTACTCATTCGCTGGCCACGTTATTAATATTTGAGCACGTAGGTACTGAAGGTATAAAATATAATAATCGAGTGTGAAGAAAGAATTCTTGTTACGGAAGAGAGATTTGAAATTTGCATATGAACAAATATGAGGACGGGAACAGCAGTGTGTGTGCATGTGAATTCAAGCTTTCATATCGCTTACTTGAGATGATTAGACAAAAATTGCGTGTTCGTGAATTCAAAGATTGAATTCAAAGATTGCGTGTTCGTGCAATCAAAGATTCAAATTCAAAGATTGTGCGTGAATTCATAGATTGCGTGTTCGTGAATTCAAGCTTTCATGTCACTTACATAAGACGAGACGACCAAGATTCAAATTCCACAGAGACAGAGAGCAAGAATTTCCTGTTGATCCGTACAGAGTCCATCGCGTCGGCAACGACGGCTCGGACTGCAAAGCTCGGATTTTTTTTTAAGCGGATGCGGTAACTTGTAATCGATTCGTTTACATGAACTATAAATATCGAAGGATTCTTGCAGTCCCGATAATGCAAGAGCAAGATTGTTAAGACTTAGAACCATGAAACTTTGTATTAAAAAACGAACTTACCAGTGCCAGAGCGTGAAGGGTGAAGATTCAATCTTCAATACGCTTTTCCTGATTTTCTATGACGTTCTTCTATCTATTAACAAGCTAATTAATACCATTATTATAAAATTCATTTGGTTTTATTTCGAAGCACACGCAATTGTCAGTTTTAACCTTTTTCTGCGTTGCAAAAGCTATTTATTCCAAATAATTTCGCAAGCTACGAAAAAATGGGAGTCTGAAGGAGCAAGGTCAGGAGAATAAGGTGAATGAGGAATTTTCTCCCAACTAAGTTCTTCGATATTTTTTGACGCGATTCTTGCTGTGTGGGGCCATCAAACTCAACTGGACGCCCGGTTCGAACTTCATCTTCGAGGCTAAAATCTCCATTTCTGAATTTCATAAGCCATCTTCTGCAAGTTCTTTCATTCACACATGCCTCTCCATAAACTGAGGGCATGTTTCTTGCGGCTTCGTCTACTGAGTTTCCTTTCTTTAACTCACATGCAATGTTCTACTCAGAGATTTAAAAAGTCTTTTATTTCTCCTTTCATCCCCTTTCACAACTTTTCTTTATCTTTCGTCGCATTTTCTTAAAGGCGGATTATAGAACGTTTCCTCATTTATTTGTTCAAATACATATGCGCTTATTCACATTATTTATACTTCTAACGATATGGTTGTCTAACTAACGACATTACCGTCGTTAGATATTTATACTTCTTATTATCTAATTTGATCTAGCATTATCATAGTTAGTTATCGTCGTTTCAGGAGAATGAGCGCAGGAATAACGAACTTTATTTTCTTGCGCTTTGGCTTCTTGTCCATCTCTGTAACATGCGCGGCCTGACCAGTTCCAGATAAGGCCTCGGAACTGCTCGCGTTGCTCACACGCATTCTCCGGAATAGCCTCGTTTCTCGGCTCCGACACCAAGAAAGGCACAAAACTGCGAAAGCGAAATGAAAAACTGCTTACCTCAGTGTACTCGCACGCGTCTTTCACGCACCGTAGGTTTGCAGTCATCAGAGGGAATGTAACAAATGGAAAGTATCGGAACGCCTGGTTCGCGTTGAGTTTAGCGAGAGCTGAACGCTCATTATTTAAACATTACGCTGTTCATTACTCAGTATCGTTTATCTCAGTCATCAGAGGGAATGTGACAAATGGAAAGAGTCGGAACGCCTAATTCGTTTTGAGCTCATGGACAGCTGAACGCTCATTATTTAAACGCTGGTATTTATTCTGTCGTTAACCTTCTCATTACTGAGTATCGTTGATTGTTCCATCGTATCTTGAGTTCTTTCTAGAGGATTAGTTCAGTCTATATATCACTTGCGTTACGTTTCATCCGGTAATTTGCTTTTCCAGGGGATCTTCAGGTCTATTGTGAGTTATTTCCTGAGAAGTTTGTTAGGCACTTCAGAAGAGATTCCTTCTCGGATGGCAGAAAGTTTGGGTTGTAAATATTTTTGACACCAGAATATTTATGATACCGGAACTATCTTCATGAAACCTTATTCACCCCAAAATATTCGTACGTTTGGGACATATTCGACTATGAGATATTTCTGACCCAAAAATTTTGTTGACATTGCGTACCAATAAACACAGGAAATCTCGACTAGTTGCGTCGCAACATTTCCGTCTTTTCCTAAAAATTCAGAGCAATCGAAGTAGTAACTTGGAATTGTGGATGTCATTTCAACTGCGGTGAGAGTTGGGCTGAAAACTTTTCAATGAAGAAGTTTCAAGATGCCTTCGCTTACTGGTGAAACCTGGTACGGGAACTTTGATATGAGAAGTTGAAATTTAAAACCCGTCTTGGAGTTGATAATCGGAGATGAACAGGAGTTGCGGGCACAATTCCGTATTGTGCAACAGTGACTTGATGTGAAGCTGGCAGAGCTCTTTTGGCCACAGCTGAGATTATTTTCCCGCTAATGATAGCAAATACTGCACGTGAACAAAACAATAAAAGTTCAACACTGGTAACAGCTGAGATTATTTTCCCGCTAATGATAGCAAATACTGCATGTGAGCAAAACAATCAAAGTTCAACACTGGTAACAGCTGAGATTATTTTCCCGCTAATGATAGCAAATACTGCATGTGAACAAAACAATCAAAGTTCAACACTGGCAACAGCTGAGATTATTTTCCCGCTAATGATAGCAAATACTGCATGTGAGCAAAACAATCAAAGTTCAACACTGGTAACAGCTGAGATTATTTTCCCGCTAATGATAGCAAATACTGCACGTGAACAAAACAATCAAAGTTCAACACTGGTAACAGCTGAGATTATTTTCCCGCTAATGATAGCAAATACTGCATGTGAACAAAACAATCAAAGTTCAACACTGGTAACAGCTGAGATTATTTTCCCGCTAATGATAGCAAATACTGCATGTGAACAAAACAATAAAAGTTCAACACTGGTAACAGCTGAGATTATTTTCCCGCTAATGATTGCAAATACTGCATGTGAGCAAAAAAATCAAAGTTCAACACTGGTAACAGCTGAGATTATTTTCCCGCTAATGATAGCAAATACTGCATGTGACCAAAACAATCAAAGTTCAACACTGGTAACAGCTGAGATTATTTTCCCGCTAATGATAGCAAATACTGCATGTGAACAAAACAATCAAAGTTCAACACTGGTAACAGCTGAGATTATTTTCCCGCTAATGATAGCAAATACTGCATGTGACCAAAACAATCAAAGTTCAACACTGGTAACAGCTGAGATTATTTTCCCGCTAATGATAGCAAATACTGCATGTGAACAAAACAATAAAAGTTCAACACTGGTAACAGCTGAGATTGTTTTTCCGCTAATGATTGCAAATACTTCATGTGAGCAAAACAATCAAAGTTCAACACACTGAATGCGAATCTTGAGATCTCGCCCACAGAATGTTATAAAACATTTACTTCCTAATTTGACAAAATCATTATCCATGAGTCCTAAATGCTATACAGAACGGTGTTCGAGCAAAAGAATATGACTTATTGTCATATTCTTTTCTCAGAGCCACACAGACAGAGCCATATTGTTACAAAATAGTCTGAAAGCAGTTGTAAGCTCGCCATTAACCAGAAGTTGCGAATTGTAAATTAAATTTTAAGATCTTTCTTCTATTTTGTATACCGGAATGGTGTTCCGTGATCCATTTTAATATAAGCGTGGTGATTTTTGGGCAATTGATAAATTTTTTGTGAAATGTACGTAGTTACGCACACTGAATTCACTTTGATTTTTTTTATTGGCACGACTACCCTAATGGTCTAATTTGCTTCAAAATTGTTTAAAACTAATGAAAAATTATATTTTCCCAAAAACATTGTTTCATGTCTAATTTGAGACAACAATAAAAATTAGCACAAGTGAAGAAATCTATCTTAGGGTAACAACATATTTCCACAGCACGATGCTGCTCATATCGAGTTTCAACAGTTTACCTTCTTGTTGCTGAGAAAATGTCAGTGCCAGAGTATAGCCGTGAACCGAATGAATTCACCAAAACGGTGATTCTTTTGCAAGAATACTAACCGATCGGCAGCTAGTATTCTTACATCAAAAGAGAGTGCTGACATTTCTATTTTTCACTGCAGCAATGACACTTTGGCAGCAATGACACTTTGGCAGCAATGACACTTTGGCAGCAATGACACTTTGGCAGCAATGACACATTGGCTCGTGCAGATGAAGTTCATGAGGAACTATACTTATTTGCTGTTTCAACATCCAGTAGATTCCCCTTTAAGTTGTGGACTATTCATTCGTGTGAATATCATGTTAATATGTTTTCCATGAACTGATGAAGCATTGAGTGGAAGCCCCCATATTGTAATTCTGTTGTCCTTAGCTAACGCAGACAGTGGTGGCTCAACAATACCGTGGGCATTGTGCGGACCGAGGCGGTTGTTTGTATTGTGTGGCCGGTGTTGACTGTGTGGGCTGTGTGAGTCGATTGTGGTTTATCGATAATGTTTTCTGTGTGAAATAGCTGTGTAGTCTGTGCAGGCTGTGCAGACCACACAGAGGTTGTAAACGGCCCATTATTTGTAACCTGTGTAAGCTGTGTAGCCCGTGTGGGCTGTGTAGCCCGTGTGGGCTGTGTAGCCCGTGTGGGTTGTGTAGCCTGTGTGGGCTGTGTAGCCCGTGTGGGCTGTGTAGCCCGTGTGGGTTGTGTAGACTGTGTGGGCTGTGTAGACCGTGTGGGCTGTGTAGCCCGTGTGGGCTGTGTAGCCCGTGTGGGCTGTGTAGCCCTTGTGGGCTGTGTAGACGGTGTGGGCTGTGTAGCCCGTGTGGGCTGTGTAGCCCGTGTGGGCTGTGTAGCCCGTGTGGGCTGTGTAGCCCGTGTGGGTTGTGTAGCCCGTGTGGGCTGTGTAGCCCGTGTGGGCTGTGTAGCCCGTGTGAGCTGTGTAGCCCGTGTGGGCTGTGTAGCCCTTGTGGGGTGTGTAGACCCTGTGGGCTGTGTAGCCCGTGTGGGCTGTGTAGACCGTGTGGGCTGTGTAGCCCGTGTGGGCTGTGTAGCCCGTGTGGGCTGTGTAGCCCGTGTGGGTTGTGTAGACCGTGTGGGTTGTGTAGACCGTGTGGGCTGTGTAGCCCGTGTGGGCTGTATTGACCGTGTGGGCTGTATTGACCGTGTGGGCTGTGTAGCCCGTGTGGGCATGGCCCAACAACCCAGGCTGGAGTTTGGGCGGTAATGGGGGCGGATCAGCCACAGACGTGCCGCTGAATACAAAATAGGTTCGTGCAGCAACCTCGCAAAATTGGATTGGGTGTGGACCATTTATCGTGAAGTACTTGGAGTACTTCACTGTGGAGTATTTACTGTGAAGTATCTTCTATGAAGTATTTACTGTGAAGTATTCACTGTGAAGTATTTACTGTGAAGTATTTACTGTGAAGTATTTACTGTGAAGTACTTACTGTGAAGTATTTACTGTGAAGTATTTACTGTGAAGTATTTACTGTGCAGTATTTACTGTAAAGTATTTACTGTGAAGTATTTACTGTGAAGTATTTACTGTGAAGTATTTACTGTGAAGTATTTACTGTGAAGTATTCACTGTGAAGTATTTACTGTGAAGTATTTACTGTGAAGTATTTACTGTGAAGTATTTAAATTGAATTACGGGTGTGTGTGAGTGTGTGTGTGCGTCTCAGAGACGCGAATAGCTAGGGGAAATTTCCAAAAGTACTTGATATATAATGTGATGTGTGAATGTTTATGATGCGTTTTCGCCGAACGTGAAAATTAAGAATGAAGGATGAGGGTCTTCAAGAATACAGGATTAATTACTTTTCAGCCACTTACTATGTGGCAATTTGGGTTATTATGTATCCATCTCATTCAACTTTCCGACCGGATTTTCACGGAGATGTTTAATTTTTCAAAAAGCTTCTTTTAGCTCAGTGTCTCCATTGTGTAATGCATGTCGTAACGACAAAAAATCGTACGCTTAATATTTACTTTCAATTATTCGTTGGTAACTTTTACTGGACATCATCACTTTGCATAATAAATAATAATAACTAATTTCATGTTCATACCTGAGGAGTAATAGTTGAGGTAATTCCTCGTACGTGACTATACGTAAAGTGGCCGTGCAATTTTGATAGTCGTTATAAATTACACACAATTTAAATAATTCATTTACCACAAGCGATACAGCAGTAGATTGTATCTTAATTATATTTTTCCTTTTGAATAATCTTTCTTCTCATCGGAGGATCAATCGAAACGGTAGCGGCCACCGGCAAAAGTGGATATTATTTTACTTCAACGAGAATCAGTAATTTAAGTTCAGTACAATTGACACACTTGAGTGCAGCTACTTGTTTGCTGAAATAGAGGACTGATAGTTGGCTTCAAATATTGAAAGGAGAGGAGTAACGCCTTCATAATTCCTCTCACGTGACTATCCGTTAAATGGTCGTATAATTCTGACAGTCGTACTGAATCTGCTGAAATAGAGGACTGATAGTTTGCTTCAAATATTGAAAGGAAGCATCATCTCGTTGGAGCTACCCTGTATTATGCACGACCGCTCGCCAGGTCACCAGCTGCCGACCTTATCAGAAAAGGTTGCAGCCGATAACGAAACTTTGGTCGAACCGTGGCATGTCGGAGAGAGGGTCCCCGCCGCGGTCGCTCCAAAACTTTAGAACTTGCAATAAAACTGGATGGCGTACATCGAAAAGAAAGAAAAGAAAAGTAGTTTATTTCCGAAATAGTTTATAAGAAAACAGTTTATTTCCAATAAAGTTGATACCTGAAATCGAAGTAACGAGAAGTATCGGCCCAAAGTTTGCCTTATGCTGTGACTTGAGTTTTGTTTATTGTTCACGAGTTTTACTACTTTTACTGGTGTTGTGTAGTTCAAGAATGAAACCATTAGATTGTGTTTGGATGGACTGATGGTAATCTTCACTTTATGCTGAGCCACTTTTATTAGTTTCTCATTAAATTCACAATGATTCTCCTAAATTCACCGATTAAGTTCAATTTATAGATTTTTAAGGAGAAAGGCTTGAAGTAGGAGGAGCATCAAAAAATCCTCCTCTTCCATCAAAAGAGATTTTAATGGAATCATTGTGAGGGGAAATAATATAAATAAATAAAATGAATAGAATTACAGAAACCGATTATGAAAAGCAATCCTAATTAAAACAACACGAATGAAATAAACCAGGAAAAATGGTATGCAAAATAAAAATGATGATGATAAGTATAAATGGAGCAATAGCAATTACAAGAGGCAGGGTCGGAGAGAAATACAATAATAGTTACAATAACATGAACGAAGTAAATTAGGACAGAATGGCACGCAAAATAACAATAATAATGATAAGTACAAATGGGGCGATAGCAATTACGAGTGACAGGAACGGAGAGGAGAGATCAACAAGACAGAGAGCGTGAGAGGCCCGAGACTTCAAAAGTTGAGACTTTTGGGCTCGGGGCCGACGTGTTTTTTGGCCCTGGATTTAGGGGCCCGAATATTTTTGGGCCTTGCATTTTGAGTTCGAGGCTTTGCTCTTTTAGTCCCAGTTTTCATAGCCTCTCAATCTTGAATATTGGTCTCGCACGAAAAATGAGCGCCGTCCCGAGTCTCGGACAACATGTTTGGTGGTTCTCGGTGTGCGTCTCGCGATCAACACACTCAGTGTTGATGCCTAAATTACAGCTGTGAGTACTTCACCAGATGTTTGAGCGGATGGCAAGCGGTTTTACAGCTGTTGTTATTAACTCGAAAAATCGAGTTTTGTTTATTCTGTAACTATTTTACCTGCCTCGAAATACTGTTTAAAGAAAAAAAATGTTCATTCCATTTTTTGCTCTTACCATATAATCTTGTGTTAGATAACCTTCTTTATTCCCTTCACCAATGCCCTAACGTAGGTTATGTACGTCAAATTCTAGTAGTAACAGGGCTTTCTTCACTTGGGGAAGGTCCTGAGTTCAAACTCAGCGAAGGGACGATGTTTTTCCATTGGAAAGTTGAAATCAGTCACAACTGATCACGCGATCTGAGGGCTTCGTCCAGTTCTAAACGTTTTAAAACCCAAGATACTCACTAATAATTTTTACTAAAAGAACACTCAATTTTAAAATTCTACAACTCTCAGTCTCTAAAAGGCAACGTTTCGATGCTTCGAACATCATCACCAGAGGTGCAAAATACAGAAGAACATTTAGCCACATTGATATTAACAAATGTAAATCCAAAACTTGAGCTACACCAGACTGAATACAAGGAAGTGACTATGGCGTTGTTATAATCCTAACTTAAGTTGAATACGACATGCATTAGCATCATTGATGTAATTTTTTTTGGTAGAGGTTGCGGCGGCGCTACTACAATGTGTTGCAGAGAATGTGGGTATTTTTTTTCCTGGCAGAGGATACAATTTTTTCCCGGCGGCTACAGCAATGTGTTGCAGAGAATGTTGGTTCACCCAGAGCCTCTTTGTTGCCTTCTGATAATAGTGATCACATGTTGCTGTTGACCTCACGGTAATTGTTTCTCATAAGTTCATGTTTATTATTTGCATAATGTACCGTTAATCAGTGTGTTGGTCTACTTATTGATCATCAGTGTACTGCTTTACTTATTTTTAATCAGTGTTATAGTATAACTTATAGTTTAATCAGCAATGACAAGTGGACGTATTGATGAAATTTGCGGTCATAAATCGACGATGGAGGAAGAAAGTTTTGGTGACTCAGATCACGATGACTCAAACTTGGACAATTACTGTGACATTGACTACAGCCATTCTCTTTCGATCAAATTTTTTAAATGGTCCCTCGCTTATAATAACGACAAGCAGCACCAAAATGGTATCATCTTTGACCTGCTGATCCTACGGTCGTTCAAGCTAATATTCTTAACAGTCGCTTCTCGATTCATACAACATATTACGCAAAATTCCCAAACCTCAACTTACACCGAAAACAATTAGTTGCCGTTTTTAAACTTATACGTTGCAGGACTTTGTTGTGAATAACTGGAACAAATATCACTAACTTTTTTCTTACAGGTTGTGCTTTGCGTTACAATATGCACTACTCAAAGACCGACTGCGCATGTGAAATTTTTAGGCCAGTAGGCGTTTGGTGCATCCTGGAAGTTTTCTGAAAACCAAGGTTAATATTTTGTTTTCCCGCATCCGTACGATAAATTTCCGTAGCAACTAAGTTGGAGGTCATGAGGCAATGGAGTACCTAGTCTGACTTTTCCACCGCCTGCATGCATGTTTTTCGTCGCTTAAGCGATTAAATCGCTTAGGGGCCGAAAAACATCCATGCAGGCGGCGAAAAAGTTGAACTGGGTAGGATTGAGTGACGTTATTGGCCACGCGCAGCACCTATACTGGCCATTAACACTATCACACAGTCGTTGTATTTACTCCTCAGCAAGACACAACTCAATAACGGCTTGTGTTACAAAACATTTCCGAAAATATTGAGCTCATGCTCAAAATATGGATGGGCCCAAAGGGAAACGTTCATTGTGCAATAAATGTTCGCATTTAACAAGTGAATAAATAATACACTGAAATTAACAACTGAAAAACGAAAAGCCGATACTGGACGATAAAAAAATTCGCTTAAAATGCCTTTCGCCAATATCAGCCATTACTTGATCTCGATCAAAGATAATGAAATTCAGACAAGCATATTGTAACAGAACGACGAATTAAGTCCGCTCAATCCTACAGCGCGATGGAATCTTACAATGACGCATTGAATCAATTTAGTGTAGATGCGTGGAACAGAAAATGGATGCAAGTCTTTGCAAGCCAGAGACGTCGGCTGCATACCCAGCATTCTGTCGACAGTTTAGCGCAGCGTGAGCCAGGACTTGCCGGGCTGTCGAAAAATGGTCCAGCAGAAGCGGTCTAAAGCGCTCAGCTGCAATGCCAGAATGTGAGCGGGAATTGCTGGTATGTCACCGACAAGATTCTGGATTGAGGCTTGCTAACGCGGGCTGAGGTCGGTTTCAGCAGTGCAAGAGACTTAAATTACCGAACCATAAAAGCATTGTTTGATATTTGGAATACTTATAGAGTGCGAGCATGTTTTTTGAGGATGTATGACTTTTTTTATCATCATTAAATATGTGGTGCTTCTATTCGGTTGCAATTGATATTTGTCTACAGATTCTTCATTTTTGACATGAATAACGACAAAATTTTACGGAACATCTCCAATGATAAATTTTTCAGAACGCGTATAGTTGATTATTCAGGATATGGTTTCAAATAACAACATGCGTGAGAAAAATAAAGCGAGCATGAGCAAAAAATGTTAACGCTTCACTCAAGGAGGGTAGAAAGAGACTGTTTGGCAGAGATGTGGAGTACAGCTTTTCAATGACGAAACTCTTTTTAAAAAAGACCATAAAAAAGAAATATATTAGTCTACGACAATATAAAATTTAATTATAATCAATTGTGTACTTCATGCGTATTTCGGCAATGTTGTGTGGTGCATTTCTTCATCACTTATAACATTGCTCGGCTTATCAGAGAGCCCTCAGAGCTCAGAAGTCAACCAATCAAGTCACTGAGAATACAAATAGGGCTCAACTAAGTCGGAGGCAGATATCTTCGCATGGTGTAACTAATCCTGGTGTAACGCATGAAAGCCTGATATCATTAATCCTGATGTACGCATTAAAGCCTGATTTCATTAATCCTGATATCCGCATTACACCCTTATATCTTTTATCCTGACATCCGCATTAAACCCTGATATCGTTAATCCTGATATACGCATTAAACCCTGATATCATTAATCCTGATGTACGCATTAAACCCTGATATCATTAATCCTGATATACGGATTAAACCCTGATATCATTAATCCTGATGTACGCATTAAACCCTGTTATAATTAATCCTGATATACGCATCAAATGTCGCTAAAACTAGCAGTCGTGTTTTTTTCCTGTGGCGCCATATTAATGACTTCAGTCAGCAGTCAGGTTCGTGAGCTGCCATGTGAGGACAGGTTTGTGCATGCTACATTATACAGTATACTGTGCCTCCTTAATGGAGCATACCTGCATTTGATGGAGAATGGCTGCTCTTGATGGAGAATGGCTGCTCTTGATGGAGGATGGCTGCTCTTGATGGAATATCTACCCTTGACTGGAATACGTCATTCACTGATGACAAATTGGCAGTATTTCCGGCAACCCTCGAATGCTCCGTAACTCACTCATGCTCTTCGGACTCTCCACTTTTCACATCAAACTAAATATTTCAGTACAGGCATTGCCAGTAACGCACAAATACTCCTTTTTCCTACTTACAAATGCGAGTGAGCGTGAAATATTGATCAACCGACCAGCCAAGCGAAGCTAGAGGTCGTCGTACCGACGAGAATTTGAAGTCTCGAGTTGTGAAGCTGCTGAGAAATAGGAAGGTTACCTCCATCTCCGACCTTTTCTCTTCTAACTCATGGAGCATGTAGCCGTATTTCTTGTTTATAAATCTGTAATAATATGCATTTATAGCATCAAAGATTGTTATTGAGGTATTTGTAATGCTTGTCAAATAGATATGGTTGGTCGTTGCATTTTTGATGGTACGAGTGCCACTGTTCGTGTCATCTGGATTAAATTTTTCTTTCACAGGTTTCGAAACTTAATTATGTAAACTGCCATAGTGAACTCTCACTGCGGTGTAGAAATATTAGTATGCGATTGCTGGTGCTCGAGAAGGATGCTTAGAAGCAGCAATATAGTGAACACCCAAATATATTATAGAACTTGATGGAAATATTCATTAAACTCTGAAAAGAGCCCTGATTCACTGAATTTTGAACCTTTAGCGCAAAGCAAAAAATTAAATTCGATCAAGTTTTGTTCTCGTTGGTTCACGGATGAAATTTAGATATTCCTAATTTGATGGCTAATAAAAACGCGGTTCGTGTCTTCAGACGACTCTAAAGATTAAGTGAGTTTCGCGGGCTCAGGCTCTAAAAGTTCGTAACGGCTTCAAAAGTACGTGTCCCAGACTTCAAAAGTACCTAAAAGGCACAAAAAATATTGCGTCAAAAGATTCTAAAGGTCATTGAAGGTCACGAAAGTACCGCGGCATTGTATCCCGGCCTCAGACTCCAGATATTTCCAGTGGTCATGATAGTATCCCGGCCTCAGACTCCAGATATTTCCAGTGGTCACGATAGTATCCCGGCTTCAGACTCCAGATATCTCTGATGATCACGATATTATCCCGGCTTCAGACTCAAGATATCTCCGATGGTCACGATAGTATCCCGGCTTCAGACTCAAGATATCTCCGATGGTCACGATAGTATCCCGGCATCAGACTCCAGATACCTTTAACGACCACGATAGTATCGTGGCTTCAGACTCCAGAATAACCACAAAAGCAGGTCATGAGAATACTGCAATCCTACATAACCTTCAATAGCCTCAAAGGCCACCCAAATTCTTCTCCCTCCAAAGTCTAAACAGTTCCCAAAGACCAGAAAATACTTGAAACAATTCTCATTAATCGCTCTTTCTAAAACTGCCAAGTTCTCATTTCGAGTTCTCCATTTTTAAGCCCGTTGCTCGAGAACGCAATGCGCTGCAGCGTCTCCTGGTATCTTGCCTTGATTTTGGACCCATTGTCTCTTTGATCCAAGATGTCATTTCCTCCTATACCATTTTGTTCTCCCGTTCTGTCCCTCAACTTACGCGTCCATTCATTCACGCATAAGCTGATAACTGGATGGTGAAGGCGATTACTTATCAAAATATTTAGCAAGTTTTCTAAACGTTAGCAGCTTCCGAGTAACACAATTCTAGGAATTTGGATCATTCCATTTTCGGGTGGTAAGAGAGCCGGGGTGTAGCCAGTGTGGAGGATGAGGCGAAAGAGCAGAGGGTAGCTTCTGGGTGATCTTATTCGAATAATACCGATTGAACCCAGGGCTGCGGTATTAGTTTTCTTCCAGGCGATATTCTTAATTAAATTTTGTGTTCGTTCGGATAAAATTTGGTCATTAAATCCTGATACTTCCGTTGAGTTACCAGGTGCTGGGCGATTTTTGTGGCCAGATTTCATTTCCGGAAATGCAAAATTTAAGAATGTTGTCCCGAAAAAACACTAGTATAGCAAGTACGAATCAACCTCAGCGCAGCGAGTACCTGTGATATGTCTGTTAAAAAAAATCATGAACGATGAGCAGGTACACTATTGTATCCCCTTTAAGGAGAAATGTATACAATAGAAATTTAAATTACATTGTATGTCCTTTACTGCCTCTATGATGACCGTCTGAATGTGTTGTGATCGAGTTTTTCTTGACTTACCGGAGGAGGAAAACAGAAAAAGAGGCAGCTTGCTGTCACCGGGTGTAGGTGGGACGCGGAACTGAACATGTGAATTACAGCTCAGTAGGTCACTTACCTTAATTTGTAGCCGTGAACATGACTCGTTTCTATTCATCTTGAAATTTTCGTTTCCAACTTCTTAACTCTACGAAATAGTTCTAGTTCTTCACTTGTTTAAATAATTCGAAGATATTATGTATTTAATTATTATTGATAATTAATACTAATATTAAATAATTGATCAAATAATTAGTTAATAATAAATTTATGACGTGATGGACTTGAACTTTATCTTGAAAGAATACATTCTTTCACCTCTGTCTGTAAATTAGTTGAGATTGGACAAGCACATAAGTTTTATCTAAAAATTTCATATTCCAAAAGCAGAAAGATGTTGTTCTGGTCTTAGGAATAGGTTCAAAATTAAGGCTTCGAAAGCATTTTTTAAAACACGGTCCTCTGCGTCATAAGACCGCCTTGCAAACGAATATATCATGTCAACGAGAAGAAATTAAGCAAACGTTAGACGCCAATTCCGGATTAACAAAGTCACGATCTCTCTGCATTTATCAAACCTACGAAAACAAAACAATATCCATTGAAAATAATGAGGCTTTGCTTTACGCGAATGAGATTTTCGATGGAAATGGGGTATTTTCGATAGATGAAATGGGATGATTTTTGGGAAATCGCACTCCTAAGAGGAAAACGAAAGCCAACGTAGCTTAGAATATTATGATAGAGACAAGCGTTTCGGATTATAAAAAATCATCTGCTGTGCTCTGGAAAACTCTAAATCAAATCGCTTAGAATTTATAAACTATTTTCCATTTCTGAATAAACTGGAAATCAAACACTGAAATTAAAAAGACAATAACAAAATAAAGACGTTGGAAATGTTTACAAGCAATGGAAAGTTTCATTGCAGAGTCGTATTCATTAATTTACGGACGGTTTTTTGCGTTCTTGTAATGTTTTTTTTTCTCATAAAATTGTTCTCTTTCGAAGTATTGCATTATTCATTGCAGAATTGTGTTGATTGTGGCAGTATAGTTATTTTTCTACTGCTATTGTTTTGTTTCATACAATGTTGCGTAATTTGTCTCTGCATTAAGTTGCGGCCAAGTCTAAATTTTTCGCCGGGGCATGCAAGTTTTTCGCCGCGCAAGTAATTAAATCGCTTGGGCGGCGAAAACAATGCATGCTCCGGTGAAAAAGTTAGACTGGGTATGCACGCTTTCTGTTTTTTTGAAAATGCCGTAAATATTCTGTTTGTGAATATTTACGAACTCCCACGCTTCAGATGTACGCCTCCGCAATATTTTTTAGCTATGTATCTTGTTTTGATATTCTTTGAAGTTCACGTTTGTTTTTAAAATGTTTTTTAACCACCCGCATGAAGATATTAGTATTTTTAGAACAAATCCTCAATTTCACATCGTCTAGATATTTCTCCGATTTCATTTTACCAGAACACCCGAGGTATCTATCGCTCATTCCATGTTCCCATATCCCAACTCGTCTTCCATTCTTGCGTCGCTCGACCTTTACGACACAATATCCATTCCCCGTAACCCCATAACTCCTCCCCGTAACCCCGTAACTCCTCCCCGCGCCCGAACGCCCAGGTGGCGCCCGTAAAACAGCGGCGGGCTCTGGAAATGTTGCAAAACTCGTCACGATCGCCCGGGCGCCGTCGTACACATCAGGCAGCGCTCCCGCCATCCTCCGCATTATGCTTTGCCAGGTCTACTGCAGAGTAGGGTGAGGCCTCGTGATAGGTGGGATATTTTTGGCATCCGTATTATGCTTCGTCCATCCTCCGTATTATGCTTCCTCCATCCTCCGTATTATGCTTCGTCCATCCTCTGTATTATGCTTCGTCCATCCTCAGTATTATGCTTCGTCCCGAGTGCCAGGTATACTACCAAGTAGGGTGAGGTGTGATGGCTGCGATATTTTTGGCAGCCGTATTATGGTTCGTCCATCCTCCGTGTTATGCTTAGTCCATCCTCCGTATTATGCTTCGTCTGTATTATACTTCCATTCTCCGCATTTTGCTTCGTATTATGCTTCCATCTGTATTATGCTTCCATCCGTATTATGATTCGTATTATGCTGCCATCCTCCGTATTATGCTTCGCCCCGAGTGCCAGGTCTGCTGCTAAGTAGCGTAAGGCCTCGTGATGGCTGGGATATTTTTGGCAACCTTCAATCATGTGTTTCGACTGGTGACATAGGTATTACGATACTCATGTGTGTGTACCAACTAAGGATCCTTTGTTTAAGATATTTTAGGAAAACAATGCTGAAAATTTTGTACCTTCTTTATGGGTAATAAACTTTTTTTCTTGCGACGCGAAGTAACGTAGAATGGAGGCCGTTATGACCTTGCACTTTACTTTGCAGGTGCCGCAGCTACCGAGTCTCGCGCGAGATCATTTTCTTTATGGTGTTACTGAGCTCTAAAGAGCATCCAACACCATCGTATAGGAGATTAGGTGATGAATTTGCTCTAAGTCAAAGAAAAATGTCATGAAACTTTGGGATCAATTTATATAAAAGCAAGTGATCAGGAGTGTAAAAAACTCATTTTTATGGGGTATATACAAATAGAGAATGATCATTTAAAGTTTTTGATCTGATCCGTTCTTGAGTGCTAGAAACGAAGTCGTGCAAAAAATTGCCGGTGTTTGCGTGAAAGAAAGGCCGTGAGAAATAAAAAAATTCAACCTCTCTAAGCTTAATGAGGACTGGCCTGTATCACAGATACGCTCATCACAAACTGCAGGCTGGCTTTGGACAGACGGAAGCGGCTCTTATTATAGTATAGATAGATTATTTCTTCTATCGAATAAGTGACAGAACTTCATCCTACTGAGCGCATTTCAAGTAAAGAGTAATCTAAGTAACTCTAAAATTGCTCAGAAGCAACTGCCCTGTAACTTATCTGGAGTTGGTCGATGCCATTTCTTTCTCTGCCCAAAAAGTTTCAACTTTCGAAGGGCTTACAAAATCAAATGTGATTACTTCTGAATTTTTACTACACAAACTAACTCCAGTATTTTCTGTAAGAAGCTAATCAGTATGAGGGTAATACCATGCGTGAAAAAATTCATTGTACGCTTATCAATGCAAGGCAACACCGATTAAGACAAATAACTTACACGTAAAATTGTTCGACGCGGCTCAAATCATGAATTTCCCCGCACGCATCGGAATGGCAAACCGAGATTTATTATTACTTTATTTTTTATTACTGTAATAAAAACGATAGCACGTCACTGTGACGAACGTCTGAAAACCATCTTGCATAAATGAAATTGAAACAGCGGTTGATATTCAAGCAAACGAGGGCTCGTTTGAAGAACAGATCTGCGGTGTATTGATCCCCTCTGATGCGTCGACATGAAGGAGCCTGTGAAGAAAGGATTTGTGTGCAGTTTGGATGTACATTGATCTCTTTACTGCCTCATTGATGCCCTCGTGAAATCTTAGAGAGAGCGAGTGCAGAATGACTAAAAATAACCCATATAAAGTTTAACACATTTAGAAAACGAATACATTCTACGGAAGATGAACTGTTATTTTTAGGTTTTCTGACATTTTGATATGCCTTTACATGTATTTTCAAAACGATTGTGCTTGATATTTGTAGGTTTTTAAAACGGCATATAAATGTAATAAAATTTTCAGCTGTTTTGGCAAATTGAACGCCAGTTCGTTCGTTCAGTGCACCCTAGATGAAGGTCTCAGACTCAGTACGGCGATGTAAGAAACTTGGTCACGATCATGATCATCCTGAACGAGGTAAAAAGCGAACCGTCACTACGTCCAAAAACCGGCAAGTTCATCAAAAATGAAATTAATGAAATTTGAGGGCTTCCATGAAAACAAACTATATTTCGCCATCAAAACCGGAATCAATCGTAAATCTGGTCGATTATTGTTTGAAAAGGGACTTGGTCTCAAGCCCTTCGAGCTAAAGAAATTTAACTTTTAACGGATGGCAATAAGAGTGTGAGACCTCATCCGACGCCATCAACTCAAGTTTATATAGGGCCGCAGGTCAGCAATGGGAGCGAATCCTCTTCAGGGATGAGAAGTTGGCCACCGAGGAACAAGCTTACAGTCGCCAAAACGAAAGTAGTTGCTCCACTACACTTCCCAGCAGTTCTGCAATAACTGTCGAGCACCGTCAAAATACCCCCTCAATCTGAGATAGGGGAGGAATTTAAAGAAGCGGTAGAGTTTTCCTTCTTTTCATCGATCAAGTCAAAATCAATAAGAAGTGTACCGTCGGACATTCTCGAGGCCGCAATGTTTTTAGCTTGCTGAGCAGCATTTCAGGGACGCAGAACAAGCGTTTCAGCAGGTCCATAACGCGGAAATGAAAGGCTGATGCAAGGCCTATTGTCTGGATTTTGTCACGTGTACGGAATGGCCGCCCCACCCGCCGGATCTCAATTTCAATGCACTACAGAGAGTGGTTAGTTTTGGGAGCCAGTGCGTGTGCGTTGGCTCCCGAAATAACAGTTTGCGAATGCTCTGGATATCCACACAATAAAAGTTTGAGTCCCTGAAGCAATCGTTGCGCCGAGAGTTGGTTCGTCTATCGCGAAAAGACTTCGGCTGAGAATTTCATTCCATGGGAGAAGCTTGGTAGCGCCGCACAAGGATGCCTCTTTGAAACCTGCTGAATGCACTATTACCTAAAAAGTATTTGATGGTTCTCCATGTGTGCTTTTGCTAAACTTTAGTTATTTAAAAAAATTTTGAGAAAAGTTTGTATGAGCTATATCTTGTCAGCCTTAGGAAAAACATAACACTCACCTGCTCCATGATAGTTTTGAGCGTTTTCCCAACAGACAAATTGTTTATATGAGATTAAGATACTGCACGATTCCCATTACGTTCGAAAGTTTTGATACTTCCATCCAAATGAAAACTAAGAAGAGGATTGAAGCCTTTGCAAAATAAAATCCATTGGTCATTAATAATTTAGAATTTGAATCCGAAGCTATAGGACCTCTTTTCAAACGCCACTACGGATAAATAATGTCTTTGTTTTGTCAAGATTTGCTCCTAGAGAAAGACGTTGAGCAACAACACACTATGAGATTGTGTCACGGCTCTGAGTTTTCACGGCAACGGCATTCAAATTAATTTCCATATTCGAGGCTATTTCAATGTTAGCCAAGGTTATCACAATAATAATCTTGAACATCGGAATTTTTCCATAGATACCATTTAATTCTGATAGGCACTTCGTAAACAAGCAACTTGGGGCACTACGTGAAGTTCGAACTTATAATGAATTAAATCTACTCTTCAAGAAAATGGAATTTATCGCAAAGGAAAATCTAAAGCATATTTGCGTTTAACCAAAGTGGCTCACTTGCAAAAATTAGAATAACACTGATCTACGCATCACCTACACGTACAGAGTGGAGGTATGGAAGATCGACGGTGATGAAGATTATATATCGGTTAGATAAAACAAAATTATTGGCGAAAAGTGGGGTCTGAATTTAAGGAACCAATCGAACTGATCACGCACGCATTCTTTCACCTTAAATTCGAGTACTTGCATTAGTAAATTAACAGCTTAAAATGCATTTCTTGTGACAATGAGTGATCGATAATAGTCAAGTACGGCCAATTCGAGAGTCATTCCACACTACGTTGTATTTTAGATACTCAAAATCTTGCCAATTATATTTTGATGCTTCCACAGAGAGCAGACGTTTGCGATAGTCATGAAGCCCAAAATGACTCCTAAGATGAGCAAACGTACGAAAACGCACGAAACGAGTCCAAGGAAGCAAAAACTAGTCTCTTATGATGCTGGAAATCGTACCATTTCGACGTAGAGTGTTGAAGCATCATTCAGGTAGGCCAGGTACAGCTGATATTTTTAGTTCATGTTGTCTCTATTCCGCTCAAAATCCTGCCAATTATACAGATAGAGCAAGTACAGCTGATGTTTCTACTGCACGTTGTCTCCATTCCGCTCAAAATCCTGCCAATTATACAGATAGAGCAAGTACAGCTGATGTTCCTACTGCACGTTGTCTCCATTCCACTCAAAATCCTGCCAATTATACAGATATAGCAAGTACAGCTGATGTTCCTACTGCACGTTGTCTCCATTCCACTCTAAATCCTGCCAATTATACAGATAGAGCAAGTACAGCTGATGTTCCTACTGCACGTTGTCTCCATTCCGCTCAAAATCCTGCCAATTATACAGATAGAGCAAGTACAGCTGATGTTCCTACTGCATGTTGTCTCCATTCCACTCTAAATCCTGCCAATTATACAGATAGCGAGTACAGCTGATATTCCTACTGCATGTTGTCTCCATTCCACTCTAAATCCTGTCAATTATCGCTCGATGTTCACCTATCAGAAGTACAGGTGATGCGCATGTCGTCCTCCAGCAGTGAGCTCCGTCATAGCAGACACGTCTTGCGACGGTCGGTGGTAGACTTCAAACGACTTCACCCTTTGATGTATTCCCGCTGCAGGTGTCTTTCGAGACGCCTCCAGATGCCGGCAGATGCAAACTTTCTGAGACGTAAACGAAATATTCTGTTTCGAACATTTGCGCGTGTTCAAAATCTGAATTGAGTTAGTTATGGTAAAATATGCCGTCGAATTGAGCTGCAGCTAACAACAACGCAATGAGAATCATGGGTTTCCTTTGATCGTGTGCTCGGTAAATTTCAAAGGGAGATTACGAGTCTTCCCCTGTGAGTAAGTCGAGTACAGAAAGACGAATTCATAAGCTTTCGAGGGCACAAATCTTGATTGACATCCTGCGCATATACCGCACCCAAAAATTATATCCGGAATATTTTTCAGCAGTTGTATTAACTGTAATGTAAGTTTGCCAACGCATCGGCATGTTCTTCAAGAGCAAATTTAAAATAGTAAAATCGAAGTACCGAAAATTATTGCCAGAAATGCCGATTCTTTACGAGATGTTGCAGCGAAATACCTTCATTCCGGACCTGTGAAGTCGTATTTCTAAAAAGTAGCGGGCTATTTTTTGTCATTTTCAAGCTAAGAATTCTGATCAGACTGTGGTGGCTCAGGCATTTCCGACTGCAGGAACTATGGGCCGTCAAGTCAGCTTGAGACCAAATTCTAACCCGTTTACCTCACAGTAGGCAGCGTTAAGTTCTTGAAAACAGCTTTACCCAACTACGAGCTGCAGCGCATAGCACGTATTCAAATTAATTCAAAAGAATTAAACTCGCGTCATGCTGTAAACTGCAGCCACGTACATTGTTTAACGCTTTGACTGCGACGTGAGCCACCGGAGGGAATTGGTACATAGAGGGAATTCTCATAATGCTGCTGACCGACCAGCAGTCACAAATTCAATTTCCATGAATACTTGATCAAAACTAAATGAAGGTGTGATCCAGTTAATCTTTGCTATTTTTAACATTGTTTACAACAATTGGCTTTGAATTTGAGTTGAATATTGAACTTTAGTTATACCCGTCGCAGTCAAACTGTTTAAAATTTCGGCACCAGGCTGGACGCGATTTCATCCACCCCATAATACACGTGCTGCTTACACGTGGTGATGGAAGAAAGGATCGAGTTTGCCATGCAGCGCTTATTCATGTTAGTACCTGAATTTCTCAGTTATGTAACAGTCGATGGCAATGCTGGATATCAATTTATATTATCTCTAAAGCAGTCCAGTTTCACTTGAAAGCCGCCATTTATCCTTGTAATTTGAGAGTTAAATTTTCCTACCCAGTTTCAGGAAAGAACATAGCACTTCATGTAAAGCCATGAGTACCATAGCCACCCACCAAAGGTGATATCTGTTAAATTATAACGAACGTAAATTCTGAGTACGACATCAAACAATTCCTTTCAAAATAACGTTCAAATGAAATACGTAAGGCTTTAATTCAACAAGCAATGTTACCTAATTTATTTCAATTGTTAAAGTTCTAATCGTACCCGAATCTAAATTTCCCATGTCAAAAGCACAGGGAGTTCGTGAATCAAATCTCGAGAATGCAGATTTACACCAGAAGTTCGGCGGCGACAAACTTCAGAGTTGTGAGATGTTCAGCAATTGATTTCCTCAGTTCTTGAACAAAGAAGATCGCTGTCATTTGATCGCTCCGTCAGATCTGTGCCCGATTTGTGACAACTTTGGCTGCAATTGGTCTGCGCCCTCTCGTTGCAACGCCCAGTTTAACTGGAAGGCTCGCATAGTTTCGAAGCCTGTGGCGCGGCCTTCAAAGGCATCGTCCGCCCTTTGAAGACAGCCCTGGCCATGTGTAATGGAGGCGATCTTCCAAGCCTTCCTTCAAAGATCTATTTCTCCCAGTCTGCATGCGCTTTAGGCTTGGTTGCCTTTTGAGCTCGAGTGTAAATGGCTTCTTGTTTAGATTGTATCAAGCTATTGTACCTGACTGCATTTGATGATGGAAAATTTTTTATCGTAACTTTTGACTATCTAGCTTTAATTACACTAGATTTGAGATAACGGAGGGTCTGAAAGCTATAGATTTATGAAAATTATGCTTGCTATTGTCGGAGTTTCTGTCTTCGGCCGGATTTCAACTGCGGCTGTTGGTATAATCGTTAAAGTTCCTTAAGATTTGTGTCAAAATCTTTATTTGTGTCAAAATCTTGTGTCAAAATCTTTATGACTTCGAGTGAACGTAAAAGTAGTACTGTAGCGAGTGTTTCAAAGACGAGGGCTTAACAACCTTGACTTTCTGTAATTGGTCGTTATTTCCGACAATTTCTGAAAACTATAAATTTTCAATTTCATTTCTCTCATGGCACTGGCTTCTTCACCATTCATGTTTTGCCTCCTCCACATATGTGAGTTCACGGTTTGAAATTTTTAGTTTTTCTTTCGCGAAGCACGAAAAAGGTTTTTCTATTCCAACTTTTAATTTCCCAGCCTCCGCAACTTCTAATAAATTTTCAGTACTCTTAACTAAGTGTCATCTTTCTAATTCTTTTTTGCAATTAAGAACACAAAATCGATTAGAATAAGAATTTTGACAGCACTGCACGCAATGAGCAAGCAAAAGTTCATGTAACAGAGACGGAATTAGTAGTCTGTTCAAAATGACCCATATATTTTGTTCTCTCTTCTCACTAATTTTCTAACGAAATAGGCGTGTGCGATGCGAAGTTTTCTATTGTACATTCTTAATTAAGCCTTACGGTCACCCTCTTTGAGAAGCAGTCAAAAAACAAGTCGCGTGTTTTCCAATGAACTATCACTCGCTCAGAAACCTAAATTACTTTCCTCCTGCAGCCTATAAAGAGTATAAGAGTGTTTTTATTTCGAAACTTTTTCAATATTGCTCCTTCAGAAAATAGATGAAAAACCATAAAATAAACTGCAACGTGGATAGAATGTTTGCACAGTGAGCGTCTAGGTAGAAACTGGCCTAGGAAGAGCTCACACAAAATTCGAAAGAGTTTACTCAAAATTTAGAGGATGGACATTGGAAAATGTCCTCAAAATTTTGGGATGGAGCACAGGAGAAGCTACTCAAAGTTCTGTCCACAGGAATTTCACTCAAAATCCTGCTTGTGGCTAAAACATCATTTATCACACCAATACTTGCATTTGAAATCGTAGAGTTATAAAGGAGATGATGCTTGAACTTACTTGCTGATATTTATTCAAGTTGGTAGCGCTCCTGAGCGTCGACTCATGATTCTGGATTTATTTCAGACGAGTGATAGCAGGTCAATGCAACACTTTATTCATTGAAATCTATGTGCTTGATAGGGTAGTTAGAAGCTCAAAACAGAAACAAAAGACGAGAGCGAACCATCCCGGAAATCGAACTTCGCTAACCATTTCCAACGGGAAGCATTCGCCCAAAGGCAATCTCGAGAACAATTAACGCTCTACAGGTCTCCGATCTTGCCCTTTCGCATCAGTTGCGTACACACTATACCGCTCCTTACTCTGTTTCTGACAAATTCTCTCCCAAACCGTGCCTCTGACACACTAACCATGACCCACCCTCTCTCTTATGACAATTCCACCTGCGTGAGTGAGATCAATGATCCACAAACATTTTTTCTGCTGTGCAATTAAGTGACCAAATTTAGAAAGGGCGAGGCTCAGATGTTCATGGAACCCTCGCTGAAGTTCCTGAGCTGAAGCGTTTCGTTTTTGTTTCAATATGCTGGGTTGGAGAGAATGCATCCTCTGCTGCGTGCTTGAGATGTCATAAACTGGGCTCTCTCCGGTGGATAATTTTGCACTCTCCCTCGTGGGGCATGTATTTTTTGCCTCCATTCGTACTCGTCTGCCGTGAGGTCTCCCGTCTCTTACGTCTTGTCTTTGAAATTTTAGATGTACGACGTTTTCTTCGTTGTTCTTGAGGACATTGCTAGTTATTTTCATACAGGACTAGGTTATCCTATTTCAGATGTATGACGTCAGATGTACGACATTTTTTATCGTTGTCTTGAGAAAATTGCTAGTAATTTTTACACAGGACGAGGTAGGCGAGTAGAACTTTATTGTAAACTTTCATAAACTGATGTTAGCGTCGTGTGCATCTTTCTCCTCAGATACAGATGTTCAAAATTGCGTGAGCTGCTATCACGATGACCTTAAGTTTTTCTAACACCATCTGAGAGATACGCGCAGGTCAGATTTAGCATTTGATCAATACAATGACAGCCATTAGTAACACAACACGAAGCAAAAGATTTGAGTCAAATATGAATGTCACAACCACTACAGGAATTTTTTTTAAGTTTTGTAGAGTTCTATTAATGCTTCCAATCTCAGTTTAGAAGGCATTGGCTCTACATCGTTATCTTCATATTTTCTTTGTTAAGTCCACATTAAGAGCACCGGCGTGGTTTTAACTTATCAAATTTCATGGGCAAGCATTTGAATTATTTGTTTTGCATTCAGGGAGGAAGTGATAAGGGAAGTACATACACCGTTGATCTGAGGGTAGCGTTCTATAACAACCAAAGATGCATCCACTCTCTTAACCTTTTAACGTCCGCATTTTGTACTCATATTACCGTTATCACAACCATCATCAACAAACTGACACATAGTCACCGACATGACAACGAGGACGCGACAACCACTCGACAACGAACTTCAAAGAACACATTAGGGCACAAATTTCACAAGGAACAAAACATACTACTGCCATTAATGAAACAGGATTTTGAAGTCCACATTGACAATAAAGGAATAAAAAAAGACAATTAATAACACGTGTGCCTTGATGTGCCTTATAATTAGCTGTGGCGATATCACCACATATTTGCGCTCCAATGCACATAAACATGACCTCACCCAACAGTCACGCGCTGCCCTATCTTGACATGGCGGGTTCCCCCGCGCGCTGGAGCCTCGCTGCAATCAATGCCGCCGTGACGGACAGCCGATGTGGCGCTCTAATATTCCGCAGCTCTGTTCTGAAGGGCGTCTGTGTCTGTGAAGGGCGTCTGTGTCTGTGAAGGGCGTCTGTGTCTGTGAAGGGCGTCTGTCTCTGTGAAGGGCGTCTGTCTCTGTGAAGGGCGTCTCACGGTCTGTGAAGGGCGTCTAACGGTCTGTGCAGGACGTCGCACGGTCTGTGAAGGGTGTCTCACGGTCTGTGAAGGGCGTCTCACGGTCTGTGAAGGGCGTCGCACGGTCTGTGAAGGGCGTCTCACGGTCTGTGAAGGGCGTCTCACGGTCTGTGAAGAGCGTCTCACGGTCTGTGAAGGGCGTCTGACGGTCTGTGAAGTCGGAAACATTTTCCAAGCTGGAAACATATATCCAGCATCAATTCCGCTTCTATCGCTAGAGCCATGAGCATAAAGCTACAACGTTCACTAATCTAATCGTCTTGTGATATGATGTCATATACCTGTTGTACAAAGTTTGCCTATCAAAACATCTTTTACTATGATTTCAAATACTTCTGTACTTCAAGTAATTAGATTTACACTTCCGTCATTGCGACTGCAAAAAAGTGGTTTCCGAGTGTTTCTAGCCTTTCGATGCCCTTTGCAACATCCAACTGTCTCTTTTTAAATACTGGCAGTCATAAAGTAATTTATGGACTTGCAGTCACATAACATTTCATAGATTGGTAGTGCTTCAGTAAATAGGATTATTACTTTTTTTTCTCGTTTTCATCCAGGATTTTGTCAGATCGTTTAGCTTGAGTATCAAACCTCTTAAAATCCTATTTAAAAATCAAATTTTCTCAGCTGCGAGACCCCTTTACACCTTCCGGCGACGCGGGAATGTGCAAAACTTCTCTTGATTGAGTTTGAAGAGCAAGAGCGTTTCATTTCTTTCATCATGAAGGAAATGAAAAGTTTCACAATTTCATAAAAGCCAGCGTGTAAGCTTTGTGCTCGTAAAGATGTGAATAGAAGTGCAATGACAAAATTTCGTGCTGCATCACGCTATCGTTGGACTAAATCAAGCGCTGATCTATTTCTAATCGATATTGGCTGAGGTTGATGGAAAAATTTCACGGTATTGGCTGAGATTACCTGCAAAATTTCACGGTATTGGCTGAGATTGACAGAAAAATTTCACGGTATTGGCTGAGATTACCTGCAAAATTTCACGGTATTGGCTGAGATTGACAGAAAAATTTCACGGTATTGGCTGAGATTGACGGAAAATTTCACGGAATTGGCTGAGATTGACGGAAAAATTTCCCGGTATTGGCTTTGATTGACGGCAAAATTTCACGGTATTGGCTGAGATTGACGGAAAAATTTCACGGAATTGGCTGATATTGACGGCAAAATTTCACGGTATTGGCTGAGATTGACGGAAAAATTTCACGGTATTGGCTGAGATTGATTGAAAAATTTCACGGTATTGGCTGATATTGACGGCAAAATTTCACGGTATTGGCTGAGATTGACGGAAAAATTTCACGGTATTGGCTGAGATTGACGGAAAAATTTCACGGTATTGGCTGAGATTGACGGAAAAATTTCACGGTATTGGCTGAGATTGACGGAAAAATTTCACGGTATTGGCTGAGATTGACGGAAAAATTTCACGGTATTGGCTGAGATTGACGGAAAAATTTCACGGTATTGGCTGAGATTGACGGAAAAATTTCACGGTATTGGCTGAGATTGACGGAAAAATTTCACGGTATTGGCTGAGATTGACGGAAAAGTTTCACGGTATTGGCTGAGATTGACGGAAAAATTTCACGGTATTGGCTGAGATTGACGGAAAAATTTCACGGTATTGGCTGAGATTGACGGAAAAATTTCACGGTATTGGCTGAGATTGACGGAAAAATTTCACGGTATTGGCTGAGATTGACGGAAAAGTTTCACGGTATTGGCTGAGATTGACGGAAAAGTTTCACGGTATTGGCTGAGATTGACGGAAAAATTTCACGGTATTGGCTGAGATTGACGGAAAAATTTCACGGTATTGGCTGAGATTGACGGAAAAATTTCATGAATTCCTGCCGAGTTGCGTCACAAGTGAGCTAACGAGCTCTGAAGCTCCCAGAAAACCAAGCGAAACGATGCAGTCGAAGGACTGCAAAGAATTTCACGCGGTGAAAATATTTTGGTCCGGCAGAGCGCTCCGGGGTAGGAATATTGCCGTTACTTTTTACGGACAGTTTTTCGCCAAGCTCCTGAGCTTCATTGGCGGGAAGCAAGCCATATTTGTGCGGCAGTTGCTGAGTTTCGCAAAATAAAAGCTGATTTTCGAGCGGATCAACGACACTGGGTTGAGCATGCCTCGATTATTATCCTCCAATAATGAACCAAATTCCGCTCATCTTTCATGATTTTTCATTCGTAGTAAGGGAACGTACGAATAGCGTCAATAGCTCATTCGGGGATTTCAATGCGTAGAACGTGAGTACACAAACTGTTTCTCTTATACAACAACCCTAATTCATAGTAAATACCTTGGCATTTCCTATATACCAAGTAAATTAGAATTATTCAAATCCCTTATGGGGGTATTACTTACAGGAAAGTAGTTTTTGAAGTCGTTAAGTGATTTACATGGAGTACGACGTATTTTCCGGACAAGTTGCAAAGCCATGAAAAATTAACGATAGCTGAAAAAGAAACAAAAGGCAATTTAGATATTTCATCTCATAATTGGTGGAAAGTTTACCAATGAGGACAAAATTTCAAAAGCTTCAAAAGAAACGGCAATTAATAACTTCCGGTGCAACTTTAGATAAATCCGGTGCAACTTTAGATAAATCAAACATGATGGAAAAGTAATGGACAGAAGAGCATTCTGATAGGTAATGGACAGGAGAGCATAATGGTAGGTATACCAATAACAATCAATGAATTCATCCCTTTATCTAGTAGATAATCTCTACGTTCTGAAATTATTTCATTAATTCGATCATCCGCTAGAGGAGTAAGTTTTGAAACGTTAGTCGATTGGTTGATCTATGCCGGTGCATTTTCAATTGTGCGTCAGAGTTCATGCTTGCTTGAATACTGCAAGTCATTTTTATATACTTTTCTTTCGATTATAGTAAATCAGTAACTTTTAATGGCTTTCAAATTTAGGCTATTCGAAGGAAAAACTATTAGCAGATCAAATTTAACCCTATTGAAGTTTATTTTATGCAGCCTTTGAATGGTGAGCGCAGATGTAGGAGTATGAACATATAGTAATGATGGATAACAAGCTTGTGCTTCAGGTCACCGTGGCAGAGTGGTCAAGAACGCGCCCTTCCGTGTAGGTGTCGGCAGGTTCGAATCCCGGCGCTGCGAGGTGATTTCTCCTCGTTAGGAAAAGGGAGAACTCAAGCAAAATTCCCCACTCTACCCAGGTGTCGGGAATGGGTACTGGCTTGACCGGGGAAACCGTCGTTACGTCCTGATTTTGTCAGGATACCAGGTTCTTTAGTATGTGGGGATCAAGGTAAAATAAACGAAAGACTTCAATTATACATATAATTAATAGGAAAGAAATGATTGACTGATGACAATTATAAATGAATTAGAAAAAAAAAATAGTACCTAGTCGGATGAACAGGAAGAATTTAGAAGAAGAAAAACAAGTTTATAGGATATTACTGGGATCTCTGGATAACGTTCGCTTTAGATTCCAAGCCAAAAATAGATGAAACAGTGTGGCACCAGGCAGGCCAGACCTAATAATCCAACCTGAAACAACAACAAAAAAAAAAAACATTGACAACTTTATGAAATTAACCAGCGGCGGAGTTTGTATAATTTCAGATCTCAAAAATTCATTAGGTGTCAAAACAGGGCGTAAATAAATATTCGAAAATGCTAACAAATTACCATACTTACTGAAGGGTACGACAGACAAAACACAACTGTCTCAAGTCTCAGGCCGCTCTAAGAAACGTACAATTTACGGGTAACAGGGTCGCACCGCTATGTGATTTACACATGTCCTTAACCTAGAGAAATTTCCCTGACAGTCAGATATAAGGCGTTTGATAAACCAATGTACAAGATGATATGCATCAGGCTTGATTGATTGGAATAGAGCATTCTTTATTGAACGAGTTTGCTCATTTAACTAAGAAAACATATTTGTAAAAAGTTGACAGTAAGTCTTTGAATTCATTACGATGCCTGTGGTGATATGCCTGTGGCTCGTAATATTTCTGTATACTTCTGTTGCCTCAACATTTCTGCTCAAAACATCATTTTCTTGAAGGCGGAGTTTTCGTTGTGGTTCGCATGTGCATGTGGTTTTGAAGTTAGAGAAGGCAGGCCGTGTTGGGGCTGGGGGTAAGGAGGTGGTATTGGGGCTGAGGAGAGAGGAGGAGCTGGGTTTGGAGAAGTGAGGAGGGGTTGGGGATGGAAACAGCGAGTGGTGTTAAGAGTAAGGATTCAGGAGACACCGTACATTTTATTGGAAGTTTAGATTGTCTTAAAATTGGCACACAGAAATTTTAACCAAAGTTTAAATTGATGCCTCATATGCGGACATTTGTAAAGGAGAAATATTCCCTCCATTACATCTCCTTGAAAGCTGATTTTCGACGGGGTAAAATATATCCCTCGGCATTAATAATTAAAGCGCTCAAGCATGAGGTGATGGCTTACGAGTCTAATTTTAATTCTTCCAACACGTCTTTGAATGCATGAAAAGCCGAACGTCTTATACACTCAATCTTAATGCTCGGCTCGACCAATTTAACAATGAGGACTTAATAAGTATCGCGACAAAAATTATTTTAAAATGATCCGACACCTGTCTTTTTTTAAAAGTAGTCATGATTTACGTGAAAAAGAAACTATTTTACGAGAGAATTTTCCCATTTAACTGACTTGCTGTACGACTGTATGTTGAAAAATGCGTCGCTCACCACTACTTACGGCACGAAACAATTAGGGGGGGGGGGTATTATAACATACAAGGATGCGTGAAGACTTTGAATTTTCAATATAATTTTGAACCATATAATATGCTCTAGACTCAAGTCTTGACCACACAAAGAATTCCATGAGACTGAGGTCTGGCGCACAAGGAGGCCACATTTCCAATGATCAAGATTGTGACAAATAGTCTTCGTATCAACCCCTGATCAAATTCGTGGGATGAGCGTTAACGTATGCTTCAGAACGCCATTGATGCGCTGATTTGACAATTTTGTCTCCAAAAAAAGAGAGGGGACTTTCGTGATGAACAAGTAACCGCTCAAACCTCAACAGATCCTTTTTCACGATGCGATAAATTTTCTTTAAGTCAGTGGCAATTTCAAAAGCATTTTCCCCAATGAACCGATCGCTACGTCGCTGCAAGCCATATCAACTGTGCACGTTTTTGTCAAACCAAACAATTTCTTTTGCCATGTCTTTTTTTTATTTCGTTCAATAAAACTTTTTCTTAGCTATTACTCTCTGCCTGTGAGTCGTGGTGAGGGTTTTCTTCTTTTGCAAAGTCAAGAAAAACATTTTCAAATAATCATGGACAGTGCTCCCCATTACTCTGGAACTGGTTTTACCAATTTTTGTCACCTTTCTCGAGTGTAATTTTGGGTTTCGCCTGATCCGCTCTGAAAGGGCCCTAGCCATGGATTTGGTTCGTTGAGATCGAGGTTTTCCACTTGGAGGCCAGCCCTCGAATTCTCCTCGCTCTTTATACCGTTTGACTTTTCTCCAAAAGGTCGATCTTGTGACCTTGAAATTTTTTGCAAGTTCAGTTTTTATTAAATGTATATTTAAATATTCATTTATATTTAGAAATTATTCATTATTTAGAACTACAGAGTTAAAGAAGTTTGTTGTTTTTTCTAGACGACCAATAGTGTCTAACTTACACAATATCTGATGATATTGTAGAATCATGCATGGTGCATGTAAAATATCATTCCATATTTCGACGATATATCCATTGCAATCGAAATAAAGCAAACCACAGGATCCAGCATTGTTAGTTAATCATTATGAGGAAACAGTGGATAAGAAGAAGCTTGTTACATAATAGTTTGTCTTAAATAGAATAAATGACTTAAGCTGTAGGATCCAGCATTGTTAGTTTATCATTATGAGAAAACAGTGGATTAGAAGCTTGTTACACAATGGTTTGTCATAAGTAGAATAAGTAACTGATGCTGTGTTTGCATCCTCATGCTCCATCTTTCACAAAACAGGAACAAATGGTCAAAACTGTGCGTAATTTCAATGTGAGAAGATGAGCAGTTTTGACCCTCTGAAACGCGACGAAGCCTGTGCTCAGACGCGTTAATGACTTCAGCTGAGTCCTAAAGTCTGCTTTAGAACAGTGCGCTTGTAGTGCTATGCATGACTTTTGTTCTGTACGGGAGGTGATAATAGTTCTCGTGAAGTTAATGGCGAATATGACGACAAAAACAATGCTCGTAATATTTCTAAAACATGAAACAATTGTTGTACTAATGATCATGTGCGGTCATCCATGAAAAAGACAACGATATCACAGAAGAAGCTCTTTCAAAAAAAGTGTACTATTTAAATGGAAATATTTATGCAGATGAACTATGATCACGCAAAACGTTGTGCTTTTAAGAAATTCCTCAACTTTCGAACTATACGTTCTGTCAAACTTTGCGTATCTATACCGCTCAGCGGCATTGCAATCTGTTTCATTTAGCAGCGAAAGCAGACGCTCGGTAGACCACTTTGGCACGTCAAATCTGCCCTCAGTTTCATTTCGATCTATTAGTCATTTCTTGCGAAGCTGAGAGCTGGCCCACAGTTTTGGGGCGACTATAATTCCTGCCTTGTGGCCGCAGCTCTCATCTCTTCATTAGCTTCTTGAAAAATCAGGCTCTGGAGCTCAATTTTGAGCGATCAGCCTTTCTCGCTGGCATAAACGAAAAGAAAAAGAAAAACAGTTTATTTCCAATAGAGTTAAAACATGAAATGTTTAACATTGGTTTTTAAAATATCATAACATTAACATCTTAGTTGATAATTATACATCGGTATCGTAATACCCATGTAAAATGTCGAAACAAAAAGTGATTGACAGAAAAGCACAACACAAATGATCATGAATAGAATAAACTTTCATAACCTGATACATCTCTGTTGTAACTTGCCTGCCTATCAGCGTTGCATAATTGATAATCTTCTCTTCGATATTCGATGGCGAGCTGTTGTTCATTCATGACTTATCGTGGCCAATGAAGCCGATGTTAGAAGGTCGAGTTTGAATTGAAAAAAGTCGGTGCTTAGTTGAAGTTACAGTGTGTTACCTAAAATGCTTTTATGCCTGAAAGTACTGGGATATCACTAGTGAATTGTAGAAAGAAATAAGTGAAAACTTGTTAAATTTAGTTCTTGAATTTTCCAAAAATTATTAGAGTACACATCGATATACAATTCAGTACAGAAATATCGACTCATAAATTAATGAGATGAGTTTATTTGAGCTGAAACTAAGTTGTGCGAGTGCGTCTAACTAGAGTAGTACTAAATTTGTTCATATGTAAGATTCTACGTCACACGTGGCTGAAGTTCGAGTATATGGTGAAATCAAGAAGTTCTGGACTAGACACTGCTCCACACAGAGTGTACCCGTATGAGAATCACCAATGCTCTTCATGCCGTCGTCAAGTTGCAGCTAGTTGCTAACGAACATCTGATGATTATTTTCAGGCTGTTCAAAGCCCAGACCTGCCTACGTTTTATATTTGTTCTTTGAAGGGACGTAGTGCGCTATTGTTTATTGAGTTCTCTGACGCGCTTTGATCGAGTATCACCCACTTAATGCACCTACACTCTACATTATATTTGCCCAACTTTACGTGGCTCATTGGCAAGGTAGTTGCGAGATAAGCTGCTTCTGGCAAACATTCCTCAGATCTCATAATTTCTGCTCCCATGAGTAAGCTAATATCGAGATTAGCTTCTTCTGGCAAAAATTTCTTAGATTTGATATTTTCTGCTTCCTATTTTTGTGGCAAATTTCACCAGAAAACATCATATTCGAGTACTTTGACCTGAAAAAAAGAACTCTCTGACGACTTAGTGGCTCCGTGAGAGGTGCGTGCTCAAATCAGCTCAAACTAACGGTTCAGAAGCTGAGCTCGCTCTGTCTTTTTCCGCTGTTAATAATTATTAGCAGCTGAAAATAATTGTGATAATGGAATAAATATAAATCAAATAAATCATAAATTTAAAATAATTACAAAATTATGTTTATTAATAAACAAATAATAATAAATAAATGAATGAATTATAAATAATAATTATAATTGTGAGGCCCGGGCACCATCTCAGACGGCAAGCTGGCCTGACGACTTTATATTTGTGTCGACCGACACTGCCTGGGTGACTTGTGCCATGACTTTTGTCTATCTATGTAAGCTCGACCGAGACTGCCTGGGTGACTTGTGCCATGACTTTTGTCTATCTATGTAAGCTCGACCGAGACTGCCTGGGTGACTTGTGCCATGACTTTTGTCTATCTATGTAGGCTCAACCGACACTGCCTGGGTGACTTGTGCCGTGACTTTTGTCTATCTATGTAAGCTCGACCGACGCTGCCTGGGTGACTTGTCGCATGACTTGTGTCTATCTATGTAAGCTCAACCGACGCTGCCTGGGTGACTTGTCGCATGACTTGTGTCTATCTATGTAAGCTCAACCGACGCTGCCTGGGTGACTTGTCGCATGACTTGTGTCTATCTATGTAAGCTCAACCGACGCTGCCTGGGTGACTTGTCGCATGACTTGTGTCTATCTATGTAAGCTCGACTGACGCTGCCTGGGTGACTTGTCGCATGACTTGTGTCTATCTATGTAAGCTCGACCGACGCTGCCTGGGTGACTTGTCGCATGACTTGTGTCTATCTATGTAAGCTCAACCGACACTGCCTGGGTGACTTGTGCCATGACTTTTGTCTATCTATGTAAGCTCGACCGACGCTGCCTGGGTGACTTGTCGCATGACTTGTGTCTATCTATGTAAGCTCAACCGACACTGCCTGGGTGACTTGTGCCATGACTTTTGTCTATCTATGTAAGCTCGACCGACACTGCCTGGGTGACTTGTCGCATGACTTTTGTCTATCTATGTAAGCTCGACCGACGCTGCCTGGGTGACTTGTCGCATGACTTGTGTCTATCTATGTAAGCTCAACCGACACTGCCTGGGTGACTTGTGCCATGACTTTTGTCTATCTATGTAAGCTCGACCGACACTGCCTGGGTGACTTGTCGCATGACTTGTGTCTATCTATGTAAGCTCAACCGACGCTGCCTGGGTGACTTGTCGCATGACTTTTGTCTATCTATGTAAGCTCGACCGACGCTGCCTGGGTGACTTGTCGCATGACTTGTGTCTATCTATGTAAGCTCAACCGACACTGCCTGGGTGACTTGTGCCATGACTTTTGTCTATCTATGTAAGCTCGACCGACACTGCCTGGGTGACTTGTCGCATGACTTGTGTCTATCTATGTAAGCTCAACCGACGCTGCCTGGGTGACTTGTCGCATGACTTTTGTCTATCTATGTAAGCTCGACCGACGCTGCCTGGGTGACTTGTCGCATGACTTGTGTCTATCTATGTAAGCTCAACCGACACTGCCTGGGTGACTTGTGCCATGACTTTTGTCTATCTATGTAAGCTCGACCGACACTGCCTGGGTGACTTGTCGCATGACTTGTGTCTATCTATGTAAGCTCAACCGACGCTGCCTGGGTGACTTGTCGCATGACTTTTGTCTATCTAGGCTAGCGGGACGACTTGTCTTCCTCCTAGCGAAGCGAAGTGGTATTCATTGCGTGGCTCTGGAAAAATATATAAATTAATTAGAGCAGTAGTATTAATTGCGCGGCTCGCGATGACTCAGCTCACGGCTCTCGAAAAATGTTTAAATTTATTAATTAATATATAGTTTATATAACGTACGCTAACTTGCAGTAGCTGCAGCTCTCTCAATCAATGCGTTTAACTGAAACGGCTCCCATGCAAAAATTAGTGAATAACACTGGCCTAGTGATTACGGTGACCTGCCTTCATTCGGGTGAATTACCTTTTGTCACGAGTGGTATTGTGCCTTTCCTTCAACAGGGCATGAATAAAGACCTGTCTCCATCAGGGTAGGCCAGATGTCTCATGTGTCGCTTGCTGGAAGGGTGACTTGGCTTCATCAGGGATGGTATGGAGACTTAAGAGTCAGTTCAGAGGCAGGGTACAATTATTTTTCCCAGCCCCACTTTCGCCAGGGCTCTTGCTGCTTCATGAAAAACCAAGCACTCTTTACGACAGTGTTATTCATTAATTTTTGCAAGAGCCACTTCGGTTAAACGCATTGAGTGAGAGAGCTGCAGCGATTGCAAGTTAGCGTATATTATACAAATTATATATTTATGTAATTTATTTATGTATTTTTCGAAAGCCGTGAACTGAGTCATCGCGAGCCGCGCAGCGAATACCACTGCACTAATTAATTTATATATTCTTCCAAAGCCTCACTATGAATACCACTGCTTTACGAAGATCAATGAGCACTCACTCCGAAAGCACAAGCGACCGCATCGTCTTTTCACACGCTATCTTTCTCATTAGCAAATCGCGCTTTGTGGTGAAGACTTGTCTGACCCACTTCGATGTTCCCGCCAGGTGCACTTGACAGGCCGCCGGTGTTCAGTTCTGCAAGTCAGATCTAAACAACTTGCGCTGTTCATGGACTAAAGTTGAGCATAACTTAATGCAGACACTCTCTTCTGTGTCCGACGAGGCAATAATTTGGTATCGACTGCATGAGACCGAAGGGTGAGAAGCTGGAGACCGTCGAGTTCGTTACGAATTGCTTAACATTATCAGGGGTTTCGATTGTTTCAATTGAACACAAAACCTACTTTTCAATTCAAAAAGCAGGATGTTTTTCGACGATGAAGCTGGACTATAGTCAACAGATTATAGCTCATACAGAAATCAAATTTTCATTAAGAAACAACAGCTAAGTTTTCATTCGTTAGGCGGTACATTAAAATTGTCGCAACCAGATAACAGAAACCAAAATTTCTTTTCTAGGTTACTTATGTATAGATGTGTTATTTGAGTTAGCAAAATCGTGGGTTTTTGGAAAGGATTGCATTAGGAAAAATTGATAGGCTTATGGTATTTATTCATCTTGTATCTTAATGGAATTTCCAGCGAGAACTTGATTAAGTTACCGGTGTACAACTTACCTCAAATTATGATGAAACCAGCAGAGCTATTAGTGAAAATAAATATAATCCCATGAGGCGCAACTGGATCACAGAAAGGTTAACCTGCCATAACGCTAGAAAGCCTTGCAAAAATTCACAAACACAAGTCAAAATAGAAATGTTCACATGAAAGTTTTCAAATCATCACCTGTGATGCGCTCAGCAAATGGTTGAAAAGTGCTTGAGCGAACAATGGAAAAAGCTTGAGCGAACAATGGAAAAAAGCTTGAGCGAACAATGGAAAAATGCTTGAGCGAACAATGGAAAAAAGCTTGAGCGAACAATGGAAAAAAGCTTGAGCGAACAATGGAAAAAGCTTGAGCGAACAATGGAAAAATGCTTGAGCGAACAATGGAAAAAAGCTTGAGCGAACAATGGAAAAAAGCTTGAGCGAACAATGGAAAAATGCTTGAGCGAACAATGGAAAAAAGCTTGAGCGAACAATGGAAAAAAGCTTGAGCGAACAATGGAAAAATGCTTGAGCGAACAATGGAAAAATGCTTGAGCGAACAATGGAAAAAGCTTGAGCGAACAATGTAAAAATGCTTGAGCGAACAATGGAAAAAGCTTGAGCGAACAATGTAAAAATGCTTGAGCGAACAATGGAAAAAGCTTGAGCGAACAATGTAAAAATGCTTGAGCGAACAATGGAAAAAGCTTGAGCGAACAATGGAAAAATGCTTGAGCGAACAATGGAAAAAAGCTTGAGCGAACAATGGAAAAAAGCTTGAGCGAACAATGGAAAAATGCTTGAGCGAACAATGGAAAAAGCTTGAGCGAACAATGTAAAAATGCTTGAGCGAACAATGGAAAAAGCTTGAGCGAACAATGTAAAAATGCTTGAGCGAACAATGGAAAAAGCTTGAGCGAACAATGTAAAAATGCTTGAGCGAACAATGGAAAAAAGCTTGAGCGAACAATGGAAAAAGCTTGAGCGAACAACGGAAAAAAGCTTGAGCGAACAATGGAAAAAGCTTGAGCGAACAATGGAAAAATGCTTGAGCAAACAATGGAAAAATGCTTGAGCGAACAATGGAAAAATGCTTGAGCGAACAATGGAAAAATGCTTGAGCGAACAATGGAAAAATGCTTGAGCGAACAAAGGAAAAATGCTTGAGCGAACAATGGAAAAATGCTTGAGCGAACAATGGAAAAATGCTTGAGCGAACAATGGAAAAATGCTTGAGCGAACAATGGAAAAAAACTTGAGCGAACAATGGAAAAAGCTTGAGCGAACAATGGAAAAATGCTTGAGCGAACAATGGAAAAAGCTTGAGCGAACAATGTAAAAATGCTTGAGCGAACAATGGAAAAAGCTTGAGCGAACAATGTAAAAATGCTTGAGCGAACAATGGAAAAAGCTTGAGCGAACAATGTAAAAATGCTTGAGCGAACAATGGAAAAAGCTTGAGCGAACAATGGAAAAAGCTTGAGCGAACAATGGAAAAATGCTTGAGCGAACAACGGAAAAAAGCTTGAGCGAACAATGGAAAAAGCTTGAGCGAACAATGGAAAAATGCTTGAGCAAACAATGGAAAAATGCTTGAGCGAACAAAGGAAAAATGCTTGAGCGAACAATGGAAAAATGCTTGAGCGAACAATGGAAAAATGCTTGAGCGAACAATGGAAAAATGCTTGAGCAAACAATGGAAAAATGCTTGAGCGAACAATGGAAAAAAACTTGAGCGAACAATGAAAAATTTTGTAGAAACAAACATGACGAAACTCTAAGTTGAGACAGCTGTGTTGGCTCAATTGATTTGAACCTATAATTTATTACACAAAACATCGACCTCAGGAGTACGCGTTCGGACGGGCAATTCCTTCAGAGGGCATCTATTCCTTTCATCAATTATAGCATCGACATCAGGAGCAGATGCTTTCATCCATAATACAACGGATGGGCATCAGAAGTAGATGCCATAGTACATTAAATGAAGCATCAGCATCGGACATCAGGGGTAATGCATAATGTTCCCTGAACTTTGGTAATTGGGTGAAGGAATTTTGGCTTGAACTTTGGCTAAGAATTGAGTCTGGGAATGGAGCCTGGGAACGGAGCCTGGGAATGGTGCCTGGGAATGGAGCTTAGGAATGGAGCCTGGGAATGGAGCCTGGGAATGGAGCCTGGGAATGGAGCCTGGTAATGGAGCCTGGGAACGAAACCTGGGAATGAAGCCTGGGAATGGAGCCTGGGAACGAAGCCTGGGAATGGAGCCTGGGAACGAAACTTTTGAATAGAGGCTGGGAATTGAGCCTGGGAATGAAGCCTGGGAATGGAGCCTGGGAATGGAGACTGGGAATGGAGCCTGGGAACGAAACCTGGGAATGGAGCTTGGGAATGGAGCCTGGGAATGGAGCCTGGGAATGGAGCCTGGGAATGGAGACTGGGAATGGAGCCTGGGAACGAAACCTGGGAATGGAGCTTGGGAATTGAGCCTGGGAATGGAGCTTTAAATGAAGCGAGAACATCTGGAGTATCGACCAAACCTCCCTCGCCACATCCGCCATATTCTCTCCCTACCAAACTTGGGCAGATGAGAGAACCAGGATCACTCAACGAAGTTCCGCAGTTCGCTTTGCAAGTTTTGTGTTTGCCTTGAGCGACAGATTTTGGTGTCCGGAGACTAACTCTGTTCACAGTGTCAGCTTTATAATTCAGTAAATGTTATTGTATATTATATTAAAATTGCAATATAATTGTATCAGTATGTACCATAGTTCCATAGAACGATGCTGTCGAGTATCAGTATGTACCATAGTTCCATAGAACGATGCTGTCGAGTATCAGTATGTACCATAGTTCCATAGAACGATGCTGAAATACGCCAAGGCGAGTAACGCCAAAATTCGGTTTTTACGCCAAAAAATGCGCCAAAATTCGGTTTTACCTTCATTTATGTTAGCGATTTCGTACCCTTCGAGTACTGCGACCCACGTCTTCACAAGCTCAAAATACAGCGACATTTTTCGGCACAAGCGCAACAATGTATAAAAACTTGCAGCGTGAAGCTTGGTTCACGCACAACTTTATGGTGAATGCGAACAGTGGTTTGCAATGCGAGCTGCTTCTTCAAACATGGTTGCTCATCGCGACACTTAAATCGCTTTGTCCTAGGGAGGATTTTGATTTTATCTCGATGTGCATACTACGATGTTCATTCGTACTCAGTACGATACTCATTCGTATTTACCACGATATCCATTCGTACCTATAACGATAAAAATGCACGCTCCTAACGAAAAACTAACACTTACTACATTCTGTGTCCATTCGTACTCACAACGATAGGCATTCGTACTCACAACGATATCCATTCGAACTCACGATGATATCTATTCTTACTCACTACGATACATATTCGTTTTCACGACGATAAACAATCGTACTCACAACGATAAGCATTCTTTGTGAGTTCGTGCTCTATTTTGATATTGTCGACCTCAGGTAAACTCTCTGTCGCATCCAACATTTCCAATTCAGCTAAGCAGGTGGCTCTGTACATCTAGGGAGAGCTTCGTCTCTGAAAATTGTGTTGCAACTAATAACAGTAATTCAGCAATTTTCACCCTTAAGCCATTTAGAGGCGTGAAGTTAATTGTAGATTGACAGACTTTGAAATTTTAAAACAATAAAAAATTACTTTACCGTGACATAACGTACGATTTTGACGCAAGCTTCTAAAAACACTGTTTCGACCACATATCAGGAATGCATCGTACATGAAATTGAGGTATAATTTCTGTTCAATTAACTGCTGCAATACCTGTAGCAGAATATTCCTAAGCATTCGAATGATTTCCACACTTAATCTTTCATTCTAAAATAAAATTGAAACTTCCTTCTCATGCGTTCCAGTAAGTATCCCTTCTAATCTTTCATTCTCAAATAAAATTAAAAATTCCTCCTCATGAATTTAAATAATTTCCACACTTAATCTCTCATTCTAAAATAAAAGTTAAAATTCCTTGTGATCTGTTCAATAATCTGATACCTACAAAAGGCGGCGAAGAACCATGGTATCACACATCCACTAACTTCGAATAAATGTGTTAGTACACTGGATATCATTGTGAGCTCAAATTGATATCGTTTTGTGAGTCCAAATATACATCGTTGTGAGTATGGAGCCTAGGAATATATATATATCATTGTGAGTACGATTGGTTATATTTGTGAGTAGGGAAGCGGTTTGTATTTTTGCGAATTTTCCATTATTTTCTTTGCTGTGATTACTAATGGATATCATTGTGGGTTCGAATGGATATCGTACGAATGAATATTGTAGTGAGTACGAATGAAAATCATAGTAGATACGACTGGATAACATTGAGATTACGAATATATATCGAAGTGAATACGAATATATATCGTTGTGAGTAAGAATGGATAACGTAGTAAGTACGTATGGGTATCGTAGTAACTACGAATGGGTATCGTAGTGAGTACGGATGGATATCGTTGTGAGTATGAATGGATATTGTAGTAAGTACGAATGGGTATCGTAGTGAGTACGAATGGATATCGTTTTGAGTACGAATGGATATTGTAGTAAGTACGAATGGGTATCGTAGTGAGTACGAATGGATATCGTTGTGAGTACGAATGGATATTGTAGTGAGTACGAATGGATATCGTAGTGAGTAGGAATGGATATCGTTGTGAGTACGAATGTATATTGTAGTTAGTACGAATGGGTATCGTAGTGAGTACGAATGGATATCGTTGTGAGTACGAATGGATATTGTAGTAAGTACGAATGGGTATCGTAGTGTGAGTCCGAATAATTTCGCAGCTAACTGCACACACTTGTATGTACCGAGATCTGTCTTTGTCTCACTGGAACAATGCCTCACGGGAGTTGACTGTATTGATCTGCAGAACATTTCCTCTGTGATCGTCTACTTGTTGCTGAGAAGCGCAAATGCAACTTGTTTGCACTGCAAACTTAAACTTGAGCAAATAACTTTTTTTTAAAGCTTTATACAAGATTTTTTTTATACGTCCGCGAAAGTCCATACATGGTGGAATGCTACAAGCTGCTCTGTTTAAATTTTGTGATTTCTCTTTTAATTTTTTGAAGGGAATTTTCTTCATATGTTCGCTAAAGTCCATACGTGGTGGAATGCTACAAGCTGCTTTGTTAAATTTAATGTGTTTTTTTTTTTCAATTTTCGTAATTTGCATGCGAGACAAGGCTCGTGGTGTGCGGCGCCAGAGGGTGGCTGTGTTTGAAGCATCAGCTCCCCAGTCTAACTTTTTCGCCGCCTGCGTGTTTATTTTCGCAGCCTAAGCGATTTAAACGATTAAATCGCTTAGGCGGCGAAAATATGCATGCAGGCGGTGAAATAGTTAGACTGGGTTGTTCCTCGCCCGTGATGTGGCTTACAACAACGATATCCATTCGAAGAACGATATCCATTCGAACAACGATATCCATTTGAATGCTCAACGACATCCCTTCAAATTCTTAACGATATTCATTCGAGCTCATGCGATATCCAATGTATTAATACACTTTTTTGGAGCGGACATATCTTACTGTCTCTGTGATGTGTATGTCATGCTTCAGTGACGTCATAGGCGACTTCAGTGACGTCAAACAGAGTTTCACTATCGTCTTATAGAGCTTCAATAATTTCGCGGGAAGCAATCGCGACGTCATTTGGAATTATAATTATATTGCACAGGGCTCCAAAAACATCAAAGGAAGCTGTAATAAATCGGAGCAGGCCAAGAGGAATTTGGTGCAGTAAAAATAACGCAGTGAGAAAGACGTAATGTCCGTTTTTACTGAAGCTTTTTTTAAAGTGGCTGCGTCTGTCATGACAGTTTACAGTCTGTTAACGGGGCTGTTCTGTTCGGGAACAAAGCGTAGTTTTGCCGTAGCTCCTACTATTAACCAACTATGTTTTCTGAAAGAATGTGCTGCTCTACCCAGTCTAACTTTATTCGCCGCCTGCATGCATGTTTTTCGCCACCAAAGTAATTAAATCGCTTAGGTGGCGATAAACATGCATGCTCTGGCGAGAAAGTTTGACTGGGTAAAGAGCTTAAGTGTTTTCTAGCAGTATATGTATTCTGGTTGCAATCGATCTTGGCAACAACCATGGCTGTTGACTCAATGAAGTGCTCTGAATCAATCTTAAAGTAATTTTCTACGCCAAATTGCTAAAAACCTTTAAAACACTGCACCGAATTTCAACAGGAATGCACCGAGTTTCTATAACATCATATCAACATTTAGCAACACCAGAAAAAAACGCAAACGAGAACATTCGAAACTTCATTAACACCAAAAAGAACGTAAATGAGAACATGCGAAGCTTCATCAACAAATTTAAAAAGAACGCAAATGGGAACATGTGCAGCTTCATTAAAAAATTTAAAAAGAGCGCAAATGAGAACATGGGAAGCTTCATTAACAAATTTTAAAAGAGTCCAAATGAGAGCAAGCGAAGCTTCAATAGCAATACCAACTGCCCCTGAAGCTGACAGGTCCGTGCTGTCGATAACGTCCTCCAATTATCTCGACAATTAAGTTCATCAGTGCGTCTCAAAACCAACAGAGGGGGCCAACTCGGGATCATTTTCACGGCTCGTGACCGGGGTGAGGGGTGCGGCTCGTGCGGGGGTGCAAACACGCGCTGGGGAAACTTTAGTTCTTCGATTGATGACTTAAAAATTGATGTTTGGTTCAAATCAATCAAGCCTGAAACCTATCACCTCGCACAGTGGTTTTTTAAATGTCTTATTACTAACACCAGGACGCATTGACCGTTACCCCCGGTCAAGCCGGTACCCGTTTCTGACACCTGGGTAGAGCGGAGAATTGTGGCTGAGTTCTCCCTTTTCCCAACTGGGAGAATCACCTGGAGGCTCCAGGATTCGAACTGCCTACACCTTCCTGTGAAGGGCGCGTTCTTAACCACTCGGCCACGGTGACCACATTACTCGTCCTGTACTTCTAAGTGTTGTCATTATGTTTTATTTATTTTTGTAGTCATTGTTCCATTTGTTCATTGATTATGATCATGCTTTGTTATAACCGGTCTTCTCACTCGCCATATATTGTCCCCTCACTCGCCACACATTGTCCCCTCACTCGCCACACAGTGTCCCCTCACTCGCCACACATTGTCCCTTCACTCGCCACACAGTGACCCCTCACTCGCCACCCAGTGTCCCCTCACTCGCCACACAGTGTCCCCTAACTCGCCACACATTGTCTCCTCACTCGCCACACAGTGTCCCCTCACTCGTCATCTATTGTCCCCTCACTCGCGACACATTGTCCCCTCACTCGTCATCTATTGTCCCCTCACTCGCCTCACATTGTCCCCTCACACACCATATCCGTCCGACATTGTCAGAGCGCGGTCCGAGCTCCCGAGTTATTGGCCTGCAAAACGTGTCCAAAAAACGGCCACCATTTACCTGCAGGACACCAATTTCCTTTTCTATTGACTGCGTGCCAGCATTTTGGCGGGTGGAAGTTTTGGCCGCCGCTTCAATAGGACACAGAGTGAACTGGAGGGGTACAGGTGAAATGAAGAAAATGAGTCGTTCCAAATGATGAGTTGACTACGTTTGCGTGAGGGAGATGAGTGTACTAGGAAATCTCCTGTGAGCGTAAACTCATCGGTAAATCAGGGTTTGTTTTAATTGTAATTTAGGGTCATCAGTTTCCCAGCAAGCAACGTAGATTTTAATCTGCGTTACACCACAGCTGGGAACGATGAGGAGCAAGCAACGTAAATTATAATCTACGCTGCTTGCTGGGAAACTGAAGACCCTAATTTACAAGTAAAATGAACCGTGATTTACCGATGAGTTTGAGAACTGATAATGAGAACTGATAATTACCAGTTCTGTGATGTTGAGTAATCAATCAGTTCTGTGTTGCATAATTTCTAAAGTTTCCCAATTCGATCAGTTCTCCCAATTATCTACTTAACTCCTCTTGTGCTGCTCCAATTTGTGATAGGGCTACAGCTTCTTTTGATGCCAATGCGTAATACCCATTTTACATGGGTATTACGATAATATCCATAATATCGTAATACCCATTTTACATGGGTATTACGACCCCAATGTGTTATTATCAGTTGAGGATGTTTATGTTAAGGTATTTAAAAAAAACAATGTATCAGCATTTCATGTGTGTACTTTATTGGAAATAAACTGTTTTTATTTTTTTTATTTCTTTCATTAGCTCACGATACCTGCAGCACAGACAGTTCAGTTAACTGGTAGATCAGCTTGTTCAGACTGGCATTAACTCAGTTGTTGGTTATGTCGCTGAATTAGCAGGCAGAAGAGTTACAAATAAAGGACCTCGATTTACCGGTAGATCAGTTATAAATTATTTTGCTTAATTTCGCGATAGATCTGTTACAAATCCCGTAACTTAGGAAGTCAATAGATCAATTACTACATGAAAGTGAAGACTATCACGAACGAAGAATACCCCTGCGCTGCACCAGCCAATACAAGCAAGAACCTCTCGCACAACGCGGCCAATAAATCCCAGCCATTGCATTTTTCGATGTCACTTGTTCTGATCTGCCTCGATGCCACTTGTCCTGATCTGCCTCGATGTCACTTGTTCTGATCTGCCTCGATGCCACTTGTCCTGATCTGCCTCGATGTCACTTGTTCTGATCTGCCTCGATGCCACTTGTCCTGATCTGCCTCGATGCCACTTGTCCTGATCTGCCTCGATGACACTTGTCCTGATCTGCCTCGATGTCACTTGTTCTGATCTGCCTCGATGTCACTTGTTCTGATCTACCTCGATGCCACTTGTCCTGATCTGCCTCGATGCCACTTGTCCTGATCTGCCTCGATGCCATTTGTCCTGATCTGCCTCGATGTCACTTGTTCTGATCTGCCTCGATGTCACTTGTTCTGATCTGCCTCGATGTCACTTGTCCTGATCTGCCTCGATGTCACTTGTTCTGATCTGCCTCGATGCCACTCGTCCTGATCTGCCTCGATGCCACTCGTTTTGATCTGCCTCGATGCCACTTGTCCTGATCTGCAACAAGGTACAGGCAACACAGCGGAGCTGTAACAGTGCAAAATATTTTGCTACTAAAACATGTTTTATGGTTGTAGCAAAACATTCCGTGTACTTACCTTTCAGTTCGCTTATTGATTATTGGTTGTTATTGAATGATGATGATAAATGTTTGGTGAGTTTATACTAAAAAACACAATTATGATTCCTTATATTACTGCGCCATGAAAAGTACTCTGTGAGGGTAACGCATCGTGGGGTAACACGTTGTGAGGGTAACGGGTTGTGAGAGTACCGCGTTGTGAGGGTTAAGCATTGTCAAAGCAACACTAAGTGAGGGAAACACGTTGTGAGACTAACGCCCTGTGAGAGTAATGAGTTGTAACAGAAACCCTTTGTGAGGGTAACCTGTTGTAACAGCAACGTGTTATAAGAAAAACGCTTTGTGAGAGCAGCCCGTTGTGAGGGTAGAGCAGTGTGGAAGAGAAAAGAAAGAAAACACTTTATTTCCAATGGAGATGGTAGGAGGTAGTGATGTGTGAAGGTAACACGATGTGTGGGTAACGATCTATGGGAGATAAACTTTTTTGAGTTTAAATCTTTTTTGAATGTACCGCTGTGTGAGAAAAACGTGGAGCGAGGGTTAAGTTTATGAATCTGGTACGGGGAGACACTGCTTCCACAAGGTTTTTTTTTCAAATGAAATAAATGTACGAGGAGTTCGTGAGACTCGAACTCAGGGCTAGAAATCACCTGGGGGGGTTTTTGGGGGTGACTAGACTTTGAGCTCTCGATACATATGGGAATAAAATATATCTGTCAGGACAGTGCGCCTGCTTTCACTGTGCCAAACATTGCTTTCGTTGTGCTTCGATCACCTTTTAGGGTGATCGATAGCGCAGTCGATAGCGTGTTGGCACGGTGATTTCTAGCCCTGAGTTCGAGTCTCACGAACTCCTCGTACATTCATTTCATTTGAAAAAAAAACCTTGTGGAAGCATTATCTTCCCGTACCAGATTCATTAACTGTTTCTGGGGGTGACTAGACTTTGAGCTCTCGATACATGAGGGTTAAGTTACGTGAGGGTTGCTTGGTGTAGGGATATCATGGCTTAGGAGTAACTTTGGGAGGGTTGTATGAAGTGAGGGTAACACACATGAATTAACTTTGAAATATGCTATCAGAAATGTCCGTTTTTGTGAAAAATATTGTTCTGTGAAACTTGGGGAAGATTGCAGAGGTCATCGGCCTGAATTCCTAGTTTCATAAGGTGGCAACTTAATGAAAAAATGTACCCGCACACGACGCAGGACAAAATGAAAATTACGAAAACGTTTTACTGGGGAAAAAGTTTCAACTGAAAGTCTAGTGAAAGGTAAATAAAAATTTTGAGCTGAAAGTCTACGGAAAGTTTAACTGAAATTTTAAATTGAAATTTAAAGTGAAAGTTTAAAAAGTGTACAATAAATTAAGAAATAAATTGATAAAATGGGTGGGTAGTGGTTACGGAAGAAAATTTCTGCAAAGAATGCAGCGGACGCAGTCACTTTTCCACACTGGGTCCGAATTCCCGTATAGTTAATTCTATCAGCATGCGACGGAGCCTGGACCGCCTGAAGAGCAAATCGTGCCCAAACGGCTCTGCCGGACCTGCCTGGCCCGGCATTTCTGGTGCTTGATGTTTTCCACATAACCAATCTTATTCCACTTGTTTCCACCGCCATACTCCACTTTGTTCCACCGTCTATACTCCACGTGTTCTTTAGCCATTCCACCATCCATACATCACGTTGTTCCACCGACCACACTTTACCTTCGACCCTGTTCCACCGGCTATACTTCGCCTTGTTCCACCGCTATACTCCGCCTTGTTCCACTGACTACATACACTCCGCCTTGTTCTTCAGCCATACTCCGCTTTTTACCACTGGCTACACTAAGCCTCGTTCCACTGACTACACTAAGCCTTGTTTCACTGACTTCACTAAGCCTTGTTCCACTGACTTCACTCCGTGTTCATCAGCCATACTCCGCCTTGTTCCGCCGGCCGCATCCTACCTTGCTGCGACAGCTGGCGTTGCTGTAGAGTTTCGTAATCAGAAGCCGAATTTTGAAGCAACTTACGTCGTCGTCGTAGTAAGTTCACTCCAGCGCACTGGGCTAAGCTCTAACATGTGAGCGACTTACGCTACCGGCTATGCCTTTACGACGTCGCAAATAGTTCAAAAATCCACCTGCTGTTCCATCCATCATCCACGGAAGGCAGTGAGCGTAAATTGGATTTGAGCTTCTGACTTGTGAGCAAAATTTGGTTGATCGGTGGGGCGAAATGTGTCTTTTCCGGTGGGGGGAGCACCACACAGTGGGGGGAGCACCACACAGTGGGGAGAGCACCCCACAGGGGGGGGGAGCACCACACAGTGGGGGGAGCACCCCACAGTGGGGGGAGCACCACACAGTGGGGGGAGCACCCCACAGTGGGGGGAGCACCACACAGTGGGGGGAGCACCACACAGTGGGGGGAGCATCACACAGTGGGGGGAGCACCCCACAGTGGGGGGAGCACCCCACAGTGGGGGGAGCACCACACAGTGGGGGGAGCACCATACAGTGGGGGGAGCACCACACAGTGGGGGGAGCCCCACACAGTGGGGGGAGCACCACACAAGGGGGGAGCACCACACAGTGGGGGGAGTACCACACAGGGGGGGAGCACCACACAGTGGGGGGTGCACCACACAGTGGGGGGAGCACCACACAATGGGGGGTGCACCACACAGTGGGAGGAGCACCACACAGTGGGGGGAGCACCACACAGTGGGGGGAGCACCATACAATGGGGGGTGCACCACACAGTGGGGGGAGCACCACACAGTGGGGGGAGCACCACACAGTGGGGGAGCACCACACAGTGGAGGGAGTACCACACAGTGGGGGGAGCACCACACAGTGGGGGGAGCACCACACAATGGGGGGTGCACCACACAGTGGGAGGGAGCACCCCACAGTGGGGGGGAGAACCACACAGTGGGGGGAGCACCACACAGTGGGGGGAGCACCACACAGTGAGGGGAGCACCACACAGTGGGGGGAGCACCACACAGTGGGGGGAGCACCACACAGTGGGGGGAGCACCATACAGTGGAGGGAGTACCACACAGTAGGGGGAGCACCACACAGTGGGGGGAGCACCACACAGTGGGGGGAGCACCACACAGTGGGGGGAGCACCACACAATGGGGGTGCACCACACAGTGGGGGGAGCGCCACATAGTGGGGGAGCACCACACAGTGGGGGGAGCACCACACAGGGGGGGGTGCACCACACAGTGGGGGGAGCACCACACAGTGGGGGGAGCACCACACAGTGGAGGGAGTACCACACAGTGGGGGGAGCACCACACAGTGGGGGAGCACCACACAGTGGGGGGAGCACCACACAGTGGGGGGAGCACCACACAGTGGAGGGAGTACCACACAGTGAGGGGAGCACCACACAGTGGGGGGAGCACCACACAGTGGGGGGAGCACCACACAGTGGGGGGAGCACCACACAGTGGGGGGAGCACCACACAGTGGGGGGAGCACCACACAGTGGGGGGAGCACCACACAGTGGGGGGAGCACCACACAGTGGGGGGAGCACCACACAGTGGGGGAAGCACCACACAGTGGGGGGAGCACCACACAGTGGGGGGAGCACCACACAGTGGGGGGAGCACCACACAGTGGGGGGAGCACCACACAGTGGGGGGAGCACCACACAGTGGGGGGAGCACCACACAGTGGGGGGATCACCACACAGTGGGGGGAGCACCCCACAGTGGGGGAGCACCACACAGTGGGGGGAACACCACACAGTGGGGGGAGCACCACACAGTGGTGGGAGCACCACACAGTGGTGGGAGCACCACACAGTGGGGGGAGCACCACACAATGGGGGTGCACCACACAGTGGGGGGAGCGCCACATAGTGGGGGGAGCACCACACAGTGGGGGGAGCACCACACAGTGGGGGAAGCACCACACAGGGGGGGGTGCACCACACAGTGGGGGGAGCACCACACAGGGGGGGGAGCACCACACAGTGGAGGGAGTACCACACAGTGGGGGGAGCACCACACAGTGGGGGGAGCACCACACAGTGGGGGGAGTACCACACAGTGGGGGGAGCACCACACAGTGGGGGGAGCACCACATAGTGGGGGGAGCACCACACAGTGGGGGGAGCACCACACAGTGGGGGGAGCACCACACAGTGGGGGGAGCACCACACAGTGGGGGGAGCACCACACAGTGGGGGGAGCACCACACAGTGGGGGGAGCACCACACAGTGGGGGGAGCACCACACAGTGGGGGGAGCACCACACAGTGGGGGGAGCACCACACAGTGGGGGGAGCACCACACAGTGGGGGGAGCACCACACAGTGGGGGGAGCACCACATAGTGGGGGGAGCACCACACAGTGGGGGGAGCACCACACAGTGGGGGGAGCACCACACAGTGGGGGGAGCACCACACAGTGGGGGGAGCACCACATAGTGGGGGGAGCACCACATAGTGGGGGGAGCACCACACAGTGGGGGGAGCACCACACAGTGGGGGGAGCACCACACAGTGGGGGGAGCACCACACAGTGGGGGGAGCACCACACAGGGGGGGGAGCACCACACAGTGGAGGGAGCACCACGCAGTGGGGGGAGCACCACACAGTGAGGGGAGCACCACACAGTGGAGGGAGCATCACGCAGTGGGGGGAGAACCACACAGTGGGGGGAGCACCCCACAGTGGGGGGAGAACCACACAGTGGGGGGAGCACCACACAGTGGGGGGAGCACCACACAGTGGGGGGAGCACCACAGAGTGAAGGGAGTACCACACAGTGGGGGGAGCACCACACAGTGGGGGGAGCACCACACAGTGGGGGGAGCACCACACAGTGGGGGGAGCACCACACAGTGGGGGGAGCACCACGCAGTGGGGGGAGCACCACACAGTGGGGGGAGCACCACACAGTGGGGGGAGCACCACACAGTGGGGGGAGCACCACACAGTGGGGGGAGCACCACACAGTGGGGGGAGCACCACACAGTGGGGGGGAGCACCACACAGTGGGGGGAGCACCACACAGTGGGGGGGAGCACCACGCAGTGGGGGGAGCACCACACAGTGGGGGGAGCACCACACAGTGGGGGGAGCACCACACAGTGGGGGGAGCACCACACAGTGGGGGGAGCACCACACAGTGGGGGGAGCACCACACAGTGGGGGGAGCACCACACAGTGGGGGGAGCACCACATAGTGGGGGGAGCACCACACAGTGGGGGGAGCACCACACAGTGGGGGGAGCACCACACAGTGGGGGGAGCACCACACAGTGGGGGGAGCACCACACAGTGGGGGGAGCACCACACAGTGGGGGGAGCACCACACAGTGGGGGGAGCACCACACAGTGGGGGGAGCACCACACAGTGGGGGGAGCACCACATAGTGGGGGGAGCACCACACAGTGGGGGGAGCACCACACAGTGGGGGGAGCACCACACAGTGGGGGGAGCACCACACAGTGGGGGGAGCACCACACAGTGGGGGGAGCACCACACAGTGGGGGGAGCACCACACAGTGGGGGGAGCACCACACAGTGGGGGGAGCACCACACAGTGGGGGGAGCACCACACAGTGGGGGGAGCACCACACAGTGGGGGGAGCACCACACAGTGGGGGGAGGGGGGATCACACAATACCTGCCAACAAAGTTACAGGGACCTCCGGGGAAAGAATTGCTAATTTCTTCCCCCAGGGAAAAAATTTGGGAGTCTGCAGCAAATCCGGTTCGTCGACCCTGCACTGGCGCGCTTGTGCCTGTGCTTTTGTGTCCTTCTTTGTGCCTCCTTGTTTGTGCCTTCTTGTTTGTGCCTCCTTGTTTGTGCCTCCTTGTTTGTGCCTCCTTGTTTGTGCCTCCTTGTTTGTGCCTTCTTGTTTGTGCCTTCTTGTTTGTGCCTTCTTGTTTGTGCCTTCTTGTTTGTGCCTCCTTGTTTGTGCCTTCTTGTTTGTGTCTTCTTGTTTGTGCCTTCTTTTTTGCGCCTTCTTGTTTGTGTCTTCTTGTTTGTGCCTCCTTGTTTGTGCCTTCTTGTTTGTGCCTTCTTGTTTGTGTCTTCTTGTTTGTGCCTCCTTGTTTGTGCCTTCTTGTTTGTGCCTTCTTGTTTGTGCCTTCTTGTTTGTGCCTCCTTGTTTGTGCCTCCTTGTTTGTGCCTTCTTGTTTGTGCCTTCTTGTTTGTGCCTTCTTGTTTGTGCCTTCTTGTTTGTGCCTTCTTGTTTGTGCCTCCTTGTTTGTGCCTCCTTGTTTGTGCCCCCTTGTTTGTGCCTCCTTGTTTGTGCCTTCTTGTTTGTGCCTTCTTGTTTGTGCCTTCTTGTTTGTGCCTTCTTGTTTGTGCCTCCTTGTTTGTGCCTTCTTGTTTGTGTCTTCTTGTTTGTGCCTTCTTGTTTGTGCCTTCTTGTTTGTGTCTTCTTGTTTGTACCTCCTTGTTTGTGCCTTCTTGTTTGTGCCTTCTTGTTTGTGTCTTCTTGTTTGTGCCTCCTTGTTTGTGCCTTCTTGTTTGTGCCTTCTTGTTTGTGCCTTCTTGTTTGTGCCTCCTTGTTTGTGCCTCCTTGTTTGTGCCTTCTTGTTTGTGCCTTCTTGTTTGTGCCTTCTTGTTTGTGCCTCCTTGTTTGTGCCTCCTTGTTTGTGTCTTCTTGTTTGTGCCTTCTTGTTTGTGCCTTCTTGTTTGTGTCTTCTTGTTTGTGCCTCCTTGTTTGTGCCTTCTTGTTTGTGCCTTCTTGTTTGTGTCTTCTTGTTTGTGCCTCCTTGTTTGTGCCTTCTTGTTTCTGCCTTCTTGTTTGTGCCTTCTTGTTTGTGCCTCCTTGTTTGTGCCTTCTTGTTTGTGTCTTCTTGTTTGTGCCTTCTTGTTTGTGCCTTCTTGTTTGTGTCTTCTTGTTTGTGCCTCCTTGTTTGTGCCTTCTTGTTTGTGCCTTCTTGTTTGTGTCTTCTTGTTTGTGCCTCCTTGTTTGTGCCTTCTTGTTTGTGCCTTCTTGTTTGTGTCTTCTTGTTTGTGCCTCCTTGTTTGTGCCTCCTTGTTTGTGCCTTCTTGTTTGTGCCTCCTTGTTTGTGCCTTCTTGTTTGTGCCTTCTTGTTTGTGCCTTCTTGTTTGTGCCTCCTTGTTTGTGCCTCCTTGTTTGTGTCTTCTTGTTTGTGCCTTCTTGTTTGTGCCTTCTTGTTTGTGTCTTCTTGTTTGTGCCTCCTTGTTTGTGCCTTCTTGTTTGTGCCTCCTTGTTTGTGCCTTCTTGTTTGTGCCTTCTTGTTTGTGCCTTCTTGTTTGTGCCTCCTTGTTTGTGCCTCTTTGTTTGTGTCTTCTTGTTTGTGCCTTCTTGTTTGTGCCTTCTTGTTTGTGTCTTCTTGTTTGTGCCTCCTTGTTTGTGCCTTCTTGTTTGTGCCTTCTTGTTTGTGTCTTCTTGTTTGTGCCTCCTTGTTTGTGCCTTCTTGTTTGTGCCTTCTTGTTTGTGTCTTCTTGTTTGTGCCTCCTTGTTTGTGCCTCCTTGTTTGTGCCTTCTTGTTTGTGTCTTCTTGTTTGTGCCTCCTTGGTTGTGCCTTCTTGTTTGTGCCTTCTTGTTTGTGCCTTCTTGTTTGTGCCTTCTTGTTTGTGCCTCCTTGTTTGTGCCTCCTTGTTTGTGCCTTCTTGTTTGTGTCTTCTTGTTTGTGCCTTCTTGTTTGTGCCTCCTTGTTTGTGCCTTCTTGTTTGTGCCTTCTTGTTTGTGCCTTCTTGTTTGTGCCTTCTTGTTTGTGCCTCCTTGTTTGTGCCTTCTTGTTTGTGCCTTCTTGTTTGTGCCTTCTTGTTTGTGCCTTCTTGTTTGTGCCTCCTTGTTTGTGCCTTCTTGTTTGTTCCTTCTTGTTTGTGCCTTCTTGTTTGTGCTTTCTTGTTTGTGCCTTTTTTGAGCTTCTTTCTTTATTTAACCTTTCTCTTTTTTATGTTTTAAATCTTGGTCCGTAGTTTGTGCCTCCTTGCTAACTCGTATCGGCTAAGAATATTTTGAACGGGACTAAAACACGAATTCAACACTGTAACACTGTAACACTGCAATTGAACACTGCAACATTGTAACACTGTAATTGAACACTGTAACATATTGGATAACGAGGCAAGGAGTAACAAAATTCACAACCATTCGCTGCAGATAAATATTTACGCTCAACAAGCAAGCGAGAGCATCGCTCTGCTCGGCCACAATGGCTGTGTAAGGCAGGCTTGCAGACGACGGTTAAACGAGCTTATCAATCAAGCATGAAAACGCGTCAATAAATTTAGCTGGAAGGCTACGATAAATAAATTTAGCCGGATAAATAAATGAATTTAGGTAGGTAAATTAATTGAGTCGGAGATATGAATAACTTTAGATAGATAAATAAATTTAACTGGAGTGCTACGATAAATAAATTTAGACGGAGACATGAATTAATTTAGAAAGATAAATAAATTTCGTTTAAGTGCCACGTTTTTCCTTCGATATAAATGGAGTTGAAATAATTCAAGCCCCGCATATCAGTGTAAGAAACTTTTGAGAAGATTGTTTCTGTCAACTTATTGCTCTCAACCACAACACATTTCTCACTCGTCTAGTCTCCATTTACATTCCAGCTTTCCATGTATCTTGTGACCAATTATTCTAGTTCTGAATGTCATTCCCAGATTCTACGCGTTTCAAAAACTCTAAAGCTTGTGCAGTACATTCCAGTTTGTGGTGCAATAGAAGATGACATTCTGTTTATAATGTTCTGTATAATTTTTTTATTGCAGGCATATCAGTTAGTTCGTTAAGTCTCAGTTCAAGTTAATAATTTCAAAGCACATTTCTAGTGAATGTGGGTTGACCTACATAAGTAATTCCTACTTCACAGTTTGTTTGACTTCAATCTTTAGCCTCGACATCACTTGACTTAAAATAATGCACCAAGAAACGCTGTAGCTGAGCGGCTGAGCTTAAATTCTTTATGTCTTACTAGATTTAATGTCAGTTTTTCTTATCTTTGTTTATCTTAAAGCACGAGAGTCGATAGTGCTCTTAAAACTGTGAAGTCTGAAGTGTCAATCGATCTGTTACCGAGTGCAAATTTATCGTTAGTGAGAGTGAGTGTTTTCTGATAAGTTAAGGTGATGTTTTGTCTGTTTAATTGAAACTTTTAGTGATTTATTTAGTGAAGACTAGCTGTTGAAAATATTATGAGGAGCAATGGAAAATAATTATATGAGCTTCAAACAAAAACCAAACTGCTGCGAGACCATCATCAACTCACTGAGTGCTTTCTTATATAATTCCCAATAATACAATACATCATAAACGCAGAAGAACGAACAAAATAAAACAATTATAAACACGAGGTCCTGATATGGCGATAGTAACGGTCGACTCGCAGCGGTCGGCCTTCAAGAAAATATCTGGCGACGACACGCCATTTGGTGAGGATAGCAAATCGAAACCAGCCTCGAGTGACACTAGAAACACAAGCAAGAGCAGTTCAGAGAGCTCTAAAGTTCAGACAGAAGCTCAGTCTGACCGTTTAGAGGCTACTAAAGCCGAGACCTCTAAGAGGGTGGACGCGGAGAAGAAAAAAGTAGAATTTACGGAGAGAGACAATGAGCGTCAGATGAACGAAGTGAAAAACACAGATGCATCAAAAAGCAAAAGCAAATTTGCTCCAGCGAAGTTCTTTTTCTCAGGCAAAAGTAAAGCGAGCGATGTGACGCTCACTGCATCTGATCCAAATAAAAGAAGCGCAATACAATCCAAACAGGAAGCAATTATTAAGGGAGAAAAGAATGATTGCGACAGCGGCATTTTTGTCCTCAATGCCGCTAGCGACCAAAGCGGCTCGGAAGAAGAGTTTCTGAAGGATAAAAGTTCTGCAATGAATAGCAACTGCAATCTCGCAGTCAATTCGAAAAAGCGGCGCGGGTTTGAAGTGGTGAATTCGGACATGAACTGCGCTGTGGAGGGCAAGATAGCGATGGCGCAGGCTGCAGCGGCATCGCTCAACGCCGGCCAAACCGGTCAAAACACAACCAAAGACGCCGAAAGTTTGTCAGTGGGTACTGAAAATTCCGCCATGAAAGTCAAGAAAAGTGGGAGACTAACAGGCTCCATGGCGTCAATCAAGAGCAGCCCTAGTCGCTTCAGCCTGTTCAGCCGCCTCAACAGCTCCAGCAACATCTTAGAAAATGACTGCAAAAGCAAAAAAAGCGTCGAAGATCCCTTGGAATTGAAAAGCAATATCAAATCTACAGGGGCCACTACAAAGCGTTCCAAAGGCCAAAGTCCTAACTCGAAATGGGAGCCAGTGGTTCGGTCTGAATTAATTGAAAAGTCGGAGGCTTACAAAGCCCGAATGGAAAAAATTCAAGCGTCAAAACTAACCAAAGACTCGAAGCAAGCGAGTAAAACCAGCATCACGTCCATACTTTTCGACACTTCCAACCAGTACCCCAGGGAGCTCATGGAACAACTCAGCAGCGAACTTTGGGGCAACGACAAGACCGGGAAGGCAAGTCCAGGAACCGTCTCGGATTTCGGTAAAACTTCCGGAGCGTCAACTTCCAGGCAGCTGCCGAAGAAAAAATACGTCCGAACGAACACGGCTCCGTCGCTCAACGTGGGAAAAATTCCTGGAAATGAATCCCCTCGCCCTAAATACGACGTCAAGAAGACGATAAAACCAATCGAGTTTACTCCGAATTTTCAAAGTACAAGTGATGCCTTCGAGCACCTCGTAAGTCAGGCAACGAGAGCTAGTATTTATACAATTAACTCCCCAGATTTCGACGATATCGATCACAAATCGAAAGAGACCTCGACGAAAATCGATCATGGTAAATCCAAGACAAATTCGACCACAGATCCATCTTGGAAAGAGTCAATTAAACAGACCCAAGTTGAGCGCAGCAAGTTTGAACTAAAATTACCGGAGGAGCTAAAAAACAGACAATCAAAATGCGCTTCTAAAAGCAGCAAAAGCGCATTTTCGGAGTCCCTGAAAGTTGGGGAGGGGAGCACAAAGTCAAGTCTCCATACCGCCTCGAGTTTCCAGCCTCCGACAGTGAACATCACACCAGCAGAGACCAGGGATGTGGCTCATCCATCATCCTCTTCACGGGACAGCCACAGCGGCGCAGCATCTGGCGCCAGCAGCCACAACTTCCAACCTCAGAGCAGTTCATCTTTTTCTCAAGGTGTCAGTGGCACCACAGGGTCAAACGCTTCATCTGTTTCGAAAGGTGTCAGTGGCACCACAGGTTCAAGCAGTTCATCTTTTTCGAAAGGAGGCACCAATACTGCGAGGTCGACACCGGGAGTTCAGTACGTTTCTGCCACGAGCGTCTCGTGCAAAACGACTGCGTCGGCGAACTTCGCTTCGTCGTGGGACAAACACCAGGACCGAAACTTGCGCAGCACTGGTGAGGAGGCGGCCAGCAAGACGTCGAGCACTCTGACGGCTGTGTCCAGCATGCTCACCTACGGACTCGGTGCCACTCTGAAGCCCATCCAGGACTGCTCGGATGATGACTCTACTTCCAACTACCACACCCCCGCTGGGTCTCCTCCGGCAGTAGTGAGCCCCACTAGAGAGGAAGGTGGGTCTTTTGTGTTTCGTGTGTCCGTCTGTATAATAGGACACATTCCTCCACGTGCAACATTCATTTGGGTAAATGAACGTCTTTTTATTTTATTTTTAACTTATTTATATTATACTCGTCACTTTTATTCGGTACACAAGCCACGTGTTAGTTACAGTAAATGCATTATTCATAACATCACCCACGTGTAAATGCATTATTCATTACGCACCCCAGGTGTTAGTAGCAGTAAATGGATCATTCATTACACAAGCCACGCGTAAATGCATTATTCAATACTCGTCTCCTCGGTTCACTGAAGTCGAGCAGACGAGTTCAAAAGAGGTTCATAATGAGGATGTTAATAGGCAGCCCTTCATGGCAGGCTTCAAAGGAAGTTTACGCCCTGACTCTGCCTTCATTGTTCATCAGAAATTGCTTCTCGGGTCTTCCTTCTTAATTATTCCCAGGATTCCGAAAGCGTTCTTAAGTCTTGATAAATCCAAGCTTTTCCAAAGCGTTCCAGAATTTTGTATTTCTTTCAGCGTGAAAGCAGTCAAAGGTGCTTCATTTTTTCAAAAAGGATTTTCTGGAAAAAATATAATGCTAATGCAGAACTATTTCTAAAAAAGGTATGTAGCTCCTTAGGATGTGAAAAAACTTTGAAAGACTGAACGCTCTAACATAATTTTTGAAATTTAAAAAAATACGATGAAGGTATTTTAAATTTTCCAAGTATTTCACAACTCAGCAATTTGTAATTAGCAGTACGTTAGTATCATCATAACACGTTCATTGCAAATAAAATTGAAATTTCATGCAGAGGTTTTAAAGCTGGTAATGAAAATGTTAGCGAAGCTCATGCGCGTGCGGTAGGCACATTTAGTCTGAGCTTTAGTCTAAAAAAGGGCGCCAATACCAGCATCGGGTGACGCGCCGTACTCTAAAAAAGTAAAAAGTAGTCTGAAAAGCACGTTAGGATCTGTGTGGGCTAGGCTTTTTACTTGATGTCTATAAACGGAAGATTGTGTCAAAAGAGGCAAATAATTCGGTAAGGTTTTAATATTTTCTGTTATTGTGTCATGAACTATTTTATACCGTGTAATAATCCCTAAAATGATTTTGTGTATGTGATAGGTTTTAGTATTTATGTTGAATGTGTTCATTCAGTTTATTAAAAGGCCTAATGGGTGGAAATGGTGAAATTGAAGTGCAATCAACTTTGTTTTAGAACTGGATCCAAAGTGTTATATATTCTTATTATATTCTTACAGAAACCGTTTGGATAAGCCTGCAGGCTTTTGAATACCCTATACGCACCCAAAAAACCTCGAAGTTCTTTGCAGAATATCAAGAAACCAACAAAAAAATCACAGATCACCGTTTTGTGGAATTAGTCCCTAATAATTAGTAACTGAAGTAAAAAAAAGGCTTCAGTTCCGATTAAGGCCCGCTTCAGTTCCGATTAAGGCCCGCTTCAGTTCCGATTAAGGCCCGCTTCAGTTCCGATTAAGGCCCGCTTCAGTTCCGATTAAGGCCCGCTTCAGTTCCGATTAAGGCCCGCTTCAGTTCCGATTAAGGCTCGCTTCAGTTCCGATTAAGGCTCGCTTCAGTTCCGATTAAGGCCCCCTTCAGTTCCGATTAAGGCCCCCTTCAGTTCCGATTAAGGCCCCCTTCAGTTCCGATTAAGGCCCCCTTCAGTTCCGATTAAGGCCCCCTTCAGTTCCGATTAAGGCCCCCTTCAGTTCCGATTAAGGCCCGCTTCAGTTTCACGCCCAATTCAATAGGTGGCGCTATAGGTTAAAGCGCGGAATTGTCAAATAGGACCGGCGACTGGTCAACGCCATGGTCTGGTCAAAATTCGGATCATGAGGTGTTCAAGGCAGTGTCCGACCAGGTTGGATCGAGAAAAGCCAAGTTCAGATCATGAGGTGATGGTTACCGTTGGCTCCGACTGGTGGAATTTTTTGTAAGTTTTGCGAGTCTTAATCGGAACCGTCCCTCCAGCGCTGCATAGGGCGCATTGTACCTTCAGAATGGTACTCCGTAGTTCAGCGTACAGGGGTTAGGTAGCAATCGAAAATAAAGATTCTAGTACGTGTGCTGTTGCAAATGATTGGGTAATGTTTGCCTCTAAAAATAAAAAATGCTAGTCCGAACCTCTAATTTTTTTTTACGGAGACGAGTTTGGTAAAATTGCTCACACAAAATTATTCGTTATTTTCAACTGCCAAGGCGATTCAGTGGAAAATAAAAAAATCATTACATTGTATGATATGGTGAAAAATATCGAGAAAATCACCGATGAACGACAAATGTCGGTAAATGCGCAGCGTTGGTCAGTAATCGATTTTCCACTTTTTGGTGCCTAGAAATAGGTAATTAGATCTGAATAAACAATTTCTATTCTATGCACTTTCCGTCTGAAATGAGTATTTAACCAGTTATAGCGGTTGGTTTAGTTTAGTCTTTGATGACAAATGCGCTCAAATAATCAGCTACTCATCTATTTTTTAATTTTTGTTTGTTGAATCGTGGTAATAACATCAAAATAAACAACCTTTCTTCTACAGACTTTTTTCGTCAAATGAGTATTTAACGAGGTATAGCGGTAGGTTTGGTTTCGTCTTTGATGACGATCGGGCTGGAAGCGAGACTTCATTGCAGCGTTGTCATTCCACGGGATCGATGAATTGCTTTCCGCTTCAAACACTGGGGTTGCGGTAAGTCATTTACCGCTATAACTTGTAAAATATTCATTTACGACGGAAAGTGCATAGAAGAAAGCTTGTTTATTTCGATCTAATTAACTACGATTAGACACTGAAAAGTGGAAAATCGATTACTGACCAACGCTACACATTTACCCAAATGTCATACTGAGAGACAGACTAGGTAAGACTAGGTAAGAAAGCATAAAGCAGCGCACTGCTACAAACCTAACTTTAAGCTATACTTTCATACTGAGTAAGCCTTTTCGAAATTTTTATTTCCATTTACCCGACGACACACTCATTCTCATGCCATAATAACCTGTTACAGTAAAGATTTTTGGATACCTTCTCCATGAAGTAAATTATGCCTATTAAACCTTAGGTTGAAGAGCATTAGGTTAAAAGCCTTGGGTAAAAGAGCCTCAGCTTAAAGTCTCTTCAAAGGATTCTTTAATATCCTGTACATGCTGTATATGTAAATTTACAGTAAAATCGTTTCCAATTCATAATTTTTTTTACTCTACTGACTTACAAATGAAAAAATCGTTTGATATATTTCTACTCAGTGATAAAAATTCTGTTCAACAAGAGAGCATTGATGAACTTCTATGTTGAACATTTAAAACTTTGTGGAACTTTTCGCTCACCTTCAACAATTTGACTTGAAGTTAGATAAACTTGAAATACTCCTACATATCGAGGAGAGTGATTTTCGTCCATGGGGCATTGATTTTCACTTAGAGTTGTGTGTTTTTCAGTTGGAGGAAACTGACATTCATTTTAACACTTTGACTGCGGCAGGTAAAACTCAATTTTTTAATTCAACTCAAAATTAAAGTCAACTGCCGTAAATGATGTTGCAAGGAGCAAACATTAACTGGATCATGCCTTCGTTTAGTTTTCACCAAAAAATTATAAAAATTGAATTTTTGACTACTGGTCGTTCAGCAGCATTATGAAAATCCCCTTTGTGTGCCACCGATATCCATCATCGCAGTCGAAGTGTTAAGGAACTTGAAATTTTCTTGAACGAAATTGAACTGGAAATAATAGTTTCTTATACGTCTGATAATTTAGAAATTTAATATTTTTTCTCCGATCTTTCCATTCATGTCAAAGATAGCTTTATAAATTTGAATGCTTGTTTAGTTATGTGAAAAATATATTCCACGTGCCTTCTTTTGATGTTCTTGCTTGGTTCATTTATTCCCATTTAATTAAAGCATTAATTAAACAAAACGAGGTCAAGGCCGAGGTCAAGGTCAAGGACAAAACGAGGTCAAAACGAGGTCCCATTTAATTATAGCATTAATTAAATGTTTAGATTTTGAACTGCGTGACAGTTAGGAAATACCAAATTTTGGGACTATTTAGCTAGTTAAAGTACTTGAAATGTAGGTATTTTTTCTCATCTCATCATTCTTATCTCTCACTTCTGACTGAATTTTTTCACACGAATACCAGAATTTTCCATCATATCGAACGTCGTTCAAAATTGAACTGGCAGCCTGTCCAAAATGCATTAGCAGCGCTGCTGCGGTCGGCGACTGAACTCAAAGCGTAAAGTTACATTCCGGTATATCGACTGTTTCGATCGCCAGGGCTGGTTCTGTTCGTCTCAATATCGACAGAAATTGCCACTGTATTCGAAAGCCTTAAAAATCGAAAGCTTTAAAAAGGAGTTGAAACTGAATTGCAACAGAAAAATACCACTACGGAAATGCTGCAGCTCGAGGCATAGTAGGTAGTATTGCCTGCAACTAATTTGAACCCTGGAGTGGGGTTTCAATAATTATTTTCCTTTATTTTCCTCAGGAGAAGTTATTTTATACAACAACTGCTGGGGTTTCTCCCAGCTCATTATACTTGGGATATTAACGTACAGGAATGCATTGTTACTGCTAAAAAGGCGAGCGGTTTTCTTGCAATCTCGCAAGAATGTCGTACTTGAAAGCGGTACCCTTGACCTCGTTATTTCAACATGGATCTAAATTAATCAAGACGGACTATGGCCTCATGTTTACAGAACTCTGAAATGGAGTTCTAGAATCCAATCTTATATAAGAAATGTTTTAATTCTCCTGAAAAAGTTCATTCATTGCAATGAAACGTTGTAAAAATATCAATTTGTTCGAGTTATTTTAAGCCATTTTTTCCTTCTACGAAGAAGCTGCAAAGCTTTTTTTTTCCATTCGAAACTTCAACAATAAAAGCCCATGGTAATAACCATATCTGTTCATCCAGGGAATTATATGCATCTAAAAAATGTTTTCAAATCTCAACCGCACAAGTTTACGGGAATGACTTACTTGGTTTATATTCGGCGCATCTCCGTCCCTAGGATTTACAGCCCATACGGCAGTAAATGCTAAATACCAATATAGTGGCTTAATGTTATGTATTGTGCTTTGTTTCTCATTTGGTCGCACTTGGTGTTGTGCTACTGATCACGACTCAGGTCTACGTTCTTATTCGTTTACGTTCTTCGTTATTTTTCTATTTTGGTTAGCCTCTCAAAAAAAGTTTTTCTATTTTCCTTTATAAATAACGTTACTTTCATCCAAATTCATCTAGTTTCAAATCCTCCAATGCGAAATGGCTATCTGAGATGTCGATCCCTTTCAGTAAATCAATAGTTTTATAGTGGTTTTTCAAGCGATTTTCAAAAATTAATATTATTCGGAATGAAAACAATATTTACTACATTGTAACAAAAAAAATTCAAATATGTCGATTTAAAGAGGAGATACAATCAATTAAAAAAAAGTTTGGAACATTTTTGCGGGACACCCGATATATTAGAACTGTACGCTACGAAATCTGCAAAATTGATAATCTACTTAGGCGCTGGATGGAATTTAGTATGCTTGGAACATTGTTGAAATTACGAGTAAAATTCTAAAGGATCAAATTTTGGCATACCTGAACCGTCTATACATAAGCTATAGCCGTACACCCTACGTATTTCATGAGATATATTACTCAGTAAATAAATTAATCATTTATCACTTCTATGTATAATTGCCTTGAAAATTGAATTGGTGGTTAGCTGCTAGCTCTGGTGAGGGTACGGATGAAGTGGCGCAGCAGCAGAGGTAAATTTGGCGTTCACTTTGTGCACATGTTCTAACGTGGTTGTTCTCTCAGCCCTTTAGCCGTATCTCGGTCCAGCATCGCCCTGTGAGTAGCGGAACCTTTTTCAAATTATTTCCAATTCGCACAAATCATTTGCTTATTTCCATATGAAATTTTAAATTAATTTTTAGATTGGATTTTTAAGTTACATTTTTGGTACTTTTCTTTTTCTCGAATGAAGAATTTTATTTCTTTCTCGTTTTTTTATACGTTTCTATTCCACCAATTTTTCCCTTAGAATTTTTTAGCTCAGTTTTCGTTTTTATCTGAACATTTTAATGCAAGGCAGCGCATAATTTTACTGTGTTCCGCATTTAGCGCAGGAATATCAGTTCTGTAGATAACACAATGAGTAGCTTTTTAATCGGGTTTTCATGTACAGTTTTGGCACCATGTGCACTTTTGTCGCGGGCTTGATACACGCGTGCGCATCAAGTGCTCAAGTACACCTCATTTACGTACCATGTATTTAATTAATTTAGCGAAGCACAACTTAAGAATTTGAGAACATTTGTTTGTGCTGTAAACATTTCACAAACGTTTTTGACGCAGTTGTACGGCACACTTTGAATCGGGTTTAAATTTAATTTATCATAACATAATTTAAATTTAAATTTAATACACCCAACGGGTGCATTAAATAGATTTGAAATACTCGGAAATCGTCACAACACTGGAGTCAAGTGACTCCATTGTATTGCATGTAAGTTAAACTAAGTGAAGAATTGACAATCATCAAATGAAAGCCAAAGGTGACGAATGATCGTCATCTTTGGCTTTCCAATTATGATTGTTTGTCAAAAAGTAATATGGCTAAGACTTGCTTCGTTTATTTCATTTATTCATTTATTTATTTTGTCATTTATTTTGTCAAAAAGTACCATGGCCAAGACTTGCTTCATTTATTTTAACAAAACAAATCTTAAAAATGATACTTTTCTACAGGCGATTTTTTTGATCAGGGTATGTCAAGGCTGCAGTGATGTCACGATGGTTAGCTTTCGTTTTGCATGCACCTTGCTTTGAAATTGTCATCAGCTCGCCTGAGGCGCTGATCTGAAGCTCGAGAACGACATTAGAAACGTTTCTTTCAAATATACGTAGTTATACAAAGAGAACATCAGAGTATTAGGGAAAATGCTAATTCTCTTTGGAAATAATTATAAATCGGTTTATTGCAAGCATGAATTGATTTTTGAAGCATGCACTAGTAATTACGCTTACACTTTTCAAGTATGCGCTCTCCAACTCTTCTAATTTTCACCCCTTTCATTGAAATTTTTTTCCTACTACCAGGACAATACAGACTTACAGCAAAATAAAAATTCTTATTTATTAGAATTATCGTTATATTCGGCATGTTAACTTCGCATAGTTTTGTCATAGCATATATATATATTCTTCTTATATTTCCGTTTGGTTGACGTTTAATTCTAAAATTTATCGTGTCAGTCTTCATTCTTTGTTTCAAATCATCTGTATCGTTAAAGCTTAATCAATTCTTCTTGTTATTTGATTGGTCTGTAACTCAAGGTGAGGGATAATTTTGATATATACATATGTGTATAATTATAAACATATATTTAAATAAAAAATGCATAAACATATATATTTATTCATACAGATGTACGTATATATGTGTACAAATAACAGGTTTATATAATTTATTGGAGATACGCTGCACTTTGGTTTTTTCCATGTACTACATTTTACGCTATTTCCCCTAAGGGGGATACAACTGTTGTATCTATGGGAATTAGTGCTCCCAGGGGGACTATGTGAGGTCCCGAGCTGAAGGTTAGGTAGGCTTTTTTTTGTTGAAATAGAATAGGTTTTTGGTTTTAATACGGACCGTCTTTTTTTCGGTTCACTACTGTCCTATTTTTCAGCACCTACTACTTTCTTCTTCAACTTTTTCTTGTTTCATGAACTTTTTTCTTGGCTTACTGTTTCTGTGCACATTGTGAATAGATTCCGCGTTCCCTCAACTCCATACAAAACGGTGCCTTCCTCCTTCCTATCTTCGATACGCTCGCTTTTGTAGAGGTTAGGGAGGCTTAAACTAACCTATAATCTAATCTACGCTGGCATTTTCTCAAAGATCGTTCGTACGAAGCCATCCAGCTCAACAACCACCGCAAGTTTCTCCATAAACTTGAGGGTTCCAGAAACATCAAAGATAGTAGTTCTACACTGAATTAGGACGAGCTCTTGGAGACAGAAGTGAAAAATTGTTCTTTCTCTAGATTTTCTCCCTCCCATAGAAATTCATCATCTCGGTCTGAAGTAATACAAAGGTTTTCTATACCTTTTTTAATTGATCACGTTTCAAGTCCTACTTATTGCTATTGGCTGAGAGTACATTGTAACTGTTATTGATTTAGATACCGATTGCTTTCAAAGATATCGGATATCTATTTATTTTCCATTAATTCTCAATAAGATTCTCGGATGTCTGCAACTCACAACGAATAGATATTTATGCACCAGCGAACGTTCTTCCGCTCATCCTCCTTAGTTCTCCTCTTCCATGTAAAGAGAAGCATCCCCAAAACTTTGATATTATCCTATCCAAACTTCACAGTGGGGATAGTGTTTTTTAAAGTATAAGCATACCCTTTTCGCAAAAATATACCTTCAGTGTTCCATGTAAAAAGCTTGGTTTTGGTTTCCTCCGACTCCACAATAGCGTCCCAAGATGTATATGGCTTTCTCAAACTCTACAGAAAATTTTGATCCAATAGAATATGCCATTTTCTAACAGACAGATTTTTTTACGTGGCCTAGAATGTTAACCTTTTCAATGAAGACTTCGACTGATTTTAACTGCCAGTCTAGCATTCAGTAGAGTTGAATGGAAGTTCGAAACGAGTTTCATACGAGGAGTATTTGCCTTATCGTATAGAGCAATTAGTTCTAGGTTTCACTTACACAGAGGAAAGCATTGCGTAAGGATTTGAATGTAGAACCTATACACAAAATCGTATGTCTCCATACAAGGCACCCTGCGCAAAGTAACAGCAAATTAGGAAGAGGGAGAAAAACACAAAAAAAATACGAAAAAAGTACGAAAACTGAGAGAAGCAGCGTGGGCACGAAAGAAAGATGCCCCGAAGGCCGCCAATCTTTTGCTGGTATTATATACTACAAAGTTTCTCAAAGTGGGGTCCGTGGCACTTGAATTTGACAGGGGGTCCGCAAATTTAACAATTTTAACAGTGAAACAGTGAACAGTTAAGGTATTTATTTACAGCTTTCCATGACTTGATATTATGAAACAGTGCGTTCAATGTATATATGCATATATTCCTGAGGGAAACGCATGTTAGTGGGTCCTCAGATTATTTTTTGTGTAATAAAAGTGTGAGAATCCCTCATCTAATAGATCTCCTCAGGGGCGCCAGCCTCCAAAGCATAGGATAGATAAACGCAACTAACCTAAGCGCCAATCCTACGCTAACTGATGGGTTCGTATCTAATAAATCCAGTCGTCGCCGCACAAGTGGATCTGCTCGGCCGACTTACACTTGGCACATCGGAAATCGGTTCTTTTTCATCTAGTTTCTGTTACCGCATCCCACCTTGTTCATATCAACTTGCAATGCCTGGGTCATTGTTGAGGATAGGGAGGCTTAAACTAACTAATAAACTAATAAACTAACTTGCAATGCCTGGGAAGATATTTGTATAATTTTCTTCGTTGCTTAGCTTGTCAAAGGATATTTTGATAACGTTCTATCATGAATAATGTTCATTTATAGCTTTTATTATTGATAAAAGAAAAACTCTCATATCGAAAAGGTAACGTTCACAACCTCTCGGATAACACACACGGAGGTCTGTGACCAGCTCACACATTTCATATTATTTTGCATACGAACCATGCGATATGATGCATCAACTTCAAGTGAATAATTAAGAAATTTATTTATGATAAAGTAGATGTATTACGTTGAGGAATTTAAGTTTTTGTTGTGAAATAATGAAAAAGGTCGATTTTTAGTCTGATTTTGAACAATTATAGATATGATATCGTTGTACTCTGAGTGAAAGGAGATAAGTAAAATTTAATAACCGGAAGATATACTGATGTTTTCAAAACTTTTGTCTCTTTCTGTTGATAGAAAATATGGGATGTAATATATGCGCATCAAAAAAGGAATAAAATATAACTATTATGGCGGGTGGGAAGCCAAGTTAGAGCGCTGGCAAATTTTAGCGATGCATTTGCACAGCGTGTCAAGAAATCTTCAAATCGTAGGAACACTGATTCAGAGGCTTCAACACAGAAGCTTTAACGATTCAGGGAAACAGAGACTTGTAGAAACAGAGGCTTGTAGAAACAGAGGCTTGTAGAAACAGAGGCTTGTAGAAACAGAGGCTTGTAGAAACAGAGGCTTGTAGAAACAGAGGCTTGTAGAAACAGAGGCTTGTAGAAACAGAGGCTTGTAGAAACAGAGGCTTGTAGAAACAGAGGCTTGTAGAAACAGAGGCTTGTAGAAACAGAGGCTTGTAGAAACAGAGGCTTGTAGAAACAGAGGCTTGTAGAAACAGAGGCTTGTAGAAACAGAGGCTTGTAGTAACAGAGGCTTGTAGAAACAGAGGCTTGTAGAAACAGAGGCTTGTAGAAACAGAGGCTTGTAGAAACAGAGGCTTGTAGAAACAGAGGCTTGTAGAAACAGAGGCTTGTAGAAACAGAGGCTTGTAGAAACAGAGGCTTGTAGAAACAGAGGCTTGTAGAAACAGAGGCTTGTAGAAACAGAGGCTTGTAGAAACAGAGGCTTGTAGAAACAGAGGCTTGTAGAAACAGAGGCTTGTAGAAACAGAGGCTTGTAGAAACAGAGGCTTGTAGAAACAGAGGCTTGTAGAAACAGAGGCTTGTAGAAACAGAGGCTTGTAGAAACAGAGGCTTGTAGAAACAGAGGCTTGTAGAAACAGAGGCTTGTAGAAACAGAGGCTTGTAGAAACAGAGGCTTGTAGAAACAGAGGCTTGTAGAAACAGAGGCTTGTAGAAACAGAGGCTTGTAGAAACAGAGGCTTGTAGAAACAGAGGCTTGTAGAAACAGAGGCTTGTAGAAACAGAGGCTTGTAGAAACAGAGGCTTGTAGAAACAGAGGCTTGTAGAAACAGAGGCTTGTAGAAACAGAGGCTTGTAGAAACAGAGGCTTGTAGAAACAGAGGCTTGTAGAAACAGAGGCTTGTAGAAACAGAGGCTTGTAGAAACAGAGGCTTGTAGAAACAGAGGCTTGTAGAAACAGAGGCTTGTAGAAACAGAGGCTTGTAGAAACAGAGGCTTGTAGAAACAGAGGCTTGAAGAGGCTTTAGAGGCTTCAACACAGGTTGATGTTGTTGCAAACAAAGACTCAGAGTTGCCTGACAATGTTTGCGCAATTGTATTAATCAATTGAGCGCACAAAGTCGCTTGTTTACCCAACTTCAGCAGCGCATTGCCGCTCTCGCTACATAAAACAGAACCTCTGACCCGTACAGCATCGCTCTAAAAAAAAAAGCTCTGAATAAATAGCTTTCTTGAAAATGTTCCTTGAAAACTAAAACGCACACTAATTTACTTATTGGCTTAAAATAGGTGTACCAATATTCTGTTTAAAACACCAGATTTTTTCAATGTATCGACAGATGTTAAACCTCGAGTTTAGAAAAGTTAGGCTGCCTCCAATTAATAATTTACGTGTCGTACAATTTTGTGGCGAATTATGAGATGTTTTTCTCATAAGAGTTTTTGCTCGATGTCTATACGGAGAATGTCTTCTTTCTTTCCCATTCACTTGGTTTTCTGAACCAATCAATTCTTCGGACATTAACACGGTGTGAAAATTTACAAGCAGCATCCATTGATAACATAAAAATTCATAGACAGCATCCCAGATATCTACACAATGAAAAATAGGTCCGCTAACACAATTTTGGACATTCATATAGTGTAAAAATGGGTCCAATTGCACCATTCCTTACATTCACTCAATAGAAAATTGGGTTCACTAACAGCCATCCTGACATTCATACAGTGTAAAAATGGGTTCACTAACACCATTCTAGACAGTCACACAACGTAAAAATGGGTCCAATAGCACCATTCCTGACATACACTTTATGAAAATATGGGTTCTCTAACACCATTTTGGACAGTCACTAAACGTAAAAATGGGTCCATCCGAACCATTCCTCACATTCACTAAGTATAAAAATGGGTTCACTTACAAAACTCTGAGCATTCACACAATGAGGCGCACCGCCACAACACAGGACACTCGGGCACACGCCGCGCTGGTGAGCAGCACATACAATATACTAAAATATACAGTACAGTAAAGTATACAGTATACAGCACATACAGCATACGGCGCTGCTTAAAAAAGTACAATTGGACGCAGAGTTTTAGGTAAAAGAAAAATATCAAAACAGAATATATGTTTTTTTTATTTAGCACTTGCTGTTGTAATTATTCACTGCATTATTTTGCATTCAATGAACTACATTGTCAACTAATCGTATTAGCTTTCTTCAAGAACTAACTAAATCAGAGAGTACTGTATAAGCTAGTAACCTTTATTCCTGTTACTCTGCTCAACCATATTACATGTATGTTTACAGTACGCTCAAGTGATCCCGTGGAATTATACTTTAATATGAGAGATTTGTCTTTCAATATGAGGTGATCTGAGCGAGACATTTTTGCTTTAACAGATTTACCGGACTTTTGATAACAGAGAAACAAAAAAATTATCTTTTTTTTAAGCTATCTAGCCTTAAATATACTATCATTTTAAAGAAGCGAAACATAGCGGTATATTCAAGTTTTTGTGAAAATAAATATGAGGTGAGCTAGTTTAGTTCTTGAAAAATCTAATAAAGTCATGTATAAAGTCATGTATAAAGGCATCACGATCAAACTCCTTAAGCACATATTGGATCTACTTAACAAAAATCAATCCATACACACATCTCCAGCGATCACATCGTGAGCAACACTGCTGAACCGACCGATATTACAGTACCAGTCACCTCCTGATTGTGTGGCAGTAATTCTTTTTTTCTCGTTCCCAGCTGCCGCTCCGGACACAGACCACCTGCCGAACTACTACCCCAACTGCGACCCCACCATCTGGCTGCGCACCTGCACCCACCCAGAGCTGGTGCCCTTGGAGGGCAAGCAAACAGGTGGGGCAGCTGGTTACTTGACATGGGTACTCTCAGATGTGTGTGTGAATGCGCTTTTTGCGTGTTATTTTTACTAGTGCACATGGATGGTTAAAAAATGTCAGGATTAGATACCGGACCAACTGAGCTTCAACGTGGCTTTCCCATGATTTCCCACGCTATTCTATGGCTTTCCTATACTTTGCCAAGTCTCAACCGCTGATGTTCTATTCAACCTGATCTAACCTACCAATACACGGGATATTCATTCCGACTCCAAATCTGCTGGGTTAAGGCACCGAAAATTGTGGAGTTGATGCAGCTTGTATCACAGATACGACCATCTCACACTTCTTTCAATAATTTTATCAGCGCAAATTTTTACCAACTCCAACTGAAATTTTCGTTTTGAATATTGTTTTAGTCACAATTATCAGTCAATTTCTGGTCTAAAATTTATCTAAGCTATTTCCTGAAGGTAGAACGAGAAAATTAATTCCTGCGATTATAGTAAAGGTTAACAATCTATACTATAATAAGAGCCGCGTCCGCCGTCAGTTGGTCTGTCCGAAGCCAGTCTGCAGTGTGTGATGAGCGTATCTGTGATACAAGCTCCAGCGCTATATATTTTGACGGGCCGTGTTCACGCGGCCTCATCAACTCTCGAGAGATTGTATTTTTTTTATTTCTTACGGCCTCTCTTTCATCTTGCCATCTTTTTTATTTCAAATAAAGGGGGTGGACTAGTAATAATAATGACGAGGCCCACGTCCATTTGAACCACACAATATTTGAAAATTACGCAGATTGCAGCGCAAAGTTTTCGTCTAGGGATGACAGTGAAAATAGTTCTATATTACTGAGTTTTAAAAGTATTTCTAATTGATAGCTCGCTAGATAACTCAATTATAATTACGTTTACCATACAATCCAACGTTTTGAAATGTCCGCCGAGTATCTGTCAAGAAAACATGGCATCAAACCTACCCCTCAGGGGGATACAATTAATGTATCTATGGGAACTAGCGCTCCCAGGGGGATAATGTGAGGGCCCGCGCTTCTTTAGGCCTTCTTTTTCTTTTTGTTGAAATAAAATGTTTTTGTTATGTTAAAGAACACCTTTTTTCGGTTTACTGCTGTCCTGTTCTTCAACACCTCCTACTTTCTTCTTCAACTTTGGTCTTGTTTCATGATCTTCTTTCCCAACTTACTGTTTCTATGCCTTTCTGCATAGATTCCGCGTTTCCTTAACTCCATACTAAATGGTGCCTTCTTCATTCCTTTCTTTGGATCGCATTTGTTGCTGGGTAGGGAGGCTAAAACTAACGACTAATCTAATCTGGCATCAAACCTCAAATACTTAGCTTGGCTTTCCTTTCTCATGCAGTGACAGTTCAATGCGGGAATTACGAACCGACAAATTGCTAGTTTTGAATTTTAAAATGGTTTGCCATCAGTGTAGGCGCTTCTGAGAATTGCCGCAATTTTCAATTCGGCCGTGAGCACATTTAGATTTTGGAGGCGCGGTGGGGCGTCGTGAGTAGAAAGGTTCAGGGCCTTTGAAGGCTTGCAGGCTTGCGACTGATCCAATCATGATAACCCGGCGAGGGGGGAAAAAAAAGAAAGAAGAAAGAAAGAGAAATAAACGTCATTTATTTTCATAAAGAAAGCTGATGCATGAACTGCACTGCAACACATTGTATTTTGAAGCGAGAGTGGCATGGGAGGGGAACGAGAACGAAGGTAAGGAAAGAAGAAAGAAAAAGAAAGGACCCCATTTAGTACCAAAAAAGCTGATACATGAACTGCATTACAATACATTAGATTTTGAAGCGAGAGTGGCATGGGAGGGGAACGTGAAAGAGGGTGAACACGTGTGTGCTTATTTTCTTCGCTTGTTTGAAGAGATCAAAATTTAAGCGAAACTCTCGTTGAGCGTGAAAACGGTTATGGTGTCACATAAACAATGTCTAGAAATCGTGACATTTTGGGTGCGTGTTGGGTGCTGAATGAGACGAACGTTCACGTAAGGGTGCATGATAATTAACACTTTGACTACGGCACGTAAAACTGAAGTTAAATATTCAATCTAAATTTAAAGTCAATTGTGGTAAGAAAGAATGAAAATACCAAACATTAACTGGATCGCGTTTCCATTTAGCTTCGATTAAGCATTTTTTAAATTGAATTTGTGACTGCTGTTTTGGTTAGCGCAAAATGAACATTCCCTCAGTGACCAAACGTGGCTCACGTCGAAGTCAGTGTCAAACGTACTGTCGACTACGTTCACAGTTCCTACGCAATAACCGTTTATGGTCTGTCACAACCTCTCGGTGAATCAATGATATGAAATTGGAAGCTTCTGTTCAGAAATATCAAAGCAATTTTTGTAAGTTCATTGACAAGTCAAATAAAATTCCCAGTTAAATCTATGGTCTGGTGAACGCAAACTGCAATAGAAGCAGAAATAATTGTCATTTCTGCCGTCCTCCATGCAGCCCAAAAGTCAGCCATCGCTATGTGGCTAAGTGGCTTTCGGGTGACTGTCCACAGACTTGCGAACAAGTTGAAGAAGGCTGAAGACTTCTAGGAAGGCTGAAGGCCTCTAGGAAGGCTGAAGGCCTCTAGGAAGGCTGAAGGCCTCTAGGAAGGCTGAAGGCCTCTAGGAAGGCTGAAGGCCTCTAGGAAGGCTGAAGGCCTCTAGGAAGGCTGAAGGCCTCTAGGAAGGCTGAAGGCCTCTAGGAAGGCTGAAGGCCTCTAGGAAGGCTGAAGGCCTCTAGGAAGGCTGAAGGCCTCTAGGAAGGCTGAAGGCCTCTAGGAAGGCTGAAGGCCTCTAGGAAGGCTGAAGGCCTCTAGGAAGGCTGAAGGCCTCTAGGAAGGCTGAAGGCCTCTAGGAAGGCTGAAGGCCTCTAGGAAGGCTGAAGGCCTCTAGGAAGGCTGAAGGCCTCTAGGAAGGCTGAAGGCCTCTAGGAAGGCTGAAGACCTCTAGGAATGCTGAAGGCCTCTAGGAAGGCTGAAGGCCTCTAGGAAGGCTGAAGGCCTTTAGGAAGGCTGAAGGCCTCTAGGAAGGCTGAAGGCCTCTAGAAAGGCTGAAGGCCTCTAGGAAGGCTGAAGGCCTCTAGGAAGGCTGAAGGCCTCTAGGAAGGCTGAAGGCCTCTAGGAAGGCTGAAGGCCTCTAGGAAGGCTGAAGGCCTCTAGGAAGGCTGAAGGCCTCTAGGAAGGCTGAAGGCCTCTAGGAAGGCTGAAGGCCTCTAGGAAGGCTGAAGGCCTCTAGGAAGGCTGAAGGCCTCTAGGAATGCTGAAGACCTCTAGGAATGCAGAAGGCCTCTAGGAAGGCTGAAGGCCTCTAGGAAGGCTGAAGGCCTCTAGGAAGGCTGAAGCCTCTAGGAAGGCTGAAGGCCTTTAGGAAGGCTGAAGGCCTTTAGGAAGGCTGAAGGTCTCTAGGAAGGCTGAAGGTCTCTAGGAAGGCTGAAGGCCTCTAGGAAGGCTGAAGGCCTCTAGGAAGGCTGAAGGCCTCTAGGAAGGCTGAAGGCCTCTAGGAAGGCTGAAGGCCTCTAGGAAGGCTGAAGGCCTCTAGGAAGGCTGAAGGCCTCTAGGAAGGCTGAAGGCCTCTAGGAAGGCTGAAGGCCTCTAGGAAGGCTGAAGACCTCTAGGAAGGCTGAAGACCTCTAGGAATGCTGAAGACCTCTAGGAAGGCTGAAGGCCTCTAGGAAGGCTGAAGGCCTCTAGGAAGGCTGAAGGCCTTTAGGAAGGCTGAAGGCCTTTAGGAAGGCTGAAGGCCTTTAGGAAGGCTGAAGGCCTCTAGGAAGGCTGAAGGCCTCTAGGAAGGCTGAAGGCCTCTAGGAAGGCTGAAGGCCTCTAGGAAGGCTGAAGGCCTCTAGGAAGGCTGAAGGCCTCTAGGAAGGCTGAAGGCCTCTAGGAAGGCTGAAGGCCTCTAGGAAGGCTGAAGGCCTCTAGGAAGGCTGAAGGCCTCTAGGAAGGCTGAAGGCCTCTAAGAAGGCTGAAGACCACAGACGATTGCTAGGTTTCGGCAGACTTCGTGTTGTCGCATGACCAACTGTCAGGGAAACTTTGGAAAATGTTCCAAAGCTGAAAATGATTCCACTTGCAAACAAAAAATCTCTACGGCCACAGTCTCCAAATATTGAATTAAATAGTTTGAAACGCTGGTGTATACGACTGCAATAATCGTTTTCATGCCAGAGCAATGTTAAAACGTTGACGTCTTTAAAAACCGTTAGGAATTGCATTGTCATGTTCTCAGAACTATCCATATTGATCCAGTCGCGAACAAGCGGAAAGTTTCAAGGCCTTTGACGGCTTAGAGGCGTCTCACCGATCCAATCATGATAACCGGAAGAGTAGCAGGAATAGGGGGCCGGATTTGAGCGAGAATGAAGGACAGGTGCGTATCAGGCGCATATTCCACGTAGAATAACAGGTCTTCTACGTGGACGCGCGGAGCCCGGACATTGGCTTCTGTTACGACATCTCAATGTCGGCTACGTGTCTAGCTTCAAGCATTTCTCTGTGATGATTCTTGACGACATGACGTCATATAAAGAGGTCAAGTCGTTTGCGTTGGTTGAAATCAATGCCGACAGCAGGGTTACTTCATCAGGAGAGTCCAATATCAGGCAAAAAAAAGTTTTATGAAAGTTTTCTTGGCGTTTCAACGAAATGGTGCCCCAGCACAAACAACGGAAATTGTGCTAGTGGCTTAGAATCATACTCGAATGACTGACTGAAAAACTCTGAGTACAGTGGTTGTCCTCGTCCCTAGATCGAAATCGCCAGGATTGTAGCGTTTGGAAGTATGCTGAAAACAAAGCTTGCCAAGTTTCTCATTTCAAAACGCCACAGGGTTTTAAGCGTTACCCCAGCCTCGTATGGGGAAGTTAGCTTGCAATGAAATGTACATGTTATTAATATAATTGAGAGCAGTAGAATTTGTATTTGCACTCGCACGCATGCTACAGCAACGAGCTAGTAAATCGAAATGATTTGTGGTATTTACCAGGATGATTTGGATAGTATAGGCTTGCGCGCACTGCCCTTTCGTCATGTCAAGGCTTATTCTTGTCTGTTCCTTCTGGGATTATAACCTATACATCCTGGTTTGATAAAGTGCTTACTTTTCCAATGGAACATAATTTGAAGAATTAAAACTACAAACGTTTAAGGAAGCATTGTCTACTGACAGCGTAAATTAAAAAAAAAAAAACGATTTACTGTTCAATTTGATCGATCAATGAGCATTAAAGCAAGACATTGGAGAAAGAGAAAACGTTTTTAAAACTAAAGGTACTCAATGCAACCAACGGTAAGCTATCGAAGATAATTTAGCTAACAACCATGTAGCCAAGGACTACTCAAAACAACAAAAAATATTTAAGCCAACCAATCTACTGACGAGCAACAATTTTCGAACGCACAATGTGAGCTGCACCCCAAAATTCGGCCAAGTTTCTTTACCTTTTTTTGATATGTCATCTTTAAAAATCTAAGAATGGTAACCACTATTCATTTTTTGAAATTTTAGCTTCAGAAGTCCAAGCATGGTAAACACTCAATTAATGGTACTTCGTTGATCGCAATTGTCACTTAACCTTAACTTTTATACTGTACCCACGGCAACACGTGGTGAGGACACGAACGGTTCTTCGTAAAACTTGCCAGCACGACCTGTCAGCTCAAACTCTATCGCGAACCTTAATTTATTGCATACAGTGCTGGCCACTCTGGGTGCCTCCTACTTTATTTACTCCCTCCTAATTACGAAGTCTAATCTTACCGTATTCAGTCGTGGTTGCTTCAGTGACCTCTCTAATTAGCAATTTGTTAATTCTGGTAGTTCTTGAATTACAAACATAGACAGCCTTCATTGAAACGTTCCACCCGAGAACTCTCTTACGTCGGCCTGCCAATGTGTTCACTTTGAATTTCATGGAGAGCCCAAAAAACCTTTCTAATCCTGAGCTTAAAGCTCCTGTTGCTTACTGTAATATCGGTCATGTCATGCATCTTATGGGCTGCTCCTTTGATCCTAAAAGTTCTTACGGTTGGTTTCTTGTTCTTGTCAACCATCTCGTTTTGTGGGTTGATTTTCTTTTTTTTACGGTTGGTTTCTTTTAGTTTGAGAAAGAATATCCCCTACCTCTGCTAAGCCTTTACGTAGTGCATTTGAGAGGAAATATCGTCGACGGAGACCGATAACTTGAGAAAAAGTAATGATGCAAATCTGAAGAATCCTATTCTTGTCGCAATTGTGATCAATCTACGTAGTGATCAATTCTATGTTGCATCGATATTTATTAAGATATTTTGTTGATAACAGCGTCTACGTCTCTTGTCCTATTTACAATTAAGAGTATTAGATGTATTTGCTTCGTTCACTTCGGATAAAAAACAGTGTTTTTTGCTGGGAGATTCTTTGTTCTGAGGGGTGCCGAGCGCAGTTAATTTTCCAATAGCAGGCGTGTGCAGCTTGCAGTAGGACGAACTTTTCTTTGCTGTTTTGACTTCATTATATCATGTACCAGTCGTGTGGTTTTCGTTGACATTCCTTTTTTTGGCTCGGCGACGCATTTTCGTTAGCAGTTGCTTGAATATGAATTGGCCAATTATTTGTGAGAAACATATGACATAAGAATACTAACAGATTTAGCGAGCCATTTCAAGGCTCCAACATCTTACAATTTTAGTCTTTTCATTGACAGCACGACAGTTGCCAATATATCAACTAGTTGACCATATGATAGTTGAACAAGAAGCTTTTTCTTACTAAATTTTTAACAAGATTTTTCCTGACTCCTTAATAGTATTACAAATCATTAAAAGCCCCTAAAAATATTTAATGATCTCATAGCCTATCGTAAATGAAATTCAAAGGACATATTTCATAAAGTTCACGACGATATCGACCAGCTAAAATTTTACGTTACCCGTGCACAAATCATGGATGAGGATAGACTACGTCCTTAAGATATGACCGGCCTTCCGACAAAGGTGGTTCCTAGTGCTCACTGCTGAGAGTAACCTAACTTGAAGTATTGTGGAAGCACATGTCTAGTGTCCAAATAACAGAGAGTAACCTATCTGAAAGTATTACGGAAGTACATGACAAGTGCCCAACTAACAATATTTGTCTCGTCTCTCCTCCAGGCGAGGTACCCAAATGGCTTCGAGGATCCCTCATTGTGGAGGCGCACGACAAGTACCCAACTAACAATATTTGTCTGGTCTCTCCTCCAGGCGAGGTACCCAAATGGCTTCGAGGGTCCCTCATCCGCAACGGGCCGGGACGCATGCGCGTGGGGGAAGATGTTTTCAACCACCTCTTCGACGGCTCCGCCCTACTCCACAGGTAGGTAACTTGGCTACATTTAGCCTGGTGGTTCTCTAAGTCTCATAGTGGTTCTGTTTCCCCTCAGGGGGATACAACTATTGTATCTATGGGAATTGGCGCTCCCAGGGGAACCATGTGAGGGCCCGAGCTAAAGGTTAGGTAGGCTTCCTTTTTGTTAAAATAACATAGGTTTTTGTTTTGTTACGGACCATCTATTTTCGGTTCACTGCTGTCCTGTTTTTTCAGCACCTACTACTTTCTTCTTCCACTTTGATCTTGTTTCATGAACTTCTTTCTCATCTTACTGTTTCTTTGCCTTTTCTGCATAGATTCCACGTTTCCTTAACTCCATACTAAATGGTGCCTTCCTCCTTCCTCTCTTTAGATCTCATTTGTTGAGGATAGGGAGGCTTAAACTAACTAATAAACTAAGTGGTTCTGTTCATTCTGCTTCCAAATGTGTTCTTTGAAGTTCACTGTCTAGTGACAGTTTATTTCTCATTTTGGCATCGAAGACAACCTGATGCCAGCGCCAGTCTAATGACGGTGGTTGTGATAACGGCAATATGAGTATAAAAATGCTTACTTTCAAAGGTTAACACGTTAATTGCGATGGGTTTAACTGGAGTTCAAGATTCAACTCAAATTTAAAGTCAAACGTTGTCAGCAATTTCACAAATACGAAATTTTAACGGGGTCCATTAAACACCATTGATTTTAAAATATGGTTAAAATTTTACAAACGATGGGTCATTTCGCAGCAGGAAGAACTTTACGACGACCCATCGGGGGGTTGTATCGCAAGCTACGTGTTAAAGTACCTGTTCAGGTCCTAGTGGTCTTGGTCATATTCTAGTCGCCCAGTTTTCCTGGTAATCAGTTAGGGGTTTCTGTACACTCCCTAATAGTTCTGTTCACCTCCTAGTGATCCTGCTCATCGTCTTTTTTACTTAGTAATCCTGTTCATTGTTATATTCAATAAAATAATTAACCCCTGACAAGGCTATTGTCCACCTCATATGATTTTTCGATCAATCCAAGACCTTCATGTTAATAAATCTGTATATGGCAATGTGCTGTAGTACAATTCATGTATCAACTTTTTGGAAATGAGTTTTCTTTATTTTTCTTTCTTTCTCTTTCTTTTTCTTTATCTTTTTATTTCCTTCCATAAATTAATTCTCTTTGCTGTGCAGATGTTTGCCAGAAGGCTACACAAAAAATTTTCTCAATATCTTGCCGTTTTTATCGACGCTCAACAGACGTTCTCTCGTTACTGTACTGGTTTCTGAAGGGGATTTTGTTAACCATGGACAAATTTTGGGGTCGTTTACGCCCACTCAGTATATCTTGCCTTAGTACGTCGTGCTGAGTATATCTTGCTCGTTTATGCAATGTGCCTTTTAAGGAAATTCCATGAAGAAAGAATAGTGAAATGAAGCTGTCCTACTTTTTAGACGGAATTTCAAAACCTCGCAGAGTAGAAATAATAAAGTTAAATATATAACCTTCAAAAACATTCAATTGACTTTATATTTCAAAATGGGTATTAATGTGTCAAGTTCGATGACGAGAGCATCATATTAGCTGGTAAATATCTAAGAAGAGTATTTGCGATGAACCCATTTTAGCTCAAGTCATTGCGAAGCTATAACGAAGTGTTGCAAAATGGCCCTGTTCGATTCCTCGTCTGGACGATTCACTTGGTGGAGGAAGCAAAGTCCTCAGGCAGTGTAAAGAGCGAGAAAATGGAAAGTAGAGTTGATAGGGGGACCCTTCTATTGATGAGATTGCATTACTTTCACTCCCCTTTTGTAAAAGGGCTAAAAATACAACATTATAGTAACAAGCCAAACGCTTTCGTAAATTGAAGTAACTGATGAACATGTTTCATTCTCATAACTTTTTAAGGTGCTGGCTAGGTCGCAAGTTGCATTTTAGACTTTGGAGTTTCAAAATAATAAATGTGGTAAACAATTCGTGATTACAAATTAGAATTATCAATATATATGTTGGTTCTAGAAGACATTTCCGTGACTGCCGGCCAACGCGCTTTTTTAAAATGAAATTATCAATAGAAAAGTTGGTTCCAGAAGACATTTCCGAGGCTGCCGGCCAACGCACGACTGTGAATTGGAATTATCAATTGAAAAGTTGCTTTTAGAAGATATTTTTGAGGCTGCGGGCTAGGTCAGAGAATTTTCCCCGCTAAGTGGCCACTTCTCACCGCAGGTTCAGCTTCAGGGACGGCGAGGTTCGGTACCAGAACCGTTTCCTGGAGTCCTCGAGCTACCTGCGCGACAGCAGGGCTCAGCGCATCGTGGTGCGCTACTTCGCCACCAGGGGGCACCCTGACCCGTGTCGCACCATCATGCAGAAGTGAGCATTCATTAAAAAAGGGATTCTTTATTCCAATCAATCAAGCCTGACGCATATCATCTTGCTCGTTGGTTTTTCAAATGACTTAACTTATGATCAAACTTATAACCTTTTCAAACGACTATTATTAACACCAGGATGCAATAACGGTTACCCCCGGTCAAGCCGGTACCCATTTCCGAGACCTGGGTAGAGTGGGGTATTTAGCCTTAGTTCTCTTTTTTCCCAACGGGGAGAAATCCCTGCACAGCGCCGGGATTCGAACTGCCGACACCTTCACGTGAAGTGGTTCTTAACCGCTCAGCAACGGTGATCACTGATGAGCATAGTGCCAAGGCGCTGATGAGCACTGTACCAGGGTGCTGACGAGCACTGTACCAGGGTGCTGACGAGCACTGTACCAGGGTGCTGACGAGCACTGTACCAGGGCGCTGACGAGCACTGTACCAGGGCGCTGACGAGCACTGTACCAGGGCGCTGACGAGCACTGTACCAGGGCGCTGACGAGCACTGTACCAGGGCGCTGACGAGCACTGTACCAGGGCGCTGACGAGCACTGTACCAGGGCGCTGACGAGCACTGTACCAGGGCGCTGACGAGCATTGTACCAGGGCGCTGACGAGCACTGTACCAGGGCGCTGACGAGCACTGTACCAGGGCGCTGACGAGCACTGTACCAGGGCGCTGACGAGCACTGTACCAGGGCGCTGACGAGCACTGTACCAGGGCGCTGACGAACACAGCGTACTTCAATTTCGTCATCGTACCGAGACCGTCATTCCACGCCATTTGACTTTTTTGATGTCTTCAAATTTTCATTCCTCATCTTACCAAATCTAATTTCTCTAACATTGATCGAGAATGACAGAGTCTGTAATTAATTTTTCGAGAGCATAGTTTCTGAGGCTGATTTTTTCAGACGTTTGATCTGGGCTTGATCTAGCAGGCTAGATCTGGGCTTCTTCAATTTCTAAGCCGTAGCGTTCTTATGATGTTTTTCAAAATTCTTTTCTACATAAATTTTCAAATTATCAGATTCCAGCTATTTCATTGCTCTTTCATGAGGTCGTGTTATGACCTCTCTTTGACGTTGAATTTTTTTTTGTTTATTTTCAACAGCTACCATCATTTAATGCTATAACTGAATGGTTGCTTATTTAACGATACTCTCACCATTTAATTTTGCTCAGTAATTTTCTCCCAGCGTTATTCAAAAACAGCAAATTAATAATACCATGACATTTTAATTTGTTACGAAGCAAGCGTTAGTATTCTGAACGACACAATCTCATTTTAATTTATTATTCAAATCGACAGTTCAGACGAGCAATTCAACGATTTTTTTGCCATCGAGAATTGTGAAGACACTTCTTATCGCCTTGAAATACCAGGCTTGGGGCATCAGTAAATGTAAACAAGGCCGTAAACGTAAGTCATTATTGAAGATCGATGACAAGGCGGCTACTGGGTGATGAACTCATGCAGAACCAATATTCAAATACCTCATCGACCATTTTCACTGTCGAAGGTCGTATTCGGCAAAGAAATCACAGTTGCTTCATGAATTTTCATAATTCTGCGAGACTGGTTGGTAGGAATAGCATTTTCACTTCGCATGCTGGATGCTGGATAAAACGTGCGAGTTCAGAGTGACGGCAACGGCTCGCAATAGTGCTATTCCTACCTACCAGTCTCGCAGACCACCTGCTAGATAGCTCGGTCGAGCTTGCTAGATGCTGCTTTGCTAGCTCAGTGTGAAATGGACCCAACTATGTTTTCCGGTAGACTGTGTATAGTTCGCCTTGACAACAAGATGCAATATGTATGGCTCAGTCATAGAGCTGAATGTCATCGTAACCAACCATTTCGTGGAACGTTCAAATTCAATTTATGTTTGCACAGTTTCATGATATCTTATTTATCCATGAGAATCATTTCAGGAATATTTAGCTCGTCTATAAAATATTTTTTTGCGAAAACTACTGCTCATTGACTCGTATCTTGATCATGCCATTGTTAAGAATCGAGTCAATTTAGATCCTGCATAATCTCGAGTAATGGCGTACACGAACATGGGATGTAGACAGTTAGACTACCGGGTGCAAATAACGATGAGACGCATTTGTCACGATCTTCTCAACTCCATTTCTGTAAAATAACTTGAACGGTGTTTTAGGAATATGTTCTCTAAGTAATATTTTTTCTGTGGACAAAATATTCTCGGTGAGTAATGGTTTTTTATTGCTGTAAAGAAAACTTGAACATGAACTCATTTAAGCTCTTTTGTGAAATGTAAAACATGATTCTGAATTTTTGTCGATCGATACACTGGAATTCTTTGGCCAGGATCACACGGCTGTTGTTCAAGGCTGCATTTTTTCTACGGGAATTGATTTATTTTCAAATAAATTTAACGTGCTCAGATGCTCTCAAACTAATAACAAGCATTGATAAATTAAGACCAAATAGCGATGAATTAATATCAAATATTTGTTAATTAAGACCAAATATTGTTAAAATGAGATCAAACAGTGATGAATTAAAGCCTAATATTAATTAACAAACAGAGATTAATAAAGCCCAGATATTGATGAATAAAAACAAGATATTGATGAACTGAGATGACCACCAAATCCGTTCCTCCCGAGCAGCATCGCGAGCAAGTTCAGCATGAGCGAGAACTTCACAGACAACTGCCAGATCAGCGTGTACCCGTACGGTGACTCCCTCTATGCGCTCACTGAGACACCCTACATCTACAGGGTCGACCCCAACACCCTGGAGACGGGGGAGAAGGTAAACTTGGTCTGCGACACGCTAATTTAACACTTTGACCTCAATTGGTTAAATTGAAGTTCTATACTCAACTCCAATTGAACCATTGGTTGAACTGAAGTCCTACATTCAACTCCAATTGAACAATTGATTAAACTGAAGTTCTACATTCAACTTTAATTGAACACGTTGACTACGGTTGTGCGGTTGCTACAATCAGTTTGGTTAGGTTAGAAGAAGTCGTTTTGAAAAACCTGCTTTACTACTTTAATTCAATTCTAACCTTTCCAAAGAGTGTAAAGAATGCAAATGAACCATAAGTTGTTACGTTATACTCTAAAAGTTTCGTAAAAGGTAGCAAAGTAGTTTAAATTTTATTTGTAAATTCCGGTACGTAAATGAGCAATATACCTAGTGGTACACATATGTACCAATACGAAGTTAACGTGTTAATGACAATTGTGGAAGTAATTTTGAAAAGAGCAAATAACAACTGGATCATTAAGTATGTATGAAAATTGGGCTTGTGACTTACTGATCGGTCAGCAGCATTATGAAAGTCCCCTCCGTGGCCACCGGTGGCGCACGATGCGGCCAAGATTGTTGGCGGTTGGTTCGGCTACGTTGTAACCCGCAGAATTTGAAAATCGACTTTACTGCGCGAATAGCCTGTTCAGGCTGTACATACAGCCTATGTATGTACAGTATTTTATTTGCTGCAATATATATTGTAATATACTTCTAAATTATATTCAATTTTGCTGTATTTCCGTTAGGTTATAAATGCTCATTTTTTCACATGAAAGTTGACAGAATTAAAATACAACATTTCTATAAGCCATAGCATCTCACGATAGAGCAATAAATAATCCATAGAAAAAATACATATATTGAAAACACGATGGAGACGACGCTGTAAAATGTGATTTTGACAATGCATATAAATTCATGTAATTACGGAAAGAGACGAAGAGACGATACATGGCTAACACTATCCCGTTCTCACGATGGTGGACATGCAACAAAGGTCCGCTGTATTGCTAACACGAGCCTGTTTTGACGAAAATCGACCGGTAACAAATGTACTCTGTGACTAACATTATCCAATTCTGTAGCGTTGCTGGAGACAAAGCTTGGCTAACCCGACCCTGTTCTCCCAGAGGTGGACCTGCAACAATGGTCCACTGTGTTACTAACATGATTCAGTTCTGTAGCGCCGCAAGAGGCGAAGCATGGCTAACCCGACTCCGTTCCTCCGAAAGTGGACCTGTTACCAGGGCTGCGGAGTCGGCGAAATAAACTTACGACTCCAACTCCGACTCAACCTTTTCAGAATTTTGCGACTCCGACTCCACCCTAAAACGTCCGACTCCGGCTACTCCGACTCCGGCTACTCCGACTCCCGAGTCCCACTCCGCAACCCTGCCTGTTACAAAATGATCTGTGGCTAACATGATAAAATTCTGTAGCGTTGCTGGAGACGAAACATGACTAACACGACCCCATTTCCCCGAAGGTGGACCTGACGAAGCACATCGCGGTGATGAGCCACACCGCCCACCCGCACCTCACACCCACCGCGCTGTACAACATCGGGCAAGGGGTGACGTTGCGGGGTCCCCAATACCACATTTGCTTGTTCCCAAACGTAGGGGAAAAAGGTGGGTCACTTTTGGTCTTGGTTTGTGAGCGTTGCTGTGGGGCTGGCGAGAGCTGAAGTTTGTTTTAGAGGAACACAACGGATACAGGCAGATCTCAGCCGAGAGTACAAAAAACCGCCGAGAGTTTCGGATTGCAGCCGAGAGTATCGGATTGCAGCCGAGAGTATCGGATTGCAGCCGAGAGTATCGGATTGCAGCCGAGAGTATCGGATTGCAGCCGAGAGCATCGGATTGCAGCCGAGAGTATCGGATTGCAAGCCGAGAGTATCGGATTGCAAGCCGAGAGTATCGGATTGCAAGCCGAGAGTATCGGATTGCAAGCCGAGAGTATCGGATTTCAAGCCGAGAGTATCGGATTGCAAGCCGAGAGTATCGGATTGCAAGCCGAGAGTATCGGATTGCAAGCCGAGAGTATCGGATTGCAGGCCGAGAGTATCGGATTGCAAGCCGAGAGTATCGGATTGCAAGCCGAGAGTATCGGATTGCAAGCCGAGAGTATCGGATTGCAAGCCGAGAGTATCGGATTGCAAGCCGAGAGTATCGGATTGCAAGCCGAGAGTATCGGATTGCAAGCCGAGAGTATCGGATTGCAAGCCGAGAGTATCGGATTGCAAGCCGAGAGTATCGGATTGCAAGCCGAGAGTATCGGATTGCAAGCCGAGAGTATCGGATTGCAAGCCGAGAGTATCGGATTGCAAGCCGAGAGTATCGGATTGCAAGCCGAGAGTATCGGATTGCAAGCCGAGAGTATCGGATTGCAAGCCGAGAGTAGCGGATTGCAAGCCGAGAGTAGCGGATTGCAAGCCGAGAGTAGCGGATTGCAAGCCGAGAGTAGCAGATTACTGCTGAGATTAACAGATTGTCAGTAAATGGAGCTGATTACCATAATGAAGCCTTGCATTTCGCAAGTTTTTTCGGGGATATTTCTTTCCGTTTTTGCTTTTAGAATTTCTAGAAGCAGAAGAACTTGTTTTTTCATTTTAAAATACTCATTGGTCGTTTTAGACCGTGCCAATACGTTTTTAAACAGGCAACGACACATTTTTTGTGCTCTTCAGCGAGTTTTGCAGTTATAAACGGTGGATTAAATATGATAATGGCAGCTATGTATATGGCATCAGCCTTATATTGGCAACTTCTCCTCTAGTGGTATCGGGAACGATATAATTAAAGACTTGCAGTTATATGTCATGGAACTTAATAAAAAAGGCTTCAGATACATAAAGATTTCATCAAAAGTTATGCGTCCTGTGAACCCAGTTTGAACTGAAATACAACAATTTTCTACATGACTTGAACAGGTCGTTATCGCTTAATAATCGAGCATTTTGCTTGATAATTAGTACGGCTTGTGGTCTCGACACTGAAGTCTCCTCGTAATGACTTGAAAAAATAACTCTTGGTTTCCGGGATGGTAGTCAGCAAACGCGCAGTTAGCAAGCACCTTGACGTGAGGGTCCCCATTCCCGATTCCCAAAGAAGACTTTTCTTCAGAAACGTCACCTTTTGGTCTGATTGAAGAACGCCATTGAGCATTTAAACAAACCATTATTCGTTTTTGGATACCGCCTTGTGGAAGCTAAAATCAAATTGCTCTGATGAAATAACACCTACCAAGCCTTGCAAAAAATAAGAAGGGGAGATTTTCATGCGCTGGTGTTGCAGTGAAGTTTGAGTGTGGCTCTATTCAGGTGTTTCTGCTCATCTGACCCCTCATGGGGATACAAATATTGTGTTTATTAGAATTAGCGTTCCCAGGAGGACCATGTGAGGGCCCGAGATAAAGGTTAGGTAGGCTTTCTTTTTGTTTAACTAGAATTAGGTTTTAGTTTTGTTACGGACCATCTTTTTTCTCATCACTGATGTCCGGTTTTTCAGCACTTACTACTTTCTTCTTCAACTTTTTCTTGTTTCTTGATCTTCTTTCTTAGCTTACTGTTTCTATGCCCATTCTGCATAGATTCCACGTTCCCTTAACTCCATACTAAATGGTGCCTTCATCCTTCCTCTCTTGGGACATCTTTGTCGTGGTAAAGGGAGGCTAAAACTTTCTTATATTATAATAATAATGAAAATAATTACGATAAATAATAATAATAATAATATAGTAATAATAGTAATAATAATAATAATTATGATAATTCCGCTCATCTGATCTTTGGCAAACTCTACTTGATCGGAAGACGCGTGAGCAGTAAAATGTGTCGGAAATAATTGGCTCTACCCTGAGTTCCGTTCGCTTTTTGTGAAGAAACTTTGTTTGGACTTTCCTGCACGACAATGACCCTAATCTACACCGAATATGACCGAGGCAGGGTATTTAAAAAGCAGGATAGCTGTTCAAGAAAGGCTTAATCAATCCTAGAATATCAATCCCTTTGGAATTTGGTGGAGAGAACTGAGTTTATAATTCAAAGCACAGGCCCTGAAATTATTTGTGAAATGGAAGAGTGCAATTGAACGCCGCCGAAAGCTGGAAATGACTGGCAACTCATTATTCTATAAGCGCCTGCAAAAACGGTATTCACCGGCAAAGTCTATGCAGCAAATCATAAACTATCATTTTGGCATGAGTTGTGAATCAATGCTTTCTCATATACTGCATATAATAGGGTATACTTTTCCCAAATAAATTTGAAAATGCTTAATTTAGCAGGACGTTCTATTATATGATACATCTTATTTTATGAACTCCTTCGATATTTTTGGGTAAAAACCTCCATCCTATAAAGTAAATCAAATTATGTGACCGGGGCAAACAGCCTCCTGAGAATAAAAAGCTCTGACAAGAATGGTTCGGTGCGTTATATCCACAAAAGAGTAGAAGAAATGTGCACAACTAGAGTTATCATGTACCAAGGCCTGACATCCCAGTATATTCGCAGCCATGACCACTTCCAAATAGATGACATTCATCTCAGTGAAGTGAGAAAAGCCAGATTTGAGTGTCACTTTCGATAGTCTTTATTAAACACTATGAAGGAGCAAACTGCTCCTTCATGCAATATTTGAAGAGCTATCGTAAATTCTACTACTTATATTTATAATGAAAACGCTGTAACCGATAGACACACGGCAAATAATGGATCACGACAAAAGCTGCTTATCAAATTGCAATAGCGTTGACCCGACAGGTAGAAAGACAAAAGAAAAACAATATAATTGAGACTACTTTTAAATATTCACCCATCGAAAAAATAGATTTATTCGGCTAAAAACAATTCTCATCAGTTGAATATACAAATTTTCAGGTAATATTCCGTGACAGACCGGTCACCGAGTGAGACAGTACTCGTATTGCTCTTACGAACTCGAGCAGTCTTTTTCAAAAAACCGAAACCTACAAAGTAAGCTTTAACATCGAAAATGTGCAGTAATGCAAATGTGAAAAAATAATCAGCATTTCCTACGCACCATGAATGATACTCCAATTGAAGCTGTAGACCAAGTAAGATTTTGTCGTCGCTATCACTAAAGATCTCAAGCATTACAAGTAAAAAAGGGGGCAGAATAGTGGGAGCAGAATTCCAGGCTTCGTAGTGGGAAACTTTGAATACTAGTCAAAGAACATATGACCTTGGCTGTGAAAGATAAGTGCAAAACAATAATGCGAAGAAAACGGTTAAATCATAGGACTACACTTGGCGTAACGGTTGTTTTTAGTGATGTTAGTGCACACGGCCCGTCAAAAAATGGCAGGATTGCTTATCGGACCAACTCAGCTTTAACATGGCTTTCCCATGATTTTTCACGCTATTCTATGGCTTTCCAATACTTTCCCAAGTCTCAACCGCTGATATTCTATTCAACCTAATCTAACCTACCAATATACGTGATATTCATTCCGACTCCCAATCTGCTGGGTTCAGGCACTGAAATTTGTGGAGTTGATGAAGCTCGCATCACAGATAGGATCATCTCACACTACAGGCTGGTGGGTGTGACACACAGACGGACGGACCCGGCTCTTATTATCACTACTAGCTAGCGCCAGTCAAATAAAAGTGATTATAAACAACGGTAATGTGAGTAAAAAATTTGAAGGTAAATTTTTCAGTGGCTACTAACTTAACTAGATCGTTTTTATTGGATTATTACCTTTTAGACCATTATTGCACTGAAATTAGTTATTTAAAAACTGGTTACAAATTTCATAAGGTTTTCATTTGCAAAGGAAATAGTAAGTTGAATACTGGTTGCAAACTCCGTAGAGTTTTCACTCGCATGAAAAAGTAAATTGAATACTGGTTGCAAACTGCGTGGAGTTTTTCAGTTTTCTCGTCTAATACATTTCGTTGCATGTCTAGCTTCGTTGATATATTTTCAAGAAGCGACAATTTTTTTACCATATTGTTTAAAAAAAAGTTCGACAATGATATTACTAAAGGAATCCTCATAATTCAAATTGCAACGTTTTTTGATTAATACTGATGCACATGTGATGGTCGGCATTGAACTGAAGAATTTTACCCCTTCTTTCTTGAGTTGAATTCTCTCATGCCACTCAATGTTGTATAGCACAATGCCGAAGATATTCCTCGCTTCTTTCATGTGTTTAGCTCTTTCTAGCTACTCGGTGTTGCTCTGCATTATTCCGTAGAATTTCAAAACGCCGTTCATGAATCAATTTGGGTCTAGCTTCTCGTTGGCGAGCAGCATTGCTTCGTCTTGCCATTTCGCGTTGTTCACCCGATCGTCTTTGACGCTGTTCTTGCTGTCGAAGTTTTGCAACTTCTCTCTTGCGGTTGGACACATTTCTATCCTCAGTGGCCTTTTTTGCCGGAATTTTATTCGGAAATGTTGTCTATTATCTCTTCGTAGCTTATCAAGAAAATCACAATTTCGAAAACAAAAACTCAAGTTTCAAAATCTTGGGCCTTATACCAAGTGGTAGCCATGTTACTGGTCAAACGAATTTAAAACATTTCTTTTCGCTTTATCAATTAAAAATATCAAAGCGACATGATGAATTTCAACAGAGAAAGCTCCATAAAAAATTTATATTTGTAAAAATAAGCCGAATGCATATTCAGGATACCAAAGTCAAAAGGAAGAGACACGGACGGAGGGACGGACGCGGCTCCTTTTATAATAATGATAATAAGAGCGGCGTCCCTCCGTCCGTGCGTGTGACCCCCTCTTCTAATCGATAGCTTTGATAGCAACAAGGATAAAGCTTGAGAAATGCAAGAAATTATTCTATTGCATTATTTTTCTGCAGTGATTTGATTCCCTTTCACTTGCATTATGGTACCTAGAATACGCAATCGGCTTATTTTTACAGATAAAAATTTTTATTGAAGCCTTCTCTGCTGAAATTCAACATATTTCTTTGATATTTTTAATTCATAATGTGAAAAGAAATGTTTTAAATTCGTTTGACCAGTAACCTGGCTACCACTTGGTATAAGGCCCAAGATTTTGGAACTTGAGTTACTGTTTTCGAAATTGGGATTTTCTTGAAAAGCTTCTGAGAGATAAGACATTTCAAAATAAAATTCCGGCAAAAGAGGCCACTATGGATAAAAATGTGTCCAACTGCAAAAAAGAAGTTGCAAGACTTCGACAGCAAGTAAAACGCCGAAGACGATCGGATGAACAACGCGAAATGGCAAGACGAAGCAATGGTGCTCGCCAACGAGAAGCTAGAGCTAAATTGACACTTGAACGGCGTTTGGAAATTTTACGGAATAATGCAGAGCAACACCAAGTAGCTAAAGGGAGCTTAACACATGAAAGAAACGAGGAAATTCTCCGGTATAACGCTGGACAACATCGAGTGGCACGAGAGAATTTAACTCGAGAAAGAAGAGATGAAATTCTTCAAATTAATACCGAACATAATGTACATCAGCCTTTAAGTTACCGGTGGATGTGGGGAGGGAGGGAAACACTAATGAGTTGCCAATAGGAGATTATTCGGAAATAAGGGAAAATTTTTAAATTTATTTTGTTCTCACTGGAGGGCCAGAGCTGAAGGTTAGTTAGGCTTCCTTTTTGTTGTAATAAAATAGGTTTTTGTTTTGTTACGGACCATCTTTTTTCGGTTCACTGCTGTCCTGTTTTTCAGCACCTAATACTTTCTTCTTCAACTTTTTTCTTGTTTCATGAACTTCTTTCCTAGCTTACTGTTTCTGTGCACTTTGTGCATAGATTCTGCGTTCCCTTAACTCCATACTAAATGGTGCCTTCCTCTTTCCTCTTTTGGAACATCTTTGTCGTGGTTAAGGGAGGCTAAAACTTTCTTATATAATAATAATAATTTGTGATCACTGAAGTAACGTTGTACATGGAACAAAACATGGTTTATGGTTTTCGGATGAACTCTTTCTTCAAGATGAATTCTTTCCCCTATATTGTCTTTAATATTGTTTATAATGAGATACATGTAAAACTATGAACAGCTGACGCACATTTCATAATTTCGTGTCCTTATCACAAGGTATATCTTCAAAACACATGCAAACAAAAACAAAATTAGGAAGCAATACAAACGTACTCATCTAAGGTCGATATCAGGTCACTGAATATAAAGTTAATTAGTCGTGAAACTGATGGAGACAGCTTTGGACAAAGTTATAATTGACGGTATTCCCTTACGACATCGTTTGCAATCCAATCTGGGCTAATAAGCATTTCCTCTAAAGGAATTTGTGCTCACATTACCGTTATTACCCACACAGCTGTTAGGCTGTCGCTGGCATCAGTTTGTCACCGACATCAGAGTGTGGAAAAAGCTACGACTGGACAGCAAACTCCAAACACCACATTAGTTCCCAAATTAGAGAAAAAATGGTATATATTAGAATCTTTATTGCGGTACTTTTAAAATCTACCTGGACAAGTCAGGATTATTGAAGTGAGTATAGCACAAACTAAGCCAGGACAGCACCTGTTTCTTGGCGAAAAGCATTGAATAAACGACACGCTGCGAAGACCTCATTATGGAATCCAAGCTAGAATTTCAAATTCGTCCTGTGGTTCAGTCTTTTTATGCCGTCGCCATAATGAACTCAGAGTGCCGCAATGCCCTCTGCCTTATGTGCTCGCCGTGGCCGAGTGGTTAAAGACGCGCCATCCCGTGTAGCTGTCAGGGTTCAAATCTAGGCTTTGTGTGGCGACTTTCCCCGTTGGGTATAAAAGAAAACTCAGGCACAATACCCCACTCTGTCCAGGTATCGGAAATGGGTACTGGCTTGACCGGGGACTAACCGTCATGGCATCCAGACGTTAGTTATAAGGCATTTGAAAAACTTATTTACAAGATGATATGTATCAGGCTTGATTGGAAAATAAAGCAACATAAATCGGATGAAGGCGTTTCTAATGAGTTCGTTTCGGTGACCAGAGGACGTGTGGCGTTCTCGGTCTGTTGTAATTCCCTTATTCACGAGCAGCCTTTTATACGCAGTAAATATGAATTGTAAGTATTAACATATATATGGAATTATAAAATTAACGTATTTGTCTGCAACACGGCTTCTGACAAATCTCGGAAATTTTAAATTAAAAATGGATTGTCACTTTGAGATTATTAGAGTGCACTATAACTACAGAAAATGGAAGTTTTGTTAAAAGTTAACCAGTTTTGAAACTCCCACCTGAATTTATTTGGAAATGATAACATTTTAGAATCATAGGTGGAGGGCCAAAAAAGTGTGTACTCTTCAAATTGCAATATATTATTTCAGTTCAGCGGAGGACAAATCTTTCCCACGGCGAAGATTTCGGTTCAGATAATTTATCTCTCAAACCAGCCATTTAAACATAAATGCTGCCATCATTTAGCATTTTATGCTTTGTTCAGCATCATCTGTGCTCAGCGTTCTCATTCTCGCACCGCAAAATGGTACCCCTAACTCTTCTCCTATGCAAGTTTCTCATGGGAGTAAAGTGACTTTGATAGCCGAGTGCAAGATTGATAATTGTTTGAATGATTGATAACTGTTTGCAAGATTAGTAACTGTTTGCAAGATTGATAATTGTTTGAATGATTGATAACTCTTTGTAAGATAGGAAACTGTTTGCTAGATTGGTAACTGTTTGCAAGATTGGTAACTGTTTGCAAGATTGGTAACTGTTTGCAAGATTGATAATTGTTTGAATGATTGGTAACTGTTTGCAAGATTGGTAACTGTTTGCAAGATTGGTAACTGTTTGCAAGATTGATAACTGTTTGTAAGATTGAGAACTGTTTGTAAGATTGAGAACTGTTTGTAAGACTGGTAACTGTTTGCAAGGTTGGTAACTGTTTGCAAGATTGGTAACTGTTTGAATGATTGATAACTGTTTGAATGATTGGTAACTGTTTGTAAGATTGATAACTGTTTGTAAGATTGATAAATGTTTGTAAGATTGGCAACTTTTTGCACGATTGGTATCTTTTTGCAAGATTGGTAACTTTTTGCAAGATTGGTAACTTTTTGCAAGATTGGTAACTTTTTGCAAGATTGGTAACTTTTTGCAAGATTGGTAACTTTTTGCAAGATTGGTAACTTTTTGCAAGATTGGTAACTTTTTGCAAGATTGGTAACTTTTTGCAAGATTGGTAACTTTTTGCAAGATTGGTAACTTTTTGCAAGATTGGTAACTTTTTGCAAGATTGGTAACTTTTTGCAAGATTGGTAACTTTTTTCAAGATTGGTAACTTTTTGCAAGATTGGTAACTTTTTGCAAGATTGGTAACTTTTTGCAAGATTGGTAACTTTTTGCAAGATTGGTAACTTTTTGCAAGATTGGTAACTTTTTGCAAGATTGGTAACTTTTTGCAAGATTGGTAACTTTTTGCAAGATTGGTAACTTTTTGCAAGATTGGTAACTTTTTGCAAGATTGGTAACTTTTTGCAAGACTTGTAACTTTTTGCAAGACTTGTAACTTTTTGCAAGACTTGTAACTTTTTGCAAGACTTGTAACTTTTTGCAAGATTGGTAACTGTTTGCAAGATTGGTAACTGTGTGCGCACTACGCAGGTAGAAGTAAACTCGGAGTGAAGGCTGTGACGATTTATTGGTAGATGTTATTGGTGTGGACGGCAGTACAAGAGTGATCCGCTAGATGTTACCGGCAAGGGAAGCAAAACAGGAGTGAGCAGCTATGCCTCGACATGATCGGCTTATATCACCTCTGTTTAGTACTAACACCCAGATAGATGACTGCATATAACTCCCCCCCCAAAAAAACGAGTGGAAGCTACACTTCAAAAAGGACTCAATTAAACGCAAAATTAATTGAACTAATTGCACCAGTTAAACATACTCAAACCAATTAACTCACAAGTTTTTCTCAAAGCTTAATAAAATATCAATTAATTTACTGCAAAATAAAACAAATATCAAGCTAAAGAACCATGTGATATGCAGGCATCTTTACGAATCGTTCTTCGTACATATCAAAAATCAAATTACGTTTACTCTTACAACACTCATAATAGCAAAAAAAAATTATTAATCAAATGTTTAATCGCACCAGCCAAGCGTTATTATAATATAGAAAAGAACAAGCAAAACAAAGTATGCCTCCGCGAACAATATTGCACATACTTGCTTTAAAAAATAAAAAACGCAAGCTAACTGTCACATTACCAAAAAAACGGTTAGGTAAACGCAACTAGAAAACTAACACCAACTAAAACCAACTTACCCCCTGCCAATCAGGTTAGTTATCCACACAGTAAATTTAAAACGCAAAACACTATAAATTTAAACACATGTTTAGGATCATTGAAAATCAAATTAATAAACCGAAACATCAATAAATGTAGAACACCGCATTCAAAAAAAAATGTAACTCCTTTTTTTTTTTTCAAACACCTTTTTTTAAAACTTAGTTCATCACCGCAATCAAACCACAACCAGGATTAAACATAAACCAAGTTTAGCATGACCGCAACACAGAAAATTATTGCATAATATCATAGAAACTTAACTAATAAAAAGCAAAATAAGCAAAAGCGAGTAAAACACGCAGTTTAAAACTGGTAAAAAAGAACCGTTAACACCACTAAGTATGTTATTGGTTAACGCAAGCAAAAGATTATAGTTAAACCGCATTAAACTAGAATGCATTAGCAAAAAACATGTTAGCACTTCAAGAGAAAATAAATTAATTAACTTACTGATTCAACATGTCGCAGAAACATCTCAACTAAAGAAAGAAAGAAAAAAAATATTCACTATTAATACTTTAATACTTTATCCTCTCTGCTAATACAACCTGGTGTAGTATATATTAACCAGATAGAAAACGCCAAAACGAAAAATACGGATAATTAAATTTTTTAGAAATTCAAGAAAGAAATTTTACGCACCGAAAAACACTTTTGTTTACCGCAACCAAAAACATAGCATTTAAAAATAAATTTTTGAAACGCTCCAAACAGAATAAATGATAATGCATTTGAAAAAATTAAGAAAAACTTAATAATTAAAAAGCAGAAAAGCGAAGCAAAGGAAACACGCAAAAAAGCGAAGCTGCTGACTTACTGTGCTCAAATATAATCAGCACGTCGACAGCCAGCAGAACGTCGTAAAGGTTAAATATTCAAACGCCATTTCATATTGGTAAAAATAATCCACGGAAAATCGAAAAATAAACCAAACACCCTACATGATTCCAAATAATTTCCTATTTTCGCAACAACTCTTACTCAAACAAAACAAAAATAAAAAAAATCGCAATGTGTCGAATTTCGAATTGTCACACGATTAAAGAAATTGCAATCAAAACACAACATGTTCAAATTAGAAAAGTCAACTTCTAAAACCAAGACAAATGAAGAAAATGCTAATTAAAATTTTGCGTCAATATGAAAATAGCATACTTAAACTAAACGCATGCTTAACAAATTAACCTAAAAATAATATTGAAGCATGGATAAAAAAACACTGCGCGCATTGCGTCGCATATTTCTCGCGATACGCAATTCCTACTTCACTACACATAACTTCAGAACGCTTCATTTTTCAACTAATACCTAATCACTTCCCGATTATTTTCCGATTATTTCTAATTTCGTTTCAATGAAATTTTTCCAACCTATTATTTTCAACTTAAGCTCGTCGCGCACCTGCATGGCTAAAGTTCATTATTCTTGATCTCGAAGACTATATAAGATCGTCGCTCGACTACGTAGATTGTATAGGACCGTTGCTAGTCCTATGGTGCCCAGCAGCATCATGACTAGCAGCATCATTGTGATCGCCAGGTGCTTAGACGCCTGGTGGGCAGCCACTGCTGTGCAGATGCTAACCCACGCGACCGCATCGAAGTCATCCGCCTCGCCCATCGATGGTACGTCCCGAACATTCCTCTGAAAGGAACAGATACAAAAACTATTAGCATGGCCGTTACATAAATTTAAAATAAATACAACATATAATTTGGTATCAGATCTCGGTTGACGCTCAAGAGTCATTGAACCACGATAACTCTCGCATACAAAATATAATCGCTGATCGCTGAGAAAAAAAATGTGTCAGGTGACAAGACACCTGCCTTATGAATTTAATTTAAATTTCCGCTGATCATCGAACGATCGGAATCATTGACATCTAGATCAGTGACATTCCGGTCAGATAAAAATAGCTCGGCAAGACCGCAAGTGCGCGTCTCGCTGCATAAATTCCTGGCTCAGCGAACTCAATTCACAGCCTGATCAAACGTTCACAATTAAAAACCGTCAATTTAGCAATACCAATGTCTGAGTGAATTTGAGAAAAAAAATTAATAAAACGTCCTAGCGACACTGAAACTAGACGGTACAAATTCCTCAGGGGTAAAATACCTAACATAACCTCATTTGACTTGATTACATCGTAAGAATAAGAACAACCTATAAAATACAACGGATTACTGAGATTAAAATGAACGCAAAACATATTTGCAAATAGCAAAAAAAACTCTTAAAATTATGGTTACATCCTTAGCATTATTGATAACTGTTAAAACGAAGGTAAAAAGGTTACACGTAAATCGTCGTGTTTCAACGTCAAAAATATAATGCAAATGTTATTCTAACTCACATTTTTTACCTTTGTAAGGGTTAACAAATGATTAATATTACTCCTAACTATTTTAGATCCACTTTTGATATCAGCATAATTACGTTTCACTTTCTGGACGATCGCAGGTCCAATCCAATTTAATTGCAGCTTATGGGATTTATTATGGTTCTTTAAAAGCACTCTGTCACCTACGTTAATATTTTTGTTGCGCCGTTTAAGGTTTCTATAGAGATTTCGCTCCGTCGTGTTATTGATAATTAAATTTCTGATATTTTCTACTGTTCGAACGGCTTCTCTGGCTCTAATATTAACTAAATCTAATTCATTATCAAAATTATATGTTACTGAATCGAAATTTTCTGCCTGATAGAAGGGGCACGTATCGCGGTTGAATACCACGAAACTCGGCGTGTCGCCTAACGTAGAGTTTAATGCATTATTTAACGCATTCTCAACTACTTCAAGTAATTGATCCCACTCGGTATGTGTAAGAGTGTTTACATATAACCGTAAAAGATTACTTATTTTTCTATTGTTGCGTTCAACGATCGCATTAGAATGTGGGCTATAAGCTAAAACTTCTCTCTTAGCAATATCATGAATTTTTGCATACTGCTTTAACGCCACTGACGTGAATTCTAACGCGTTATCTGAGATGAGTGTTTTGGGGTAACCTAGTAGTGCAAAACAGTTACTGAGACACTCAATAATTGTTTCAGTACTGCGATTGGAGACCGCATACAACCTGCAGAAACGTGAAAAAAGGTCTATCACAACGAGTATGTACTTATTCCCTTTATCAGTAACTTTAAGCGGGCCTAACAGGTCCATAGACACAACCTCAAAAGGTTTTGTAGCTATTGGAGCTGTCAAAATTTTGATTGGAACTGAAGGTCTTGCTTTAAGAATTTTACAAACCTCGCAATCCTTAACAAATTTCCGTACAATAGTTTTCTCTAATTGATTCCAATATTTTAACTTAAATTTAAACAAAGTGTGCTTGTAGTCCGTGTGGTATAGAGTGTGTATGGCCAGAATGGCCTTACTCATTAAAGAATTTGGTACAACTGCTGTCAAAATTGTACTCGGTCGATTATCGATTTCTCTACGTCTATAAAGAATATTATTTAAAACCAGAAACTTCTCTAAGTCAGGAATGTTCGAAACACTGTCATGCAATAAAGCATTCTTAATCTCTATACAGAAAGCGTCGTTGTTTTGTTCGTCGATAAATTCCTTAATCGTCCAAGATATCTCAGACTCTGTCGGTACGTAGTCTATCAGCTTGGGTACGTCTGCATCGTCGCTGTCTCTAACCGGCGGTTCATTCACCTCGTCTGTCGGCATGCGGGCATGCGTCTGTCGCTTGCGCGCACGTGTCTCTGCAATGCATACTTCCGATTCATTAGCGACTTGCAAATCCTCACAATCATTTAATTCTTTAAGATTTAATTTATCATTATCAGCTGGTAACCGGCTTAGATAGTCAGCCACAACGTTTTCTCTCCCAGGAAGGTATTTTACAATAGGATTGAAGGAGTGAACATTTAAGCACCAGCGGGCCATGTTGGTGTCCTCAGGTAATTTCTTGTTAAACAAGGGTGCCAAGGGACGGTGGTCTGTATAGACACGCACCGTATATCCCGTTATTAGATACTTAAAGTATTTTAAAGCACAATTAATAGCGAAGAACTCTTTCTTCGTAGTGGAGTATCTACGCTGACTAGAATTCAAATTTTTACTGTAATAAGCAACAGGTCTCAAAATTTTGTCGCTAGAATCATCCGCTTGCATTAATACAGCACCTATTCCTGAATTGGAAGCATCAGTGAACACATGGAAGTCTTTACTATAGTCAGGATGTCTTAAAACTCTGTCTGACGTCAATAAAGATTTCAAGTACTCAAAACTTCTTTGGCACTCGTCTGTCCAAGTATAAGTAACATTTTTCCTCAAAAGATTATACAAAGAACTTGCTATTTCAGCAAAATTAGGTAGGAAATTCCGAAAATAGTTAGCCAACCCTAAAAACTGTTGTAATTCTTTAACATTGACTGGCGCTCGGCAATCTTGTAATTTTTTCGAATACTTACATTTAATTCCATCTGCGGCTATGATATGGCCAAGATATTCTATTTCTTGCTTGTAGAAATTACATTTCTCAAGCTTCAAGGATAAATTTCCGGATCTAAGCATTTTAAGAACGCTTTCTAAATCCATTAAATGTTGAATTTTATTTTTAGAAAATACCAATATATCATCAAGAAATACAAACGCGACTTTCCCCAAAATGGGTGAAAGCGCTGATATCATGAGTTTTTGAAATATTCCCGGACTCGTTGAGAGTCCGAACGGTACCCTACAGAACTGGTACTTACGGTAATTGACACTAAAAGCAGTATACTTCCTACTTTCTTTTTCTAACTCAATCTGATGGAAAGCACTGCGAAGGTCAATGTTAGAGAACCACGCGTTATTTCCTAAAGTAGCTAAAATGTCGTCAATACGTGGGAGGGGGTATGATTGTTTAATAAGTACCGTATTTAAAGCTCGGAAATCGATTACGGGACGCAATTCTCCCGATTTTTTTTTAACTACTATCACAGGGAAATTGAAGTCAGAGTTTGACTCTTCAATAATACCCTGATCTAGCATATCATTAGTTATCCGCATTACCTCCTCTTGATACTTGTGAGGTATGCGATAGGGAACTAAATTTAATACTGGAGCATCTGGCTTCAACTGAATTTGATGCTTTAAAATATTGGTAACTCCTATTTTTTCTCCTTCGAGTGTTACCACATCGCGGTACTTATTCAACAATTCAATTAAAGGTAATTGCACGTCTTTCTCATTGCATGAAACGTCTTTGACTGTCAGGTCACGTCTTAACTCCTTTTCTCCACTTTCTCCACTTATCAAACCTCCTTGCATTAAACCTACATTTACTTCTGCATTAATAACTCCCACTTCTCCATTCGATTCTAACTTCTTATTATCAACACTATCAACAGAATTTACACCTCTGCCACGAGTATCAGCTTCCGAACAAAGTTTCCTATCAACCATGGTATCCTTTCCACCACATGTCGATTTAACTTCCATCGTATCTGACCCCGCAACAAAATTTACTTCAACGTCAACTGCATCTCTGAGCGCTGTTTCCACGCTCGTCAGATATACTTCGCTCTCAATATCATCAGATTTTATCAATTCCACGTTGCATAGCATCGTGTTCTCAGAGAAGTACAACGTTTCCTCATTAGCATTTAGAACCATGATCGGTACCACACCGTCTTCATTTACATGCACAATTGAGTCAGCTATGAAGGCACCATTGTCAAAACATCTTTTGAGCACCATATATTCTCCTACAATTGGTTTCCTAATGAACCCATAAACAACGTTAAGCGAATTACCAGGTACTTCAGCCTGATTACAATGAACAATTAATTTTTTTGTTCTCATTGTCTGTGCCTGAGCTACCGCAGCTCTCATGGTCTGTCTCGGAGCTACCGCAGCTCTCATTGTCCTGCAGTCAGCATTTTTTCTCCTGCAGTCAGCATTGTTTCTGCTGCAGTCATCATTTTTCCTGCTGCAGTCATCATTTTTTAATTGCCTCTTGGTCTTTCTGGCGACCGCAATCTCTGATAATAGACAATCACTATTCACTATATTTCGCATTACAACCTCTCTGCTTAACAAAGGTTCCACATTTAAATCTTGAAAAGGAATTGCAACATTATTCCAAAGAAGTTCCTTCTCTCTGAAGTTAATGACGGCGTCTTTTAGGACGTCACGACCTAGAATTAAATCATAGTTAAATTTAGCTTCACGGACAATAAGTGCACTGGTTTTAATTACTTTACTGGTGCCCGGGATTTTAATGGATAACTCTACCTCACCGGTCACGTCGCTTTTTCCGCTTATCCCCTTGACTCTTAATTTACTCGGCTTGACTTCATCACTCAAATTTTTAATCTGTCTGTAACTAATAAGGCACTTCTCCGATCCACTGTCAAGTAAGGCATTCAGATACTGATCGTTATTTCGAATAATGATTGTCAGCTTGTTGCACTCCTTGAATGACACTAATCCAGAATTTTTATCAACATTCTTTACAACGGACACAGAAAAATATGATTCCACCGTTTTGCCTTGACAATGGTCATTTTCAAGCTCTTCTTCTTGTAATAAACTATATCTATTTTTACATTTAAACACAGGGTCAACATACGATTTGGTTATTTCGGTGGTATCTGGGATTACCACGGTATCCAGTTTAACGAGTTTGGTACCGCTAATTAACTCGGGCTCAATCTGCTTTAACTCTCCCTTACTTCCTCCATCTAGTTTAAAAAACTACTTGACTCGGGTTCCGCCCAATGGACTTCATTTTTACCTCGATTTGAGTTACCTCTACCGCGTAAATACGCCCTATAGTTACGGACTTCCGTACCGCTCGCTCTACAATTCTTTACTACATGAGTTCCACCGCAGGCAAAGCATCCTCTCGGAAACTGACCTCTTTGCTGTCTACACTCAAAGTGCCCTACCATGGAACATGAGTTACAGTATGGGAATCCCGCTTTTTTCGTTCCTGGGGTTCCTCCTGAATTTCCTGCAACCTGACCACTAGAACTACTACTCTCAGACTTCATCATATTACACTCTAAGGCACCAAATCCTCGATCACCTACATAACTGTTTAACTCTCTACCTCTAGTACGAGTATTTCGTGCGAGCCAGGGTCTAGGTACAATCCTACGTACACCTGATCGAAAATTCCTACGATAATTTCCAACTGTGCCGTAGCACACCTCACTCTCTGGGAACTGCTCTGCGGCCTCAAGGCCTTCATCAAAGTCACTATTTACTTCACCTAGGTAACTCTCCTGTTCGTATCTGAACTGAACTTTTTGCGCAAGTATCTTTTTTGTCTCGGATTGGCTGCGCACAACTGAAATTAACCTGGCTAACAACTCCTCCGCGGAGCTGAATTGCGTCTCAAAGATTTTCCTAGCAAAACTCTCATCAAGAAGCGGGCCTAAGATTGACAACGCGAGACTGTATGAAATACTATCGCCTACGAATTTTTTTAACTCTGCTTGTGTTGTGCAGGCTTGAAAGTATGCGGTTCTCTGCCAACCTAAGGAATTTGAATTAAGGATGCTCTCAGTCAGCTTTCTTATTTTCGAAAATGCATTGACCATTTGTGCAGATAGTGCATTATTTTTAACTAGTTGCAACTCGTTTAGGTCGCAAGCCAAGGCATGAATACTCTTTTCACCACGCGAAACGTAAATGTCCTCAAGAATCTGAACTACCTGATCAAAAGAATAATGGAGGTCTGCGTTAACCAACTTCGTAACTACGGAGTTGAAGTCGCCTACGTTCTTATTAGCGGAGCGTACTAGGAACTCCTTACGACGTTCATCGCTAGTGGCATCAGGCAACAAGGACATGTATGCCTTGAGATTCTGTATATGAGTATGAAAACTCTTATTTTCTAGGAACTCTCCATCATGGACGCGTCTTCTTCCCCGGAATATGGGAAGCTCTGCGTTCGTCATTATCGTTCCGACAGGAGGTACAACTATATTTGCAGCAATATCACGTGCTAGTTGTGTTGTGTTTACATTACTAGTAACACTAGAACTAGGCCCTGCTGTTGTTGGGGTCGCCATGGTCGGTACTTGAGTCACACTAGTTACTCTAGGTTTAGAAATACGTCCGAATTTAGTTACCGTAGCCTCTGTTCGAACTACTTCCTCATCACTATCCAAAGAATCAGAATAATCCGACATGTGTCGTATTTAGGTCATTTAAACATTCCCTATTCCACTAAAAATCAACAATTCAATACCAGAATTCACTTAAAAATTAATATCGTACTCCGAGAATGATAATAAACACAGAAATGCAATGAATACACACAATAATTAACTACTAGCACACAAAAATAATGTCATCAATAATATCAAATACTTTATCATCAATACTCTAATTGAAAAACAAGAGTAGCGTCTCTTATCCTGAAATTTAAATTTTTAACACCTCAATAACACTTGTGACTGGTCAACAATATCACACAGTGCCCACGATAAAGCTCTTGACAAGGTGTTAGAAGAAAAAAAAATATTGCTGCTCCACAGCAAAAACGTGAATTTCTATCAATTTAAGGCTCAAAAATTAACATCAAAGTGTTTCAGACATTTCCACTAACACTCCTATTCTATTATATAAAAAAAATCTGAGACTTACGACGATAAGAAGGTAATTAGTTGTTAAGCAGCTACTTCCAGATACGGCGGACACGGCTGTCTCTCACAATGCACAGAATGAGACTGATCGCTACCTCTGCATACAGAATGCAGAGCAATACAGGAAATGGCACGGCAAAAAAAAAATCCGCGGCAGGAAGTGCAACAAAAAAAAACCAGCTGCCCGAAGACAGAGCGAGCCAGCGCTAAAAAGAAAAAATTTCTAAAAGGAGACTTAACTGTGAACACAGAAGACAGCGTCGCCTTGCTACTGCGATGTTGGTGCTGCTTTGAAGAGCTGGGGATATTAGTAACTGATGTTGCACGATGTTAATGATACTTTTAAATCGTAGTACGTATCACTTATCACTGGTTACAGTTTTTGATACCATATACACTCGTACTGTTTTTAACATAATTTATCCTGTACTGTTAGTGATGCAATCGTAGTAATGTATCTCCACACAATAAAATTGTTTTTAGCACTTGTAGATTTAGAATTCACTTCTTGTAGAATTATAGATGTAGAATTCACTCAATGGTTGACGCTGGGAACGCTGCAATCTTTACTTCGAAGACAAATTCGATGTCGTCGCCTGCTTCATATATTAAAACTCTTGTTCGTAGCGGTGAATCGTGGTGCAACAAAATGCTAATTTGGGCGTACGCTTCCTGTAACACTCTTTTCGGAACACCTATTCCGAAAACAATTGTTGTTTCTTGCGGTTGCCACAGTTGATTGTTATTCCCGGTACACATCAGGATTTAATACTGTTCGAAGGATGTTTAACACAGAACACTTGAAATCCAATGTAACACTTATGAGTTCACGAATGTGGGTTGAGTTCACCACATGCTGTGCCACCAAATGTGCGCACTACGCAGGTAGAAGTAAACTCGGAGTGAAGGCTGGGACGATTTATTGGTAGATGTTATTGGTGTGGACGGCAGTACAAGAGTGATCCGCTAGATGTTACCGGCAAGGGAAGCAAAACAGGAGTGAGCAGCTATGCCTCGACATGATCGGCTTATATCACCTCTGTTTAGTACTAACACCCAGATAGATGACTGCATAACTGTTTGCAAGATTGGTAACTGTTTGCAAGATTGGTAACTGTTTGCAAGATTGGTAACTGTTTGCAAGATTGGTAACTGTTTGCAAGATTGGTAACTGTTTGCAAGATTGGTAACTGTTTGCCAGATTGGTAACTGTTTGCAAGATTGGTAACTGTTTGCCAGATTGGTAACTGTTTGCCAGATTGGTAACTGTTTGCCAGATTAATAATTCTTTACGAGACTGTCAACTACATTTAAGATTCTCAAGTCGAGAGTAGGAAGAACACTTCACAACTGGAGCAGAGGATGATTTGGATGACCGCAAACTTGAAGAAGGGCAGCAAACATTAGGATTGTGAAGATTATGATAGAAGGATATGACGCTCGTTCAACCACATAGATCTCAGCTTACCGATGATAGTTGTATTTATTTCCTCCACGTAACAAAAAATCAGTTATTGCAATTTAAAAAGTGCTCACTTATTTGGGGGTCACGGTGAAGAATTAACAGTGAGGCTATTGTGTTTGAAAAAAGATCGTCAGAATTTCCATTCCTGATCCAAACTAGAAAAACTAGTATCAGTTTTGAATCCTCTTCGTATAGATTTTTTTCGGATGTTAGTCTCAAAAGACTTCACTCCAAAACTGAAGAAAACCTTGATTAACTGCGAAAAATTTCTCTTCCTTTGAACAGAGCGCTCTAATGAACCGGACTCGTGGATCGAGCTGTCTAAAGCTAAATTTTTAGAGCTTGCCCTATTTCCATAGTTAATTTTACGCCAATACGTGTTTAATTAAAATTATGCAAGGACCTTTAAGCATCAGATGGGGCACTGAAGAGCTGGAAAATATCGCCTGTATAGCATGAGGGCTACCTCTGGCTAGTACTACCGCATGAGGTCTGCCGCACTATAGCATGAGATCTGCTTCTAGTTTGTACCATAGCGTGAGGTTAGGTTATTAATGGATAATTCTTATTTCCATTCATTTAATTTAGCGATAAACACTTAATTTTTGAATCTCAAACTGCACCTAGGTAGGCGATACATGGCGGTAGGTATCACGCTATGGTATACCAAATATCATCTGTATAGAGTCTATAAAATATAGATTTAAATGTCTCAGGATACACAAAAGCCCTCTGGTATCATTCACTCTCATGGATACTTTTGCAACTTTTGGGCCGTGAGATAGGCTCGTTGCCATGCCGTCTGATTGTAATATCTAGAATCGAATGTAATGAATTAATCATTCGCAAAACTTTTCTATTAACGAATAATAGTTTCCAAAAGAGTTATTAATAACGCCAAACCATAGCCATAAACATTTGTCTGTATTGATCATTTTCTTTAAATCTAAAACAAAGCAGTAAAGGTAGTAGAAAAATTGTAGTAGAAAAATTGTAGTAGAAAAATTGTAGTAGAAAAGTAAAAGATTTATTGGTACACAAGGACGAATAGACTGGCGTGAAAAATTTGGTGAGAGTAAACATTTAGCGCTTTTGGATGCAAATATTGGGCGTGAAATATGTCAGAATATAAATCTGCCTTGTAAATTATTATTGGGATGCTTACCACATATCATTACTTGGAAACTTTCATATTAATTTCCCCCAAACAAATCCAACTTTTTGTTTTCACGAGAAATTGTTGATTTTTCCTCTGTACTCGCGCAACATACTTCTGTATAGGCTCAATTATTTCAATGAATTTACTTCAATTAATTGCCTATCTTCATATCGATATCAAGTAGGGGGACTCGATCTCCGACGAGACGATTCATCGTCCCTTGTTTGGCCAAGATGCAATTTTTGCAAGATGCTGACTTCACCAAAAAACTAAATTCCCATTTTGATATTTTTCTGCATGTACTCAGCGACGACTCAGATCAGTTTCAGAATACAGAATCATTTTATCAGTTCTTAATCCTAAAAACACAGTTCAACCCAAACAGGACGAATAATAAGGCTCAATCCAGTTTCATACAGAAATGTTAGTTCAGACTCCAGAATAGTAAATAACTGACCGTATATAACATGATTTTCATTTGTGTTCAGTAAAAGGGTTTCATGTTAAATTTCATTTGAATATTTTTAGATGAAAATTCTTACACAGAGGATAGCCTGTGGCCAAAACGTTTGAAATTCAGCTTTATCGTGAATGTGAAAGGAAGTGTGGAGAGAAATAAGACTACACAGTCTATCTTTTACGCCGGAGCATGCTTGTTTTTCGCCGCCCAAACGTTTAAATCGCTTAGGTGGCGAACAACATGCAAGCAGGCGGCGAAAAAGTCAGACTGGGTAATCTGAAAAAAAAGGCTCCTGACCAGCCCCGACCGGTCAGGCAGCTGACTTGGCTCTGCCAACAAATTAAGCAATTGTTCCCTCTTTAATAGAAGTATTTGTTGCCGACCTTACTTATCTAGTTACTTGCTCGGTCTGCCCGGCCCGATCCCCCCCTACTGTAGACTGGATACCCGAACACCGCGTGATAAAGGCAAATTTGAGTGGCGGCAAGTTCGTCGAGCTCCAATTCAGTTGTGTTCTCTGAAGGTCATTCGACGTTATCTCAATACGAAATGAGATGAGTCTGAAAGAGAAAGAATAACCTTTTCCACAGTGATTTAAAAAAGCTTCCACGATTTATCTCAACACAAAAACAGATGCATCAAATGAAAAAGGATAAGCATTTACACAGTGATTTAAAAAAGTCAATACGATTGAATTGCAGCTCAAACCAAACAAAAAGTTTTCTTTTACAACCAGTGTTCCCTATGTAACAGTTAGAACATCAAAGATGTGCCGTCTGTTGAGTAACACATACGCCGGTTTTGAAAGTCTTCAGAAGATCCTGCGCTCTAGATGCATTGGACTGCTGCTTGATGGTTATATGTTTGACCAAAACCTTAGGCTGTGCGGAAAAATTTGTGTCCAAGAGGTGTGATATTTATTTCGAATGCGTGTGCGGTGTAAATGAGTCAAGGTGACCGAAGTAGCCTGTTTTCTTGAACAAATCATCAAGTTTTCGTTTGAATAACCTAATCGAAATGGCTGAATGCTGAATTATTTCTCAGATCAAATTTTATTTGTAAAACTATTGAATTTTCACCAGAAACAACGTCCATCTGGTAATACAGGCACGATTGCATGCCTGGGGTGTCACGTGGAGAGTAGTTAGCGCCTCCTTTTGAGGTCTAAAACAAGAAATGGCTTCATTTCCAATCATCATAACACACCAGAAACCCATTACTATTGATCACACTTTTCATCAGTGTTGGTTCGCTCCAGGTGCTTAAGAAGCTTGATTATGGCCCATTCCCTTTACAGCTCCTGAGCAGGAATGAGGAGCCTCGCGTTCTTAAATACAGTCATTGAACTGCAGAGCAGCGCAGTACTTCGTTGAAAGACTCACAACGTTACCGTCTATTTTTTTACCGAAACTCATCGATTTACGACTCCAAAATACGTATTTTTTATTTTTATTTTTTTCTAAAAAATGACCTGCAGTGGTGGAACTTGCTTATGACTTACTCATATGACCTAAGGGAATGTGGCTAAGTGGAATGTGGTTTGCTGGAGTCTGGCTAACTAGAACGAAACATTCTGAAATGTGGTGCACTAGAACGAAGCGTTCTGAAATGTGGCGCACTGGAATGTAGCGCACTGTAACGAAGCGTTCTGAAATGTGGCGCACTGGAATGTAGCGTACTAGAACGAAGCGTTCTGAAATGTAGCGCACTGGAATGTAGCGCACTGGAACGAAGCGTTCTGAAATGTGGCGCACTGTAATGTAGCGCACTGGAACGAAGCGTTCTGAAATTTGGCGCACTGGAATGTAGCGCACTGGAACGAAGCGTTCTGAAATGTGGCGCACTGGAATGTAGCGCACTGGAACGAAGCGTTCTGAAATGTAGCACACTGGAATGTAGCGCACTGGAACGAAGCGTTCTGAAATGTAGCGCACTGGAATGTAGCGCACTGGAACGGAGCGTTCTGAAATGTGGCGCACTGGAATGTAGCGCACTGGAACGAAGCGTTCTGAAATGTGGCGCACTGGAATGTAGCGCACTGGAACGAAGCGTTCTGAAATGTGGCGCACTGGAATGTAGCGCACTGGGACGAAGCGTTCTGAAATGTGGCGCACTGGAATGTAGCGCACTGGGACGAAGCGTTCTGAAATGTGGCGCACTGGAATGTAGCGCACTGGAACGAAGCGTTCTGAAATGTAGCGCACTGGAATGTAGCGCACTGGAACGAAGCGTTCTGAAATGTAGCGCACTGGAATGTAGCGCACTGGAACGAAGCATTCTGAAATGTGGCGCACTGGAATGTAGCGCACTGGAACGAAGCGTTCTGAAATGTAGCGCACTGGAATGTAGCGCACTGGAACGAAGCATTCTGAAATGTGGTGCACTGGAATGTAGCGTACTGGAACGAAGCGTTCTGAAATGTAGCGCACTGGAATGTAGCGCACTGGAACGAAGCGTTCTGAAATGTAGCGCACTGGAATGTAGCGCACTGGAACGAAGCGTTCTGAAATGTAGCGCACTGGAATGTAGCGCACTGGAACGAAGCATTCTGAAATGTGGCGCACTGGAATGTAGCGCACTGGAACGAAGCATTCTGAAATGTGGCGCACTGGAATGTAGCGCACTGGAACGAAGCATTCTGAAATGTAGTGCACAGGAACGAAGCGTTATGAAATGTCGCAAACTAGAATGAGGGTCGCTGAAATTCGGACTCCAGCCTCAAATTCTACCAAGCAGCGTTAGCAGACGAGCCTCTAGAGAGTCATTGCGTTGCTGTGAGACGTCTAGAACAATTTGGCGACACCTTTAGCTAAACTGCTTGCGTCCATTCGTTTTCTGCCGCAATTTTAACTTCGCCTTATATATACAGTATATAATCTGCTGAAGTTCAGTGGAAGGGCATTATGCCGCCGCTTTATGACCTAGTAAGTCTGTCTTCGTACAGTTGCTATTTAATTGTCAGAGAGATGGTAATTTTTCTTTCTAATGGCCTCTGTCAACCGCCTTGAGGAGTTTTCTTTAAATACACTCGAAATTATTTCATATTTACGCTGCCGCTTTGGTGTGCATTTGAAATCTGTCACTCCCTTCGAGAATATCCCCCCTTCTTCACATCGAACTCTTCAATAGATAAACAATTACTTTCTCGGAACGTAGAACAACTCAATTCTGTTCAAAAACAAACCCTACCTCAGTGACAACGCGCGCACCGACACTGAAGAAAATTTAACAAGTTCCCTGCGTATTGGGCCAGTTGTATACCGATAGGTAAATTGCTCATTCACGTACCGGTGTAACTGAATGACATTCCATCTAAGACCTTTCTGAAAAATAAGTTTTTGCACGAGATGAAATGTTATCGTGCAATCGTGCTTTGATATTTCATGGGAAGGATAAAATATATTTCACCACTAAAGTTGATTTTCAAATTCTACGACTTACAACCCGACCAAACCAACCGTTAACAACTGCGGAATCGCCTTAGGGGGACACAACTATTGTATCTATGGAATCAGCACTGTCAGGTGGAAAATGTGAGGGCCCGAGCTGAGTTAGGTAGACCTTCATTTCGTGGAAATAAATTGTTTTTGTTATGTTAAGGACCATCTTTTTTTCGGTTCATTGCTGTCCTTTTTTTCAGCATTTACTTTCTTCTTCGACTTTGATCTTGTTTCGTGATCTTCTTTCTCATCGTAGTGTTTCTGTGCGCTTTCTGAGTAGATTCCGCGTTCCCTAAGCTCCATACTAAATGATGCCTTCCTCCTTCCTCTCTTTGGATCACCTTTGTGGTGGATAGGGATAACTAATAATCCAACCTAATTAACTTCGGGAACGCTGTGAACGTATTAAACCCTGCTGAGCTTGAACTCGCGCGTTAACCTTGATGCCCTGAGCTTCGTTCTGTGCTAATGGCCGACGACATGCCCTCTAACTCTCGGGATACTGACGGTCGCTCCCGCGATTCTAATGACTGACTAGCCTGAAAGAAAGCAAACTTCTACGCGCAAGTTAGCAACTTTCCTTCAAAAGTTTCTAATTCGATCCCACTCCTGTAGACCCTTCCACTGCGATAAATTCCTCATTGTAATTCTTTTCATATCCAAGCATAACTTGAGTGAATAATGGAGTAGCTTGGGGAAAAGTTTCATAGTTAATCATACGGTGCGAGAGTGTGGGGTGGAAATATGGAGCTCGTTCAATAATGAAAGCTAAATTGTGCACAAAATCGGTGCGAAAAAGAACCATAAATAGATTAAAAATTTATTAAGTTAACAACTGAATAGCTATTCAGTTGTTAACTGAATAGCTAATGTTAACACGTAGTAACAATCAATAGCATTTTTGAAAAGTCAGAACGAAATTAAGGCGTCTTATCTTCACACGTCTGTGTCATTCTAGTACTTTATGGGAATGAAAACAGATAGTGTTATTTTACATCTGGCTAATTTCTCGTGTATACTTATTCAGCGTGTGTTGTTCAGGTCACCTGGAAAATGTCCCGCTTTAACGAAAACTGCTTCAACGTGGACGAGTCGTGCATAACTTCCAATGGATAGTTAGTTTGATATATAAAATTGTCAAAGTACACACTTCGTTCTGAAGCTCAACATTCACTACTGTCACTCTCGATTCCCCTCAGGGGGATACAACTATTGTATCTATGGGAATTAGCGCTCCCAGGGGAAAAATGTGAGGGCCGAGCTGAGAGTTAGGTAGGCCTTCTTTTTGTTGAAATAAAACGTTTTTTGTTATGTTAAGGACCAACTTTTTTCGGTTCACTACTGTCCTGTTTTCCAGCACCTCTGACTTTCTTCTTCAACTTTTATCTTATTTCATGAACTTATTTCCCATCTTACTGTTTCTATGCCCTTTCTGCATAGATTCCTCATTTTCTTATCTCCATACTAAATGGTGCCTTCCTCCTTCCTCTCTTCGATACGCTCTATTTTTGTAGCGGTTAGGGAGGCTTAAACTAACTTATAATCATAATCATCTTATAATCATAATCATGTCACTCTCGATTGTGTTGGACGAGGCCGTAATTGTCATACTTCCATATGCTTGCGCAAACCGTATATTGATCCTGCACATTCATCGATTTATTTCGAATCAAATTACTTTTTGCAATATGCTTCGTTCTTTCGGTGTTCTGAGCGGCTTGTTATCACTACACCCCGCACATTTTAACTTGCCTAAATTTATCTCGACCTTCGTCGCTCGTTCGTGGAATTTGGACTGAAAACCGCTGTCCTGAATTTAAAGGGCCAAACTCGTGGTTGTGCAGAGCAGGTGTGCGCAGCGTCCCTTGAAATTAGCCTTCATTAAATCTGCCCTAAAAGACTAGCTGCTCCCTTGGGGCTGAGGCTAGGCTTTATTTTAAGTCTTTGAAGATTCCGAGTGGCCCTAAAAGACTAACCACTTCCTAAGGCTGAGTGTAGGCTTAATTTTAAGGCTTTGAAGACTCCGTTTGGCCTTAAAAGACTAGCTGCTCATTTGGGGCTAAGTTTAGGCTTAATTTTAAGGCTTTGAAGACTCCGTGAGACTTTAAACCAATGAGTTGCTCCTTGTATCATCTATATTTGAAATAAACTGTTTCTATTTTCTTACTTATCTTTAAGGCTTTGACTCCGTGTGGGCTTTCAGTGCTCAATATTCTATGTTGAAACAATCTTCTAAGAAATCGATTGGAAGAATTAGGGGAAAATAAATTTTTAAATAAAATCGTGGACAAGTTTTTGGAATAATTGAAAAATAATTTATTTTTTGAACGATGAAAGTAAATTATCGCTATATAAAAATAGAAGCTAAAAAGTGTGCTCTGAAAATGAAAGCGATCATGTAAAATCTGGAAATCAAAGCAATACAATATTTACGGGTTACAAAAGTAAATATTTCTATGTAGAAATGGAAGCAAAGAAGTAGGTTCTCTATATCAAGAGGAAATACAGTGAAGCAGCAAATATTTGCACATGATCAATTGTATGCTGTCAACAGATCAAGAAAGCAGTCACACATTGAAGATCCATTATTCCACTCAAGAGCGTTGAGACAGTTCAATCCTGAGGACGAGTTCACTGCCCCAAAGAAAAACATCCAAATTATTTGGACGGAGTTTTAAGAATTTTGCTTAGAAGGAACATAGGAACACTTGAACCGAATGACGCAAGAGTAAATACAAAAATTCAAGATATGGTAGACTAGCTAGTTAATGTTTACCTGCAAATCGTATAGACAATACTACGCATGCCGATAGTATAATTAATTCCACAAAATGGAACATTATTTTGATGAAAAATTTGACATGCCTGGTTTAATTTTTTCAACTTTCTTTGTAATGGGACTTTTCAAGAAAAATGATCCAAAACAGATCAAAAAATTATCAGAAATTGGCTAAATTATGTCTCAGATTTACACCAATTGAAAATTTCCACGTACTATTCAGATCAGATAGAATTTATGTACAGACTAGAAGCCAATAAAGATTCGTTAAGAGGGTAAAGCAAGATACTATTTCAAACTTGCGGATCACCTGAAGACTGTTGAAATAGACTGCATGCTATAAGATCGACCAAATGGGATTGCAACCCAAAGTCAGGTGATGAAAATTATTTTGTGGCGTACGAATTTTTCTCCCCAATAAATGAAAATAATTATATGTATAAATAATGATGCAAAGTTATAAAGCTGGTGAGAGGATATAAAGCTGGTATGGTGTAGTGGAACTGGTGTGGTGTAATGTAATAGCTGTGGTGTAATAGAACTGGTTTGATGAATGCAGCGACATAGATAGTCGCTTTTTGGAGATCCATTAATAATTATTGGATTTAAATTAAACTTTAATAGAATACGCTTGAAACTTGAATAAAAAATGAACGTTTCGATCCCAAAGGTCATCTTTAGCGTGTGAAATAACGTAAAATCGTGCATGGCAATTCAATAATAAAGAACAAATCTAATAAAATACCGACTGCACAATTTACGCAGGAAAGTCATTAAGAATCACATTTATAACATGTTTGCCTTTGATGATAGAAAGGGAGTTTAAAACATCTGTTTGACTAGAAGTCGTTCCAATTATCTAGAAATCGTCTAAACGAACAGGAAGGTCGCATTTTCGTGCATGTGAGCTCACAGCAGATTGCAAAGGAGATGCGAACAAAGGTTTGTATGGAAGCTCCTTCCAATATGCTGAGCCACGCAAATAGCCAAACAGGTCTCCGTGTTTTGGAATCCCTTTTTATTTTTTGAGAATACTTTGTTTTGAATGAGACTCGGTTTTGCTTCTCGGTTCAATCTGTGCCATCAATATCTTAATAGGTTTTTTTATGTATTAAATTGTCATGTATGACTTCGTACTAGTTTTATGCTGAATTTGAACCTAGAGGTTCATTTTTGAACATGTTTCATGCCTGCTCCTTTTAATAGCGTCATTGTTAGCATGAATGAGCAACGAATAATTTAAAATTGACCATCTTTGCAGTTATACTTATCGTTAAACTTTGCAAAAAGCAAAACCTGATAAAATGTGCACATATGTATGATGTAATAACAGTGGTGTAGAGTAACAAAACTGATGTGAGGTAAATGATCTTGTGTGATGTGAACGAACTGGTTTGATGTTATAAAACCGGTGTGATGTAATGAAACTGGTGTGAGGTAATGGGACTGGTGTGAAGTTTTGAAGTTGGTGTAGGGTAATGGAAATAATCTGAGGTAATTAAACTAGCGTGAGATAATGAGGTGGTCAGAGTGAATGGAACTTGCGTAATTGTATAAAATTACCATGATATGAAACTGGTTTCAGGTTTTAGAACTTGTGTGGAGTAATAGTAGTGGCGTGATGTATTAGAACCGGTATGAAGGATAAAAGGGGCAGGAATAAAGATGAAATACAACAATGACTTCTTAGTTTGAAGCCATATCTACCCTGGAGCTGTGCAAATTTTCTTGCACTATAACCTTCAGTTAATTAGGTTAATAGTATGTACATAGCTAATTTTTTAATTATTAAAACTAATCCTTTGAGGATTACCTAGTCTTGATAAATCTACATCGCCGCAAGTGAAGGAAGCGTATGTGCACTGCCAGAAAAGTGACCACTCGTCGTGTAGTTCTCTGGCACTCATTTAGTAGGCGAGATGCAAAATTTATGAAATTTTCCTGAATAGAACTTTGAAAGTAATGTTGTGAAGAATCAAAGAGCTAAATCATTTTTGCTTCGGGTAGACCTTTCCATCGAAGATATTTGAAAAAAACAATTTATTTACCACAAGCGATACAGAAGTGGGTGGTTTCTTAAGTCTAGTACAATGGTCAAATTTGAGTATACCTACCTGTGGGCCCGAATAGGTTCAGCGATTTCTATGGCATATTATCATTAGCGCTATTCTAAGGTCTACAATAATGTCTAACCTAATTCACTTAACCTAGTGACGCATTAGATATTATTTGACTATCTACTGCAAAATCAGTCGTGCGCGGTGTGCATCAGAGAGTGAATGAAGAACTTGTTGGTCTCCACACAACAATTGCAGCCAGACAATATTCTTCAGTGATATTTTATAGCTTAATATGTAGTGCGTATAAATAAGTACAATTACTTTTCTCGTTCTGCTACGCAGATCATTCAAAATTCCTTCATGAATTACGTAAATTTTGAGTTAAGATACGTTTATCAATCAACACACGCTGTTTTTCTTTCCACAAAACTTATTCTCACAAACTTATTCTCGCATAGTAAATTTAGGTTTTATTTTTGCTTGCTAATTAATTAACTCCGAATGATTTTTTGGAGCTCAATATTTTTGCGTTTTCCTGTCCAAGTATTCCAGCAGCACTGCAATGAAACCAAAATAGTGAAACCGCCAGCTCCAATGTTACGTACGTTGAGATTTTACGTTAGGTTCACCTCACGGTGAAGGAAACAAGGTAGGGTCATTTCCATGGGAGAAAATACACCTCCTCTTGTTCGGCTTGCCAATAGAAGGGCTTTATTTCAAACAAACTTTATGACGTCACCAAAACGCCATGTCGTTCGGCCAATAGTGGGGCAGATTTGGGGGGTAGCAGTGCTCCCAGATGCAATATGAGCGCTGCTATTGGTTTGTTGCCGTGACGTCAGCAAAACCACACCGTCAACGAAAATATGACTGGTTTGACCCTACCTCGTTTCCTCTACCATGGTTCACCTCCTTGCTGTGTCAGTCATACGAGGGACCGACGTGTCTTGAAAGCAGCATCCAGATCGAATTTCTTGAAATATAAATAAATATATTTTAAAATATACTCTACCGAACGGCATCCATACCGATTGTCTTGAAATATAAAGAATTATATTTTAATATATACTCTCGCAGACGGCATCCAAACCGAATGCCATGAATCCGCAGCCTCAATCTTCATATTTTAATATACGCTTTTCCTGAAAATAAAGCAACTCATCTGCAACGGGCGAAAATCTCGAGTGGTGTGCCTTACGAAGGAGTTTTTGTTGTCAGAAGAAAACTTGCATTCGAATTGATCACACCGTGAGCGCCTCACATGGAAGCATTATACCACTACAAGCTGTTACTATTTTTTAAGGGTAACAAACGAGAACAAAAATTTAGCGTGTAGAGAAAAATACAAAAAATGTTATTGCTGATGAAACTGCGCTATGAGTTTGTTGAAATACGCTTCTCCCAACTGAGTACCATTACTGACTGCTACAGCAGGGGGCTTAAATCTATTCAATCAGACAAAAAAGAGCCAACTCTCTAAATTTCAATTTTTATTTTTCAACAGATTTGGGTTCTCTTAGATGCAAGATACCCTCTAAACTTTCAGTTGCTGTCCTGTTGTGGTGGTAAGAGGTGCTATTCACGTAATAAAAAAAACTCCAATTCCATGAAATTCCATAGAAAAAACTCTCTGGAAAAATCTTTTAAAATGAATATGGTGCTTCTTCTGTCTAATCAACAGAACTATAATTCTGTTTAAACTAAAATTTATTCGAATTTTCTGCTCAGGTCAGAAGTTGGACCCGTTCAAAGAAGCGAAGATCGTGGCATCTGTGCCTTGCAGGTAAGCTGCTCTTTGAGCGCAGAATTTCAGTGTCATGATGCTTGAGCTCTCTCGCTGCCAGAGCTAAAAGTCTTCCGCAGCGAAACACTCGCTGCGACAGACAAAAGTTATCTGTAGCGCAACTACGAGCAACTTTTGAGGGAACAGCAGCTCTGATTTGGCAAGATTTAGCGCTCGTCTGCGCAATTAGGGAGCTTCTTCCTGGGTTTCTCTTCCTGAGAGTATCTCTTTTGTCCGCGTTCTTCTTCTAAACATATTATTTTCAAGCATTTTAGGGTTATGAAATTGCTTGTTTTATCTTTAAGCCTGCTCGCAGAAATTGTGACGTTACACCTGTTGTCTGAGATTTTGTGTCATTTGTGATGAATTGTAAGAAAGAAATTAAGTTGATTGGATTTCCCACAGAACGGAGCCAGTCAGGCATAGGAATGGCTCTGGAAATCCGCTGTGATACTTTTATCTCAAATAAGTACGTAAACAAATTGAATTTCTGATAATTGTTAATGGTACGATAGAAAATAGACTGCTGTCATCTTCGGACCACTAGGATGACGTTGATCATTGCTACATGCCACACGCAGGAGCGGGCCTTGAGATATAGGAGGAATTGGTCCTTGCAACTCTGAGCTCTCCAATAAAGTGTCCTTGGCCTAGGCAAAGATAGTGCAATATTTTCACCAATGTTGCAACTTATAAGCAGGTTTTAGCCTTTACCTCTGCATGTTGCAAATCGAAAATCCATTTTTATTCATAGTCTAGCTTTTGAGGGATTTTAAATCTGAGGCTTAGGGTCAATTTAGGCTTTTGAATTTAGGCTTTTAGGTCAATTTAGGCTTTTGAAATTTTTCGATCGAGTTCAGCGAGGTTGATGAACGAGATTTACCTTACCAATATTTATAACGTCATCATATCAAGTTACGCTGTATAATATCCATGCTTTATATTTTTCCATTCTGAGAAAACGATCGGTTTTCACTGACAGAACAAACAAATTAAGCTGAACGATCATGCTCTCAACACGTTGACTGCGATGGGTTAAAGCGAAGTTTAATATTCAACTCGACTGTAAAGAAAAAGTTGATAAATATTTTATAAATAAAAAATTGGGTACATCAAGTAGGTTTAACTTGAAAATTTGTTATAATTTTTTTAAGGGACTCATGGGTGGTTTCGCACTTGGAATAACATGAGCACGACCCACCGGTGGGTCAAATCGCAACCAACATGTTAGTCGTTAAAGTTTCTCCCTAGCGAACGTTTCTCAAGCCTTCCCTACTCTTTGCGCTGCAAGCTACTTATTACACTTATTTATTCGTTCTTCTAACCGACCAACCAAAACATTTAGATTTTAGGTCACTTTGCCATGAGAGTTGGTTATTTTGAACGGAAGACTTCAAATTTGAGGTTTTCTCGTAATAGGAGTAACGCTATCCTTTTACCAAAAAAAAAGTCTTTCCTTTTACCACCCCTCAGAGGGATACAACTAATGTATCTATGGGAATTAGCGCTCCAAGGGGATTATGTAAGGTCCTAAGCTAAAGGCTAGGTAAGTCGTCTATTTGTTGAAATAGAAAAGTTTTTTTGTTACGGGCTATCTTTTTTCGGTTCACTGTTCTGTTTTTCAGCCCCTCTAACTTTCTTCTTCAACTTTTTTCTTGTTTCATGAACTTCTTTCTTAGCTTTCTGTTTCTATTCACCTTGTGCACAGAGTCCACGTTTCCTTAACTCCATATTAAATGGTGCCATCATCCGTCTTCCCTTTGAACATCTTTGTCGTGGTAAAGGGAGGCTAAAACTTTCTTATCAATCAATCTTTCCTTTTACCAAATGACATAAGTATATATACGTCCCGTCAATAATGACCGGCAGGTGGCGTTTCAACCCCTGCTACATGACCACTAAACCCACTTGTGACAGACAGGTGACGTTTTTTTCAGACTCCTGATGAACGGTTACTAACCCTGTTGTGACCTACACCCCGTGCTAAATGACCACTGTGATTGGCAGGTGACGTTTCAACCCTTGACAAACTATTATTAACTTTATTGCGACCAGCAACTGACGTTTCATCCCCCAGTTCACGATTACTAACCCCCCCTTTTGACCTGCCGGTTACGTTTCAACCCCTATAGTATACACGATAACAAGCCCCCATTTGACCGGAAGGTTACGTTTTAACCCCCAGTACACGAAAACTAACCCCCTTCTGACCGGTAGGTTACTTTTTAACCCCCAGTACACGAAAACTAACCCCCTTTTGACCGGTAGGTTACTTTTTAACCCCCAGTACACGGTAACTAACCCCCTTTTGACCAGTAGGTTACGTTTTAACCCCCAGTACGCGATAACTAACCTCCTTTTGACCGGCAGGTGGTATTTAAACCCCCCAGTACACGATAACTAACCCCCTTTTGACCAGCAGGTGGCATTTCCACCTCTAGTAAACGATTACTAACCCCCTTTTGGCCGGCAGGTGGCGTTTCAACCCCTGCTACATGCACTCGTTCGCGATGACGCCGAATTACTTCGTGCTGGTGGAGCAGCCGCTGGTGGTGGCCGTCAGCAGGGTGGTCAAGTCGGTGGTCACTTCCAGTCCGCTCATCGACTGCCTCCAGTGGTGGGACAAGCAGGTCAGTTGGTCTCAATGTTTTTTGCGTCACGGTTCAAATATGAATTTGGTGGGACAAGCAGGTCATTTGGTCTCACGTCACGGTTCAAGTGTGAACAAAGTAAAGCTGATTGTGGGTCTATAAACGAATCAGAATCGCGGGAAAAATACGAGTATGTTGATTGGGGACAGATTATGTTAGTACCGGGATAAATTACATGGATAAAAAGACTTACACACCAGGACATAAATATTCGCCTCGATAAATTCACAAAAATTCGTGATGCTGTCTCTCGTGTTTACCTTGCTTCGGAAACTTAGCAAGCAGATTCCCAAAAAAGGGGAATCATATTCAATATTTTCCGAGAAGTCTAGGCCTCTTTCCCTCCCTGATGATGGTGTTCAGGAATGTTCACTTTTCAGTTGCTGCTTGATTGAACGATATATGATGCTATAGCCTATTTTAAATGTCATTGCTTATTTCAAACTCTTCTCCGTATTTTAAACTAAGTCTTAGCAATAACTTCGACGTAGTCCTTCACACTCTCTCAGAGCGGTTGTCTCACACTGGGTCCCAAATGGGATCTTTTCCAGATAAGCCCCGCTACTATTGTAATACACGCATTAAGTTCACACTCTTGTAACTTTCGAAATAATGCACCTATTGACTTCAAATTACTTTCAAACAAAAGAACGTTTCAATCTTTCGCTTGCGAGTAATTTGAAGTCGATAGGTGCAGTACTTCGAAAGTGAAAAGTGGGTGAAATTATATGTTATGACGGTGCACGAGCCGGAGAGGTATATCAAGAAATTTATGTAGTTTACAGAAAACAGTTTCTGTACCGTCTAAGGTACGGAAAGAATGTTTCAATCTTTCGTTTGAAAATACTTTGAAGTCGATAGGTGCATTATTTCGAAAGTTAAAAGTCTGTGAACTTATGTGTTGCATTAGTGACGGGGCTTATCTGGAAAAGATCCCCTGAATGACCTTCAGTTTTCATAATTAGTTACTAAATGAAAACCATTCAATTATTTGCATTGCTAATACGCTAGCATTAACGAAATATTTCCCTTAACTAGTAATATGAATTACATCTTTCTTATTAAGTATTCCATCTAAACAACTTTGTGTATTCGCGCACATCTACCTAAAGTGCTAAAAATTTGTATGAACAATTCTTTTTTCAGTCACACATCCCTTTTGAGTCCAATTATTGCACAATGCTGTTCACAGACAAAGATCTACTTCATGTCCAAGACTCAGATCTTGAATTACGAGTAATGCGTCTAGATAAAACTATCCACATGGTTCTCAAAATGTTTACTTTGAATGTAACGCACTCTTCCATGCATGCATCCACCTGGTTTGCCAAGACTTAGACCTTGAATGACAAATACTGTTCCCAGACACGCATCCTCCTGGTGTGCCAAGGCTTAGACCTTGAATACATACAGTAACTGACGTACATCTGCCTGGTTTGCCAAGACTTGGACCTTGAATGCATAACACTGTTTCCAGACACACATCCACCTGGTGCGCCGGGACACGGGCGCCGTTGAACCCATCACGTACGTGTCCGAAAGCTTTTTTTTCCTGCACACCATCAACGCTTACGAGGACGACGGCCACGTGGTGCTGGACATCGCTGCTTACAAGGACGCCGGCATGCTGAACTGCATGTTTACCGAGGCGCTCAAGGTACGAGGGTACTTGCTGTTTATTTATGGAGTTTGTGTTGGCGCTTTTTTCAACATTAAGAAGTGCGAAGGTGGGACGCTACTTGCTGTTTGTTTATGGAGTTTGTGTTTTTTTTAACAATGAGAAGTGAGAAGGTGCGACGCTACTTGCCATTTATTCGTAGAGTTTGTGTTGTGCTTTTTTGAACCATATAAGGTGGGACATACCGGTCATTGATTTGTAGAGTTTGTGTTGTGCTTTTTTGACAATGTAAGGTGGGACACTACTGTCATTTATACATAGTTTGTGCTGGGTTTATAAGATAACGTAAGGTAAGAAGGTGCATTTATTTATAGAGTATGCGTTGTACTTTTTGAACAACGAGAGGTGGGACGCTACTTGAAATTTATTTAGAGGTTCGTGTTTTGTTCTTTGGTCAATGTAAAGTGAGAATGTGGGATACTACTTGTCATTTATATTAAAAGTTTGTGTTGTGCTTTTTGAACAACAGAAGGTGAGGTACGACGCTACTTGCCGTTTATTTAAAGAGTTTGTGTTGTGTTTTTTTGAACAATGTAACGTACGACGCTACTTGACACTTATTTTTAGAATTGGTTTTGTACTTTTTGTACAACGGAAGGCGAGAAGGTGGGACGCTAGTAGCCATATATAGAAAGAGTTTGTGTTGGGATTTTTAAACAACGAACCCCTCAGGGGGATACAACTATTGTATCCATGGGAATAAGCGCTCCCAGGGGGAAAATGTGAGGACCCGAGCTGAGAGTTAGGTTCTTCTTTAGGTTCTTCTTTTTGTCGAAATAAAATGTTTTTTGTTATGTTAAGGACCACCTTTTCTCGGTTCACTACAGTTCTGTTTTTCAGCATCTCTGACTTTCTTCTTCAACTTTTATCTTATTTCATCAACTTCTTTCTTAACTTGCTGTTTCTATGCCTCTTCTGCATAGATTCTTCATTCCCTTATCTCCACACTATATGGTGCCTTCCTCTTTCTTCGCTTCAGAACGTTTTTTTTCAGTGGATTAATCTAATCTTACATTTTTGTCTCGAGTGCTGGCCGTAGCCAAGTGGTTAAGAACATGCCCTTCTGTGACGATGTCGAGGGTTCGAATCTCGGGGTGCACGGCGATTTTCCCCGTTGGGTATAAGGGAAAACTCAAGCACAATACCTCCCTCTACCCAGGTGTCGGATATGGGTACCGGCTTGACCGGGGGTAACCGTCATGGCACCCTGGTGTTAATTATGAGGCATTTGAAACACCAATGTACAAGGTGATATATGATATATATCAGGCTTGACTGAGTGTAATAACGCATCCTTTCCTGTCTCGAGCAGAACGCTGCTTACGACCCGTGCTACTCGCGCATGTTCAGAGGTAGGCCGAAGCGTTGGGTCCTGCCCATCAACCCTGGATCAAAGAGAAAACACAAGTCCTCTCTGTTCAAAAAGGGAAAAAGAAACGATGCGAAGCAGTGCTCGCCTCATGTGGTCAATATTGACGCTCAACTGGATTCCCAGAGCAAGAAAAAGGACAAACTAGCAGAGAAGAGTGCAAAAACATCAACATCCAGTTCACTTTTTGGAAGATTCAAAAAGGATTCCAAGGATCTTCAGATGGGGCTAAAAAGGGAATCTGTAAAGAGACTGAACGGTAGTTGTAAAGGCAGTTTGAATACCTCAAGTGAAAAAATCAGTGACAGCTGCCGTCAAGGGATCAATAACAACAGCCTTCGTGGAAATGATGCAAAACTGATCGAGCAAACTCAATCCAGCGGAAGTCCTCACGTAGAGGAACGCAAAAATTTACCTGAACAAGTTAATTTAACGAAAGTGCTTCCATCCCAGAACAAGGCCCTTTCTACGAATGAAAATGGTATGTTGAACCCAAGTGTCCACTCTCACAATATTGAGACCAAAAAGACGAAGACAACAATTTTTGACGACCCAATATCAGATGACAGAAAAATCGCCAGTCGTACAGAAAGTGCACGCCCCTCGGAAGTAAAATGCGAAAAGTCTCGCAGTACTGCGTCAAAAAATGGAAATGAACAAGTATATGATGAAAAGAATGAGGTTCTTAAGACAGTAGCGTCGAATAATGTTTGCTTGACGCCACTGCGCAGTGGGGCCGACGATATAATGTTTGAAGATCCACAGGGCCTCAGCAAATGCTACTCTGCGCCCGAAGTAAGGAGCATTCCAACGGACAATTACTCGGTTTTATCCAACGAAGATGACCAATACGAAGACGATACAGAAGGTCTCTGCTTTGGTGGAGACGAACCAGAGTTTGGAAACCAGAGCGACGAGAAGTTCAAGACAAGCATTTCAGAGGCAAGTGTTCCTGATGGAAACGAAGTTTTTTGGTTTGATGACCCAGAGATCAACGGTGGATGGACGCGCGAGAGTACTGAGCAAACACGCAAATTTTGTGACAAAGGAGGCCAAACTACGAGGGCCTCGCCAACTGTCGGTGAAAAACAACCAACCAATGCGAAGGCATACCGACCTCTTGCTGACGCTGGTCACCATCTGAATGCCAAATGTCCCACTGAATGCAAGAAAACCAACGGAAATTCAAGAAAAGATATTAAAAATCAAAAGAAACTCGACGGAGAATCAAAGGATTATTCTGCGGAATCTGGAAAGCCTATTCGTAAGTAACATTTTATATTGTTTCCATAAGCCTACTGTTGTGATTCAAGGTATTTCATCACTGCTCCCAATTTTACAACCAACGACTGTTAAGATTCAGGATATTTTATCACTGCTCCCAATTTTACAATCTATTTCAATATATCCGAGATTTCCAAATGTAGGTGACTGAAAGTTAAAACAGCGGGTATGCTACGTGTTTAGCTACGTTCGAGGGCTCAGCACTATTGGCAGTGGTGGCATTGTTTCCAATGCCAAAGAATCAGAGCGCAGAGACTGGGACTAAAAAGTATCATTAAACTTTTCAATCTCGAAGACGAGAAAACTGGAAGCTTCTACTATGGAAAGACTACTCTTTGTTATAAAAATAAAGTTCGAACAACATTTAATTTATCTCATCACACGATTTTGAAGGAAGCTTGTGTATTGCATCTCAGGTAAACTACAAGTCTGGATTTGTGATGAACATTGAAATATCGCACCAGTGTGGGAGTTATGAAACAACTCATTGCTGACGGTTAAACATTTAACCAAAGAGTATGAAAGCCTCGAAAATAGTAGGAGTTCTACGAATGTTTTGAAAGCCCAGCAGTGGCCTACCGTATAGAGACGGAATTGAGACGACACCTAGACGTTAAGGATTTAATAAAATACCTTCGTGCGGTAAATGCCTACGACCTAATTTAAATATTTTAGTCTATTTTGTTACAATTAACTCGTTCTTAGGAAGATGCGGTTAATTTGTTTTTCTATTATTGATGCTGTGCGTAGCAGGAAGCAGTAAATGACTCTCCTCCGTGCTTCGATGTTGAGTTTGTCGACACCCCTCAATACCACTGTCATTATAATTGGCAAGTGGGCAAAGCATCACAATTCTACAAAAAAAAACTTTATTCCTATCCCTGCTGTAGCAATGCTTTTCTGGAGTAAAACCAACTGCTGAGGTAACCATAGATAACGGGTCACCTCAGTAGAGCAGTGAGTACGGTTTACTCCAGCCTGTTATCTCAAAAGGAAAACTCTTATACTCGTTGAGCTTTCTCTCCAGTCACTCTTTTGCTCCACTTAAATTAGTTGAAAAAATATTTAAAAACTATTGAACAGCAAGATTCTGATAACGGAGCGACAAATGTTTCTTCTAGCAATCTGTCATAGCTGCAAGAATCCAAATCTTAACGCGTTAATTGCGGAGGGTTAAACGGAAGTTCAATTTTCAACTGAAATGGAGATCAAAAGTTGTTAGCAATTTTACAAATACCAAACATCAACTGGGCCTATTAAATACCATTAATTTTAAAAGATTGGTAATATTTTTCAAACGACCCATCGATCAGTCGTATCGCGAACCACGTGTTAACTCTCACTCTCAATTTTTAAACAGCTGAGGCGAGACGCTCTTGTAAGAAAGCACCTGATTGCCCGAGTGACCCGCACGACGACGGGAACCTGACGACGCTCTCCTACACCAGGTCCAGGTCGTACTGGAAGGGCAAGAACACGGTCCACGTTATTCCTGAAGTTATCGTCGATATCGGATGCGAGGTGAAATGAATCAGCGTGTAGTCTTGCTCTTCTTTCTCGCATTCCTTTCCTTGTAGCCTATTCCTTAGTAGTTTTTTCGTCTTGTATAACCAGTTCCTAAAAAACATTTTGGATATAATTTCCTTTACAATGTTTTTGTATGTATGATTTCTTTCCATTTGTTCTCTTCACAAGCTTCTCCTTACCATTTTTTATTTAGCTTTTACCATAATTGACTGAAAACTAATTAAGTATCTAATTTCATTCTCGATCTTCAACTTGTTTTAAATGTATTCCCTACTGCCATTTACACTCATTCTAGTCTACCGAAAAGGTGAAAATTTGAAAATTTTCTTGAAATCATGCTCAATCATGCAGTCATATCTAACACTCTCGACCGAAACAACCGTACATTAATTTCAGCATTATTTTCTGCTGACATGTCCCATTCTCAAACAAGAAACGATATCAGAGATATTAGTCGATGCGAAAGCATACTAAACTGTTGTGCTCTGAATATCTCGGTGAGTACAGTGGACCCAATCTACGTTTTATGATCATCAGAACGACACATAACACTAGCCGAAGTCATAGAAAGGAATGGAGAGGGGACTAAGTGGAGCAGTGGGTACTGTTCATTCCAATCTGTTATCAGAGAAGATCGGAATAGTGCGGTTTGACAGTCACTGTTGACTATCAGAGACCTCCTCATGCATTAGGATACAGTCAACACAATGAATTTCCCACATAACAGGTATGCTATTTTGTTTAATAGAGAACACACAAGTAAATAATTCAGCTTCTTTGTTTCCAACTGTGCCCTAACTCTGCTGTTAAGGTAAAAGTTATACGCTTATACACTCAAGAATTTGCCCGAGGTTATCCCTTTCTCTCCTGAATGAATATCAAAAATATTCACTTTGTTCCACTCCGAGAATAGATTGTCAATAGAGCGCTCAGTCGATTTAGAAATGATATGTACGGAATATCGCATGCTCGTCAGCCCCTTCACTATACTCATAAAAGAAACCTTCATTAAAAGTTGGGTTTTGGTGGTAAACAGTACTCATTTATTCATAACTTGAGTGATATTGTTAGGTTTACTGTGTAGGAAATATTTACCCGATTTGACACTGTGAAACTGCGAATTTATTCCCGATATTATTTTCAAAATCATTCATGAATAACAGACTTCGACATGTTAATAGCTCCATTCTCCCTTAAATTTGCATTTGAGAGACGTTACATCTTCAGGATGTTTGCGCTCCAAAAAAAAAATGACGAACTTCAAGAATCTCGCACATGAAGGTGCCGCACTTGAGGATGACCACCTGTGGTTTTTGTCGGGGAATCGGGGTCAGGTCTATGAGTCTGAAATTTTAAAACTAGCTGTTTTTGTTACAAAAGCACTCTATCGTAGTTTAATGAAGTCAGAGTTCACAGCTCTTTTCATAGTAACATTTTTCATTGCAGTCTTTTTCATCTGAGATTTTAAATCTGATAATACCTGAGGTCATTTTATGGCTATGAGCTGTAATATATTTTTGAAGTAAATCCAACCTAGGATATTATTTATAGAAAGTTAATTAACTTCAGATAGCCCTTGCCAACACACCTGGTAATCCTAAAACTGTCACAGCATAGGTTAGACATCACCTAGATAGACACAACACTGCATAAAAATTATTGACAATTTAATAATATAACAAATATGAACTCGCCTCTTTAAATATCACTTAGCTAGGAATTTGCTTAGTTTCCTAGTCCTGTGGCCAGTGAGATAAGAGCGGAGATAGATGGAAACAATAGGGTAGGGTAGCATTGAATTAGTAGTAGGCGGTTAGAAATACCTAGAGGTAGTTATTTGCTACGGAGATACTATTTACACACTTGTAGCCAACAAGCACTGTTTAGCTAGCTACGACCAATCACCAATCCATCACGAGCGTTGCCAACTTTAGGTTTCTCAAACTAGAACTTGCATTACTCGCTGTATTACAATTTTCTTCAGTTAACTGAAAAATTTATCATGGAGTGAAATGAAAATTACACTTCTTTTACTCTTTGTCATTTTATTTCGGCTATGAATGAAGCTTGTTTAACCAATTCCTCCATATTGCAGACTATTTCGAACTTCATATTATCATGAAATGATTTCGCACAATCTGGAATCGTAATATTAGTATTGATGCAAGTTACATATCATTTTTGTGGAGCGTTGTGCATTCAAACAAAAGCTCAGTACATTACTCGTGTTCATCCGTTTTTTTAATGCCCTTTTTTCTTTATGGTCGATACCACGGTTCCTCCCATCCTTCACTGTCGTTTTAAGCTCGGAGTCACGCGAGACAATTCGACGTTGCTTTTTCTAATCCGCCAATCAGTAAGCTGCCAGACACTTCATCTTTTTTTTTTTGAAGGCTAGTTTTTCTACATGGCCGCTACCACGGTTCCTGCCATCCCTCGCTGTCGTTTTAAGCGCGGATCGAGTCACATGAAGCAGATTCGACGTTGCTTATTTTACCCATTCAATCAGTCGGCTGCCTGACACTTAATCATTTTTTTTGTTTTAAGGTGAGTTTTTTATGGTTGATACCCCGGTCCGTGCCACGCCTCACTGTCGTTTAAAGCGCGGAGTCACATGAGACAGATTCGACGTTGCTTATTCTTTCAGCCACACAGTAAGCTGCATAAACATATTTCGGTGTTCCTCAGGTGCCTCGCATAAACTACGATGCCGTCAACGGCCTGCCCTACCGCTATTTCTACGCCATCTGCAGCGACGTTGATCGCGACAGACCAGGATCGGTGAGATGTTATTATCGACCTTAGTTATTTTTTATAGCTATGCAGGCACAGCATCAACGTATTCATGGGGAAATAAACGTATCGAAGCCAAATACTTCGTTGTAGAATGTACCATTGATCTCGTTCATGAACTTTTCCACCTTCAACCGAATTAATGCACTAGTGTTTCTCGAATAATTTAGATCATTCACATCGAAGAGTTTAAAAAGTTGTGCGGCGATCAAAGAATAAATCTGCCCTAACTCGACGCTTTCAGACCATGATCGACAGAAATGATCATAATCGACAAGAAAATTTGTAAGATGATGGGCATGCGCAACTAAACCTATTAATACTGGGGTTAAAATGTTGAAAGATATCTTTCTTCGAAGTGAAAGAAATTTGCACGTCAAGTTTTAATACTTTGTACTGATGTGCCGGTTTCTATTCCAGAAAATTGAAGTAAATTTAAGCGAGCAACTTTAGATACTCGCATAAAATAAGTACATTCAGCGACTGGTACACTTTCATCTGTGCTATTATTCGACACCACTATTTAAAAATTGGGTGCATTTATAAAGCAGAAGTTAGTTATTTTATGTTCTTCTGTGACGATTTATTGGAAAGGTAAGGGAAGCCTTTTCTTCTGTCTTCCATTTAATTGTAGTTAACTTGCTAGAAATTATAAATGGGTTATTTTTCCTAGTCTGTTCAGGTTATTCTATTTTAGCATCACACCTTTATTGAAATGTCGTTGGGGGCATCAGAGTTTAATACTGGTAGTATCCAATAGAACTTTTCGATTGTATTTGAATAAATTTTAATCTCTTGTACTAAACGAGCTAAACATGAAAGGAAACTCGTCAGGTACCCTTGAAGAAGTGTTCGCTGAGAGGGATTGTGGACATGCTTCTCTGAAGAGATTGTGAAATTCAAAATCAAAGGTTGTAAATTTGAAAATCAAAGATTGTAAAATTGAAAATCAAAGTTGGTAAAATTGAAAATCCAAGATTGTAAAATTGAAAATCAAAGATTGCAAAATGAAAATCAAAGATTGTAAAATTGAATACCAAAGATTGTAAAATTGAAAATCAAAGATTGTAAAATTGAAAATCAAAGTTGGTAAATTTGAAAATCAAAGATTGTAAAATTGAAAATCAAAGATTGTAAAATTGAAAATCAAAGATTGCAAAATGAAAACCAAAGATTGTAAAATTGAATATCAAAGATTGTAAAATTGAAAATCAAAGATTGCAAAATGAAAACCAAAGATTGTAAAATTGAATATCAAAGATTGTAAAATTGAAAATCAAAATTGCAAAATGAAAACCAAAGATTGTAAAATTGAATATCAAAGATTGTAAAATTGAATATCAAAGATTGTAAAATTGAAAACCAAAGATTGTAAAATTGAATATCAAAGATTGTAAAATTGAAAATCAAAGATTGAAAAATGAAAATCAAAGATTGTAAAATTGAATATCAAAGATTGTAAAATTGAAAATCAAAGATTGCAAAATGAAAATCAAAGATTGTAAAATTGAATATCAAAGATTGTAAAATTGAAAATCAAAGATTGCAAAATGAAAACCAAAGATTGAAAAATTGAATATCAAAGATTGTAAAATTGAAAATCAAAGATTGCAAAATGAAAACCAAAGATTGTAAAATTGAATATCAAAGATTGTAAAATTGAAAATCAAAGATTGCAAAATGAAAACCAAAGATTGTAAAATTGAATATCAAAGATTGTAAAATTGAAAATCAAAGATTGCAAAATGAAAATCAAAGATTGTAAAATTGAATATCAAAGATTGTAAAATTGAATATCAAAGATCGTAAAATTGAAAATCAGAGATTGTAAAATTCAAAATAAAAGATTGTAAAGTTCGAAATGAGAGATTGTAAAGTTCGAAATGAGAGATTGTAAAGTTCGAAATGAGAGATTGTAAAGTTCGAAATGAGAGATTGTAAAGTTCGAAATGAGAGATTGTAAAGTTCGAAATGAGAGATAGTAATATTCGAAATGAGAGATTGTAAAGTTCGAAGTGGGAGATTGTAAAGTTCGAAGTGGGAGATTGTAAAGTTCGAAGTGGGAGATTGTAAAGTTCGAAGTGGGAGATTGTAAAGTTCGAAGTGGGAGATTGTAAAGTTCGAAGTGGGAGATTGTAAAGTTCGAAGTGGGAGATTGTAAAGTTCGAAGTGGGAGATTGTAAAGTTCGAAGTGGGAGATTGTAAAGTTCGAAGTGGGAGATTGTAAAGTTCGAAGTGGGAGATTGTAAAGTTCGAAGTGGGAGATTGTAAAGTTCGAAATGAGAGATTGTAAAGTTCGAAATGAGAGATTGTAAAGTTCGAAATGAGAGATTGTAAAGTTCGAAATGAGAGATTGTAAAGTTCGAAATGAGAGATTGTAAAGTTCGAAATGAGAGATTGTAAAGTTCGAAATGAGAGATTGTAAAGTTCGAAATGAGAGATTGTAAAGTTCGATATGAGAGATTGTAAAGTTCGATATGAGAGATTGTAAAGTTCGATATGAGAGATTGTAAAGTTCGATATGAGAGATTGTAAAGTTCGATATGAGAGATTGTAAAACCCGAAATGAGAGATTGTAAAACCCGAAATGAGAGATTGTAAAACCCGAAATGAGAGATTGTAAAACCCGAAATGAGAGATTGTAAAACCCGAAATGAGAGATTGCGAAACCCGAAATGAGAGATTGCGAAACCCGAAATGAGAGATTGCGAAACCCGAAATGAGAGATTGCGAAACCCGAAATGAGAGATTGCGAAACCCGAAATGAGAGATTGCGAAACCCGAAATGAGAGATTGCGAAACCCGAAATGAGAGATTGCGAAACCCGAAATGAGAGATTGCGAAACCCGAAATGAGAGATTGCGAAACCCGAAATGAGAGATTGCGAAACCCGAAATGAGAGATTGCGAAACCCGAAATGAGAGATTGCGAAACCCGAAATGAGAGATTGCGAAACCCGAAATGAGAGATTGCGATACCCGAAATGAGAGATTGCGAAACCCGAAATGAGAGATTGCGATACCCGAAATGAGAGATTGCGAAACCCGAAATGAGAGATTGCGAAACCCGAAATGAGAGATTGCGAAACCCGAAATGAGATTGCGAAACCCGAAATGAGAGATTGCGAAACCCGAAATGAGAGATTGCAAAACCCGAAATGAGAGATTGCAAAACCCGAAATGAGAGATTGCAAAACCCGAAATGAGAGATTGTAAAACCCGAAATCGGAGATTGTAAAACCCGAAATCGGAGATTGTAAAACCCGAAATCGGAGATTGTAAAACCCGAAATCGGTGATTGTAAAACCCGAAATCGGAGATTGTAAAACCCGAAATCGGAGATTGTAAAACCTGAAATCGGAGATTGTAAAACCCGAAATCGGAGATTGTAAAACCCGAAATCGGAGATTGTAAAACCCGAAATCGGAGATTGTAAAACCCGAAATCGGAGATTGTAAAACCCGAAATCGGAGATTGTAAAACCCGAAATCGGAGATTGTAAAACCCGAAATCGGAGATTGTAAAACCCGAAATCGGAGATTGTAAAACCCGAAATCGGAGATTGTAAAACCCGAAATCGGAGATTGTAAAACCCGAAATCGGAGATTGTAAAACCCGAAATCGGAGATTGTAAAACCCGAAATCGGAGATTGTAAAACCCGAAATCGGAGATTGTAAAACCCGAAATCGGAGATTGTAAAACCCGAAATCGGAGATTGTAAAATCCGAAATCGGAGATTGTAAAACCCGAAATCGGAGATTGTAAAATCCGAAATTGGAGATTGTAAAATCCGAAATTGGAGATTGTAAAATCCGAAATCGGAGATAGTAAAATCCGAAATCGGAGATTGTAAAATCCGAAATCGGAGATTGTAAAATCCGTAATCGGAGATTGTAAAATCCGAAATCGGAGATTGTAAAATCCGAAATCGGAGATTGTAAAATCCGAAATCGGAGATTGTAAAATCCGAAATCGGAGATTGTAAAACCCGAAATCGGAGATTGTAAAACCCGAAATCGGAGATTGTAAAACCCGAAATCGGAGATTGTAAAACCCGAAATCGGAGATTGTAAAACCCGAAATCGGAGATTGTAAAACCCGAAATCGGAGATTGTAAAACCCGAAATCGGAGATTGTAAAACCCGAAATCGGAGATTGTAAAACCCGAAATCGGAGATTGTAAAGCCCGAAATCGGAGATTGTAAAGCCCGAAATCGGAGATATTGTAAAGCCCGAAATCGGAGATATTGTAAAGCCCGAAATCGGAGATATTGTAAAGCCCGAAATCGGAGATATTGTAAAGCCCGAAATCGGAGATATTGTAAAGCCCGAAATCGGAGATATTGTAAAACCCGAAATCGGAGATATTGTAAAACCCGAAATCGGAGATATTGTAAAACCCGAAATCGGAGATATTGTAAAACCCGAAATCGGAGATATTGTAAAACCCGAAATCGGAGATATTGTAAAACCCGAAATCGGAGATATTGTAAAACCCGAAATCGGAGATATTGTAAAACCCGAAATCGGAGATATTGTAAAACCCGAAATCGGAGATATTGTAAAACCCGAAATCGGAGATATTGTAAAACCCGAAATCGGAGATATTGTAAAACCCGAAATCGGAGATATTGTAAAACCCGAAATCGGAGATATTGTAAAACCCGAAATCGGAGATATTGTAAAACCCGAAATCGGAGATATTGTAAAACCCGAAATCGGAGATATTGTAAAACCCGAAATCGGAGATATTGTAAAACCCGAAATCGGAGATATTGTAAAACCCGAAATCGGAGATATTGTAAAACCCGAAATCGGAGATATTGTAAAACCCGAAATCGGAGATATTGTAAAACCCGAAATCGGAGATATTGTAAAACCCGAAATCGGAGATATTGTAAAACCCGAAATCGGAGATATTGTAAAACCCGAAATCGGAGATATTGTAAAACCCGAAATCGGAGATATTGTAAAACCCGAAATCGGAGATATTGTAAAACCCGAAATCGGAGATATTGTAAAACCCGAAATCGGAGATATTGTAAAACCCGAAATCGGAGATATTGTAAAACCCGAAATCGGAGATATTGTAAAACCCGAAATCGGAGATATTGTAAAACCCGAAATCGGAGATATTGTAAAACCCGAAATCGGAGATATTGTAAAACCCGAAATCGGAGATATTGTAAAACCCGAAATCGGAGATATTGTAAAACCCGAAATCGGAGATATTGTAAAACCCGAAATCGGAGATATTGTAAAACCCGAAATCGGAGATATTGTAAAACCCGAAATCGGAGATATTGTAAAACCCGAAATCGGAGATATTGTAAAACCCGAAATCGGAGATATTGTAAAACCCGAAATCGGAGATATTGTAAAACCCGAAATCGGAGATATTGTAAAACCCGAAATCGGAGATATTGTAAAACCCGAAATCGGAGATATTGTAAAACCCGAAATCGGAGATATTGTAAAACCCGAAATCGGAGATATTGTAAAACCCGAAATCGGAGATATTGTAAAACCCGAAATCGGAGATATTGTAAAACCCGAAATCGGAGATATTGTAAAACCCGAAATCGGAGATATTGTAAAACCCGAAATCGGAGATATTGTAAAACCCGAAATCGGAGATATTGTAAAACCCGAAATCGGAGATATCGTAAAACCCGAAATCGGAGATATCGTAAAACCCGAAATCGGAGATATCGTAAAACCCGAAATCGGAGATATCGTAAAACCCGAAATCGGAGATATCGTAAAACCCGAAATCGGAGATATCGTAAAACCCGAAATCGGAGATATCGTAAAACCCGAAATCGGAGATATCGTAAAACCCGAAATCGGAGATATCGTAAAACCCGAAATCGGAGATATCGTAAAACCCGAAATCGGAGATATCGTAAAACCCGAAATCGGAGATATCGTAAAACCCGAAATCGGAGATATCGTAAAACCCGAAATCGGAGATATCGTAAAACCCGAAATCGGAGATATCGTAAAACCCGAAATCAGAGATATCGTAAAACCCGAAATCAGAGATATCGTAAAACCCGAAATCAGAGATATCGTAAAACCCGAAATCAGAGATATCGTAAAACCCGAAATCGGAGATATCGTAAAACCCGAAATCGGAGATATCGTAAAACCCGAAATCGGAGATATCGTAAAACCCGAAATCGGAGATATCGTAAAACCCGAAATCGGAGATATCGTAAAACCCGAAATCGGAGATATCGTAAAACCCGAAATCAGAGATATCGTAAAACCCGAAATCAGAGATATCGTAAAACCCGAAATCAGAGATATCGTAAAACCCGAAATCAGAGATATCGTAAAACCCGAAATCAGAGATATCGTAAAACCCGAAATCAGAGATATCGTAAAACCCGAAATCAGAGATATCGTAAAACCCGAAATCAGAGATATCGTAAAACCCGAAATCAGAGATATCGTAAAACCCGAAATCAGAGATATCGTAAAACCCGAAATCAGAGATATCGTAAAACCCGAAATCAGTGATATCGTAAAATCCGAAATCAGAGATATCGTAAAATCCGAAATCAGAGAAATCGTAAAATCCAAAATTTGAGAAATCGTAAAATCCAAAATTTGAGAAATTGTAAAATTTGAAATCGGAGATTGTAAAATAAGAATACAGTTACAAACCAGCAAACAGAAGTGGGTTTCAGAGCGGCGTTGCCAGATTGGCCTTTTTGGTCCAAGTCAGATTTGATTTTTAAAGCTAAAATTTGTAAGATTTGTTACGCAGACGACTTGGTTTCCATTGTTGCCTTTCATCAGCGCATAACATGAAATTAGGTACGAGCGCGTATGTAATCATTCCAATCCGTCTTAACGCACACTTTTACAATTTGTTCCAGCTCATCAAGGTGGACGTCCAAAAGAAAACGTTCGAGGAGTGGAACGACGTGAATGTGTACCCTTCAGAGCCAGTGTTCGTGCCGAGACCCAACGCACAGGTTAGATCAAAGTCTTCGGTGCTTCGCTTTTGCTCCAGAAAAAAGGAAATTTACATAACACGAAAAACACCATGCCCATATAACTCTCCCCTGAACGTGTATATGAGCGTCCTTGAAAAAATGAAATTTATACCTAAGGCGAGATGCACTATATAATCAGTCTACTTCGTATTGCTAGTTGTCATGCGAATGAAATGATTTCTGACGTTAACTAGACACTCAATGCGTTGAAACGTTCGAATAGAAACCACTGCCCTAACGCCAATTTAGCGAGAATTTATCACGTAAATGTGCCCGTTCCAATGATCTTTCTTCTACTCGTATGTGCGCAGTCGCATTGCTGAAGAAGCTGATGAAGTCACCTTATTTTTTTAGCTAATAGCTTTTACGCGGAGAATATCGTATAATTACTGCAGCCGACTAGCCAAAATATTACTCAAATCTTTCTTAATGTTGCGTTCTTTTGGTTTAAAGATTCTTCTCTTCCCCATTCCAAGCCCTCTGAACCCAGCCATAGTTTGCATTTTACCATGGTCCTCGCAAACCAGTACCCTTACGAAACGGGGACATTTGCTGAACTTAATTTATCTCAAAATATTTACAACTAGTACGAACAAATTGGTTCTTAGAAACGGTACATGATACCCATACGTTGATATTTTTTGCCACTGCTAGATTAAATCATTTGTTAGTTTAAGCCTCCCTATCCGTCCGCCACTAAGGCTATCCAAAGAGAGGAAGGAGGAAGGCACCATTTAGTATGAGTTGAGAGATTTTGCCACTGCTGATGTAATATTTTTCTTGCAGAGCGAAGATGATGGGATCATCCTGTCTTCAGTAGTACGTGCGGAGGACAAAGCCAACGAAATTTTCCTCCTCATTCTGGACGCGCGGTCCTTCAGTGAGATCGGTAGGGTGACTTTCAACACGCAAAGCCCAACTCCGAAATGCCTTCATGGGTGGTTTGTGTCGGACAATTGAGCAGTAAAGCAGACGTTTGCAGTTGTTTCGGACAAATGAAGGCAGAAGCAAACGTTTTTAGTGACATTTCAGACAAATGAAGGCAGAAGCAGGTGCTTACAGCAACATTTCGGAGGAATGAAGGCGGAAGTAGATGTTTGCAATAACATTTCGGACAGATGAGGGCGAAAGCAGACGTTTACAATATTTGGGACAAGTGAGAGCGAAAGCCAACGTTTACCACAGTATTTCGGCCAAATAAGGACTGAAGAAGATGGAACATGTGTTTGCTGCGTAACTAAATTTCAGTTGTATGAAAAGCATGAACTTTGTAGAGCTATTTAGCTAAAACCCGTATTTTCTAAACTCGGAAGTTACATGTTTAAATGTATGCAATTAATTGTACATTCACTTCTACCATTACTGCACAGGATATTTTTCTGCTGGGAACCATACTTTCAAAACATTTCTTTCCAGATATAAATCGCATTGTTCAGTATCGAATAGTTTTGCTATCATCCTGCTGTACCTGTTACCAAAGGTCTATAAGTTACCGCTTCTTCCATCACGTATTGAAAGCGAATAACTTTCGCTATCATCATTTAACAAACAATACATCTAGTGTGACGGAACTAAAACACAAGATTTGAAACATTTTCAGCCATATGGAATACAGGAAACAGATTCATTCTAGCCCATGCATGAGAAGGTCAAGTAACCTCGAAATTGAGCAATACCGGTGATAAGACGCTCTTATACTCATTTTAATTTCGCATTGACGACTCAACCACGTCGCTACCTCAGTGTCTCGCGATAAATGACCCATCGTACTGTCAGAGCAGACTTGTGTAAACTCTTTTTTCTGTCGACTTTTTCGTTTTCTTGTATTGGAATTTTTGCCTCGCTGTCGATCAACTGAATTTGTTTCCGCTGCGGCGGAGAATCGCACTACCATTTGCTTGAGCGACACGCTCCTTTTTCTCTCCCATATCCTCATCACTTGAGGAATATCGTGCGCAAGCGCAAGCTCAAAAATTAGCTCCAGTGACTCGAAACCAATTCTTATGAGAACAACCTAACTCTGTTCACTACCACAGTACCCCAAAAATGTTTTCTGCCCGCTCTGAACGATTGCTCACCTCAGCAGAGTTTCTATCCCCGGAATATACAAAACCGCATGGCCATTCACACAAAGCTTGAGGGAATATTTCAAGTTGAACCACGTCCCATTTTATCATATATGGCATTACTATCATGTGAAATTATCATGACATTATTATCATATGACATCATTATTATCATCATATGACATTATTATTATCATTATATGACATTATTATCATCATATGACATTATTATTATTATTATCATCATATGACATTATTATTATTATCATCATATGACATTATTATTATCATCATATGACATTATTATTATCATCAAATGACATTATTATCATCATATGACATTATTATTATCATCATATGACATTATTATTATCATCATATGACATTATTATTATCATCATATGACATTATTATTATCATCATCACATGACATTATTATTATCATCATATGACATTATTATCATCATATGACATTATTATAGCCAGCGCGCTACGACGGTAATACCTGGTCGAGCCGCTCCCTATTTCATGCTCTTGGGTTGCATGGGGAACTGTGGCTGTCTTCTTTTCCTAATGAGAAGAATACAGTTTGAAAAAATTATTAAAATAGCTAATATGGATATTTTAGCGCAGGGTATATCAAATGTTTGATACCTATATAAATTTTATATCAATGTAATTAAGAAGCACACTTGTATAGAACACTCGACTGTTTGTTAATTGTTTAACATGGTTATTTTACTGTAGCATAGCCTACGCCTAGTTGACTTGTATCTTAGACTTAGGTAAAAACTCGTACATACTTTAGTAATGAGACGTATATTTTGATGTTGAGAGACTATTTTAAGGGATGTCTATTTTATCATAGTTTATACACTCAATTTTATCATATTTCGTAAGTAAAATGGATAAGCAGCACGGGATTACAGAAAATCTGTTGTTTCATACAAAATATGCTTTACGCGTATCATACTCTACTTGTAATAATAGAAATATTTCTGGCACTACGATGACTGTAGTGAAAGTGAATTTCAACGTTCAACCCTGAGATAGACGTCCATGAAGTGATGAACTATTTTCTAAGATTTAACACTAAGTAGGTAGATCTTTTAACTTATAAATGCTTTTAAATTGTAGTGAATGACGTCAAACCACAATAATTACCCCCGTACATTTCAAACGCTTCTTTACTGTAATTTGTACACGCAAATAAATTTTCATAATCACGTTGAGTTCTTTATTTCAAGTGTGAGCTCTTCTTCAAATTCTTCAGTGTTTGTCCGTAGCCGAACACGTTTGTCATACGAAAATAAAATTTTATCCTACAATGTTCTTAGAGAAGCAAGAAGGGAATAAGGTAACGCCAGACGTAAAATATACTCTTATATTTTTTCTCGCTTAGACTTTGGTGAACAGGGATGCACAGTAATACTTTATAGAATTTTGTACATAATAGCTATACTAGCAATTGGAAAGAATAAAAGCTAAGGATTATAGTAAGGACTAAAGTAATATATTGCTGGAAAAATGCTAGCATAGTTAAATTCTCAGTATCGGAAATAAACAAATTTCCAGTTGTAATTCCTCAACAGAATGGAATTTCAATGTTAATAATTACACTCTGAAATTACCAAAGTTATTTTGGTATATTGGTCTTTTCATTGTCGTCATTCGCTAGTCAAAATAATAAACATCCAAATGAACGACAGCTCTGCTTCGTCTTCATAAAAAAATATCTCAACTATGAGAACAAAAACGAAAATTAACAATTTTTAAGACTTATAGACTACAAATTTCGTTTGTAATGTGATTTTGGCATTAGTATGGAAAGCGTTGGCCGAACAAGAGCTACAATTTTCAACACCCAAGTTTCTTCCAACTTCGACTTGAAGCGACAACTTCACAGTTCATTTACAAAATGAGCTACATAGGTCTTTCATGATGGAGATTATCATTATTATTATTTTCATGATGGAGAAACCTTCAAGTTTAAATCCTAATGAACTTGCGTCGAATCAAAAACAACACAGGTCTTGTTTTCTGACAAATGTCAGGGTTAGTAAGAAGTTATACCAGTCCTCAATAAACAGCGACTCCCCTTTTACAGAGTTCCTCAAAAAATAAACAGCAACTTCCCTACTACAGCGCACCTAAAAAAAACCAGCCACTTCCTCTAACAGAGTTCCTAAAAAAAACGGCACCTTCTCTATTGCAGCATACCTAAAAAAACCAGCCACTTCCCTCTAACCCAGTTCTTCAAAAAAAACAGCAACTTCCCTATTACAGCGCACCTAAAAAAACCAGCCACTTTCTCTAACAGAATTCCTCAAAAAAACGGCAACTTCTCTATTACAGCGCACCTAAAAAATTATTATTATTATTATTATTATTATTATTATATAAGAAAGATTTAGCCTCCCTTAACCACGACAAAGATGTTCCAAGAGAGGAAAGAGGAAGGCACCATTTAGTATGGAGTTGAGGGAACGCAGAATCTATGCACAAGGTGCACAGAAACAGTAAGCTAGGAAAGAAGTTCATGAAACAAGAAAAAAGTTGAAGAAGAAAGTAGTAGGTGCTGAAAAACAGGACAGCAGTGAACCGAAAAAAGATGGTCCGTAACGAAACAAAAACCTATTATTATATTACAACAAAAAGGAAGCCTACCTAACCTTTAGCTCGGGCCCTCACATGGTTCCCCTGGGAGCGCTAATTCCCATAGATACAATAGTTGTATCCCCCTGAGGGGGCATCTAAAAAAAAACACCAACTTTCCTATTACAGCGTTCCTAAAAAATAGCGACTTCCCTTAACAGCGCAGACTTAACTTGACGAGTGCAGAATCACAGAAGTCGTTCAGACATCACTGCTGAGTAGTTAACACCACACAGCAGGCAAATGAAAATCAAATTATTTGAACTCTAGAGCCCTTTGAGCGAAGCATCTACGTAAACTCCAATGCAGTAATGTGCTAGAAAATGACACCTCTGATATACAAAATTCGATAAGAATAGATGTAATTTTTAAGGCTCCATAACCTCTGATATACAAACACACAACAGAAAAATGTGAGCATTTACAAGAGGAGGCAGTGAGGTGGAGCACCACGGCACCAAAACATCTAAAAGACATATTACAAAGAGCAAATGAAACACTCACGCTTTTCAACTATAATATAGATTTATTTATTACCGTTAAAATTCCCTACAGTCTACACCGCGTGGCTAGGGGTATCCTCGAAAGCTGAATGCATCCAATTCTGCTGACAAAGATGGACATTCAAAAGCCCTCAACAAACCCTATCACGTGAGCATGGGATAAAAATTATCGCAGTCAAATTCTTCGAAGGTCAAAAGTACACTAAATGGTATGAAAGTATTTTACACTAAATTTACCAGTCATTACCGCAAAAATTCAGAAATAAAGATCAAACGAGACACTCAAAGAGCCCTCAACAAACTCTACCACATGAGCATGATATGCAAATTATCGCAGTTGCAAGACAAATGGAAGAAAAAATTATCCGAAGGTCAAAAGTACACGTATTTTATACTAAAGTTACAAAAGTCATTGCCGCAACAATTTAGAAATAGAGATAAAATTCTAATCAAACAAAGAAGGTGTACCAAGACAATGCATCAACACACAACGTAGAATAGATCACAGAAAAGCATAGGTACTACAAGGTTACAACTAAAATGCCAGAAGAATCTATCGTTAACTTTTCACGCGCTCACACACAAAGAAATAACAGTTTTCATACACCTACGCAAAGTAAAATGTATGAAATGTAAAAAACTCAAGCCAATATACCGATTTGAAATATGAACAAAAAGCATACTTAGTGATAGGTAAATCTGAACCCTGTGTGCATCGCTGAGTTTTTCTTGAGATTAAAACAAGATTGGAAATAAATGTTAGGTTAGATTAGGTTGTACAGAATATCAGCGTTTGAGACTTGGGAAAGCATTGGAAAGCCATAGAATAGCATGGGAAATCATGGGAAAGCCATGTTGAAGCTCAGTTGGTCCTATATCCAATCCTGTCTTTTTTGACGGTCCGTATGCACACGTGTTTCAGAACACAAATGAAATTAATGCGAAAACACAAAATTCGCAACAGACTTCTTGAAAACGCACGGCTGACTCTCTAAGTGGTGGGTAGCTGGGATACAGACAACAGTTTTTCAAAGCGTTTTGTCCATTGATAACTGTACCAAAGCGAGACCGAAAATTAGAGAGAAATTTAAACAAATGCAAGAAAGACACTTGTGCAGAAAATTGGCTACACGCAACACCAGCCTTTCTCAAGAGAGGGAAAACGAAATAGAAAAATAAGACGTGACTTATTTAACTACCCATGTCGATAACTCCAAACAACCCACGACAGCCAATGCAACATGGCTGATTTTGCGGAGAGCTGCAACGGATTTGATAGTGGTGAGTCCACTCTCGTAAACACACTGACAAGGACACAATAGAAAATGATGCATGCATCAGCATACATCCCCGAGCGAAGCTCATGAATCCTACACATTTCCAAAGGAGCGCTTAGTCTCCAAGGTACCCCCGGACTAACTCAACTAGCAAACCCCTCTGGAAATCAATGAGAGCCTCGAAACTCACATCAATGCGGACAAACCCACAGCGAATCGAACAAGACGTGTGTAAAAAAGTAATTTATAAGTCACAAACAAACTAGAGGGAAAAAATTCGGTGAGCATCTGGAGTAGAGCCACGAGTCTCAAATAAATGTCGAAAACACACAGCATCTCAAGCAAGACATGCGTAGAAAAGTAACTTATAAGTCACATATAAACTTGAGGGAAAAAATTCGGTGAACATCTGGCATAGGACGCCCAGCTTTACAGTAGCGTAACTAAAGCGTACAAATCCCTCCTGAAGTTAAAGGAATCAGTCATTTGCACGGAGGTATCGATAGTTTGAAAAAATGAATCACAAAGGCATTTACGGGAAAAATTACACAATGGAGCAGAAGAATCTCACATGAGAGAAAATGACTTTGTAATCAAGAAGCTGAATGACGGCACTTCTGAAGATAATAATTTGGAATCACCAATAATCTAACCCCGAGTTCGAGAATGGAACTATGCGTAGAAACAAATATCGTAGCAAAGAAACCGCAGAGAGTAACTGGGCAAGAAGTAAAGCTTGGAGGCCATACTGTAAGTGATTCAAATTGGTGCACTCAGCAAAACGAAGACTTAAAATTCTGGTTTAAGGAACCATCAATCTTGGGAGCCCCCATATTGTTTATAAAAATAAATCTCAGCCTGAATTAGAACCTGAATATTAGAATCGCACCCCGTACACAAATTCAACAATTTTCATTTGTACTGCGGAATGCAACTGGAGCAGCTATTACTTATACTATCTTAAGGTATATGATTATACACTATCAAAATCACGAAAAGAAAAACTAGAGCACAGACAGAGGACGAATACAATCTGTGCATGAGACGCAGGTTCGAACACAAATGCACTTATGGAAATGATACAAACCCTCAAACTTAAAGTAGATTCACACAACCAGAGCACCTGGCTCCACAGGGTAGAGAAACACTGAGGCGGCAAGCTGTGGACTTGAATCGAGAAGCTTCCTTCTGTGCGCAGTCGATGATAGGAGTCATGCGACATGTTAGGCGAACTCCAACCTATACGAATATACAGTAAATTAGCCCCGGTCGTTCCACTAATACTTAACTTGCTTCAATGTATTCATAACGATTCATAACCGACCGCATAACGCCTTGCAAGAACTTGTGCAAATGAGAATAGTTTCCCGTCGTTTTCGAAACTTGGAGTAAAAATTCAAGACGAGCATAACAGGGACGCAGACACGGAAGACACACAAGACATTCCCGTCTCTGTACAGCTGATGTGCAAAATGACGGGCCCACGTGAATGCTGTTGTGCAATGTGCACAGAGAATGAGCATGCACTCACTGGAATGGTTGCTCAAGTGAGCATAAACTATACACAGAACTAAACTGTTTACTTCAGGGAGTCGAGTAACATTAATCGCTGGGTTATCATAGAGTTAGGAATAGTAGCGCTTTATAACAGTGAGAGCTTGAGCAGAATTGAAGAAACAACTTGACAGGGAGTCGTTGGTACAAAACGTCAGAAACTGAAGAAGTTATAGATTTCAAAAACCACTTTTGTGAACTCCCGAACTGGTCTAAAACAGAAAAAGTAATAGATTTCAAAAATCACTGTTGTTAACTACCGAACTAGTCATTAAATAAATTTTAGAGAGGCACAAAAGATTTAGGCGGGCGACTACTAAATCAATCCACTATCAGTGTCCTATTTCTGACAACCATTGCTATGCAGCGGATGTTTAGATCCCTTGACTAGGCTAGTGCGGACTATGCTGTCGAGGGTGGATAAAAGATCAAACTGAACAGCGTTTGACCACCACAACAGTTGCACAGTGTCTCATTAGAAGAAGTGTCTGTACGAACTGTATACAGAACAGATACAGCATGCCAGCGCTCGGGTGGGAGGGTTCTTCTAACACTTTGACTGCGACGTAAGCCACCGGTGGTACACGGAGGGGATTTTCATAATGCTCTTGATTGACCAGTAGTCACCAATTCAATTTTCATAAATACTTAATCAAAACGAAATGAAAGCATGATCCAGTTAACCTGTGCTAGTTTCAACACTGCTGACTATAATTGACTTTAAATTTAGGTTGAATGTTAAACTTCAGTTTTCCCAGCTGCAGTCGAAGTTTTAAGGCAAATTCTCAACTACAGGATGGCCAGGTGCTGAATGATCTCCATCGCTGAATTTAACTCGAAAAAGGCCGAATTCGGGAGTTTTGGGCAGAATGAAAAGAAAACTGAAAAAACCCTCATAGGACCAACGCATAAGTATGAAGTTTGCCAACGACACAAGTAAATCCGCAACACACTTCCTAGATATGCATTGTTGACTACTCAAGTGATCGGTAGCGGGGATACAGGTGAGGGTTCAAGAATACTTCAGGCGTAAATAATACTACGGAAATTTCCGGCACATCAAAACGTCCAGAAGAAATGCATAGAAAAATTAAAGCAGCTAAAGACGTACCGAACGCTTAGGGGTACAACTAAAACAACTCCATAAAAACGAAGAATGCAAAATATTGTGGTAGGTACATTATTATGCGGTGTACCTAACTTTACAAGCTATTTATTCAGGATGCCGTAATTATGCCAGACAAAATAACACCTCAAACTCTAACATTAGAGCTCAGCACAAACGAACAATAACTGCGTAAATACACATGTCAGAAGTGCAACAAAACCTAGTGAGAAAACAAAAACTTGACACTGAACACACCCAAATATATAAAGAGAACCTTGATCAATATCACGGTAGAAGAAACAAGTTAGGGTCACACCAGTCTTTTTTCGTCGACCGTGTGGCAATTTTGACGTCACGGCAATGAACTAGTAGCAGCGCTCATGTTGCATCTGGCAACACTGCCAAATCTGGCACCGCTATTGGCCTACCCACATGTTGCAATGGTGAGGTCACCAAGTTCGTTTGAAATGAAGCCGTTCTATTGGCTAGCCGAACAAGAGCAGGTGTATTTTACCCCATAGAAATGACTCTACGTCGTTGCCTCTACCGTGTTTGACATGAAATGCTTACAGCGGCACTGGGATGACTGTAGACAGGCTACAGAGCGCCCTAATAATAACCTTAAGCCTATCAATGAGCGGACACGTCGGGATCTAGGCTTACTTATGTACTATCTTAGGAATGTCGGGAGTATTTAGCAAAGAGAGCAGCCTCGGCCTCAACTTCGTGTGAGCAGCAATGCAGTCAGCGGGAAAATTTTGGGAAGTTATAATAAATGATCAAAAATCTGGGGAGTTATAATTAATGATCGAAAATTTGGTAAGTCCTAATTAATGATCAAAAGCTTACAAGTCATTATTAATGATCGAAAACTTGGGAAGCCATTATTAATGATCGTAAAAGACTCAAAATTTAAGCGTACTTCCCGAGAACATTGACAGGCGATTTTGCTCACATTGTACACCACTGATGTAAAGTTGTATTGTGTTTACGAGTATTCGAGCATGATTTCAAAGTCTGCTGTAGTCCCATAAATGCACACGACTCATTTCATAAATACTGCACTCGAAAATCTCTCACTGTTCTTATCATGACCTCAAAAACGCCATGTGCATTTGATTAATACGATAGATTCCTTTGAGGGATTGTACAAGTTTGATTCATTTGATAGAATTAGCATCAGGCAGCATTTGTGAGCGCAAATTAATGGAATATATTTCAAATGAACAGAGATCGAAGACTTCATTGCAATAAATTTTTAATAAGAATTTCACCCTAAAAACGAGATTATTCTCAAGCCCACTGAAATGGAGGCAATTTGGAACAACTTATGTTGTCGTACCAGAACAGCTCTCAGCGTAAGTCTACTTAGCAGAACTAAAGCCATAAATAATAGATTATCTCTTAGAGCTTTTAAACAAAACTGCGCGCAAAATGAGTAAGAAAAATATGCAAGATCCAAAGGCTATATTTACTATAAACTCACGTTGTCAGCCAAGTGCAACTCTCAGCGTAAGTCCACATAGAAGAACTTACGCTACTAGTTGCACTTGTATGAGAAAGTTGAGCTGCTAGAAAATATGGCCTTTGAACCTTCCTATCGGAGATTGCATCTTTCCCTCGCTCATTTCACAGGCAGTTTTGTTTAAACGTTCTTAATGATTATCTATTATTTTTGGCTTGCGTTCATGAACGATGCAGTAAATCTCTCCCCAACAACAGCAGTCAAGACAGCTATAGACATCTGCTGAAATTTGGTAAACATTTCGGTCAATCAAGGCCGCTTTTTTTGTTCAACTTGGATGCTCTCGACGTGAAACGAAATTACCCTCGCACTAAGATGTTGCGTAAAATTTGTAACGTTCAATTTTCTTGCATGGCCGTTTATAGCTATCATGAGCCGTTCATTAGCAACACAGCAAGCATTGTTCTTCACTCGACACAGTGCGACAACAGCGTACCTTCTCTCAAGACATGCGTAATGGACACCACCGCAAAACAGCTCTGGTCTGACAAGATGGCAAAAAAAAAAAATTTTCCTGCTTAAAGCACAAAAAAAAGTAAATCTGAAAAATATTTTACAGCCATCTGACCATACAATAGAGTGAAGACGCCATGGCAAAGCGAGGAATTTTGCCTTCCAATACACCAGCCAACAAATCAAAACCTTGGCTTTTGGAAGCTGTTCTGTTCATGACGACATACCAAAGAGACAGTCACTCAATATTTGATATTGCCTGGACGTAGAAATGTACCTCCACCCTGCGTGTACTTTGATCGAAAAGCAATACTGAAGTTCACCCTGAACAAACCAGGCTCTATAAAAATTAATGCAAAATACTGTGCAAGAATCCTGTTTTCATGCTTACGTTGGATTGATCATACATTGTATTCAACAGAACCGATGATGGAGCTGGTCTTCGAAAAGTTTTAGTTTTTTAAATAAGATGACCAATTTTATTAGCATTTTCTTTGCTTTTAATATCTTTAGTGAATATGCGATTTATGCAAAGTGAACCCCTGATTGTACAAGAAATATTCCCGTGCAGAATACAGGAACAGACCAGAGCTGTTATGCTGGTAGTGACACGACGTTCTAACACACAAAACGAGTCAATCACAAACTTGGAGATAGCACCTTATTATCAGAGCTTCTCCTTCAGTTGCTTTGTACCATAATACCCTTACAAAATATTCAAAAGCTGCAGAAATATTCAAAAGCAAGTCACTTATAACATACCTACATGGATCAGAGTGACCTCATACCAAGGAATTATGACCATAAACTAAATTAGCGCAAAAGCCAGCAAGTAATTATGACCGATGACTAAATTAATGCAAAAGTTTATGCCTGCATGCAGTCTTTCTTGGACATGAATCTATTTTAATCTGATATTAAGCAATCAATCATCAATTTTAGCCCGTCTGAACTTGTGTCTCCTCCGCACATACCTTCCTATGCACCTGTTCTGGAAGGTGAAACTACTCACTGGTAGTTTTGAAAATCACTTATCTAAATAAAATCTCAAACTGAAAATTCATCACTTAAACGCATTGGACTGATGAACAACAAACAGTCTGCCTTGATTTTCTAAACAGCGACTGCAGAATTTAATCACTTCAACACTCTGGACTGAAATTTCTAAACAGCAATTGCAAAATTCATCACTTCGACACACTGGAATGAAATTTTCTAAACAGCGACTGCAAAATTCATCACTTCGACACACTGGAATGAAATTTTTTAAACAACGATTGCAAAATTCATCACTTCGACACACTGGAATGAAATTTTTTAAACAACGATTGCAAAATTCATCACTTCGACATACTGGAATGAAATTTTTTAAACAACGATTGCAAGTTAGTGATAAGCCAGGCACAGCCAGCTACAGTTGGTGGAGGCACAGCTCACCGTCGAACAATATTCATGGCAGTGATGGCTGAAGATCTGAGAAATAATTGCACGGAGAACATCGCACGGAGAACATCACACGGAGGCTCGACCTGCAATAACAACCGCACTATCATGGCAGTTTTGGCTGAAGTTCTGAGAAAGAAATATACGGAGAGCATTACTAGACCTGCAACACAACCACTCCATCAACGCTTGCAAGAGCCGAGCCGCTGTGTTGGCTGAACCCAACCAACCTCTCATTGAAGTCAACACCAACACCCCAATGTCAATGGAGTCAACACCAACACCCCAATGTCAATGGAGTCAACACCCCAACCAACACTTCAATGAAGTCAACAATCAACCAACACAACTACGGCCACAATATGACCTTACTTGTGCAGGAAGCACAGCCCACTATGCAGGTTGAGACCAAACCCGTAGTAGCCAGTGCCAGCATTACACCTACTGAAGGCAGACGCAAGCACCGCAACAGCCGACCAACACGAAGCAGCTTCATTGAAGACGGAAGCCCAGGCTTGAGAGGTGCCAGACGTAACGTCCACAGCAATTGTGGCACAACTGTGTCACACCAGCCACAACTGTGGCACAGACCGCCACAACTGTGGCACAAACCGCCACAGCTGTGGCACAGCTCGCCACAACTGTGGCACAGCTCGCCACAACTGTGGCACAGCTCGCCACAACTGCGGCACAGCTCGCCACAACTGCGGCACAGCTCGCCACAACTGCGGCACAGCTCGCCACAACTGTGGCAGCACAGCTCGCCACAACTGTGGCAGCACAGCCGGCTACAACAGACACAGCCCGCCACAACTGTAGCCCAGCCTACTGATGTATGACGACAGTACAGGCGCCAGCGCGCCCGTTAGGCAGCGGCGCGAGCTGCGTCCAGGTGTTGGAGGCGGGGTGGTAGGCGTGCACGTTGGTGAGGTAGTTGGACCCAGTGAAGCCACCCACACACACCAGCTGCTCCCCCAGCTGGCACACGGCGATGCTGTCCGACCCTACTGCCAGGCCTGGGCTCAGCAGGCTCCAGCTGTCCGTCGCGGGGTCGTACCTGCAATACGGCAGCTGGTGAGTGAGAAGTACAGATGTACACCCCACACCTGGACACCACACATCGTTCACACACCACAATGCACACCACCCACCACACGTACACCACACCTCATACACCACACAGCACGCACCGCTCCACACAGTCGAGGCGGTTGACGGTGGGGCTGGAGGCGGGAGCGTCGTGCCCCCCCACGGCGTAGAGCTGCCCGTTGAGCACACCCACCCCCACGCCCCCCCGCCGCCGGTGCATCGGCGCACACGGCGTCCACCTGCGAGGGAAATTAAATAATAGGTTAGTTTAAGCCTCCCTAACGGCTGAAATATGGCGTTCCAAAAAGAGGAAGGAGGAAAAATTAGACGTTAGTTGAAGCCTCCTTAACCACTAAAAAAAACGTTCCAAAGAGAGGAAGGATGAAGGCCTCATTTAGTATGGAGATAAGGAAACGTGGAATCTACACTGAAGGGGCATAGAAACAGTAAGTTGAGAAAAAGGTTCGTGAAACATGATAAAAGTTGAAGAACGTAAATAGTAAATGCTGCAAAAAAGGACAGCAGTAAACTGACAAAACGTGGTCCTTCACATAACAAAAAACATTTTATTCCAACTATAAGAAGGCCTACCTAACTCTCAGCTCGAGCTGTGATACAACTATGGCACACCCGCCACAACTGTGGCACACCCGCCACAACTGTGGCACACCCGCCACAACTGTGGCACACCCGCCACAACTGTGGCACAGACCGCCACAACTGTGGCACAGACCGCCACAACTGGCAACACATCTTTCTCCTGGCAGTGTCATATAATTTCTTTTCTCTTCCAAATTGATGAAAAACAAATAACGATTCTCAAAACTGATGATCAAAATGTAGGAACTATCGTCAAAACTACAAAATGAAAAAATACGAATTTTCTCTGAAACACTAATACGGAAAAAATAATAACTATCTTTAAAAATGAAGAATGACATAAGAACTCGTAAACACCGTTCGAGGAGAAATTCATGGAACCGTCTTGATTTATGAGTGTGGACGTCTTTGGAAAATGAGAGACTGAGTTTGAGGCATAAACGATTCACACAGTTACAACACCCAACACAGGCCCCTCACCCTCGCAAAATGTACACCCACCACTGCCCCCACCCCCACCTATCACCCTCCGCAAAATGTACACCCACATCCCCCCCACCTATCACCCCCCGCAAACCGTACACCCACATCCAACACCCCTCGCAAAACGTACACCCACAACTGCCCCCACCCCCACAATCCCCCGCAAACCGTACACCCACATCCAACACCCCTCGCAAAACGTACACCCACCACTGCCCCCACCCCCACAACTCCCCGCAAACCGTACAACCCACCTGTTGGTGTGCGGGTCGTAGCACTCAACACTGCGTAGGCAGGAGGAGCCATCCCTGCCCCCCACCGCGTACAGCTTACCTCCCAGCACCGCCACTCCCAGCGACGACCTGCACAATTGAATACACTATAGAAATCACTATCAAAAAACGTACTAGAAATTGAGGCGCGGTAGCAAGGTCACGTCACGACACTTCTCTCCTCGAAACCAAATATTAGTTAAAAGAATATTTTAAATTAGAATGTAAGTTTATGAAACGAGAAACAATTGGTAGGTGTAGTACATGCTACACGTTCCACACGCGCTAAACGTCTGCCACACGCACGTAGTGACTCAGGCGTATAATGTCATGCAGACAGGCAGGTGGCTGATAGCAGGCATCCAGGCAAAGTTTAGTACAGAGGGCTCCAAAAAATGCGTTTGATCAGGCATCCAGGCAAAGTTTAGTAAAGAGGTGTCCAAAAAATGCGCTCGATCAGGCATCCAGGCAAAGTCAAGTACAGAGGGGTCCAAAAAATGGGCTCGATGTTTAATAGGTCAGGTCTCTTACCAAATTTGATAAATTTGACCAGAAGGTCGCACATAACGCTAGAATATTTCTACGCAGCACATTCAGCGAGCCCACATTTTACAGAGCAGCACTGCTGCACTCGGGATTTCACAGCCAGAAAACCAGGGTCTTGAGTTCACAGCCAGTAAACAAGGGCCTCCAGTTCACAGCCAGTAAACAAGGGCCTCCAGTTCACAGCCAGTAAACAAGGGCCTCCAGTTCATAGCCAGTAAACAAGGGCCTCCAGTTCATAGCCAGTAACAAAGCCACCAGTTCTTATCCAGTAAAAAAACAAGGATCTCGAGTTTACATCCAGAAAACAAGGTTTACCAGATAACAAAGTTCACCAAAAAAACAAGAATCTCGAGTTTACATCCAGAAAACAAGGTTTACCAGATAACAAAGTTCGCCAAAAAAACAAGAATCTCGAGTTTACATCCAGAAAACAAGGTTTACCAGATAACAAAGTTCACCAAAAAAACAAGGATCTCGAGTTTACATCCAGAAAACAAGGTTTACCAGATAACAAAGTTCACCAAAAAAACAAGGATCTCGAGTTTACATCCAGAAATTAAAAAACAAGGTTTACCAAAAAAATCATGGGTCTCGAGTCCACAGCCAGAAATTAAGAGCCTCCAGTTCACCTGGGAGACGCCATAGGAGCGACGTAAGTCCAGACCCTGGCTCCAGGGTCCCAGCGCTCGACGGTATTGAGGTAGCTCCAGCCGTCGTGCCCCCCCACGCTGTAGACCACGCCGCCCACCACCCCCACGCCCAGCCCGTGGCGGTGGGTCGCCATGTTGGGCAGCTGCAGCCACTGGCCTGACCGGTGGTCCCAGCACTCCACCGAGTTGAGTGTCTTCAGGCCGTCTCTGTGGTAGGTTCGGGTGGTGTTAGTACACTGAGAGTTGCGACGTTCAAAAATTGGGGTATCTTACTTGAATTGAGTTGAACAATTGAGGGATCTTACGATTGAGGAATTAGAAAATTTAGGGATCTTACGAATGAAGATTGAAAGATTGAGGGATCTAAAAATTAAGGAATTGAAATATTAAAAGACTTGACAATTGAGGATCCGAAAGATTCAAAGAGAAACAGTAAGGAATCGAAAACTAAGGGGTCATAAGAGTGAACAAATGCAACATTAAAAAATTCAATCAATTAGAAATTAACATTAAGTAATTGAAAAAAGGAATGGAAAAATCAGAACTTGAGCATACAGAACGAAAAAATTTAAAATTCTGATTCGCAGTGCAATTTGTGTTTTTGTGAAGTCAAGAAATGTTGAGGGAGTGAGAGGGATGAGAGTATGGAAGGAAGGTCAGTGGATGGGGAAAAATGAGGCGATGGTGGTGAAAATTGGATTAGATTATATGTTAGTTTAAGCCTCCCTAACTGCTACAAAAACAAAGCGTTCCAAAGAGAGAGGAAAGAGGAAGTCAACATTTAGTAAGGAGATAAGGGAATGCAAAATATATGCTGAAAGGACATTGAAACAGCAAGTTGAGAGAGAAATTCATGAAACATGATAAAAGTTGAAGAAGAAAGTAGTAGATGTTAAAAAACAGGACAGCAGTGAACCAGAAAAAGGTGGTCATTAACAAAACAAAAAATATTTTATTTCAACAAAGAGACAGTCTTGCAATGATGCAGTGAAATGTACCCTGTTGCACAGAACAAAGCGAATCGTGGCGCTCGTACCTGTCCCACGACAACAAGAGGTGCTCGTACCTGCCCCCGACGATGTGCAGACGGCCCTCTACGACCCCTCCTCCGCACTGCAGCCTGCGCGTGTTGCAGCCCGAGCCTGCCTGGACAGTCCACTCGTTGGCGCGGTAGTTGAACTGCAGGACCTCGACGGGCTGCTTGGTGGAGTCCATGCCCCCCACCAGGTACAGCAGCCCTACGGTGCTCTTGCGGGGCCGCGCCCTCATCAGTACCTCCTCAGAGGCATCTAGGGGCAGGGGAACCTTGAGGTGGTGCTTCAACGCCTCCAGCAGCAGCTGCTGACACCGCAGGTCGTCGCGAAACAAAGGGCAGCTCTCGATGGTTTCGCTCAGGTATTGAGGGTTCAGCAGTGGCAATCGCACTTGCCCCAGCACCATCGCGCAATGCTGGCGTCGCTCTTCCAAGTTGTGCTCCAGCCACGCTCTCACTGCCTGCAAAAATAATACATTTGACACGTTCCTCACGTATTAGGACAATTGTGTACTGTTCTTCCAAGTTGTGCTCCAGCCACGCTCTCACTGCCTGCAAAAATAATACATTTGACACGTTCCTCACGTATTAGGAAAATTGTGTACTGTTCTTCCAAGTTGTGCTCCAGCCACGCTCTCACTGCCTGCAAAAATAATACATTTGACACGTTCCTCACGTATTAGGACAATTGTGTACTGTTCTTCCAAGTTGTGCTCCAGCCACGCTCTCACTGCCTGCAAAAATAATACATTTGGCACGTTCATCACGTATTAGGACAATTGTGTACTGTTCTTCCAAGTTGTGCTCCAGCCACGCTCTCACTGCCTGCAAAAATGATACATTTGACACGTTCCTCACGTATTAGGACAATTGTGTACTGTTCTTCCAAGTTGTGCTCCAGCCACGCTCTCACTGCCTGCAAAAATGATACATTTGACACGTTCCTCACGTATTAGGACAATTGTGTACTGTTCTTCCAAGTTGTGCTCCAGCCACGCTCTCACTGCTTGCAAAAAACAGACTCACCTGAACTATAACCACTCGAGGAACAGACTCACCTGAACTATAGACACTCGAGAAACCGACACACCTGAACTATAGTCTCTCCAGAAACAGACTCACCTGAACTGTGGTCTCTCCAGAAACAGACTCACCTGAACTGTGGTCTCTCGAGAACAAGACTCACCTAAACTATGGTCTCTCGAACTAGAGTCTCTCGAGAACCAGACTCACCAGAACTATGGTAGGACCTCATCAGAACTATGGTCTCTCGAGGAAGACTCACCAGAACTATGGTGTCTCGAACTATAGTCTCGAGAAATAGTCACCTGAACTACAGTCTCGAGAAACAGACTCACCTGAACTATGGTCTCCTCAGACGTGACGTTGAGGTCATCAGAGCGCAGCAGCTGCAGCAGCTCAGGCAGACCGAGCTGCACAAACTCCTGCTGGCCGCACACCTCCGAGAAGTGCTGGGCCGTGTACTGCTGCGCCGCCTTCTGCAGGGTGGAGCAGCCCTGGGAGTCCGCGAAGAGCTGGATGCCGATACAGTTGGTGGGGTGGAGCTGCGAAGCCAAGAAGTTACAGCACACGGACACAACTTCGTTGAGGAGAAGCTGATGCGCGGTGGACAGAAGACACTCAACACTGCTCTCCCTGACCTCGAGCTCCCCGGTGTAGCAGTAGTGGAGGAGCGTCTCGAGGCTGTCGGGGTCCACATGGGGAAGCGAGACCTCGTTTTGGCGCGCCTCGGCCAGCCCTGACGTGAACATCGCGGCGAAGTAGTCACTGGCGGCGCTGAGCACGAGTCTGTGAGAGGGGAACTTGCGCCCTCCAGCCACGAGGGTCACGTCGCACAGCTGGCCGGACTGGTAGAAAGCGCGCATGCGGTCCAGGGACAGGATTGCGTGTTTGGACGACCGGAATACTTCCTCAACCGAGGCGGTTGACCCCAAACCTGCGCTCACGCTCGTCGAGGCGCTCATACTTCCTATGCTGCTCACCGTCCCCAGGGACGGGCTCGGGCTCACGCTCGTCAGGCATGAGCTGGAATGTGAACAAATACACGTGAGGCATGGAACGGAAGTAAAATGTTGTAAGGTGGAAGGTTAGCAAAAATTTTTAAGGTGGAAGGTGAGCAGAATTTTGTAAGGTGGAAGGTGAGTAAAATTTTGTAAGATGGAAGGTGAGCAGAACTAAAATTTTCTGAAAAGCTTGGAAGATTTTAAGTGAATCATTTACTACAAGCATGTGCGTTGTTGCAAGTGTGACAACAATAGACCTAATATTCATGAGTAGACAATACTAGCACTGCAAGTTTCCGTGGCAACCTATCTAAAAATGAAAAAATTCTCAAGCGTAGAATGAATAAATAGTGAAATTAACTCAAAATTAGCTATACATTTAAAACGCAAAATATAAATATCGTGTCGAGATTACAGTGCAACCAACCCACTGAACGCTCTTCCAGCAGAAGGAATTTTTCTATTTAAATAGAGAAATAGTTCTAAGTAAAAGCTCAATTACAAAAATAAGAAAACAGAAAAGGTCCACGAACAGATCCGTGAGGGACGCCATGGGTTATGCTTTGAGGCTATGAATTTGAGTTGTCAATTACCACCAACTGTTTGAGGTTTGAAAGGTAAGATATAAACCATTCCCGAGAAAGACCTCTTACGCAAAACTGGCATAGTTTAAATAGTACGAGGTTCATTCAAATCTGACTTTGATCCATAAATAAGTGTTTATTTCACTATTTTTTAATAACTTTTAAATTCTCTTTTCTTGTAGTCCACACATTCTTCCCGCGTATCTACCACTGCTGGCAACATCTCTGGAATGCCATTATTGGAACATTACAGAGCTCTGCTGTGACTTTCCTCGCTTAAATAAAAGCGTTTACTTTTACAGAAAGCAAATGCACAAGAGATATGAAAAAAATTTTTACAGTAACACTTTGGCTGCGACTACTAAATATTAAGTTCATTGCCGAACTCAAATTTAAAGTCAATTGTAGTAAACTATTTTGAAAAAAAAACATGAACTGGATCGAGCCATCATTTAGCTTTGATTAAGTATTTATGAAAATTGATAGTCAAGTACATGATCAAACCACACCAGCAGTAAAAACACACAAAAACAAACAACAAAGACCCCACACTCACACACCGGCAACAAAAACACACCTGTGCACGGGAGATGCACCAATTACTTCCGGCGGTGAAGCAGCGGGACCGTTTTCCGGTACCGGCGGCTGGCCGGGAGCATCAGCAGGCATCCCGGGATCAAGCACGGGATCGTCCCTGTTCATGACTGCTTACTTAGACGCGAGCAGGGATGTGATACAAGGCAGGGTGGGCATCCCAAAGCTACTACAGTCGCTGTTGTAGGATGCGAGGTTTGCTGGACTCGAGGCAAATGGTTCTGGTGGTAGAGGTGTTTTTGGTTCGGGTGGGCTGGGAGTTAAGTCACGACTCTTTAACTCTGAAAAGGGTGCGCCAAAGAGAGGAACTCCCTAACTCCAACAAGGGTGTGCAAAGAGAGGAACGAGGAAAGCGCCATTTAGTGTGGAATTAAGGGCACGGGGAGAGGTGTACATGAGTAGGTCGGGTTAGGAGTTAGCTCACGTCTCCCTAACTCGAACAAAGGTGTTCCCAAGAGAGGAACTCCTTGACTCCAACAAGGGAGTTTCAAAGAGAGGAACGAGGAAAACGCCAACTAGTGTGGAATTAAGGAAACGGGGAATCTGAAAGCAAGGTGTATCCGCACACCTATTTTAGAGAATCAGCAAGATCATTACCATCATATTATTATTAGTTTAGGACTTCCAAGCCTCAACGAAGGAGATCTCAAGAAATCAAAAAGATGGAACCATACGGCATGGGCTACTAAAAACGGAGAAAAATTTGCCCCTACAAAAGATACACTGAGCATAGAAATAGCAAGTTGAGAAGGAAGAGGAAAGACAGAAAAAGAAGAGATCGCGGAAAAAGACATGAAAACTGAAAGAAGTGGGGACGACAGACAGAAGTCCCGAAGACCAATCAATAGCTGAGGTATCGAACACTATCTACCACAGGGGCGCCAGTCTTGGTAGCAGAGGTTAGGCAAAACCAACCAACCTAACTAAGCCTCTAGCTCATTTTATGCCCATACGGGTGAGGAACAAAAATATTGGAAAAAGTTTGTGACAGAGGATATGAGTTGACACAGGAAGTAATATGAGCTGGAAAAAGGACCGAAGTCAACTGGAAAGAAAGTCCATAACAAATCAAGAACCAATTCTACATCGACCATAAGAAGTTTTTTACCTAAAAATCAGTTCAGCACCTCACATCTTCCCCTACCGCGCTAATTTTATTGCTACTTGTCCTAGCGTCAGAGCTTCCACATGAATATCTGTAAATACCGGCAATAGTATCGCCATATTTTTTTCAGAGTGAGTAGAAAATTAAACTATAAGTTAACCGGAAGCACAACAAAGGTGTTCCAAAGAGAGGAAGGACGAAGGCACCACTTAGCGCGGAGTTAAATGAACGGAGAATCTACGCACACGGCACGTTTCCGTACAGAATCCTTCTTCGCACAGAAAAAGCAAGTTAGGCACGAAGTTATTGAAACGAGATAGAAAGTGGAAAGGAAAAAATCGCTAAAAAACACGAGATCAGTGAACCAGGACAAGATGTCCCATACCATAACAATACACATTTTCATTATTTATACCGTTATTACCATTACAATAATTATTCTGGTAGTTGTTTACGAACCAGTAACAAAAAAAAAACATCCTATTTCAACACAAACATTGAGCTCAAGATACTCACATCTCTTCCCCCCTGGAGCGCAAGTTTCCTTGTGAAGATCGTAGGATGTATAGCTCAATATCATTCACAATATTTATGTACAGTATATTTCTGAAAGCCAGGAAAAACCATTTAATATTTAGAGCAAAATTGCAATATATGGTGAGGAGGAAATGGCTCTTTCTATCAAAAATGCGGCACGCGCAGGCACACGTGCAGGCACACCTGCGGCACACGCGCAGGCACACCTGCGGCACACGCGCAGGCACACCTGCGGCACACGCGCAGGCACACCTGCGGCACGCGCGCAGGCACACCTGCGGCACACGCGCAGGCACACCTGCGGCACACGCGCAGGCACACCTGCGGCACACGTGCAGGCACACCTGCGGCACACGTGCAGGCACACCTGCGGCACACGCGCAGGCACACCTGCGGCACACGTGCAGGCACACCTGCGGCACACGCGCAGGCACACCTGCGAAACACGCGCAGGCACACCTGCGGCACACGTGCAGGCACACCTGCGGCACACGCGCAGGCACACCTGCGGCACACGTGCAGGCACACCTGCGGCACACGTGCAGGCACACCTGCGGCACACGCGCAGGCACACCTGCGGCACACGCGCAGGCACACCTGCGGCACACGTGCAGGCACACCTGCGGCACACGTGCAGGCACACCTGCGGCACACGCGCAGGCACACCTGCGGCACACGTGCAGGCACACCTGCGGCACACGCGCAGGCACACCTGCGGCACACGTGCAGGCACACCTGCGGCACACGCGCAGGCACACCTGCGGCACACGTGCAGGCACACCTGCGGCACACGTGCAGGCACACCTGCGGCACACGCGCAGGCACACCTGCGGCACACGCGCAGGCACACCTGCGGCACACGTGCAGGCACACCTGCGGCACACGTGCAGGCACACCTGCGGCACACGTGCAGGCACACCTGCGGCACACGTGCAGGCACACCTGCGGCACACGCGCAGGCACACCTGCGAAACACGCGCAGGCACACCTGCGGCACACGTGCAGGCACACCTGCGGCACACGCGCAGGCACACCTGCGGCACACGTGCAGGCACACCTGCGGCACACGTGCAGGCACACCTGCGGCACACGCGCAGGCACACCTGCGGCACACGTGCAGGCACACCTGCGGCACACGTGCAGGCACACCTGCGGCACACGCGCAGGCACACCTGCGGCACACCTGCGGCACACGTGCAGGCACACCTGCGGCACACGCGCAGGCACACCTGCGGCACACGTGCAGGCACACCTGCGGCACACGCGCAGGCACACCTGCGGCACACGTGCAGGCACACCTGCGGCACACGCGCAGGCACACCTGCGGCACACGTGCAGGCACACCTGCGGCACACGTGCAGGCACACCTGTGGCACACGTGCAGGCACACCTGCGGCACACGCGCAGGCACACCTGCGGCAACCGTGCAGGCACACCTGCGGCACACGCCCAGGCACACCTGCGGCACACGTGCAGGCACACCTGCGGCACACGCGCAGGCACACGTGCAGGCACACCTGCGGCACACGTGCAGGCACACCTGCGGCACACGTGCAGGCACACCTGCGGCACACGTGCAGGCACACCTGCGGCACACGTGCAGGCACACCTGCAGCATGGGAGCGCTGGAAAAGATTTAATGGTAAAAATATTCTAAAACCCATTTTACTCGAGCTTTATTATTATTATTATTATTACATAAGAAATTTTTAGCCTCCCTTAACCACGACTAAGATGTTCCAAGAGAGGAAAGAGGAAGGCACCATTTAGTATGAAGTTGAGGGAACGCGGAATCTATGCACAAGGTGCACAGAAACAGTAAGCTAGGAAAGAAGTTCATGAAACAAGAAAAAAGTTGAAGAAGAAAGTAGCTGGTGCTGAAAAACAGGACAGCAGTGAACCGAAAAAAGATGGTCCGTAGCAAAACGAAAACCTATTTTATTACAACAAAAAGGAAGCCTACCTAACCTTTAGCTCGGGCCCTCACATGGTTCCCCTGGGAGCGCTAATTCCCATAGATACAATAGTTGTATCCCCCTGAGGGGATTTTACTCAAGCTACACAGCATGCAATCCCAATGCAAATAATTTTGTTCTAATATTAACACACATGGAACACTTTGAATTGATGGTAGCTGGCATTTGAGACTCTGGTGATAAGGCAGGTAGGTACTTAATTTAATTGTTGCTTCTACTGGCACACAAATACTGTCACCGCACTCTTGACCACGGCTGCCAATGAGGTTTCTCTCTTTCACCCAGATTTGCGGTAGAATTTCCCAATCTGTAACAAAATTCATCAAAAATTCAGAAAAAACATATAACGGTGCATATTGAATAGAAACTAACTTTACTTACTGTATACCCTAAACTACCAGTGTTTCCCAAAAAAATCCCCATCAGTTGCAGCCCAGCTCTTGACCCACTCGCACGGCACACACCGCGGGGTGTGCAGAGAATGGAACACACACACCGCGGGGTGTGCAGAGAACGGCACACACACCGCGGGGTGTGCAGAGAACGGCACACACACCGCGGGGTGTGCAGAGAACGGCACACACACCGCGGGGTGTGCAGAGAATGGCACACACACCGTGGGGTGTGCAGAGAACGGAACACACACACCGTGGGGTGTGCAGAGAACGGAACACACACACCGCGGGGTGTGCAGAGAACGGCACACACACCGTGGGGTGTGCAGAGAACGGCACACACACCGCGGGGTGTGCAGAGAACGGCACACACACCGCGGGGTGTGCAGAGAACGGCACACACACCGCTGGGTGTGCAGCACACTGCACCACACAAAAGGCACTCACGCTGCGGAGCAACACAACAACCCCCCTTGCATGGCAGCCTCAGCCCGACTAACGGGACAACCTCACGCATCACGGCGTCCGACAGCGGGGAACCGCCGTAACCTTGTCACCTCCCTCTCCCCCTAGTGAAGGGGGAGAGGGGCTAATATGGGGGGTGGGGGTTTAAGCAAGTGGAATGCTTCCAGCTTCCCAAGACTGGAATGCAGTCAAGGTGCACACGGCTGAGCTTAAAATGCATCTTGGGCCGATCCCACGGTCGACGGAGCTAAAAAGCGAGTCTTGGGCCGTTTGCTTGGTCGAATGTAATATATTAACCCGTTCACCGCGATTCTGCGGCTGTTAACGATTGGTTTGGTAGTGTTGTAAGTAGCAGAATCGGGATATTGACTTTATTGCTCGAATATATCTTTATCCTTCGTCAGAAATGTAAAGAAATATAATTGCACTTTAACATTTCACCTCATGTGATATGAGTTACTCATTAAAAAGGTCGCGAAACATGAAATGTCATTCATTTACATCAGAACGTGAATTAGAAATTTACCGATTGGGACACATTTGGCCCAATTCGCGACGAACGTATTCAGGATGCTTTATTCCGATTTAGCCTGATACATATCATTTTGATTGCAGTTTCAAATGCCTAATACCTTAACACCAGGACGCAATGACGGTTATCCCCGGTCAAGCCGGTACCCATTTCCGACACCTGGGTGGAGCGGGGAATTGTGACCGAGCTCTCCCTTTTCCCAACGAGGAAAACACCTGGTTAGAGTGGGGAATTGCGGCTGAATTCTCATTTTCCCAACAGGGAAAAACATCGGGTGGCACTGCCGTGATTCGAACTCCCGACCATTCCCATGAAGGGCGCGCTCTCGACCACTCGGCGACAGTTCCCACAACGACCAGCATTGCGTGATTTATGTTTCTGGCACGACACAGTTACGCGCGCGCGAATGGGATACATTAGCGCATGTTTTTTTTTCCAAAGAATGCAGTGATGATCGCTAAATACGAAGGAAAAATGGCTCGTTTATATGTGAGGCGGTCTCGCGGCTGCAGCGAGACGGTCTCGCGGCTGCAGCGAGACGGTCTCGTGGCTGCAGCGAGATGGCCTCGTGGCTGCAGCGAGACGGTCTCGTGGCTGCAGCGAGACGGTCTCGCGGCTGCAGCGAGACGGTCTCGCGGCTGCAGCGAGACGGTCTCGCGGCTGCGCCGATGATTACTGAAACACTCAATGTGTACTTGTGCACCTGTGTGCCTCAACACACCTGTGTAGGCACGCATGTCTGCCTCTGCACATAAGCACTTACTCTGACGTCAGCGCACACGAACACACGTGTTCCATACTACACCATACTAAAATGAACCATGAAATATTCGGCATGATGTATACGATAAATCAAACTCCCTATTGGCGTAAATACCGATTTATTCCCTCGAGAAGGTTGTATTCACTATATAATGACCGTGATATTCCTTTTGAGCTCCCGGAACCCTCGTAAGAGAGGCCGCTAAGCATCACAAAGCTCTTGGCCCTCGTACTTGCCAGATCTGCACCTCTTGACACGTCGCACCTCTTGACACGTACGTATTGGGCCAATGTGTACTACTGGGTAAATTGCAAATGCACGTACAGGTAAAAGTGAATGGCATTTCATTTGTTTCGTAACTTTTTAGAAACCAACTGTTTATCATACGAGGTGAAAATTAACCGTGTAATTGCATTTTTTATATTTCTTAGGAAGGATAACATACATTCGCGCAGTAAAGTCGATTTCCCGATTCAGCTACTTTTAACCAAATCAAATCGACCGTTAACTACGGAAACGTAGCGAATGTGTTAATCGTAGTGCTGGGTCTCATTCCCTGCACCACCTGCCACTGCCATCACCAGGTGCCACTGTCACCACCAGGTGCCACTGTCACCACCAGGTGCCACTGTCACCACCAGGTGCCACTGTCACCACCAGGTGCCACTGTTACCACCAGGTGCCACTGTCACCACCAGGTGCCACTGTCACCACCAGGTGCCACAGTCACCACCAGGTGCCACTGTCACCACCAGGTGCCACTGTCACCACCAGGTGCCACTGTCACCACCAGGTGCCACTGTCACCACCAGGTGCCACTGTCACCACCAGGTGCCACTGTCACCACCAGGTGCCACTGTCACCACCAGGTGCCACTATCACCACCAGGTGCCACTGTCACCACCAGCTGCCCTGCTGCCACCTCCACCACTAGCACCACCTGCCACCACCATCTGCCGCCGCCACCACCACCACCAGCTGCCCTGCTGCCACCTCCATCACTAGCACCACCTGCCACCACCATCTGCCGCCGCCACCACCACCACCAGCTGCCACCACCACCACCACCAGCTGCCACCACCACCACCACCAGCTGCCACCACCAGCACCAGCTGCCACCGCAGCCTCGAGGACCGTTAGGACGCACCTCTCCCGTGTTTGCAGCCATCTGACCGCTGCCCAGCCAGCTGGTGCAGTGTGGTAAGCAACATTACCTGCTCGCCTCTAACTTCTCCTCTACTATTATTGTCGTCTAAATTTGCATCCGCGTTAGTGCGTTTCATTCTCAAAATGAGAAGCAAGGCGAAAATCGCTGTGCGTATGGTTGGATTATCAATACATATAATTAGTGAAGTCTAAATGAATAAAATTGGACGTTTCGAACTCGTCTTCAGCAAAAAAAAAAAAGAAGTTCTGCGACGAATGTGGAATCCAGCCATAATCTGGAACTAGGCACCACAGACTGTAATTTGTATGGTCTCTGCTTGTGTAGTAAATGCGTTCAGAAATAAACATATGTTACTAGGAAAGGAATCATCCAGAGTTCGCAACGATGATTGACCTTCGCCAAATCTGATAGACAAAACTGGATACTCAATTTATGATACCATCAGAATCAGTCTTTGTTTGTGTATTAACGCGTATTCCAGCGCTTCATCTGGAATGTACCTTGAAAAGAAATATGACGAGCCTCTCGAACAGATGGAAAAAAGATAATAAGACCATACATATATGATGAAACTGTTGTAGTTCTGTAACGGACGCGTTAGTGATTGCGTGAGAGGATAGACGAATGTGAACATAACTGTTATATGTCCTTATCTTCTATTCGGGTGCCTCTGTGTGATTGCTAGACAGAGGCTTTCCCACCCACCCGATAACAGGTTACGAGGTTTGCCAGTGTTGCCAGTGTCGCAAGTGTTGCCAGTGTCGCAAGTGTTGCCAGTGTCGCAAGTGTTGCCAGTGACGCAAGTGTTGCCAGTGACGCAAGTGTTGCCAGTGACGCAAGTGTTGCCAGTGACGCAAGTGTTGCCAGTGACGCAAGTGTTGCCAGTGACGCAAGTGTTGCCAGTGACGCAAGTGTTGCCAGTGACGCAAGTGTTGCCAGTGACGCAAGTGTTGCCAGTGACGCAAGTGTTGCCAGTGACGCAAGTGTTGCCAGTGACGCAAGTGTTGCCAGTGACGCAAGTGTTGCCAGTGACGCAAGTGTTGCCAGTGACGCAAGTGTTGCCAGTGACGCAAGTGTTGCCAGTGACGCAAGTGTTGCCAGTGACGCAAGTGTTGCCAGTGACGCAAGTGTTGCCAGTGACGCAAGTGTTGCCAGTGACGCAAGTGTTGCCAGTGACGCAAGTGTTGCCAGTGACGCAAGTGTCGCCAGTGTCGCAAGTGTTGCCAGTGTCGCAAGTGTTGCCAGTGTCGCAAGTGTTGCCAGTGTCGCAAGTGTTGCCAGAGTCGCAAGTGTTGCCAGTGTCGCAAGAGTTGCCAGTGTCGCAAGAGTTGCCAGTGTCGCAAGTGTTGCCAGTGTCGCAAGAGTTGCCAGTGTCGCAAGAGTTGCCAGTGTCGCAAGTGTCGCAAGTGTCGCAAGTGTCGCAAGTGTCGCCAGTGTCGCAAGTGTCGCCAGTGTCGCAAGTGTTGCCAGTGTCGCAAGTGTTGCCAGTGTCGCAAGTGTTGCCAGTGTCGCAAGTGTTGCCAGTGTCGAAAGTGTTGCCAGTGTCGCAAGTGTTGCCAGTGTCGAAAGTGTTGCCAGTGTCGCAAGTGTTGCCAGTGTCGCAAGTGTCGCAAGTGTTGCCAGTGACGCAAGTGTTGCCAGTGACGCAAGTGTTGCCAGTGACGCAAGTGTTGCCAGTGACGCAAGTGTTGCCAGTGACGCAAGTGTTGCCAGTGACGCAAGTGTTGCCAGTGACGCAAGTGTTGCCAGTGACGCAAGTGTTGCCAGTGACGCAAGTGTTGCCAGTGACGCAAGTGTTGCCAGTGACGCAAGTGTTGCCAGGGTCATTAGTGTTGATAGTGAGTCATTGATGCTAGTGATATTAGTAATGATAGTGTTGCTGATAACTTTATTGAGGGTATGTATTTCAAGCCCCCATAACTACACAAAATGTGTTCCCAAGAAAGAACAGCAGCAACCACCATCTAGTATGGATTTCGTGATCCAGTCTTGAGTGATACAGCGGGTAACATACGGGGGAGGTCTAACTGGCTGCATTTCAGCGCCAATTTTATACAGATTATTTTATTAGTTAGTATGAGCCTCCCTATCTGCCACAAAGGCGATCCAAAGAGAGGAAGGAGGAAGGCACCATTTTAAATTTTATACATTTCAGCCATTTGTGCAAACTGATGTCAAATGAAATGGAGAAATATGAAACAGTGAAATATTGGGAATAACAAATGTAAATACAACACAAAGCGTCCACTCTGAGAATGTATGATGCTGAACATATAAAGGAAATGGCTGTGGCACAAAATGGACAATATTGTCTGAAAGAAACTGATTTTTGGACAAACTCTGTCAGCCCTCAGCAAGAGAACATAAACTAGCTAAACACAGAATATCTACGTGCCTTGTAGCTGCAAAGACAAGCCTTCAACTCGTACATGATTAAAAGAAGCTGCCCCATTAAGTTAAGCAACACAAATTGCTGTCCTCATTATTTAGACAAAATACATGAGGCAGAAAGAGATGTGATTTACCGCATAAGTGATTTCTTAATGGATACTGTCAGGAAACCTGTAAAGAGAATGACACTTCCTTAACCGTCTGATTGTTTGAATATTTTCAATTCCCTGCTGTGCTTGAATTTCTTTCATATTGTGTTCAATTTTTATTCCTATGTTGATTGCCTTTGTATTTCTCTCCAGGTTCTATTAGACATTAGAAATAAGTAGCATAATTTGATAATTAGGAATTCCAATAAATAAAAATAACCTTAAATGAGCCAAGCATAAATTTATCTACCTACGCAGGGAAACTCTCTTGCCTGCTGATTGGCACTCTTGATAGATAAGTCAAGCATCTGTTGCCCAAGGTTAGATTATATTGAGAATCCCAGCTTTGTGAATTGTGATCTGGATCTATTTTTAGGACTAAACTCTTTGTTATATTTATGTTTCTTTTCAGCTCAGATTTTCCCTGTAATATACTGTAGCTATGTTCATTTTTAGTTCAGATTATTGGCCTCACATTTTTCCTGTAATATACTGTAGCTATGTTTATTTTTAGTTCAGATTATTGGCCTCACATTTTCCCTGTAATATACTGTAGCTATGCTCATTTTCAGTTCAGATTATTGGGCTCCCATTTTCTCTTGAATATACGAGACTATTCAGGGATCACCTCTTGCATCACTATTGTATGCAAGAGGATGTGTTGCAGCCTTGCTTGAGCCCTAGAGGTTATTATTGTTCTGTCCCCCTTAACCTTGAGAGCAGCAAGGGCCAAGTGAAGCTAAGCTGAGCCTGAGCTGGCTGGAACAGAGCAATTCTGTGGCTGCGTATGCATTCAGACCTGCTGAGGCTTTGTTTTCTTTGACAAGTGAAGCAAGGCTCGAGAGGAGCAGACAACAGGGAGGCTAGTGTAGAACTAGGAGTACGGCACTTGGCAGCTTATTGGAGCCTGCTCATGGACTTCTGCTGTCTGACTGCTGAGCTGCTCCACTGTTGCTTCAACAGAGAGGTATGCTTTCATGGCCTTTCATTACTCCTTTAATGACACTGCTCTTCCAATCCTCTGACTTCTTCATTCTCCATCAATTTGTTTCTTCAGTTCCAAGATATTCATTGGCCTGGTTTTTGTTTAATTTTCAATATCATGTAAGTTTTTTGACTATTCACTGTTTTGTTTGCTTAGTTTCTTCAAGTTTTTTGCTACAGTCATTGCATCCAGTCATCACTTTTGTTCACGATTAAATTTTACAGTTTGATTTTCAGTGGTAGCTGGTAATTCATGAATCCTACGTTGTACAGCCATTTCCTTCATTATATTTTGTTTGTGTACCTACTGTTTTCAGTTTTCTCAAGTTACCTACTGTTTAGCCAGTACTTTATTGGCACTAATGGAGCCTCTTGAGTCTTGCTATGCTGATGAAGCAAATTATATATTCTTCAACACCTGCACACACAATCATATTGCAAAGAAATTTCACCATTATCAATGCAAAGAAGTGTGAAGTACAAATAAGCTTGAGACTAATTGGTGGATAGTATAGGTACAATTTGTTTGTAGCCTTATAGCCAGAAAGACTTGATTTGCTCTCAGAAATTTGCTCTTTCACCGTGAAAAATAAATTACAGAAGCAAAAATGATGAAATGACTGGTAGCATATACAGAAGACTTGCATTTTAGGATGCAAAACAAAAGATGGATAGGAAGAAAGATTCAACATAATGTTAAAAAAAAGAGGTTAGGACTTAAAAGAAAGATATGTTATATTTAGAGGCCAGGGATTCATTCCTCCAGCCTTTGATTCAGTTATGCAATTCAATATCACTCTGCACTCTAGGTTAAACTTTGAAAAACAATAATCTAGAATACAGGGTGTTTCAAAAATACACGGCATAATTTCAGGTATGTATTTCCCACATGTAGACAATCAAAATAGTTCATTACAACATATGTCCGGAAATGCTTCATTTCCGAGTTATGGCCTTCACAACATTGAAATTCACCGGAACGTTTTTCTTTCCGCAGGTCGTTGCCGTCAAAGGACACATTAAGAGGGCACTCTGACAGATCATTCCTAGGCGAAGGTTAAATTCAGTGTTGTGTTTGGCGTTCGACTGTGTGTCATGTACACAAATCAGGAGCTGGCAGAGATGCACTTGATCTACGGTAAGGCAGACGGCAATGCTGCGCTGGCTCGTCGTTTGTACCAGGAGAGGTACCCACAGCGACAATGTCCAGATCGGAAGACATTTGTAAGTCTCCATCAGCGTCTGTGCGAGTATGGAAAATTTGACTCTCCTGGATTGGGAAGGGGACGACCAAGATCTACAACTCCAGAAGAACAGGAGGAGATTCTGGAGATTGTGAACAGAACTCCTTCTATCAGCACACGAAGGTTAGCGTTGCAAGTGAATGTTCCCCATACGACTGTCTGGAGACTGCTGAAAGAGTATCAATTGTATCCTTACCATTTGCAACGTGTACAGGCGCTGTCACCAGCAGATTACCCTGCACGAGTTAGGTACTGTCAGTGGTTCTTGCAGCAATGTGCTGCAAATCCGAACTTTCCTGCCTTAGTATTATTTACAGATGAAGCACAGTTCACACGAGATGGCATAACAAATCTCCACAATCAGCATGTATGGGCGTATGAAAACCCAAATGCAACTGTTGTATCTCATCACCAGGTGCGGTTCTCCCTCAACATGTGGGCCGGTATCATTGGTGATCGGTTAGTTGGACCCCATGTACTTGTAAACAGACTTACGGGGCAGGCGTACACAAATTTCCTGGAAAACATCATACCTGATGTTTATGACGACACTCCACTGATCGATCGTCAGCACGCTCACTTCTTGCATGACGGCGCTCCTGCACACTTCAGTCGTACGGCTCGCCGGTACTTGGATCGAAGATTTCCTGATCGATGGATAGGTAGAGGTGGCCCAATTGCTTGGCCTCCACGCTCACCTGATCTGAACCCTCTCGATTTCTACTTGTGGGGCCATTTAAAATCATTGGTTTATTTGTCTCCGGTGCCTGATTTGGAATCCCTTCGGAATCGAATTGTGGCACGCTCTGAGGACATACGCAACATTCCTGGAGTGTGGGATCGTGTTCGCAGGTCAATGAGACATCGATGTGAGGTCTGTATTCAAGCAGGAGGTGGTCATTTTGAACATCTTCTGTAATGGCAACGACCTGCGGAAAGAAAAACGTTCCGGTGAATTTCAATGTTGTGAAGGCCATAACTCGGAAATGAAGCATTTCCGGACATATGTTGTAATGAACTATTTTGATTGTCTACATGTGGGAAATACATACCTGAAATTATGCCGTGTATTTTTGAAACACCCTGTATATCACATGCACTAGATTTGGCAGAAGAATTGCATTATCAAGATTTTTAGTTCCAGGTGATCATTTGCTTTATCAACTTTTTTGCTAAGTGACAAAAGAGGAAATAAATCCATATCTTCCAGAGCAAAAAATTGAAAGCAATAAATAAAATAAAATTTCAGCATTCAGAACCTCTAGATGATAAATTGTGCAATCAACCGTAGTGCTTGGGTCATCTAAATTTTCTCTATTTGTTTTTCATTCCAGATAATTTTGTCAGGTGTTTTTCTTCTCTTCTATGCTAGATAGAAAAAATAAAGATGTTATGACCAGACCTTCCTTAAAAATTTATCACAAATATCAGTACCTTAGTTATACTTATTAATATATCTTCTCAATGAATTGTTTAGATTCTAATGTAAATCATTATCAAAATTAGGTTGTTTCACTGCAATTGGATAAACTACTACCTTGATTCATGCTATGTTGATAAGATGCAGTCATTTAAAACACAGAATAGAATTCAAAACAGTGAAACAGATTAGCTGCATTTTTTTCCCTGTTCTAAAAATTCATAAAAAGCTGTCACAACGAATTATTTTGTATTTAAAAAAATGATCATTAGATCAAGAATATCTAACTAAATGTTTGCCAATCTAAAACAGCAATAGCAAATATATAAGTATCTTCTTTAATAAATGATGTCCCAATTTGTTTAGAAAAGGATGATACACAATAAAGACCAATAATACAAGATCTAATTCTACAAATGGCACAACACAATTACTAATAATTAAACCTAGCTACAATTTAGGAGTCAACATACCCAATTGTTTTGAATAATTATTTGAAAATGGATTAGAAATCTTACTGAAACCTAATACCAAGCTTAAAACTACTTTCATTTGGATGAACTGAAGCAGTCGTGTATTTTATTTTCGGTCAATGTGAAGTTTAATGCAACCACGGAAAATAAGAATTCCGATCTCAGGAATCACTATAGGAACCCATTTAAGAACGTTTTACATGAATTACATTCTGCTCGCTGATGCGTTATTTTCGAATAATTAAACTTTGAAGTTGACCTTGGCGCCAAAGTAAGCGAGCGCGTGAAACGGAATTTAATTAATAACGGAAGCTATTACAAACGTAAAGAGGTTGGGTCGTGAGGGGGAGGCACAGTTCTTCTAGTGAAAATTATATATAAAGCTTCTAACCCACCCATTAGGGTGACGACCGCAATCTTGTTGACATCGGGTCCAAGATGGCGGCGCCCATGGTGGTCGCCATGTTAGACCCGATGTAAACAAGATTGCGGTCGTCACCCTAATGGGTGGGTTAGAAGCTTTATTTATAATTTTCACTAGAAGAACTGTGCCTCCCCCTTACGACCCAACCTCTTTACGTTTGTAAAAGGGGGTCAGCTTCCGTTTTTAATTAAATTACGCTCGCTTAATTTGGCGCGGGAAGGCCAACTTCAAAGTTCAATAATTCGAAAAGAAAGCATCAGCGAGCACAATGTCATTCTTGTAAAACATTTTTAAATGTGTTCCTTTAGTGATTCTTTGGATCCAAATTATTATTTTCCATGGTTGCATTAAACTTCACATTGACCTTATTTTCTTTCTAAATACTATTTTATATTAAAAAATCAAACTATTAAGTGCCAGCTAATAGTTGTTACAAAATTATAGAAAAAGTTACACAGTATTAGATAGATTAAAATAGTATGGCTAGATAGAATGCTTGCATTATCTCAGCAGAGCTTCTAAACACTGATTCCTAGACATAAATGGTAGTCACGAGTAAAAAGGATGCAGTAATAACGTTATAGGCATAAAAAAATCAATTTCATTTAATGTGCGCTATAATAATACGTTATTACCAAAATACATAAATTGTTTAAATTTAATTTATCTTTGAAATATTTAGCAAAAGAACTAGATATCAGTAATGCCATTGAATTCGAAGCCGTGATCAAATAGGTGGTAAGAAAATATTTACTTTCGGACGCCACCGCGGCAGATAGGTTGGTTTCATTCGAAACAGTAAAATAAAAAATGAATATAACACTTTAAATTTGCCATTTTAACACTTTCTATTTAAAATAAAATGCATATCTTTGGCCGATGCGAATGAACATGGATGATCACAAACAAAGAACGCTCACGCAGCACCCACGCCACACCAATTCCATTGTTTGTTTACACCTGATCAGCTGGGAGTGTGACGCATTTTAAGTTCGGAAAAAACTTCTCTAAATTTGTAAAATTACCCTAGGCGTACTCTGTAGGTCATACTCCTGTAGATTTGCGACATTTTTATCATGTTATTTTTTTGGCATAGTCTTTAGGAAATAAATTTACCGGCAGGCCGCAGCCGAGACGGTTCAAGAAACGGTTTGCGAAAAGTACAGAAACTTCTTGAGAATTTCTTGAGTCCTACTTTAAACTTTAGTCCACCACTCGTAACTTTTGAAAGAACGCACCAATTGACTTCAAATTACTCTCAAACGAAAGAAGAAAACATTTTCTACAACTGTGTGATAAACACATCCAAAAATTTTTTCTGAAAACTACAGAAATTTTTCGATGAACCTGTACGACTCACGCGCCGTCGAAAGACCTAAATCCACCACTCGTAACTTTTGAAAAAATGCACCTATTAACTTCAAATTACTCTCAAACGAAAAAGCAAAACATTTTCTACAACTGTGCATTCTTTTAAAAGTTACGAGTAGTGGACTTAGGTCTTTCGACAACGCGTGAGTCGTACAGGTTCATCGAAGAATTTCTGTAGTTTTCAGAAAAAAATTTTGGATGTGTTTATCACACAGTTGTAGGAAATGTTTTGCTCTTTCGTTTGAGAGTAATTTGAAGTCAATAGGTGCGTTCTTTCAAAAGTTACGAGTAGTGGACTTAGGTCTTTTGACGGCGCGTGAGTCGTACAGGTTCATCGAAGAATTTCTGTAGTTTTCCGAAAAAATTTTTGGATGTGTTTATCACACAGTTGTATAAAATGTTTTGCTCTTTCGTTTGAGAGTAATTTGAAGTCAATAAGTGCGTTCTTTCAAAAGTTACGAGTAGTGGACTTAGGTCTTTCGACGGCGCGTGAGTCGTACAGGTTTATCGAAGAATTTCTGTAGCTTTCAGAAAAAAATTTTGAATTTGTTTATCACACAGTTGTAGAAAATGTTTTGTTCTTTCGTTTGGGAGTAATTTGAATTCAATAGGTGCATTCTTTCAAAATTTACGAGTGGTGGACCAACGTTTAAAGTAGGACTCAAGAAATTCTCACGAAATTTCTGTACCTTTCGCAAACCGTTTCTTGAACCGTCTCGGCTGCGGCCTGCCGGTAATAAATTTGTCCTTTTCTATTTTTTAATTATTTTTATTCATATTTAAAGTTGATATTTTATGGGAGAAGCCTTTACTGAAATATGCTTTATTTTGAACCTTTATTTAAATCTAAAATTTCTGTTTATGAATGATATGTAGCATTAGCTACAAAAGTGTAAAATTATAAAATTTCTCATTCGCACTTAAATAAAATAATTATTGACATTAAAAATCTTACTCTAAATTATTATTAATAATTTTCTACTTATAATTAGTAATCCTGGAAGTTTTTGTGTAAATGCATACGATATAAAAATAAGATATCGAGTTTAAAGCCTCTGAAAAAGGGCAACACCGCGCGGGACGCTTGGTGTTCTGCGTCACTCTCTCGTTCGTCTTTAGCTTGTGCATACAGCGTTCTTTTAAGTGAAAGAAATTAAGTGTTCAAATAGAGCAAAATCTGGTAAAGTATATTGTGTCATTTTTGAGTGTGCATTGTTTTAAGTATAAGGATCTGGTCAGGTCGTGATACATAGATAAACATGAAAATAGTCGTAAAGTTCGTAACATAGCATAGCTCATTCCAAGTGCTATCTCAACACGACGTAGCGCAAATTTTGCGTGTCATGTGCATTTCTTGTGTCAAGATTATAGTAAGATGCTCAACTATGTCATTTCCTTACTACAATAATTATATACTTGCAGCTGTCATTATGATATTAAAATTTGCTCATTGGATTACTTCGTGAGAGCGTACGGTGGATTTGCCGGCGTTTTGTGAAAAATGGCGGAGCACAAAACTGCTGTGTCATTTCATTTTTATGTTCACTGTATTATGTTTTAATATTTTTTCTTTTGCTGCAAGAGATACGTTTAGTTTTTCTTTTTTTCAGTATGATTGACATGGATGAATTTAGGACTTTCTTTTTATTTTCTCGTACGGATATAGAGATATTAGGGAGTACGAAATTCAGGCATGCATATTCTTGCAAAAGTTTTAGCTGTGTGATATTTCATTATATGCCATAAATTGTGTGCTTAATCGTATGTAGTTTTTAATGGATGTAGGTTAAGAAGACGAGACTCTTGGAGTTTGTATAATCAGTACACACAGCAGGACACAAGTTTACATCACGAAGGGTAGTGGTGGAGTGGACTCCAGCCAAGCCCGAGAACCATGAGCAGAGATCCACAAGAACCATGAGCTCAGTTCTCAACGCAGAGTGCTGTCTAAATACATTCTTACACAAGAGCACTCTAACATTATCAGTATTATACACATATACATTCAAGGTGCTACAAGAAAGGTTTCAACACTCCTTCTCACATTGAATGTGTGTCAGATGAGACCATTCCTAACTTCGTTCTTAGTCTAGAGAACTTTTCTATCGGCAGGTTCTTGGTGAATATGTCGGCGAGCATTTCGTCGGTAGGGCAATACACTACGTCTATATCTTTGTTACTTACTGTGGTGATGAAAGATTGGCCGCCGCAAATCCCATGCAACGGGGTCTGGCTGGCAACTGGCTGACTGGCTGGCGCAGCCTTTCCTGGCTGCCGCCACTGACTGGCGGCGGGCGAGTGACGTCAGTCTTCGAATGGATCTTGTCGAGTGCAGTCGCGCGTGTGGTTTTGCTCTTCGGTTTTTGCGTCGGTTGTGCCGGCGTGTTTTCTGGCGTTACGTCTGTAAGCAAGGCGGGTGCCTTGCTTTCGGAATTCCTCTGGTACTACGAGGAAGGTCATCTAGCTGTGGCAGCTATTTGACGGGTCTGCTGGCGGTGAAGGCATCGAGCAGATTTTGACGGTAAGCCAACAAGCTATCTAGGCTTTTGGCTGTGGTAGCCTTCTTGTGGGCATCAAGATGGCGGCGGCTGGAACGGCTGCGTCGGCTGAGGTGGCTGACGCAGCTGGAAAGGCTGCGGCAGCCGGAGCTGGCGATGCGGCATCGCCAGCGCCGCCGGCGGGGAGCACGTCGGGTGGCGTGCTTGTGGATGCTAGCCTGCTGGCGAACATCCTGACTCAGGCGCGCGGGCCGATCCTCGACCGGCTGTCTAGGCAGTTGCCTAAGCTGACGGGCGATGGGTCGGTCGACGCGCTTGAGTGGCTGGAGAGCTTGGAGAGGCTCTGCCAGCTGGAGCGGGTGGCTCCGACCGACATCATCGGGTTCATGCTCGACGGCAACGCCGCTCGAGTGTTTCGCTCGATGACTGTCGGTGATGCGGGACAGTGGTCGGTAGTTCGGTCTACGCTGGTTTTGCAATTTGCGTTGCCTATGCAGGAAGCGTATAGGCGGTTCACCGACCGTCGGCTTGGGGCCGGGGAGTCGGTGGACGTATACCTGGATGACCTGGCGCGTCTGGGTGGGAGGGTGGGGTCGACCAAGAAGGATTTGATTTTTAGGGTCAAATTCTATGAGGGTCTCCCCACTACTCTGTATACTTGGGCAGTTTCGCGGGGGGACGCGTACACTGCGCCGTTCGACGATGTAGTGTCGAGAGTGCGGGAGAGGATGGCCGCACTGAGGGCTGCTGCCGGGCGTGGCCAGGAGGTCAGGCGCGGAGCAGACCTTGCTGCTGCGGGGAAGCAGGGCAGTGGTGGCAAGGGTGCTTGTTACCGCTGCGGCGGTGCACACCGCGTGCGGGTTTGCCCGCAGAAGCCAGGCGCGGCGGCGCCTGCTGGCGGGGGGGCCAGGAAGGCTCCCGCCGCCAAACGGAAGTTTGCGTGCTTTGCATGTGGGGAGGTCGGGCATTTTGCCGGTGACTGCCCGGCAGTAGGTAGGCCTGCGGTTGGTGGGTCGGGTTTCGCTGCGGAGGACGCCAGTCGGGGCGACGCGTCCTCCTCAATGGAATCCGCGTAAGCCAAGCTTACCGGAGGTCTCCTCCCCCCGAGGGAGGTGACGGCGCCCCCTCGGAGAGAGGGACCTTGAGCGGCACGGGTGTGTCGCTGGGTCGGGGCGATCTAGAATCGCTCGGAGCGACTGGCGTTACGACGGGGCGTCGGTTGCCAGTCGTTCGTGCCATCTTGAATGGGCATTGTTCTTGGTGTCTGGTAGACTCCGGGAGCGAGCGGACGGTGGTTTGTCCGCGGGTGGTGGTGGGCCAATGCCCCCGGCCGGGGCGGCCGTTGCTAACGGCGGACGGCAGGACTTCCCATGTGGGGAAGCACTGTCGTGTGGTAGTCGGGTTGCAGGGGCATTGTTTCGGTGTCACTGCGCTCGTCATGCCGGAGTTGGGGAACCTTGGCGTGGACTGTCTTCTCGGGAGTGATGTTATCGATCACATGGGGGGCGTCACCGTCAGAAGAGGTCCTGACTCGAAGTATGCGGTTGACTGGGGGAGATCCCGGTCAACTGGATGCTGTGGGAGGTCCAGCAATGGACTCGCCCGTGCCAAGCTGGGAGCCGGCCTGGTGGCAGGGGCGGGGCCGGCGGGGTCGAAAGGCGCGCCAGCGCCGATCGAGATCGTCGACCCTGACTTTGTTGCTAGGTTCGCTGACGGTCGGTGGACCGTCAGTTGGCGGTGGTCCGAGAAGCCGCCCGAGGGGCTGCAGACTCGGGTCGCGGAGTACGGATGTACTCAGGCGCCTCACGTGCGGGAGCGCTATGAGGCGGAGATTCAGAGTTGGATCTCAAAGGGTTGGTTGAGGCGATGGCATGGCCCCATCCCGGGCGTCATTCCGTTGCTGGCCGTCGTGCAACCAACGAAGGACAAAGTCCGTCCAGTCATGGATTATCGTGAATTGAACGGCTTTGTCGAATGCCATACTGGTGATGACATGGTCGCTGTGTGTGGCGACAAGATTCGGAAGTGGCGGCAGCTGCGGGGCGAGCTTAAGGTCGTTGACCTTAAGTCCGCGTACCTGCAGATCCACGTTTCCGAGGATCTGTGGCGGTACCAGATCGTGAAGTTTAAGGGTGTGCCTTACGCTTTGACGCGATTAGGCTTTGGCCTCTCGTGTGCGCCTCGGATCATGACGGTGATTCTCGGCAAGGTTCTGTCGCTGACCGATCGCGTTCGTCGAGGGACGGACCACTATATCGATGATGTAGTGGTGTGTGAGTCCATTCTCAGCGCGCAGGAGCTCCGGGAGCATTTGGCACGGTACGGACTTGTGTCAAAGGAGCCTGAGTGCCTGGATGGAGGCCGGTTGTTGGGCATTTCCTTGCGGAAAGATGCCAACGGACATCTTCGAATGTCGCGGGGGACTGCTCTCTCCGAGTTTGGCTCGGTGAATGCCGGCCTGACGAAGAGGGGGCTGTTCTCCCTGTGCGGTCGGTTAGTCGGCCATTACCCCGTGGCGGGGTGGCTGCGCCCTTGTTGCAGTTTCTTGAAACGGCTGGGGTGCAGCGGCTCTTGGGACGACCCGGTTGACGGTTCTGTCAGCTCGTTGGCGGCGGAGCTGTTGGCGCGGGTTCGTCGGGACGACCCTGTTGGGGGCGTGTGGGGTGTCGACTCGCACGGCACGGTTACCGTGTGGGCCGACGCCAGCTCTATCGGAGTGGGTGTGGCCCTTGAGGTCGATGGCCGCATTGTGGAGGATGCGTCCTGGCTCCGAAAAAAGTCGGATCACCTTCACATCAATGTGGCCGAGTTGGAAGCGGTGGCGCGGGGTATCAATTTGGCGATTGCGTGGGGTTTTAAGACCTTCACGGTCGCCAGTGATTCCCGGACAGTCGTCACATGGATGGACAACACTGTCGATGGCCGCAATCGTGTTCGCACGAAGGGCGCGGCGGAGATGCTCGTGAAGCGACGTCTTGGGGTGATCCGTGAGACGATCGCTGAGCATGGTCTGGTCGTGTCTGTTCGCTTCGTCTCGACGATCGAGAACAAGGCCGACCAGCTGACCAGGGTACCTAAGAGGTGGCTTAGTTACCGCGATGGTGGGGAAGCCGGCGCAGAGGTGGCGGCCGTGCTTGCCACTGGAGAGAGTGTCGAGGATGCCATCTGGGCGGCTCATTTGCCGCATCATTTGGGCATTGATCGGACGCTCTACTTGGCGCGTCAGATCCGCAGTGATCTGTCGCGCGAACAGGTGAAGCGGGAGCTGGCTGGATGCGAGGCCTGCCAGCGGATCGACCCTGCGCTGCGGGGGGAAAATCTCGTGGAGCGGGGGGATCTGTCTGTGGAGGAGAGTTGGCGCCGGGTTGCAATTGATGTGACCCACTATGGCACTAAGCTCTACCTGTCATTGGTTGACTGTGGTCCCTCGCGGTTCGCCATCTGGCGACGGCTGCTGAATGAGTCAGCAGCGAGTATTGTCGCTCACTTGCGGGAAATCGTAATTGAGCGCGGGCCGTGTGACGAGTTGCTCCTGGACAACTCGACGGCGTTTCGATCAGCGACTGTGGCACAGTTCGCTGATGCATGGGGGATTTCGCTGCGATTCCGTGCCGCCTACGCCCCGAGCGGCAACGGGATCGTGGAGAGAAATCATCGGACGATCAAGAGGATCGCCGCCAGGGGAGGTATTACTCCTGAGGAGGCTACATTTTGGTATAATGTGACGCCCCGGAAGGACACTGAGGCGGGCTCAGTTCCTTCGAGCGGTATTTTTCGGTATCGCTGGCGAGTGCCGTTTGACGTCAATCTTCGGGTGATTGATGGCGGCGCGAGCAACAGTTTTGCTGTTGGCGACGAGGTGTGGGTGAAGCCCCCGCTGCCTTCATGCACGAAGCAGTGGACGCCAGGTGAGGTCACCAGCGTCGTGTCAAAGTACGTGGTCTGCGTAGACGGCATGCCCAGGCATGTGCGCGACGTCAGGAGACGACGCATTGGGGGTGATCGGGGCCGTGTCCCCGAGAATCACCGGGGCGCCGAGGGCGCTGCGGCGCCCGACGTAGTTATTTTCGGCGGAGGTGGCGGCGGTGGCGCAGCTCCTCTTGCGTTGCCTGAGAGGGTGGTGGTGGACGCATTAAACGCGGCGCCAGTGGCGCCGGCGGCAGAGAATGAGTTTAGTGAAGACTCACTTGAGGAAGAGGGCGAGGAGCCTGCCGCTACTGATGGAGAGGCAGAGCAGCCCCAGGGGGAGCCGGCGCAATTAAGGCGGTCACACCATGAACGACGGCGTCCCTCGTACCTAAACGAGTACGAGTGCTAAGCACTGGACACCGGGAGTTTCGTGAGAAACTGGAGGAGATGTGGTGATGAAAGATTGGCCGCCGCAAATCCCATGCAACGGGGTCTGGCTGGCAACTGGCTGACTGGCTGGCGCAGCCTTTCCTGGCTGCCGCCACTGACTGGCGGCGGGCGAGTGACGTCAGTCTTCGAATGGATCTTGTCGAGTGCAGTCGCGCGTGTGGTTTTGCTCTTCGGTTTTTGCGTCGGTTGTGCCGGCGTGTTTTCTGGCGTTACGTCTGTAAGCAAGGCGGGTGCCTTGCTTTCGGAATTCCTCTGGTACTACGAGGAAGGTCATCTAGCTGTGGCAGCTATTTGACGGGTCTGCTGGCGGTGAAGGCATCGAGCAGATTTTGACGGTAAGCCAACACTTACAAGATCCCGTACATAGTGAAACTTAATATCGATGTGCTTGCTCCTCCCATGATATTTGGGATTGTTGGCAAGACAGATGGCTGACTGGTTGTCTTCGTTTATAACCATTGGTTCCATAGTCCCAAAATTTAGATCACTGAGTAAGTGCTTTAACCAGACAGCCTCTTGAGCCGCACCGGCAAGAGCAACGTATTCGGCTTCTGCAGTTGAGAGGGCTACACAAGTTTGTTTGTTAGATCTCCACGTAATTACCGAATTACTGAGGGTGAAACAGTAACCAGAGGTAGACTTTCGGTCATTTTTATCACCAGCCCAGTCAGCATCTGAATAACCAATGCAAGTATCAGAACATTTGCTATACAAGAGACCTAGTTTAGAGGTGCCTCTCAGGTACCTGAATATTCTCTTAACACACATCCAATGCTGTTCAAGAGGTTTGGAGCTGTATTTAGCAACATTATTCACTGCGAATGCAATGTCAGGTCGAGTTCTGGTTGACAAATACAAAAGGCTACCTACAGCACTTTGATAAGTGGCAGGGTCAAATTCGACATCATTTGGGGAGCATATCGGATTTACGTTTACATCGGCGGGAGTTGCAACAGGTTTACAATTATCAAAGCCAAATTTTGACAACAGAGCCTCAGTGTAGGCAGTTTGATTCAAGAAGACATTGTTTTTAGATTGTACAACACTTACACCTAGGAAGTAACTCAGCACACCAAGGTCCTTCATTTTGTATTGGGTAGAAAGACTCAACTTTATTTGATTTATTTCATCACCAGACTCAGAAGCAATTATTAGATCGTCTACATACACCGCCACAATACACAGTTTCTTATCTTGAACACGAGTGTATATACAAGCATCACTCTTAGATTGTACAAAACCCAACTTCTTCAAATAGCTATCTAGTGTAGTATTCCAACACTTAGGAGCTTGTTTTAGTCCGTAGAGTGATTTTTGTAGTTTACACACCAGATTTTCTTTGCCTTTGACAATAAAACCGTCAGGTTGAACCAGATATAGTTCTTCAATCAGTTCTCCATTAAGGAAGGCTGTTGCAACGTCCATGTGATGGACTTGCATGTTGCATTTGGCAGCCAAAGCTAGTACTGTCCTGACAGACTCAAATCGAACCACGGGACTGAAGGTCTCGTCGTAGTCAATGCCATATTTTTGTGAGTAGCCCTGAGCCACAAGGCGAGCTTTGTACGAGCAAATGCTTCCGTCGGGTCCGGTTTTTCTTTTAAAGATCCACTTTGATTTGATAGGTTTTTTGTCATTAGGACACTCTACCAGAGACCATACTCTGTTTTGATTTATAGACTCCATCTCATTCTCCATAGCTGTTTCCCATAGTTTTGCTTCTGGTCCACTGAGTGCTTCTTGAACACAAGATGGTATATCAAGCTCATTTTTCATTAAATACACCCATTCACCAAACCTATCAGGAGCCCGTCGATACCTGGCTGATTGTCTAGGCTCCACTCCCTTCATCCCAGCATCTGACTGTCTATGCTCCCCCCCTCCCTCAGAGTCTTCTGGTTCTGGATCCTGAGGAAGAAGAGTAAAATTACCATCATTTACTTCTGAAGGCTCCTTCTCAATTGGCATCTGCTGAGATTCATTGAACATAACGTCTCTACTCAAAAATATCCTTCTGCTGTTTATGTCATACAGACGATATCCCTTGGATCCACTTCCATATCCTACAAGAACACACGGTTTAGATTTTGGATCAAGTTTTTCCCTCTCATCTTTGGGGACATGAGCGTACGCACTGCAGCCAAAGGTTTTGAGGTGCTGTACATTGGGCTTGTGTCCATTAAGGGCCTGATAAGGGGTCATATCATTCAATGCACTAGCAGGGCTCCTATTTTTGACATACACGGCAGTTGATATAGCTTCACCCCAGAATGATTTTGGTAACTTTGAACCAGACAGCATAGCTCTGACAGAGTCAAGAAGAGTTCTATTCATTCTTTCTGCAACTCCATTTTGTTCAGGTGTCTTAGGCACAGTTTTTTCATGGATAATTCCTTCCCTTTTTAGGAATTGTTCAAAGTCATTAGAGATGTATTCCCCACCGTTATCGGAGCGCAGAATTTTAATTTTTTGATCATAGTGATTTTCTACCAAGGATTTGAACTCCTGAAACACTTTAAAAACATCACTCTTATGTTTGATAATGTACACCCAAGTATATCTGGAGTGGTCGTCTATGAAGGTTACAAAATACCTTCCACTCCCAAGTGATATGGGATTAAGCTGGCCACACACATCACTGTGGATAAGTTCTAAGGGTTGGCGTTTCCTTTTGTGATTTGCTTTGGGGAACGGAAGCCTATGATTTTTACCATCACAACAGTTTTCACAAAAAATGTTATCTCCACTCACAGAACAATCAAAACCCCTAACAAGATTCTTAGTGGCTAATTTCTTAAGATTATTGAATCCTAGATGACAAAATCGTTTATGCCACAGAATTTCATCAGAGGAAACGTTCATGCATTTAGCGGCTGAATTAAGGGTGCAATTAAGTTTATTCAATTTTCCTACTTTACTGCCTAAGGCAATTAATTCACCGTCTTTATTTACAATCTTACATGAGCTTTCGTCAAAGTAAACTGAGTTTCCACTTTCTGTAATCTGAGGCACGGAAAGTAAATTGTAGGCTAAGCCAGGTACATACAAGACATTCTTAACAACACAGGTATCTACTCGACCTTTAGGCAACAACACCATAACTTCAACATCACCTACACCAACACCTTGCAAGTTTCTACCATCACCAACTTCAATGTTAATTGGACTAGATAGCTCATTCATACAAGAAAAATCATTCCTATTATTACACATGTGTGCTGTTGCACCGGAATCAATTACCCAACAATTATTGATATTTATCACAGACAATGCACTGATATAATTTGTTTTACCTGCTACAAAATTGTTTTGGTCTTCTGTGTGGTTCCCATCTTCTTTCTTCAATTTTTCTTGATAGATCCAGCACTTGGTACGTAGGTGTCCAAATTTTCCGCATTCGAAGCATCGTGAGTTTTTCAATTTGGAGGTCACAAGGGATTTTTCACTGAAGTCTGAAGCACTTTGGTTTTTCAGTTTTGCTTCTTCATTCAGAAGACGCTCTGTCACAATATCCCATGACGGTAGTTTTTCATGAGCTTCCAGTGCAGTCACCAGTGTGGAGAAATGGTCGGGAAGTGACGACAGCAAGATTATTACACGACTTTCTTCATCAACAGCGTCATCAATCACACTCAAGGACTCATATATTTCGACAAATGCTTTGAGATGAGTTTGTAAGTCTTGGTCTTCTTTTAGTTTCATGTTGTAGAGTCTTTTGCGTAGTCTGAACTTGTTAGACCAAGTTTTCTTCTGGAATGTATCTTCAATCTTATGCCATAGTTGCACAGGGTCAGTAGGATCACCCAACAAATAAAGTTGACTTGTTTCAACACCAAGCACAATTGTTGCAAGTGCACTGTCACGTCTTTCTTCAAATTTTCTTCGAGCAGTCTCGTCCGTAGTCTGTGGCATGGTTTCCGTTCCTCGAACCAAGTTCCACAGTTTTTCCTTCATCAGAATCATCTTCATTTGCAGCTTCCACGTAGGATAGTTTTTATCATTAAGAGCCGTGAGGCAGTTCTTTGCACTTTCACTTACGGAGCCTGCCATGTTTCTTTCTCTTTCACCGTTTCTGTCTCACACAGCACTAACAAATCACCAAAGTCTGTTCTCGCTGTCCCGGGCTGTTTTTCGCTTCGGGACTTAGGATAACCTCACTTGATATTGCTTCATCGGAAGGTTTACTGGGCCCATAACCTAATGGATGTAGGTTAAGAAGACGAGACTCTTGGAGTTTGTATAATCAGTACACACAGCAGGACACAAGTTTACATCACGAAGGGTAGTGGTGGAGTGGACTCCAGCCAAGCCCGAGAACCATGAGCAGAGATCCACAAGAACCATGAGCTCAGTTCTCAACGCAGAGTGCTGTCTAAATACATTCTTACACAAGAGCACTGTAACATTATCAGTATTATACACATATACATTCAAGGTGCTACAAGAAAGGTTTCAACAGTTTTCAATATGAATAACAATTATGTCATTACCAAAAATTCTTGTAAATTTCATGCTCTTATTTTTAAAGCAAGGGCAGTAGTGAAAGAGCTTGCCAGCTGTTAAAAGTCTATCCTATTTCATGAGCTTGACAAAAGGAGAACAGTCATTGCCAGTTTCTAACCTTCCTATTTCCTTCCTGAGCCTTAAAGAAATTAACAGTTTTGAGTTAAATCTGTGAAAGAAGTTCAGGTTTTTCTCCGTGATGGGAAAATTATCCATTGCAGTGTAGGGATTGTCAGTTGTGGAATTTTTCCTTGATGCCTCTTCGAGAACCTTCTCATTCAGCGTCTCCGATTATTGCAGACCCTCGACGGCACCAAACACCACAACACACATTCCTTGGACTTGAGCTTTACAAGTTAAATTCACGTGGCCTATTATTTTATATACAACTCAAACTTCGAGTTACACCATTTAACTCGACCTTATTGCCTTGCATTTGCCTCGGTTTTGCGAGCTGATTTCAGCCTGGTATAATTATCTAATTTACTGGCTAAACATTCATCTGCTCCAACTACGGACATTTGTCTTCAGGGCGTAATATTCTTAAACTCCATGACCACGTAAAATGGAGTGACCATCGTCAATTACGGCTCAAAATTAAGATTTGAAGCAACTCTTAAAGTCCCAATTCTCTGGCTTGTTAAATTGCCCGCAATCTGAAAGTTACCTCCACACAAAAAAAAAACACTCACTTACACCCAGGGTTGCGGAGTCGGAGGAATATATTTGCGACTCCGACTCCGACTCCGACTCCACCTTTCCAGAATTTGGCGACTCCGACTCCGACTCCGACTCCACCTTTCCAGAATTTGGCGACTCCGACTCCGACTCCGACTCCACCTTTTCAGAATTTGGCGACTCCGACTCCGACTCCGACTCCACCTTTTCAGAATTTGGCGACTCCGACTCCGACTCCGACTCCATTTTTCCAGAATTTGGCGACTCCAACACCGACTCCGCCTATTCACAATTTTGTGACTCCAACTTCACCTATTCAAAATATATAAGATGAATATTTTATTTCTTAACTAGTGTACACGGACCGTCAAAAATGACAAGATTCAATACCTTTCTCCAACAAATTTTCGTTTGAGTGGAGTTTCCGTGCTTTCAGCTTATTCCAAAGGTAACTTAATTTTCTTATTAGAGTAATAAACACTCAGAACACAGTATTTTTGAGCCGCAAGAGAAGTTGTTATAGCCATTCGTGTCGTATCCAAGATACAGAAATTCTGCATTACTGAAAGCAACTGCGAAATTGTGTATGTATATTGTAATATGCAATACAGTACATTGTAATACAGTATATTGTAATGTACAGTACAGCATATTGCAATATACAATACCCCGCCGAACTCGGTATTCACAAACAAACTTGAGTATATAAGGCTCTGGATCGCTCTAATTGTTTTGAAAATGACTTATTATAGAGCCCTTGCACAACGAAAATGAGTGTATTAATTGACCGTGAACTGAAACCAAGACCGCCAGTGCTAATTTCTCCCTATCAATTATTCTTAACAGCGTGACACAAAACGTATAAATAAACACACGACAGTCATTCTTAGTAGTAAACGGTTGCAGGTGTTGAAACCTGTGCATGTGTTCGTTATATTCTTTATTAGCGAAAGACTTTTAAATTGACTACAGATTGTTAATAATCAAGATACTAGTGTACAAATTGGTCAAAAATGACGGGATTCAATGGTATCGTTTTAAAAAAATCTCAAGATAAAAATGGCCAACAAATATATCCATCCTAATAGCACCCGCGATTAAAATACAGTATTCGCGTACTTTTGCACTGGTAAAACTCGTATCACAGATATGGTCATTAAGCATCTTTAAGAACGTCACAGACGCACACAACAACCAAGCAAGCAACAACTGTGCATTAAAATTTAAATTATTGTTCGCAAGAAGTTTTAAAAAAAATTGCCATACCTTTGAAGCATTTAAATGCGATAAGCCGCATTTTCTTGACAGTAGATTCGATTTTCACGCAATGTTTTTTACTTATAAACACAAGTGAGCAGATGCCAGGTTTTTCATAATATTTCAATGGTATTTAGGATACTGTCCAAGCAAGCAGATTCCCATTGTAATGACATAGGGGAAATTACGCACGAGAACATACTGTATACTTATTTATAAATTGACGGACCCCTGGCTTTTTATAATACCGGGTGTCCCATTTAAAATGTCCCCGATTTTTATCTAATTATATCTCAGCTTTAAATTAACATATTTGAACTGACTTTTTTCACAATGTAGTAAATTTTGTTTCCTTTTCGATTAAATAAAATTTTTGAAAATCGGTTGAATAACCACTTTACAATGTTCAATTTACTGAAAGGGGTAGAAAAAATAATTTTTCAGAGGAAAAATTTTTAAAATAATATTGATATTCTTCCTTATTTTGTACTTTCCATAAAACTGAACAAACAAATATTTTAAAGAGTAACAAATCATTACCTTGAATAACGTTCAAATAAATAAAGTAATTTAGTATCCTTCGACATACCCTACATTTCTCTCCAGGCAAGTATTACTTCTTGCCACCATTGAACGAAGAGTTTTACCCATTATTCTACCGTTTTCTATCAGTTCTTGAAACACTATTATTGAGAACACTTAAAACCTCTCAGAGGGTTTAAATACTTGGTGGTATGTAGGATACATCGTTATGAAATTATTCTTAACGGTAGGTATTGAGGAATGAAGAAGAACACCAGTGTTGTTTTTAAAACTTTCCCTTTGAACAATTTTTCTACCCCTTTCTGTAAATTGATCATCTTAAAGTGGTTATTCAACTGATTTTCAAAAACTTAAATTATTTGAAAAGGAAACAAAATTGACTAAATTGTAAATAAAAGACAATTAAAATATGTTAATTTAAAGCGGAGATATAATCAATTTAAATGTCCGGGACATTTTTGTGAGACACCCAGTATAGTATTGATTGTTTTTATACTGTAAAAGGTCAAGTGTCTCTTTTAAACAAATAAATAAATAGGTTTAGCTATTTCGTGAGCGTAATTTCTCCTATGTTAATACAATGGAGTTTTAGGGTTTAAAACTTAAGGGCGACTGTTCGAACATTTATTTCAAATACAGAAGAACTTCAAGGGAACGACAGCAAGTCGTTTCCCGAGATGCGCAAAAAGAGAAACCGTACCCAAGTTAGGCGTATCTTGAGGATTCCAACAGTACGCATAGCAGCGTCCTCTATAATATTTTTATTACTAAATTCCTTTAAAATGTAGACCGAAAATCTTCTTTAACGTAAGGTTAGTTTTTAAAACGAAACTCGCTAAAAATAGAAGACATCCAATGGACGCGGCCGGTCATCAGCACGGTACTCCGATAGGAAATTTTAGAGGCATTCTGAGTAAAGAGATACAGAGTTTTAAGATGTCTGGTCGCCGACTAGCTGAATATCGTATCTTATTGCAAGATTGCATATAGCACTAAGATTTTAAAAATTATTTGACAATTAATTACCTTGAATAATAAGTGCCTATTCAAGAGGCTGCAAGAGCCGGGTCGAGGAGTTCAAGTTGCAGAAAGAGACTGCTTTTTACGCAAGAGAAATAAGTTAGAGTTACCAGACCCACTTTTATTAAAAGGACGACATGCTGCCCAAGCAGAGCAAGCTCAAAGATAATTCAATGAGTGAACGCCAAAGTGTCACAAGTAATGTTAATTAAAGCTATTTAAGGTTAATGCAGGTCTGCTAGAAGCGCAAACATGCTCAATTATAGAAAGTTAAATTTAAACACAAAAAACGAAAAGAAAAGATGAAGCTGCTAAACAAAAAACAAAGAACAAAAATATCTAATTCCAACAGTTTCAAATTCTTGTCTGTGAACTAAGAGAGACCAACTGAAGAAAACTTTTTCTTCCACAAAGCCACCATCAAAAATACGGAAGATTATCAACGGGAAATTTCATTGAACAAATAAAATTGGCTGTTCGTCTTTGTTGGTTGGTCTGTCTCCCTTTCACGCTCTCAAAGATGCAATGACAGTATCTGTGATGCGAGTTTCACCAGTGCACAAGTACTAGAATATTTTAATCGCGGGTGCTATTAGGATGGAATTATTTCTTTATGATCCACATCTGGAAGATTTCTATACAGACAATATCGAATCCCGTCATTTATGACGAGTCGTGTACAGAATTATGTATACTGAGTGTTTCAGAACACGAGGTACAAAATTGCACATCAAGTAGAAAATGGCCAAATAAAGGTTAAAGGTAAACATCGGCATCTTTGGGATGCTTTATTTCCAATCAAGCCTGATACATATGACCCTAGCATTGGTTTTTCAAATGTCTTATAACTAACCCTATATATAGGACACCATGACGGTTCCCCCGTAAAGCCGGTACCCATTTCCGACACCTGGGTTGAGTGGGGTATTATGCTTGAGCTTTCCCTTATACCCAACGGGGAAAATCTCCGCGCCAACGCCGGGATACAAACCCGCGACTCCAACATACGAGCCCGATCCCTTAACCACTGTACCACGGAGAACACACTAAACACTTTTTGTCCTATGAAATTTTCCCCCAAAAAATCGGGGTTGGGAGGTATTAGCTGTTTATTGTTTTTAAGGACAAAATTTGATGGCACAATTTCTCGCGATATTTATTCTGAATTTACTTTAAAAGAATTGTTCAAAATGTGTTCCACCTACATCTATGCACTTTTCGAATGTTAGCCTTAACGGCTGCCAGATATTAGGAAACACGTCTGGCATTAAGGTATCTCACCTGCAGCCACTGCAATTCTGTCCACAAAATCTTCCTCAGACTCAATGAGTGTAGCATAGACAAGGCTCTTCACGTGTCCCCAAAAATTGAAATCGAGTTGAGTCATGTCAGGAGATCTAGGAGAACATGCAACTAGAACATTTCACCCGATCAACGTAAATTCAAAATAAATATTGCGAGTAATTTAGTTATTAAATTTCATCCTTTAAAACAATAAACGGCTAATATCTCAATGTCTCTTTCTTCGGAAAATTTCATAGAAGAAAAAGTTTTTATTTGGAAATATTCCACGTGGTGTGCAATTTTTTGCCTCTTATTCTGAATCTGAAACAACCTGTATATTACTGACAAGTGTTTTCTGAGTAGGTAATGTAGGCACTGTCTTCACTGAGAAGCATAGATATGTATATATCAACAGTTTTTTATAACCAAGTGTGCACTAATTCAGTGAAATTATGATAGCTAATTCAATGACTATGCTTCAAATCCCCAAAATTATGATATACGTGTACATAAGGTAGGCCAGATTTGCAGACTGCCTTTTCTTCTCTGTACCTACACTATGCAGGGTAACAATGCAGAAAAGGTGTTATATTATTGCTTAACTCTATGTTACATTTCGGCTAGAATAGGCAAAAGTTGTTCTGCTTTCGTCGCAGGGGCCTGACATTTTCGAAACGTTTTTTTACGAATAAAAGTCATTTTTTAGCTTCTCTGCGTGTAATATGATACTATCTCATATTTTCGTCTAACATTTTACTTTGTATTTGACACTTTGTTATTTTAATAAGCGCCCATGTTCTTCTCATTTCGTGTTTTTTGAAGCAATTTGAAACGTTTCCAGCAAGAGAATTTGTCCTATCGCATAAATGCAACAGCCATTGCAGCTGAGATAGAGCAGTACTTTCAGGTATAATATGTGTGTGACTGTAAGTGAAGTTTTTGCTAGTGTGTGTAATTATTTTCATTGCAGCTCGTTTACATTGTATAAAAATCTTTTCGAGTGTCTCAATGCCGATATTGATAACCTTACAACATTTTCAAATCTTCCTTAACAAGAAATAATTAATTATATAATGCTACAAAACCAACACTATTTCAGTTTTTGAAATTGTATCAACATAATTATAAAATTCTCCATTTCAGCGTATGGTTACTTAGAAACTGGTGAGTGATACGACGATAAAAATTAAACATGATGATGATATAGTGAAATACAATATAACTCTGAAAGAACCAAACAACATTCAAGGAATAACTTTGGATATGAGCAGAAATTTTTATTATTAATACATGTTAACTTGACCTAAAGACAAGAAAGCCATATCAATTTTGATAACATAACCTGAAAACTAGAAGTCTTTGTGTACCAGACCATAGCTTTAGGTTTTGGCAAAGACTACTCATTGGCAATGAATCATAACCTAAAGACTAGAAAAATTTATGATCACAACATAACTTTAAGTTTCTGCAAAGACTAGTCTTTATCAATCAATGCATCATTAAGAGCGTACAGAGTTACCACTCCTTATGTGAGTACAATGTATTGCATCAGCTGAAATGTTCTACAAGTAACTTGCATCACATTTACTTCTATTTTCCAGCTCCTATGTATTAATTGAAGGAGAAATGAATAAAACAGAAATATACAGAATGAGTTTGCGATGCTTTCAATTACCAATTCCTGCTTTTAACTACAAAATATACATCAATGCTGAGTACAAAAATTATATTTCGCTCTCGAAGGTTTCTCATATATATATGTGCAAACCCTCAATGACTAGATAACATGACGGTATTAGGTCATAGGTATAAATACGCTGTTTCAAACTTAGAACAAAATAATCAACAAAAACATTGCGTATTTTTCAGATTTTTCAGCAAATTATTCTAACTCTGTTTTGTTTACTCTTGGATTTAAAGAATTATAAATTATTTTTAGCAAAAATTAGAATCGAAGACACCAAAAAATAGCGACTCCAACCACGACTCTACCACATCCGAATGAACGACTCCGACTCCGACTCCACCACATTCGGAAAAGCGACTCCGACTCCGACTCCGACTCCATCACACTTCAGAGTAGCGACTCCGACTCCGACTCCGACTCCACCACACTTCAGCGAAGCGACTCCGACTCCGACTCCGACTCCACCCTAAAACATCCGACTCCGGCGACTCCGACTCCCGACTCCGACTCCGACTCCGCAACCCTGCTTACACCTGGCCAACGTCCTCGCTCACCGGACCTCGCCTGCACGGAGTTTCCCATCTAAGAGAAGATCGTCCGAAATCAAGCACGCCATCGGTCATCACGGCTTCCTTCAATAAACAAGATACAGCTGAGTTATCCCATGACTTGTCTTATTATCCCTCTCTTACGATTTCGAAAAACACTATTGAGAAACGTTAATGACCAATCATTGCAGATATATATGTGAATACATTTTTATAGATGAATAGAACACTGAAAACTAGGAAAAAATTGCATTTTTTAGGATTCATCTGACATCAAAATTGAACGAGCGTTTTCTCAATTGCTATAATTCAAATTTATGCGTAGCGTGCTTGATTTATCTTTTTTTAATAATTGAGTCACAGTCGCATCTATATGGATATCATCTAATTACATCAGTTTTTTGTGTTAGAAGGAAATGATGGATATCAATGACGAAAAATGCAAAATAGGTGAGCGCAATGACAAATATGTGTGGGACGATAAAAAAAATCATCTTTAAATTAGTACAACTAATTTGCTGATTTCATTGCGAAAGTTCGGTTTGATGACTGACTTTTAATTAAAACACTTTGTGTATACTCTTTAATGCAATATTTTCTTCAAGAGTCATTAATGTTAATGAAAGAAGGAAAGAAAGAAAGAAAAACTGTTTGTTTCAAAAAAGCTAAAAGTAAACATCAACATTAATTAGTGACAGAAGTATTTGAATAAAACGAAATTTATGAATTTAGGCTTATTTATGGTCATATTTTTACATATCAATTACACCAATGATAATTAAAACACATGTAAATGCAGACAGTTCACAGCCTGGAAATGTCATGAAGTTATTAATATCTGGCCCATGTTAATTACACGATTACAATCAGTGTTCTGCTGATGTATTGTCTCGAGATGTAAGATGCGATTCTGTGAATGTATGACGTACACACTGGTTCTGAACTTTCCGTTCACATGACATGTGATTCAACCACGTTCCTCCTTTTTGCGTGTGTTACCCCAAAAATGATACATATCATCTTGTACATGGGTTGTTCAAATGCCTTATTACTAACACAAGCATGCAATGACGGTTACCCCCGGTCAGGCCAGTACCCATTTCCGACACCTGGCTGCAGTGGAGAATTGTGGCTAAGTTCTCTCTTTTTTCAACGGGGAGAAATCATCGAGCCGGGATTCAAACTGCCGACACCTTATCGTGAAGGGCGCATTCTTAACCACTCGGCCACAGTGACCACGTGGCGACCCGGTTTGCGCTAACTAAGGCAGGAGGCCATGAGGCCGAATGCCTGTTCTAGGTTAGGTTTGGGCCTACAAACCTGACTTGTGATATCTAATAGAACCTCACCTGTTTTATTATCCTCTGTGCTAAGTAGTAATGAATTGGATAAGCTTTTACGACTTTCCCTGTCTGCATTTGGAGCAATGGTAGTCATCGATACATGTCAGGTGTCTCCTTGAGAGCTCAGGACACGAAGATGAGATAAATATTGAAACATTTGCAACAGCCCACACTCTGGTGTGAAAGCCCAGGACAGGAAGATGGAATTAATATAAATGCATTCGCAACAGCCTCTGGTGCCCGAATTCATCACAGACTAGCTCTCAGATACTGGGAACACAAGCACTGTGTGAAGGAATATCCCAGCTTGCTCTCATGAGGAGCGGCGAATTATGCTGAGAGTGACATACGGTCAGACTCGTATGAGAAAAATTGTAACGCTACTTCGTAGGGCGAAGAATTTTAACTACGTGTCTTAACATTACATGACTCAAAATTAAAGCCTTGGCCTGAAATTCTTGTATCAGACGTGTCTCACTAGAGGAGCCCCAAGTGGCGTCATACTGAGACCTAATGGTAAAGTTTCATCACAATCGTCTGCAGTCAGCAGTGCAACTCGTTCATTACATCGCCATGAAACCGTCAGATTTCAGCCTGAGTTTGGGACCACTTTGGTCATACCATGATTTCAGAACAAGCGATCATGGTATGACCAAACTGGTCCCAAACTAAGGTTGAAATCTGACGGTTTCGTTGCCCTGGACAGACCGAGTGGTACCGCTCACTGTAGACGATCATGACGAAACGTTACCATTTGGTCTCCGTGTGACGGCACTTGAGACTCCTCTAGTGTGACACGTCTGATACGAGAATTTACGACCGGGATCCAACTTATCAGGTTACTGAATTGATGAACCTATTTTAGTCGATAACTTTAACTGTGTGTCATTTACACCTAAGTTAGTTCAGTAAATTTTTTTTGTTATTTCAGTCTTAACATGCAGTTACTCTGGCTCTTCGTACTCAGCCCTAGCTCATGAAAGAAAGAAAGAAAAGAAAGAAAAAACTTTATTTCCAATAGAGATTGTACAACATTACAATCATTGGTTTTTAAATATCTTAAAGTTAATACACTTAGATGATACACACACATGAGTCTTGTAATACCCATGTCACTAGTCGAAAAGAAATGATTGAGGGCAATGTACTCCTAATCTTGCTTAATCTACATTTGGTAATACATGTAATGACAATTATAAGAGATATAACACACTTTCTTGGACGATGCATTTTCATTGTGGGGTGAAAACACTATTGACAGTTTACATGTACATGACATAAAACTTCGCAATTATTGATGCCAGGAAATAATATATGAATCGTTTGTTTATATATATATATATATATATATATATATATATATATATATATATATATATATATGTTGACCGGGGGTAACCTACCTTGACGGGTAACCTTGATTGACCGGGGGTAACCTACTTGACCGGGATTAACCGGCTTGACCGAGGGTAATATATATATATGTACACATAAGCATGAGGACCAAGAAGATTATAAGTTTTGTATTTCTAATTCAACAGTTTTAACGTAACGGTCGTTGGTTAATAAGCATTTTATTTAAATATAACTGCATGATCGCACAACAAATGTATAGTTTATACATTATTGCATTACAATAATAAAGAGATGACGAGTTAGGTAATGTTACAAGTTGAGAGCGAACAGAAAAAAAACATTATCTCTATTAAAATGAGCAAACTCATGCTGGGTGAAAATAGAATTTCTATTAAATAGAATAGAAAATAGAAAATAGAATTTTATCTATTGTAAAGCAATATTTTCTTTAATCAAATTACTCCGCTTAAAAAGAGTGTAAATAAACCAGTACTATGCCGGGTATATTTCCTTTAATAAATTCCCAATTGACTCCTGAAGAAATGTTGATTTCCTCTTTTTGTTTTGTGAGCAGGCACACTGTAGCAATATTTTGCATGGGTAAAAATTAGAGCTTACCATGAATAGCTGGCTCGATCTATTTGAAAACATGAGCAGGAACATCTCTGGCTCTAACTTCCACCATTTGCATGAGTAAAAACTAGAGTTTATCATGAATACCTGGCTCCTTTTTTTTTCTTTTTTTCCATCTATTTGAAAACATGAGCAGGAACATCTCTGGCTCTAACTTCCACCATTTGCATGAGTAAAAACTAGAGTTTATCATGAATACCTGGCTCTATCTATTTGAAAACGTAAACAGGAACATCTCTGGCTCTAACTTCAACCATTTACATGGGTAAAAATTAGAGTTTGCCATAAATAGCTGGCTCTATCTTTTTGAAAACATGAGCAGAAACATCTCTGGCTCTCACTTCCATCAAGCGGCTGCCTAACTTCTGCCTAGTTCTTGCCTTCTCGGCCGGCTCCTCTCCTGAAACTCAATCAAGTCAAAGCTGACGGGTAATTGGAGTAACTCCTCAAGTTCTCTGTCACTCGCTCTCGGTTGGCGGTAACGTCGCAAGATTGGTAACATTTGGCTGCTACCTCGAGATGACGTAGAAATAAATTCAGCATTAAATTGTCTTATCATTATGACCATAAACGAAACCGCAGCATAGGTTCTACATAGCTTCTATACATTGATCGAGAGTAACCGGATTGACCGGAGTTAACCTGATTGCTTGCAGGGGGTAACCGGCTTGACCTGGAGAACTTGATTGACCGGGGGTAACCTACTTGACCGGGATTAACCGGCTTGACCGAGGGTAATCGGCTTGACCGGGGGTAGCCGGATTGACCGGAGGTAACCAGCTTGACCGGAGGTAACCTGATTGACCGGGGGTAACCGGCTTGACCGGGGTTTGATTGGCTTGACCGGGGGTAGCCAGATTGACCGGGGGTAACCTGATTGACGGGGGGTAACCGAATTGACCGGGTGTAACTGGCTTGACCGGGGGTAACCATCATTACGTCCTGATGTTAGTTCCAAAGCATTTGAAAAGTCAATCTATAAAATGGTATGTATCAAGGTTGATTGATTGGAATAAAACATCCTTTATAAAAAAGCATCCTGAAGAATATTTGGGTTTGGGAGCTCAATACTCTCCTCTACCACTACCACCACTCAAAAATTCAGGTAAAAAAACAAACAAACATCGGCATCTACGGATGCTTTATTCCCAATTCAAGCCTGATACACATCACCTTGTACATTGGTTTTTCAAATGCCTTATAACTAACACCAGGACGTCATGACGCTTTTCCCCGGTCAAGACCGGTACTCATTTCCGAAATCTGGGTTGAGTGGGGTATTGTGCTTAAGTTTTCCCTTTTACCCAACGGGGAAATCGCCGCGCAGCGCCGGGATTCGAACCCTCGCCATCTTCATGGAAGGGCGATGCCTTAACACGGCGAGCACGTTAAGCTTTCGATTCAATGTTTGTACACATTTCTGGAATAAAAGGTGAATAAAAACTTCGCGCGAGTGATGCATAGTTTGAAAAACCGCTCTTGGGGCTGTATCCGACGACTGAATATTTCAGTAGCTGTTTCGAGCTAGGTGATGATGTAGTGTCGTGTAAGGCATTGTGTACCTAGTGTCTGTAGGCCAAAGATATCCAAAGCTGTAAATCTATTCTATTTCCGTCTATTTTGTGCTATCTTCGAGCTGGGTGATGATATAGTGTCATGTTAAGCATGGTGTACTCAGTGTATCTTAGCCAGAGATAAGTTCACACCCATAATTGTGAGTAGTCTGTCTGTCTAAAGTGTCTATTTTGCGAGATCATATCTGTGTTCCAACATGTTATTCTCCTCGCATGGTCAATACTAATCTGCTGATAGTATTGACTTAGGCTACTGTTCAGGTAGAAGTGCTTTTTTTACTATAGGGATTTTTCAATGCGAGTGTAATGAATTGCTATCTTCTAACTACCTTTACGATTGACGCTTCTAACTAAGGCAGAATACCGGTAGGTTATTAGACAGTATGTGTATGAGAGTGTGTATATTAGAGTATGTGTGTACAAAGAGTGAGTTTTATACATATTTTAGAACAGTCGGCTAGTAGGTTTTCAACCCGTAATCATTTCCATCTACTCGTTATACTCGCAGCTATATCGGTGCTCGTTGAAGAATCGTATGGCTCGCTTGTCAACGTAGACGAAGACGGTGTACTTCAAGGCATTATACATGGATATGTCATAGTCTTCTTTATTTTCGTTTTTGTTACCAGGATTGATAGGCTTTGAAACGTGATGTTAACTAAGGGAATACTTTTGTATGTTTTCTTCCAGCCTGATAATAATTTTCCATATTGAACCACGTCTACTCTCCCTCTCTCTCTCTTTCTCTCCCCTCGCATGCTTCATCCCTCTTGCTTTTCCACGCACTTTTCCTTTCCTTTTTTTCTTTTTCCTTCCTCCCCCGACAGTTATCTGTCAGATTGAGACAGTCACATTATTGTTAATCTGACAATAATCATCAGTTGGCCTAGGTAGTGGGCCTATCTTTATGGAATAAAAAATCTTATCTTCGGAAATCCGTCTCGCAAGGTACGAGGGCGTGGGCGACGTCGTCCCCCCTGCCACTCAAGTCCTGTCGTCCATCAAATAGAGATGAAAAAACAGATCTTCTTCGCCTTGGCGCGATTCTGAGGGGATCATCGTCAAATTCTACGGAAAAAGAAACTGCAATCAGATCATATTGGATGTGCTGCCTGTGAGCTGAGCACAATGTAAAGGAAATGCTACAAGGCTGCGCAGCTTTTGGTTACGAAACGACCATGATCTGTGATTTCTTTGATGTACGATTATATATATAGAATGACACATGTAACTAAGAAATGTTTCTATTTAATCAATACTAGAAAATTAAATTGAAAACTAAACTTTTTCATATCTTACATGAAGACTGATACACAAATGGTATAATTTCGAAGGAACGAACGACTTTCAGAAGATAACTTCACTTTCAAAAGGAATCTCCTGCTCAGCTTGCATAACTGTACGAGCTTCAATTTGCGTTAAACACCTCAACCTCGTCTCTGAATCTGCTACGCTCAGCCTGCACCAAGTGTCAAGCAGTACTCACTCGTTTTGGGTCAGGAACAGAAAAAAGCCAGTAAAAAACGATCGATTGGAAATGTTAGCAAAGGTTTCGCACATTAACACACGTGTTCTTTAATAGGTTCGCTGCCGCTGGACGCACGTGTGAGATATAATAGATTTTATTGATAGAGTTCAATTTCTAATGTTTCTCAGAAATTATAATCAATGTATTTGAGCAGTAAAGTAAATTTTACAATTTTGCTACTTACAACTTAATCAAACCAACCATACGTTAACGAATGTAGAAATACGGTAAACGTGTCAAACAAGATCGAAGCTTCTTCTTTCGGTGGTATAAAAAAAATAAGCATTGGATTTTGAACTTTTCTATACACTCATTTGTCAGAAAGATCATTACTGCGTATCACCTAGAAGATTTCAAAGCTTGATCAGTCACGTTCTATGTGAAATCAACGGTAAAGAAGAGCTAACTTCAATACTTAGATTCACCTTTTAGAATCATAAAAAATGGCAAGCAATCTCTAACCACAACTGTGATTTTCATGAACAACCCTGAAAATGTAGAAGGTATCTCGAGAGGAACATTTACGGCTTCAAAATTTCAAATTTTCAACTGCACGTTTACTCTAAAAGTCTCCACTATAGCAGAGTTGGGGAAGCTTTTCAGCTCAGAAGCCACATGAGTTTTAAAAATTGATAGACGGGCCTAGCTCCTTACTCCGATCGCTGAGGCGTGACGAGAGAGGCTGATTTGATTTATATGATACTTGGCAGCGACCAGCTCCGGCCCGGTCTAACTTTTTCGCCGGAGAATGCATGTTTTTCACCGCCTAAGCGATTTAATTACTTGGGCGGAGAAAAAGTTAGACTGGGAATGCCCGTAACATTTTCTACACATCTTCATCGTTTACAATATCCCGCCAGGGAAGCTGTTTTTAATTGTCTGAACTACCATAGTTTTTGGACTCACTTTCATGTTCAAAATGTAACACGGAGACTCATTACAGCTATCAACACACAATCTAAAATTGCACTTTTTCTGACGACAAAATACGAAAAGATGGACATTATATATCATTTCATCAGTGAAAAGTGTAATAATATATGTATAACATAGTTAAGGAGGTTTTCAAGCATCAAACATAACGGCTGGAAAAATAACAATTACTATGATAAAAGCATAGGAACGAAAGATTTTTCGTCGCAGTGATAAATTATTTCACCAGCGAGTGACAAGAAGTCTTTTCTCAACTAATTTTTTTGAGATGACCTCGGCAGTTCATTGCACGGTAGAGGAAACAAGGTAGGGTCATTTCTATGGGAGAAAATACACCTCTTCTTGTTCGGCTAGCTTATAGAAAGTTTTTATTTCAAACAAACTTTATGACGTCACCAAAACGCAATGTCGTGAGGCCAATAGTGGAGCCAGATTTGGGGGTAGCAGTACTACCTACCAGATGCAATATGAGCGCTGCTATTTGCAATAAGAGCGTCGTGACGTCAACAAAACCACGCAGTCAACGGAAAAAAAACTGGTTTGAATCTACCTTTTACCTCTACCGTGCTTCATTGTCAGAAGACCTAAATTCCCCAACTCGACCTCTCCAGACGCTCTACAGTTCACTAGTCAGCTGAGCTCTTACTGCACTAAAAATAATAAAACCTATTAGCAAGGGTCCAAATTAGAGCAGCCAATTACCTATGCTCAATGAGCCCTCGTGAAAATATGCGAACAAATGTGACGTAAACAACGGGGTTGTTGGGGCTGCTTCCTGCCAAGGAAAACCTGTCATGTTTCTTAGAAGGAATAAAACTGCTCATATTTATCAGAAGGAATAAAACTACTCATATTTATCAGAAGGAATAAAACTACTCATATTTCTTAGAAGGAATAAAACCACTGATATTTCTTAGAAGGAATAAAACTACTCATATTTCTTAGAAGGAGAACAAACTACTCATATTTCTAAGAAACAAGAAAGCCACTAATTTTTCTTAGAGGAATTAAGCCACTCATATTTCTTAGAGGGAATGAACTACTCATATTTCTTAAAAGGAATGAAACTACTCATATTTCATCGAACGAATCCTACTCTTTAATTCTAACTACGGCTGCTACGACTCCCTGATGACTCTTATGATTTTTTAAGAGGAATTTTACTCAGTGTTGAGTAATCTTTTCTCCGAAAAATTATGGCGACTACTTGACATGAAGATATTCACAGCATAAGTTATAAAACTTTTAGTTTGTTACTTCGAGCTCCATTCGTACATTTTTTACGGATTTCATTTGGGTTTATTGAATTTCATTTGGGGTTATTTAAATTTGAAGAGAAATCAAGTTGTATCACTGAGCGTTCTATATTTACTAACTAGGTTTTAAAATTGAAGACAGTGTACAGTCGATCTTCGTGTTATGCAAAATTCGATCAAACCTCAACACATACGGATAGAAGTTAGCCTGAGTAATTCAACAAATACATTGCGCAGGTTGCAGCAGCCAAAAATTCAGTTCATTTGTTGTCTTATGGGGATAATGATGATAAAATTTTGGGATTAAATAACATTATGAACACTTAACACCATCAGTGATTATATTAGAGTCGACCTTATAATGAAAGTAGGAACTAAGCCCATATGCGCAGAAATTGTTGGAGATGCTAAAACCGTTTCAAGTTGTTATGCAGGCAACTGCTATGCCAACTAAACTGCCTCTGCCTTTATGGGGCTCACACTGCAACGACCGATTGCTGTAGTCTGGACATATAATTGACGTTTAAATTGTATTTACTCTCCCCTATTACTACAACGCGATCGTACTTTCGATATCCTGCCATTAGTACCGCAAATTTAACAAGTAATGTCGGAGCTTTTTCATTCTGAAAGTTACCTTCGTTCTTGCTTTGAATTTTGATACTTTTCTAGTTGAATTGAGTCATTCGAATCATCATTTGCGCAGAAATCGTGAGTTTTTTCGGCAGTTTTAGCAGTGAACTAGAAAGATTATTCTTAAATGGACATAAGTGGCAGACTGTGCTGCTTTTCAAAAGAAAGCATCTGAAATATCCCTCTTTTGCTCGGAATTTTACCACCCAATTAACTGATGTCATCATGACAAAAATAATATAAATCGGTGTAGCCACTGACAATTCCTGAGAAGAACGAAACAATTAAATATTAAGAGTGGTGTCAAAAGAGGGCTTGCTGTCCGTGTTTTTTAACCTGCCACTTCGTTCGTTAATTCAAATTTAAATTCATGAAACAAACGTAAGTATTTCTTATAATTCACTGAATGTAACTTATGTCTGGCAGTTTCTACTGCTATTTTTTGCTAAAGTAAGGTATGAAAAATGTTAGTCTCAAGCTTGTCTATCTTTGAGACTTCAAAGTCAAAGCACTAAAAACTGCCAACTTAAACCAGTCTCTCGCCTTACATCCCGTTCAAGCAAGTTCTACGTGATTCAAATCCGTTGAATAGAATTGGCTTGATAAAACGACTGCGAACGGTTTAGACTCTATAAAATAATTAGTAAATTTGTTTTGAACACATGTTTATATATCTTACCGGATACCATGGATGCAGAACTTTTGCATTTGTAGATGAGTAAGCGTCAGATTTTCTTTTTTATTGGCGGAGACCGGATATAGTTTTCAGAATATTGTGGACTACACACAATTTTACAATGTTTTAAATTGCACCAGATTTTAAAATGCTGCGCATAATTTGAGCCTCTTTAAATTTCTTAACAATTGAAAATTACTAAATGCTGCATTATCATGGATATTGCGAATAATTTCCTCACATTATGACTGCACAAAGTTTCAAAATCTTGGGGTCAGACTCCACATGATTTTGATGTAAGAAACCGCCTGCAGCAGCGGGAATACAGTCACATTCTCGCGGGAATGTTCATTGCAGGCGAGCTGTTCCTGGAATTTAATTAATGAAGGCGGATCTGAGAGCCTCTAGAAGACTGCGATCAGGAATGGGAATCGGATCTTTTCCAGATATGCCCCGCCACTAATGCAACACATAAGCTCACCCACTTGTAACTTTCAAAATACGAGTAATGCACCTATCGACTTCGTGATATACTCTACAAGCTCAGGAATGTGATGCATCATTTTGATTCTAGCGAATGCCACTCTGCATCCGGGACATGGTATGGAATATGGTACAATCCGAAGAATCAGGTGCGAAACCTGGAGTATGGATCATAACCTGGGATGAAGTACACACTTTTAAATTCTGTACGTTGCCTGGATTCTGGTTTATCAGTTGAAATCCAGTACAAAACTCCGAATCCAAAACTCAACACCTTATGCATCACTCGAAATTTTCCCTATTCTTAATGCTGGGTTTGGTACATGTTTTGAAATCCCCACCGAAACTTAGAACCGGTAACATAAACGATATTTTTTATGTTGTTAAGAAAATGAAAGTCACCATTTTAATTGACTATTGAATTTACTTTGCAATTATAATGTTACGTCAGGTCATAACTTGTAAAAGAAGCAAGTCCTTCGACTAAAAAAGGTTTTCCTTTACCCACTCTTATTCTCCGTATTCGGTTTCTGTATACTTAGGAAGTGTGGCTCGCTCCTTCAAATAAATTGTGCACTTGCGGGCACAGGGCTCTCAGACTGAGAGCTATATCATAATTACCACCCTGATCACGTCACAGGAGCTAAAAACAGCGTCCTCGATGTTTTTTCGCGCGAAGTAATTTTTTGCAGCGAGCTCGCATTCAGGTCACTTATTTCGAGCGTCATTAGGCTTCATAAACCGGTCATATAATGATAATACAATTAACAGTGAATTACCAAGTATTATAACTGGCCAGGATAAAATTGTCAGTTAAATGTCATGAACACTAATCAGGCCAACGTGATTCCACCAGGGGAACATCTTCTAAAGTGGGTGTTGTTAAGCAAGTGATCTAAAATGTGTGTTATTTCAGAGGAAGTGGATGTGACAGGTTTCATTTTAAACTAAATACTCGTAACGGACAATTTATAAAAGCCTGGTTTTTATTACATGAAACATATTGGCTTCTCATAATAAAGACTTACACAGCAGTCTATTCAAGTACCACTACGTAATCGTCCCTTAGCAAACCAGGTTTTTCGTGTTCCAAACATGATCCAAAATGCAATAAAAATTATAACAGTTTTCAGAAGCTATAATTTCAACTCCACCCCCTACCGTGAAATACTGTACATCTTGCTGCATGAATCACTTGACCCTAGTCTAGTTATGGGCGCACAACAAGCGAAAAATGAGTTTCTATTTCGGTTGTCGCGTGACACCGAAGGTGCGACCGCTACATTCCTTCGCCTCCTTTTCTTAAAAGATTTAATGAGCGAAGTGACGCATTGTTGACGCTCACTGTCGGCTCTCTGTCAATGCCTTGACAGAAGTCAAGGCAGAGACAGAGCTTGGTGAGGCCCAGGCATTTTCCGCCGCGTTGCACCGTGGAGAAGAGGTGTCCGTTGCGTCGTTACGGGCATTTTCCGCCGCGTTTCACCGTGGAGAAGAGGTGTCCGTTGCGTCGTTACGGGCATTTTCCGCCGCGTTGCACCGTGGAGAAGAGGTGTCCGTTGCGTCGTTACGGGCATTTTCCGCCGCGTTGCACCGTGGAGAAGAGGTGTCCGTTGCGTCGTTACGGGCATTTTCCGCCGCGTTGCACCGTGGAGAAGAGGTGTCCGTTGCGTCGTTACGGGCATTTTCCGCCGCGTTGCACCGTGGAGAAGAGGTGTCCGTTGCGTCGTTTCGTTACGGGCATTTTCCGCCGCGTTGCACCGTGGAGAAGAGGTGTCCGTTGCGTCGTTACGGGCATTTTCCGCCGCGTTGCACCGTGGAGAGAGGTGTCCGTTGCGTCGTTACGGGCATTTTCCGCCGCGTTGCACCGTGGAGAAGAGGTGTCCGTTGCGTCGTTACGGGCATTTTCCGCCGCGTTGCACCGTGGAGAAGAGGTGTCCGTTGCGTCGTTTCGTTACGGGCATTTTCCGCCGCGTTGCACCGTGGAGAAGAGGTGTCCGTTGCGTCGTTACGGGCATTTTCCGCCGCGCTGCACCGTGGAGAAGAGGTGTCCGTTGCGTCGTTACGGGCATTTTCCGCCGCGTTGCACCGTGGAGAAGAGGTGTCCGTTGCGTCGTTACGGGCATTTTCCGCCGCGTTGCACCGTGGAGAGAGGTGTCCGTTGCGTCGTTTCGTTACGGGCATTTTCCGCCGCGTTGCACCGTGGAGAAGAGGTGTCCGTTGCGTCGTTACGGGCATTTTCCGCCGCGTTGCACCGTGGAGAGAGGTGTCCGTTGCGTCGTTTCGTTACGGGCATTTTCCGCCGCGTTGCACCGTGGAGAAGAGGTGTCCGTTGCGTCGTTACGGGCATTTTCCGCCGCGTTTCACCGTGGAGAAGAGGTGTCCGTTGCGTCGTTACGGGCATTTTCCGCCGCGTTTCACCGTGGAGAAGAGCTGTCCGTTGCGTCGTTACGGGCATTTTCCGCCGCGTTGCACCGTGGAGAAGAGGTGTCCGTTGCGTCGTTACGGGTATTTTCCTCCGCGTTGCACCGTGGAGAAGAGGTGTCCGTTGCGTCGTCACGGGCATTTTCCGCCGCGTTGCACCGTGGAGAGAGGTGTCCGTTGCGTCGTTACGTCTTAAGACGCGTTGCGTCTTAACTCTGTCGGAAAAATGTTTTAACTCTATTCTAGATGTGTTTTCCCTTTTCATATTTTATTAGAGTTTTTTTGCAGGAAGTGCACTGCCTTCTCTTTCTTTCAAGGAAAACTTTGTAGTCAAGCTGAGTAGAGTGAGAGTAAAGGTAATATTGCAGTCTATTCCGTACTTAACACAAGGAAAAAAATCATTTTGGAAGCATTCTCTCGACGAGCACATGAAGTTCTCTGGTTTTTGAACATGGTGAGTATATATAATTACTTCTATGCCTAATTCTGTAAAAATTGTCATAAATAATCATACTGTTTCTTCGATTACCGTTTTAGTTGTTTTAGATCATTACTGCTTTAATTGTTTACGCAGAACAGAATGAGTTCGAAAACGTGAAACGTACCTTGTTATCTCAGGAGAACTGCCGTCAACTGCAAACATGATTTTGGCAGCATAATGATTGTAAAAATCAAAGTTTTTTATGAGGTATAGAATATCTGCGATACCATATTTCTCTTTTTCAAATGCCACTGCTCGCAAAGGACGTTTGAAGTTTGAAGAAGTATGAAAACTTTTTGTCCCTGTCTTACTGATAATTTTGTTCCATCACGTAGTGCTAACATCAAGCTTAATAGATGCTTTACCGATATATTGGTAAAAGTTTCTCTTGATGAAGATAGGTTCGAAAAACACCACTATAATAGCTGACAGAAAGCTCCAGCAGAGGATGACCTAAAATAAAAATTTACGAATGGCCGGTCCTCCGGACATTCAGATGAATTCATTTGTTTATTTTTTCAAGATTGAAATCAAGGCAGATTGAGAGTGTTTGAGTTAGATTGTATTCAGATATATGTGAGCTAAGGCAATGCTGGCTTGAGTTCACAGAATTAAAAAAACATTCGTTCGCAAGCTTAATCTTCAGGCTTAAGTCGAGCTCAAGGTTTGTGTAACGAGTAAGTTTTAGGTATCTTTAGGTTGTGCAAGGGGAAGTAAAATTCTATGGTATCTTTAGGTTGTGCAAGGCCAAGTAGAAGTCTATCGTACCGAATCGATAATAAACTAAAAAGTTCACAAATCACTGAAAAGTTTAAAAATAAGGCTGGTCTTAGTAATTCGGAAATAATGATCCCCTTTGATTAATTATTACTATCATCATTCTGAAAAGACGAGTATAAGTCATCCTTGGCGCTGGATGGTGATCCAGCGTCCTCGTCCTCAGCGTCCTTTTAGGAGCTTAGAGCGTCGGAGCATAGCCACGCTTTGCTTCTTTTCTTACATGCATAGTTGTATGATTTACATTCTCTTCATACAGATGGGTCATACAAACACTACCAGCCGACACACACACACACACCAGAACATGCCTCAAGTACTTCAAATAGCGCTAGATTTCACCCGTGCAATCCTTTGAACGATTTTCTTACGTTGTGATCATTGATTATTATTGAGACAAACACTATATGACGTAGATCCGTGTCAAAAAGCGTAAGCGTTATGTTTTTGAGTGGGTATGAGCGAACTTGTCGCGCACAATTTTTCCGTAATTTTATGGCTTTGAGAGAATTTTCCTTTGAATTTACAGGCTCCGTGGGGAATTTTGGGAATATTTGCTCCGTGGGGAATTTTAGGCTTCTCATGAAAGGGAATTCTTACTCTTTCGTCACCGCGCACCTCGCATGCTTTACCCTACACTTTGACTGTGATGGCTTAAACTGAAGTTCAGTATTCAACTCAAATTTAAATTCGAAAGTTGTTAGAAATTTTATCAATACCGCACACAATAACTGGGTCCATTAGATACCATTAATTCAAAAAGATTGTTGAACTTTAAAAAATAACCCATCGACGGGTCGCTTCGCAGCGGGAAAAACTTGAGCATGACCCACAGGTGGGTCGTACCACAGTCATTGTATTAAGTGCAGGTTTTGGGGTAAAGCTCGGCGTAGTTTTAGGATCTGGACGGAGTTTTAAGGCGAGAATTTATGATGACTTTTTTAGCAGGTGCTCTGGGGTTTAAACTTTGGATCGGCTTGTGCGACTGGTTTTAGGGCCGAGTTTTAAGAGCTTGGTAAATTTTACGACAGGGAAATGTTTTGGATGAAGGTCAGGCTGATGAGAATAAAAAACGGGCGAAGGATGTAGTTCGAGACGGAGGTGAGCGATTTTAATTTTATTTGGAATTTTGAATGATTATGTAAACCGTGTTCAATTTTGATTTTTCAGCTTGGCTGAAGTCTATGACACAGATAGAGCTTTTGGATTAACTTAAAGAAACTAGAATTGTTATTTGGTGTTAGTTTTTAAAAAAGATATAAATAATTAAATAAAGTTTTAAACTTTGCAGATGAGCTAGTTATAGAATGAGTACTGCTGTTGCATTTTGGGCAGTTGGCGAAATTGTAATATATAAGGATTGAGATTTATGCTTTGAAAGAAGCACTGTGTGTGGAATATTTCAAAGTGATAGTTCTCAAAACTTTCGTTATGCCTTTAGTTTGAAAATTTAAAAAACATACTCGCGTAAATATTTTCTGAATGGATGTCAAAACTTAAGAAATATTTCCAAATAAAGTATTTTTATTCCTTTTCAGGAAAAATTTCAACGAAAAAGCGTTCATTGGAAAATTTTCACCAATATTTTGAACAGATTTCAAAACAATGTACCGAGAAGTAGAGAGCGAATTTTAGATTGCCAATTTCGTAAGAAACTGCCAGGTCGGGTTTTAGAGTGGATTTTAAATTAATCTTTAAACGGTGCTTTGAGGTGAGCTCCGGTGGCGGATTTTGAAGACGCAGCTTCGAACAGCGCTCGGATGGCGCTTTGTAAGGGGGTTATCAAACCAGGATATTTCGGTCATCTCACTTCCTGAAATTTTCACTTACCGAAGAAATGTTCAGGGCAGTTTCAAAACTGTACGGAACTGATGCAGAACTGGAGATGATATTTTCATTATTTTATGTGCAGATTTTAATCCCCTTTTTTAGGAGCCTAGAGCGTCCGAGCATAGCCACGCTCTGCTTCTTTTCTTGCATGCATAGTTGTATGATTTACATTCTCTTCATACAGATGGGTCATACAAACACTCCCAGCCGACACACACACACACACACCAGAACATGCCTCAAGTACTTCAAATCTACCTAGCTCCCAGACTTTGTTTCAAGTAATAATTTAAAAAGACCTTAATTTTTCGCAGAAAATAATGACAGGAGTTTTCGGTTGTAAAAAAATGTTATTAATAAAATACGAGGACGCCTTAGATATTGTTCAAACAAACCTATTTCTTAAATGTCTTTTACAAGAAGTGAGGTGAAAAGCTGGTTTCTAAAAACGAACATTTGCGCCCACGTCCCGCAGTTGGGGAAGAAAACGTTCGCATGGTATTTTGTTTACGATCCCCGCTCTCCTCTTCACTTCATTTTTCGCTCTCGAACGAAGCTCGTTTAATTTTGTTTTGCCCGAGGTGATAGAGCGGTGAACGAATCCTTCAGACGAGATGAACGAATCCTTCGCTCTCGATGCACTGAAGAGACTCTCCTTCAAACTTCACACGACACACCTTACCCGCCTCAGCACACGTGGGGATCGGTGTGTTGTATTCACTCTGATCTTCCCCCTATTCTCTCACTGGAGCACCGTGTATTTCTAGCTTCAGAAATACTTAGTAAAGAGAGCAGCTAAAATTCCACCACATCCAGTAGACATCACCTGCCAACACGGGTATAGCCTACTATGGTGGTGTGAATGGTATAGCCCACTCACACCACCAGCCCACTTTTACCCACATACACATACACATACACATACACATACACGATACTAGCCTACACTCACTTACACATACACACATACACAAGACTCTAGTATAAACACACATACCCACTCCACCTCCCCCACACACAAATACGACGCTAGCCGTCACTCGCATACGCGCACGCACACACACACACACAGACACACACACACACACAGGACGCTGGCCACCACACACACACTCCACCTCTCCACACACACACACACACACACACACACACACGAGCACTCCACCAGCCCACTCACTCACACCACCACCCCACACATACACACGCACTAGCAGCCCACTCACACACTCACATACCCTCCACCATCCGACTTTCGAGCTCCACCAATCTCCACTCTTCCTCCTCACAAAGGCTGGAGGTTCAAAGAAGGTTTACGGCTCCCTTGAGAAATAATGACCCTCGGATTTTTTCCCGAGAGGAACCTTCCTTTCGAGGGTCAACTTTTGTTTACTTTCAGGTGGATTTTTTCCGAGTTTACTCCGCAGTTTTGTTCGTTCCGTCTTGTTGATCAGCTCTTTTTCGGTGTGTTTTGAGTTTGTTTTTCCTTAAACGTTTTTTTTAGAGGTTTACTCGCGCTAAAGGCTTTCGATGAAAAAGCTTGAAATGTTCCTATAGTGTGAACTCGTCAGGAAACTCTGCTGGAGAAAGGAAGCAAGTTCTCTAAACTTGCAAGAAATTTGATCAAGTATCATCCAACATCAATTAAAATACTTCGAAACGTAATAAAAGTAGAATGATAAATGAATAAGTTATAAGGTAAAGATAATCACGGCTTAGTATTTTCTTGCTAAGTGGGATGATTTCTGCCTGAAGCAAAAAGGGAATCGGCATACCTGAGAGTGGGCAATCAAAAAGACATTTAGTTATTTGATGCCCCAACTGAAACTTATCAAAAAAGACAAAAATTTGATGACACCTATGGATACCATCTAATTTTAAGTGTGTGCTTGGTGAGGCTCAATATGTGAGCATCATGTAACTCTAAATCTCAGCATCAAGTCGTTCAAAGTCTGAACATTTTGCTTCTTAGAACATGACCATCGTGTAATTTGGAACCCGCATTTTAGCACACTGACATTGTGTGAAAAGTAACTTTGCGGTCGAATGACTTCCAAGCTTTGACCCTCAGTGTAGCCTGATAAAAACTGTTTATATTCGTTAGTTAAGGTCGCGATATTGGACCATTAGTGTAGCCTGATAAAAACTGTTTATATTCGTTAGTTAAGGTCGCGATATTGGACCATTAGTGTAGCCTGATAAAAACTGTTTATATTCGTTAGTTAAGGTCGCGATACCGGACCATTGGTGTAGCCTGATAAAAACTGTTTATATTTGTTAATTGAGGTCGAGATATTGGACCATTAGTGTAGCCTGATAAAACTGTTTATATTTGTTAATTGAGGTCGAGATATTGGACCATTAGTGTAGCCTGATAAAACTGTTTATATTTGTTAATTGAGGTCGAGATATTGGACCATTAGTGTAGCCTGATAAAAACTGTTTATATTTGTTAATTGAGGTCGAGATATTGGACCATTAGTGTAGCCTGATAAAAAACTGTTTATATTCGTTAGTTAAGGTCGCGATATTGGACCATTAGTGTAGCCTGATAAAAAACTGTTTATATTTGTTAGTTGAGGTCGAGATATTGGACCATTACTGAAGCCAGATAAAAAACTGTTTGTACGCGTTAGTTAAGGTGGAGATACTGAGCTAGAGCTGTTGAGATAGGCCTGAAGAATGGAAGAGGAGGGAGTTGAGTCAGAAAACCGAGACTTCAAAGCGCCTAAACATCAAAGTTAGAGAGCGTAAGTTCATCAAAAAGCTTTGAAGGCATCATTGCTCCATCAGCACTCCTCGTATGGTACGCTTGTCTACGGACAAGGACGACTGATATTAAGCAATTTTTAAAAGCCAATACGCTGGCATGTATCTCATGTGTCAAATTTTTTGGAAATAAACGGTGTTTCTTCATTCTTTCTTTATCTCTTTCTTTCTTTCTTTCTTTCTTGGCATTCATCCTTCACATAACAAGCACAACTCACATACGTGAGTGACTCGCAACAGAGTTCCTGGTGTGTAGAGGCATGAAGAGCGTGCGGGGTATGTGAGGCATGTGCAGCATGCAAGGAATGAAGCCACTACAAACGCTGCAGGTATACTGACAAAGTAAAAACAACCGACGTAACTTGCGGGACTAGACAGAGCTTGTGTTTCTGTTTTGTTTAGTACACGTCAAACGAGGTTTCATTTTGTTGGTTTAATTTGTACTGAAGAAGGGGCAAATAACACATTTTGTTGTAATGGAAAGGAGTGGAGTGCTGAGAATATTTTAACATGATTTATTCTTGCTAAACTAGTCACTTTTCTCGATAAAACGCTTTTATTCATATTTTTTCAAGCAGTATATCGGGAAATTTAACCGAAAAAGACCGAGGAAATGACTGCAAGGAAGCTTTTTTTGTTGCAGCGTGCAATCAACGAAAAACCATAACAGCCATACATTTATTCTCAGCAACATTTTTATTCTTTTACTTAAAACGGCGACTGACACTGGCCCTCAGCTCAAAATTTCGGGATGGGGGGGGGGGGAGCCATGGCCCTCCTAACCCCTACCCCCTCCTGGCTGCGCCACTAATTTACACTGGAGAACTTCAGTGATTGGAACGCGTGCGATGTTCCAGTGGCAATGCGTTGTTCAAGTTTGAGTACGAGACTAATGTCAAGTCTAAATTGAAGATTTTCATATTTAAACAAATTATTTTCCAAAAACTATGAGTTCATGTTGGCGCATACACATTTATGGCACATTGAAACGCCTCAAAAGTTACCTCTCAAGGCAGGATGAGATAGTAATTTGGGATGCGCCAAAAATTTAACCATGCAATTCATGGAGAGCCTGAAAAGGATTGATACGAACTCTCCTAGATAAAATAAAGAGCAGGAAATGCGTTGTTTTTCATGCGAGCTTTGACCGTAAATTCCCACGAGCTTCCGGCAAAATTTTTGTTTTATTCTCTAGCATTTCTCATCAATCGTGTTCCATAATTTAGTTAAAGTGGCAGGGGTTGTTTTCCAGACTTCCGCTCCCAGAATATTTCAGAGGTTATCGATCAGATTGAGGTCTGGGCTGGCTCGGCGTAATCCACCTGACGATATGAGCCGCCTTTTGTTCAAAACAATATTGCTTTCGCTCAGCGGGGAAATTCGGGGTATTCTTCCATCTGCATGAAGATTGCTGATCGATTCGAAGGTGCAATAATTTGGAGTGGAGGGATGACATGTTGTAACGTTAAGAATATGCTAAATGCTTCAGCATCTTTCTTCCCCTTGAAAATTTCCAACTAATAATCACAAACGTTAACATTATATGTATATTTTTTTAATCTGTATGAAATTTTTTTTGTGTGTTTCCTCAGATGCGGAAGATGACCCTTGTGGTCAAAACGTTCATTTTTACTGGTCATTTTTAGTTGCTCTGACATATTTAACTTGCTAAGAGATAATGTCTATTTTAAAAGTGAGAATCCTTTGCTATTTTATTGATAGTTAACGTTACGTTACGGTGCAAGCAATGATTTTCTGTTCCATTTACGAGAACTAACGGACCCGCGTCTTTGGATGGAAAAATTCCTAGACCTAGACAGTCTCACCTGCAAACTTTGCCACCGTTTTTGCACACCTTTTATTAAGTCTATCCCGTACAAAGTTTCCAGCTCACTCTTTCATCAGAACTCTCTAAATTGAACTAACTCTCCCTGGTATGAGGAACACTGTCACAATCTACACCTCTTCAAGGAATATGAGACGCATTACAAGAGATTCTTGCGCACCTGTTCCTTAAGCGCGGGGCTTCTCAACCTTTCTATTGTGGAGTACCCCCTTAGTCTAATTGTGTATCTTCATGTACCCCCAGCACATTTAAAGGTTTAAGAAACTATAAAAATACACCTGATGATTAAAAATAATATATACTTATGTGGTTGTATGTAAATTTCTATTGTACATTTTAACTTATGAAGTTTGTTCAATGTACCCCTAGGGGTACATGTACCCCCGGTAGAGAAGCCCTGCTCTAGTGGACTATCGGTATGGTTGCTGGAGAACAAATTTTACGTCAAAAGTCATTGAAGCGACTTGAAGCTGTGAAATCGCTCATATATTTGTTGAAGCTGATGTTATTCCACGAAAAATTGCTTCTGTAATCTCGCAGAGATTATTATTGATGTAATGCTTTATGATTGTATCTTTTCAGACGGCCGGGATGTGGGATCTATCAAATTTGGTGGAGAATGCGAAATATTTCTTTTCGTCGTAAAAATTTAAAAAGCACGAAATGATACTCTTTGCTCATCCCACTTCTTTAGATGCTGCAGACAAAAATATTCAGGAAGATCTCAACTCGGCATCTTTCTTTCGGAGTTTGAAGTCACTTTGCCGTGAGTTGCAATATCACCTGAGTCAGTATGTGCAACAATAGCGACTGTTCTTTTCATACCGCAACGCGAAGTGTTGCAGCATGACTTGTTATTGAAGAATTGTTGTTTTTTCTTCCGCACCTCGCTATTTTTGATCCCATCTTGTTGTCCAGCGCGATTTCCACACAGGGCTCGCAGCAAGTTCACGTGATATTTCCCTCAATACGAATTGTTTTTACGAACTACGAAAATATCATTCGGCTCTATGATATAGATCTGACACATTAAAAAAAAATTAAACTCCTCATAGGGATAGAACTATTGTATTTATGGGAATTAGCGCTCCCAATGGCAAATGAAAAGTCTCAAGCTAAAAATTACGGAGGCCTTTTTTTGCAGTAATAGAATAGGTCGTTTTGTTTTGTCAAGGACAAACTTTTCCAATTCACTGTTGTTTTGTTTTTCTTTCAGTTCACTGCAGTCCTGTTTTTATGCACATTTTTCTCTCTTCAATTTCTTCTTATTTCATAAACTTTTTCCGAACCTACTGTTTCTATGCATAGAGAATCATGGGACGGAACAGAAATAGTGCATAGATTCCGGGCTTCTTTAACTCCATTCTAAAGGGTCTTTGAAATACCCTTGTTGTTAGGGAAGTTTAAACTAAATTATATCCTAATCTTGAAACACTGAAAAATTTTCTAATAATTAATTTGTGAGCAGGTCGAACGAACGCTTTGTCTGTCATTAAAAAACTGCTCGTCTGCGAAGATTAAATTTGAACCCAAGAACAACAAACCAAGAACAAACCAAAGAGTTCAAGCCGAAATTTTTTCTGCTTAGCCACCCCTCGGAAATGGTTGTGAAATTAAGAGGCTTTCAATATGTCCAATTAACTCTGACTTGAAATTTCCGGCAAGTTAGCAAATGCCTCCAACAGTCGGCACTTGTCGAATGACTTGTACCTTATCGGACTTCAGAGCTGCTTACACTAGGGGAGATTTCGGCCGTGAGGCGCGACACGTGTATACGAGGCTCACCACTGAGGCTCATATTTGTGTGTGTATACGAAGTCCCCCATTCACCACGGTAACGGCGAGGCTCTTGAGTGTCGCGCCTAACGAATTCGATCATAGCGGATAGGGAACTTCGTCTAAACACACACAAATATAAGACTCAGTGGTGAGCCTCGTATACACGTGTCGCGCCTCACGGCCAAAATGTCCCCTAGTGTAATCGGCTCTTAACTCAGCCATTTCTCTTATCAATCTCAGCAAAGACGCCGAAACTCTCCCTCGGCCTTTCGCGCTCAGCCCTATCTCTCAGGTCGTAAGCTCCTTTGCTTTGACGCTCACGCCTTCTCTGATATCCGCTCCCTCAGTGATCGACTTTATGAGACTCTTCTAAAAAAACCTTGTGTACGGTTGGAGGAGGTGGATCAAATTCTCCTATTCCTCGCTCTCGATCAACGTTTTTGCAACGTTCTCCGAGGTGACATTCGTTCACGAAAGTTGCGGCGGTCGATTTGTTTTTTTCCAGCTAGAGTGCTTGAAAAGATAATAGTTTCGTTTGGCTTTGTGATAGCAAGCAAGAGGTGGCTGTAAGCTAAATTAAACCTTGCTGTATTAATTCGTGGTTGTAGAGAATACTGCAGTGGTGGTGCTGTGATAGATTGAGGTCTAAGACACAACAGCATGAGATCTGCCTATATCTAGCAGCGTGAGGTCTACGACACTGCAGCATGAGATCCACCTCTTGCTAGTACTATAGTATAAGGTCAAGTTAGGTTACAAATGGATATTATTTACTTTCATGCATTTAATATAGCGATAAACACTCAATTTTTGCATCTCAAACTGCACCTGGGTAAGCGATATATGGCGGTAGACCTCACGATGAAGTAGCACCGACGAGGTGAGCTCAAGATTCCTGAAGCTCAACTCATGCGCTGGCTCGTGGCCGAGGGCTTATGACTGATCCGTGAAGTTGTCAAAATCTCTGGTTTCTAACTTACGTTTGAATTTCAGTGCTGATCTGTTATTACAGGCTTATTACCCCCAATACGGGTATGGTACTGAACGGTCATGCACGGGATAGTCCAATAGTGCTAGGCTACTGGCGGACGTATGTTTTGGGTTATACCAGCTAAGAGTTAAAGACCATTCATGCATAAATATTCGACGCAAACCGACACTCAGGAGTTTTTCGGTTCATGTATTGCAACATTAGTGGCTGCTTTAAATGAGGGTGATAATTAATAATTTAGGCCCCCATTTGCTCTGACTAATTAGTTCATAAAAGTGTTTGACCGATTTACCCCAATTTCCGTGCTATTTTAAAAATGTGACACTTTATTTCGATTCCAAGAATATCACTCGACAGCAGGAAGTTTTGAGCTCGATATTTAAAACAGTCAACTTCCATCTCAATGACGTGAACTAGACAAACATCCGCTAGAAATAGCTTTAGTAAATCAATTTATGTTAGGTTTGGTTATGTTGGGCTATTTTATGTTATGTTCTGTAAGGTTGGATTGGGTAGGGATGGATTGGATTGTGTTGGGTCCTTTACGTTAGGTTAGGTTAGGTTAGGTTAAGTTAGGCCAGACTATAGAACTTTAGCTCACCTCGAATTAGTATAAAAAATTAAATGCAGTTGAATTTTAGGCCTCTGATTCTTCAAGCAGGGACCTCATTCCCTTGCATACTTCTATTGAAATATGTATAGAAATACATATATATACACGAGATTATATTTATGTACCGCACGACTCTATAAACACACTTGTTGTAGAAAACTGCCAGACTGTTTTCCAATTGTGTACGCACCGCTAACTATTGCCATGCTGTCTTCCCGACAGGCGACCGACCTCGACGAGCAAACCCTGCATGGTGAGTAAGGTACTGTGTTAGTACAACTTTGGGGTCAGGTTTGTGTGTTTGTGTGTGTTGCCAGCACACTGCATTCATTCTTACACACACGGTCACAAGTGCACACTGCACACATACACCACAATATGTGCAACAGTCTAAGATTGATATGGTGGGTCAACATTATTTTACATGGGAATGAAAATTTACGATTGTGAGTGTGGCTCTATGTTGCCTGGTCGTGACTGGTGTCAGGCAGCGTAGGACTTGGGCAGCTGAATGGACGAGACTGGGCCACGTGTCATGTTGCCATCTTCTATGCTTTTAAGGTTCTGTTTTGCTTTGTCTTCTTCTCGATCTTCCCTTCAAATTCCGTGGTGCTTCTATAGCGCAAGGTCTACCGCCATATATATCGCCTACCCAGGTGCAGTTTGAGATGTAGAAATTAAGTCTTTATTGCCGAACTAGATGTATGGAAATTGGTAGTATCCATTAGTAATCTAATCTAAACTAACCTCACGCTATAACATTAGCTAGAGGTAGATCGCATGCTATGGTATGGTAGACCTCACGCTATAGTACTAGCTAGAGGTAGATCTCATGCTATAGTGCGGTAGACCTCACGCTATAGTACTAGCTAGAGGTAGATCTCATGCTATAGTGCGGTAGACCTCACGCTATAGTACTAGCTAGAAGTAGATCTCATGCTATAGTATGGCAGACCTCACGCTATAGCAACACCAATTTCGTTGTATTCAACATACTCAGCCAAACGCATCCAAACATGGTCATACACGCATGCACACAAACATGCAAAGAGATACTTCCAAAAAACGCTTGAAGTATAGAGGCAAAATAGAAAGCTAGTAAAAAACATTATTTATAAGTGATGGACTTCTGTCGGGCGGAATACAGCAGGTACAGTAGCGTAAGGCCCATTTCACACGGAGCTAGCAAAGCAGCATCTAGCAAGCACGCATGAGCTGTCTAGCAGATGGTCTGCGAGACTGGTAGGTAGGAATAGCATTCTCACCTCGTATGCTAGATGCTGGATAAAGCGTGCGAGTTTAGTGTGAAGGCAACGGCTCGTAATAGTGCTATTCCTACCTACCAGCCTCGCCGACCGTCTGCTAGACAGCTCATGTGAGCTTGCTAGACGCTGCTTTGCTAGCTCAGTGTGAAATTGATCAAACAGTACGCACGCATCCCAGGATGCTTATTACAACACTCGAGAGACAGGTGGTGCATCAGACAGAGTGTACGGGGCTCATTTAGTGTGACAGAACGCAGGTGACAGAGGTGGTGTCACAGAACTAAGAGATGAACACAAGAACTACCATCATAATCAGTAATACCTTTTCTATAGGTTAACCTAAAGGATAATTTTACTGGAAATTGAATGCTCATGGTATTATTATGATGATATTACTGATACGGGAAAATAAATACTCGGTTCGGATTTTTGTGGGACACACTGTAGAACGCACATGGTACGGATATTGTTGTGTGATCCCGTGGCAAAGGATGCGTTACTGAACACACATGACACAGATAGTGTCATGTGATCCCTCTAGAACATCTAATTAAATTCGTCATAGAGCTCATCACTGAGAGCACTGGGAAGAAAGACCTGCATTCAACCGCTTGAGTTGCAGGAGAAAAAATAAGAGAAATGATCGAAGATTTAATAGCGGGAGAGGAGGCAGCGGAAACGGGAGCAATTAATGCTAATGTCAGGACAGGAAAGAGGGTGGAAGTAATAACTGATACTGGTGCAGTGCTAATGTATTCCGATATCAATCAGCACTGCTCAAATTTCGTTTATTACAAATGTTGAACGGTACAAAGCAGGACAATCTAAATGTACAATATCAGATTGGTGGAATATTAACACTACACAATACAAACGCAAAATAATACAAATATTGAGCAGAAAAAGCCTGAGCAGTACAATTGAAACTCAATACAAACAGGGGCTTAGAATGAAGAACGCAGTAGGAAACAACTTTGACTACAAATACAACAAATTTAGCTACTTTAAATAGGAATACTGTAATTCTTATTAGCTGAGGGCATGACTTATAAATGAAAAGGATATTCGGATGGTGAGCCAACGTATGGCGTAAATATTGACTCTTAGAATTCAATGGTCTTTCCATAGTGCTTAAACACAATTCGCATTGTCTCCTCTCTCCACTACAATCACGTACGTAAAATTTCTTGAAAAGGCCACAACTGACTCTTTTTCATTCAGTTACATGTGCGCAAATCTTTCATCCTCCTTTGCTCTAAAAAAGTAATAACATTGCCCGCAAACCCGCATCAATTTCTATTTTATAAAACAAACAGAACTAACCATCTGCATTTTATATTCAATAACACAATTGCAAAACTTTTCATACTGCATTCACATTTCAAAGTGCCGATTTCAGAATTTAATGTTCGCTCGAAAACCCTGAACTTGAGAGCGCAGTGCGCACTGGAGGCAAAAAGCTGAGAACTGGAGGCATTCTCCGACACCCACGTTTCCCCTAGAGGTCAGTATAGTAGCGCTACGGTAGAGGAAACGAGGTAGAGTCATTTCTATGGGATAAAATACACCTCTTCTTCGGCCAGCCAATAGAACGGCTTTATTTCAAACAAACTCCAGGACGTCACCATTGCAACATTTCGTTAGGCCAACGGCGGTGCAAGATTTGGGGCTAGTAGTGTTGCCAGATGCAATCTGAGCGCTACTATTGGTTCGTCACCAGGACGTCAGTCACACGGTCGACGAAAAAAGACGAGTTTCACCCTATCTTGTTTCCTCTACCGTGGCACGGACTGACCGTTAGTTGCCGAGTGCAACTGCCTTTGACCTTAGCGCGAAGGGGGAAGGTTCTGTTGAAATGCGCAGCCTAGGTAATTTACTAGCTTTTGTTTGGAAGCACGATTGGTTCGTTTAATGAACGCCGAGAGGAGAAGGTAAAGGAAGAAGTTTTCATTTTCTGAAATGGAGATGAATAAAGTTATTTTAAATTTGTTTTGGCTTAGTTAATTAGCTGACCTTTGTTTAGAAACACGATTGGTTCGTTTAATTGACGCCTAGAGGAGTTGATAAGAGTAGAAGTTTTTTATTGAAACGGATAAGAATTATGTTATGTTAAGTTTACCCCATTTTATCAGAGAAAATGGCGGATGTGTAACATCTCTTCAATTTTTTATGATTACAATCGTGAGTCGTGAAATTTTACGTCATCGTGAAATTTCCCAAAATGATCAGCTTTAATAAATGCCGACGTATTCAGTCACTTGAAGTCTTCAGATTATAAAAACTACATCCAGCAGCAGCTTCAATAAAAAGAAATTCGAAGACCATTAACTTCTAATTTTACCTTGCGTTACGTAGTCGTCAGTGTCGCCACTAAACGCGCGTTTTTGCGTCATGATTTACCCACAGTGAGTGAGGGACCAGGGTTGCCAGATGTTTACACAAAATTGGCCGTTTTTTGAATGCCTTGGCCATGAGAAATTCATTTGGCTATTTTAAAAACATCGCACGATTCAAGAAACACAAGACCTGCAACATCTCGAAGAGGCGTTCATGTCTAAATATTGTCAAAGTGAGTAAAAATTGTATTAGTATTTTGTTTTTTAAATGAAAAAATGTCTATAAATTTTAAAGAGGCCATTTTGGCCATCGTTTTTTGTAAAATGTGGCCATGAGCTGACTGATTCATCTGGAAACCCCAGACAGGCAGGAAATTCGCTAAATTGAATTCGTCTCGGTATCCTTGCTACCGCGCGACCCTCCCTCATCACAGGAGTGAGGGGAGTCAAGTGTCGCAGAGGGGATTGAAACTCTCGACTGAAAAAGAAAGATAAATAATAAACTTGAGTTAAAAAAAAGAGGTGGAATGCAATTCTTTGGGTACATTAACTTGATTAACATTAAAACAATAATGATAAGCTGATGGATAGAATTATTTCATTTAAATAACAGTACGCACTTTATTTATATAATGGCGATGTGAATAAGAGCGCGAATGCAACAAAAATGTATAGTTCTTTGAAATTTACGGTGTATCATTCATGTCCAGAATTATATTTTCAAACCTGGGTTTTGCAAGAAATTATTGAAAAAATTTTCACTCAAATAGGTTTACTCGTTAAATATTGTGTTCAGGAAGCATGAATAATTGGAAACAATTACCTTTACGAAAATATAATTATTTATAAACTAATAATTCCTTTTTCTCTCACGTTGTACCTCATAAATTGACCCTTTTTCAAATGTTTAACACTGAGTCATTGGCATTTAAGTACTAGGAATGAATAAGCAAATAATAAAAAATACATGAGAAGACCATGAAGGTTTACAATCATAGCCTTAGGCTTCCAAGTATAGATATTTTTGAGCTGTGGTTTTATTCATCCGTGGCGTCCCTCAATCCAGAATTTAATGTTTATAATTCATATTTTGAACTTCAACTATCCCCACAGAGTTTTCATGCAGGAAAGTACCCTACACTTTGTACCCCTCCCCCCTGTTCCCTCAACATACACCGTTGTACACCACAGCACAATTTTCTTCCCTTTCCCCCTGAAAACCACATTTTTGATACAAAGTGAGTCCGCCGAGATATCGATCCGCAATGATAGGTCATTATAAGGCAACAGACACATAAAATGAGCGTCAATCTGAAAGTCCCGCAACTAAGGATGTTCGCAATGTAGTGTTTAATCTTTGAGAAATTCATTCCCTAGGAATGAGCAGTGTTTCGTTTCTTTGTGTTTTTATGCATTTCTGCTTGCGACTCTTCATTTGTGTAATTTGTCTCTTGATTACGTGATAATTTGGTGATCAAGATTCAAGTGGATTTTTGCACTGATTTTACTTTGTTTTATGTTTATTTGTGTCTTCTACATTATTTTGCGCTTGTATACTTCTTTTACATGAATTGTCTCACTATGGTGACTCTTGGATAATTATCTATTTGTTTTGCATTCGTGCGCTCATTCACACCGCCATCATATGACTCATGTGCTTACTTTAATTAAAAAATGTTTTCTTAGAATTTTTAATTAATGTGGTAATGTTGCTCAAGCTAATTTATCAGTCTTTTACTTTATCAGTTATTGCCCTCTATATGTAAATAATTTGCTCTCTAACTTTTCTAATTTTTTCCTCTCTTTCTTTCGAGGGTTTCAATCCATCCCTTTTTCGATCCCTCGTTCACCTCACACCTGCAGGGACGGTCGTGCGAAGGCAAGGTGCTGGGAAAAATTAATCGCCAAAATGAAAAAAATTTGAATATTCAAATATTGAATACCTACTCTTCATTATCAAATATCTTCTTAATAAAAAATGTGCGAAAACTTATCTCAGATATCACCAAAAAAGCGAACTTGCTGCAGTGACCAAGAGTGGCCCATTTCTCGTACGCCATCCACAGCAGCCGCTGTGTCCGTGCGCTGCGTGACAGGACAGACTGTAAATTTCCGATATTTTTGCAGTTCATAATTGGTTTTCGGCTTCCCAATCAGTTTCTCGGAATTTTTCTGCGCTCTGAATTCCAATTCTTGATTGGTTTCCGATCTAATTGAAATTATTCTCAAATTTTTATGCGATTGATCTCAGTCGAGAACATCGCGTAGATGTTGACATGGTTCGATGTCCATGATTGCTAAGAAGTTTTTTCTCTATTTGCGCTGTTCAAGCAAAGCTGACTTGCTCTCCAGTTCTGTTTATATCAGTGGAAATAACCCAAATAGCTCAACCACATCAGCTTGTTCTAGCCTGTGAGGTGCGTTATAATAGAAAACAGTTCCCGTTGAAAATTATCGTTCTTTACAATAAGTCTATGAAAGCAGTTCGGACTATCAGTCTCAAGCTCACTAAAAGCGTCATCTCGGCAATGTTCGCGTTGGCTAAAATGCTTTACTTAATTATTTTTCTATGCCTCACATTTAGTAGGTGAATGATTTTGATTGATATAAAAGACGTCCTTGAGACTGGGTTCAGGGATTCAATATGATGGTTTAAAGTGTGTGGCAGTGTTCATAGGATAAACTAATTTAAGAAACATAATTTGTAAGTCCTTTTAAACGCACGATGCTTCAACGGCAGATACATTCTGTAAGATATTATTTTGCATCAAGATTGAAGCATCTAAAACAGAATTATTCGGGAATGTTAACGTCGATGTTTCGCTTAATTATGATATTGGGATTAAGAGCATGCTGGAGATTGATTGCAACAAGTTATTAACTATATGCAGTCGATATAAGTGGTTATTGAAAATAGGCACTATCATTAGAAGATTCAAAACGTTTTCTAGAATTAAAATATTGTGATGGTCATGCCGCTGGTCGTTTGATCCAAGATGTTCAAGCTAGGGCCAAATGCCACTGAATGGTCAAATTAAAATATTCCTGATAGGATCTTACCACTAATTCGGGACCTCATAAAAATTTGCAAAAGTTAGTAATCCCGCTAAGATCACTCTACTGATTCATGACCTCATCAAATCCCGCTAGGATCACTCCACTAATTCGGGACCTCATTACCCAGAAAAATACACAACATTTCGAAATCCCGCTAGGATCACACAACTATTTCGGGACCTCATCAAATTAAGATCCTCCCTCTAGGATCACACCCCTACGAGTTTTTTGGGATCTCAGTACCCAGAAAAATATGCAAAATTCGCAATTCCAGCACTGCGGAAGGCTTTTGCTGTGGCGGACGTGGAGAGGAGCGGCACTATTGAGGCGCAAGCGCTGAAGACGTCGCTGGCCAACGCTGGAGTGAGCGCTGATGCCGCTGACTTGGAGTCTGCGCTGAGTCAAGTGAAGCTTATAGGTGGGGGGGGGGGGGGGGGGGTAGTAGTATTTTTCAACTGCATAAAGTGGACGGTAATTGTGTCTGAAGCTTATAGTTGAGTCAGTAGGGCTTTTCAGTTGTAGTAAGAGGACGGTAGTTGTGTCTGAAGCTTACAGGTGAGTCAGTAGTACTTTTAAGTTGTTTTAATTAAGTGGACGGTAGTTGTGTCTGAAGCTTACAGGTGAGTCTGTAGTACTTTTCATTTGTTTTAATTAAGTGGACGGCAGTTGTGTCTGAAGCTTACAGGTGAGTCAGTAGTACTTTTCATTTGTTTTAATTATGTGGACGGCAGTTGTGTCTGAAGCATACAGGTGAGTCAGTAGTACTTTTCATTTGTTTTAATTAAGTGGACGGCAGTTGTGTCTGAAGCTTACAGGTGAGTCAGTTGTACTTTTCATTTGTTTTAATTAAGTGGACGGCAGTTGTGTCTGAAGCTTACAGGTGAGTCAGTAGTACTTTTCATTTGTTTTAATTAAGTGGACGGTAGTTGTGTCTGAAGCTTACAGGTGAGTCAGTAGTACTTTTCATTTGTTTTTATTAAGTGGACGGTAGTTGTGTGTGAAGCTTACAGGTGAGTCAGTAGTACTTTTCATTTGTTTTAATTAAGTGGACGGCAGTTGTGTCTGAAGCTTGCAGGTGAGTCAGCAGTACTTTTCATTTGTTTTAATTAAGTGGACGGCAGATGTGTCTGAAGCTTACAGGTGAGTCAGTAGTACTTTTCATTTGTTTTAATTAAGTGGACGGCAGATGTGTCTGAAGCTTACAGGTGAGTCAGTAGTACTTTTCATTTGTTTTAATTAAGTGGACGGTAATTGTGTCTGAAGCTTGCAGGTGAGTCAGTAGTACTTTTCAGCTGTATTAAGTGGACGGTTGTTGTGTTTGTCGGGCTGGCAGTGGGACTAAAAGCTGGAGTACTTAGCCCTTTTCCTGCGATACGTCCCCCCTCGGTGTGTCGTGCTTAAGTTTTTCCTGCTGCGATACAACCCATCGAAGGGTCATTTGAAAAATTGTAACATTTTTTTTAAATTGATGGTTTTTAATGGACCCAGTTAATGCTTGGTTTTTATAAAATTGCTAACGACTTTTGGCTTTAAACTTGAGCTGAATGTTAAAGTTCAGTTTAACCCATCGCAGTCAAAGCACGTGAGTTTTTCTAAGTTCCTGTTTTTAAAGTCCCTTGAAAGCCTAGGTGAAATTAAATTCGTAATTTCAAATCCAGTTAAGAAAGATCAAAAATTCGTAATTTTATGAAAATTAAATTCGTAATTTCAGACCCGTTTATGAAAAATAAAAATTCGTAATTTTATGAAAATTAAATTAGTAATTTTAGACCCGGTTATAAAGTATTAACAATTCGTAATTTTATGAAAATTAAATTCGTAATTTCAGACCCGGTTATAAAGTATTAAAAATTCGTAATTTTATGAAAATAAAATTCGTATTTTCAGACGGCCGAGTGAGCTGGGATATCTTCGTGCTCCTGGCAGCCTCGTTCTTGGAAGAGGATGACGAGGAGGCGGTGGTGGCTGAGCTGAAGGAGGCATTCATGATGTATGACAAGGACGGTACGACAACTGCTCTAAAATTCATATTTAACGTTATAGTAAGAGATAAATATCCTATTCTGAAGTGTGAGATAAATATCGTATTCTGAAGTGTGAGGTTAGTATCATATTCTGAAGTGTGAGGTTAGTACCATATTCTGAAGTGTGAGGTTAGTATCATATTCTGAAGTGTGAGGTTAGTATCATATTCTGAAGTGTGAGGTTAGTATCATATTCTGAAGTGTGAGGTTAGTATCATATTCTTAAGTGTGAGGTTAGTATCATATTCTGAAGTGTGAGGTTAGTATCATATTCTGAAGTGTGAGGTTAGTATCATATTCTGAAGTGTGAGGTTAGTATCATATTCTGAAGTGTGAGGTTAGTATCATATTCTGAAGTGTGAGGTTAGTATCATATTCTGAAGTGTGAGGTTAGTACCATATTCTGAAGTGTGAGGTTAGTATCATATTCTGAAGTGTGAGGTTAGTATCATATTCTGAAGTGTGAGGTTAGTACCATATTCTGAAGTGTGAGGTTAGTATCATATTCTGAAGTGTGAGGTTAGTATCATATTCTGAAGTGTGAGGTTAGTACCATATTCTGAAGTGTGAGGTTAGTATCATATTCTGAAGTGTGAGGTTAGTATCATATTCTGAAGTGTGAGGTTAGTATCATATTCTGAAGTGTGAGGTTAGTATCATATTCTGAAGTGTGAGGTTAGTACCATATTCTGAAGTGTGAGGTTAGTACCATATTCTGAAGTGTGAGGTTAGTATCATATTCTGAAGTGTGAGGTTAGTATCATATTCTGAAGTGTGAGGTTAGTATCATATTCTGAAGTGTGAGGTTAGTATCATATTCTGAAGTGTGAGGTTAGTACCATATTCTGAAGTGTGAGGTTAGTATCATATTCTGAAGTGTGAGGTTAGTATCATATTCTGAAGTGTGAGGTTAGTACCATATTCTGAAGTGTGAGGTTAGTATCATATTCTGAAGTGTGAGATAAATATCATATTCTGAAGTATGAGATAATATTCGTGTATGTTGATGGTAAAATTCATTCCTAAACATTTAGTACAATTCGAAAGAAAGATATTAATCACCCATTTTATAACGTGGACTCCACCAATTATATGCTATATCTCGTAGTACAGCTTTCTTTAATTCTTCGACAGCTCAAAGTTCTTTCTTTGGTACTTAAGCATTGAGAACGATCCGAAAAGAAAAAAAATAGAGAATTCAGGTCAAGAAACCTGATACATATATATATATATGTATATATATATATATATATATATATTTCACACTGTAGTGTGAGATGAATATTATATCCGGAAGTGTGAGATAATATTTATTATTTTAAAACAATGTGAATCGTCGTTAAGGTAGAATTCGCAGCTTAAGTTCTCCTAAGTTGGCTTCGCTACGCTACGTATCACTAACCGAGTTCATTTGAAACGACTTATGCTACCAGTCACTCCGCTACGACGATGTAAAAAGTAAGGACACCTCATCCTTGAAATGTTCCTGAAATTATGATTATCGGCGATAAATCACAATAATTATGGTTTTCGTATCATGATTATCATTAATAATTATGATTAAAAATTATGATTATTGTAGATGAGGCTCAAAATTATGATTATCGTTGTATGATTATCAATAATAATTTTGATTAATAATGATGGCTATCAATAATAATTATTATAAAGCTAAATAATTGTGATTATCGTCGATGAAGCTCAATAATCGCTTTAAGGAACTTTTTCTTTCAACTTCGGTCGTAATTTCTGAAAACTCTAAGTCGTAGAAATATGCAACTTTAACTGTTTTGGTTGTTGATGTTCCTAAATTACACATATATACATATAAGTGGTTTGCCTTTTGCGAGTTTGAATTTGAAATAAAAGTGCCACGATACACGCCTTTGATAAAAGAGATCATTTAATTCATTTAGGAAAGTCGAGGAATAAAAATGTTTGGAACGTTTCAACCTTCAAGTCATTATCAACCTGAAAACGAGTTAAAAAAATGTCAAATGTTCAATTTCTATCGAATACACCAATCGTAGAAGAAGAAAAGCAAGAACACACGAAAGAAACAAAAAAATACAAATGCTCAATATTAATATTACATTAGTTGTAAAGAGAAAGCTGATTGTAAATCCTTTAAAACCGGTTTTTGTATTGAAATGTGGTGTGATTCTAAAATGCGGTAATTTATTTGACTTGATGCGAAAGAAACCACTTCAAAATCATTTAATCGAACAGGAATATCGCACTTCTCTGCTTGAGAGCAGACTGAAGAGCGGACTCTTCAGTCCGTTCTCATGCAGAGAAGTTCAGTGTCAGCAGAATAGAGACCGTCCTACTAATATATTATATGGACTCCATTACTAATCACACGGCGTCAAGCGATAAGAGAGAGAGGCACGTAGCTTCATATCAAAGACATAGTGTGTTTTAATGGTAGTATATTTCAAAAGGTATGTAAGTATGTTTTTAATAAGGTATGTTAGTTTGTTTTTAATAAGGTATGTTAGTATTTTTAGTAAGGTATATTAGTATGTATGATTTAATAAGGCAAGTTAAACACGAGAGTCAACGTTCTCGCAGCTCGTAGGTACTCATGGGAAAAGAGCTGACAAGCATTTTTAAAATGTATCAAGCTCCTAAATGTAAAAATCCAAATCTACAGTGCACAAGCGTTTTCAAAATCCATCAAACCTCCCTGCTCCTAAATATAAAGATCCAAATCTGCAAGCGTTTTCGAAGTATATTAAACCTCCCTGCTTGTAAATATAAAGATCCAAATCTGCAGTAAAATGCATACGCGCGCCGGCGGGCGGCATGCATGATCGATCGCGCCGAAGCTCCAATTTCGCGGTACATCCATAACTCAGCGGCCGTCCGACCTTGATTTTGGTGTCATGGTGAGCTTCAGGGTCGGAAGTAATTATAAGCCGCACCTCAAATTCACGGCAAACTTGCTTTAGAATAACCGGCCGGACTTTGTCCTCGAATTTTGGGCTATGTTTGCGCTGCCAAAACTCTGACTGGGCCTTCAAAACTGAGCCAAGAACCAATCGCCGGCGGTTTATTCTCTACAGATTATTTCAAAGGTGATTTATGGAAAAAGTGTTGTGTTTACAATGGGGTTCACTGGGAAATTACAATGGGAAATGCACTGAATTTAATTTATGATTTGGTTACGTGGGGATTTATTTACTAAAATTTTTAGTGATCGAGGAGTTATTCACTGTGAGAATATTAAGTGATAAACTTGCTCCCTGTGTGATGCATTCATTCACTGGGAGATTTATCCACTGTTTGCGGAGCCAATTATTCTGGGATCATTTTCACGGTTTCGTAAATACTAATGTAAATTTCAATCACGTTACCATTACCAAGTGCTTATCGAGTCACGCGCCTGTGTTTCATCGCTGTTTGTTTTAAAAAATTGAACAACAAAAAAGCCTGACTACTGATCCTAACTGTGAAATGTTAGAAACCATATGCCTAGTTTAATTATTTAGAAGAACTTGTTATCTCGATTTTGCAGCTTCAGAAGCAACTACCCACCTTAGTCCCTTGAGTAACTGATGATCTTGTTACTATAAGTAATTTCTCATGCCAACTTGCTTAACTCAAAGTGTGACCAACAAACTTGCTCCTGATATTTTTTGCTCGAAGATCAGCATCAATTCCGTACAGGAGTTTTAAACAACCATCTAATAAATGAGACGATTTATAATTGTAAACGTTGCAAAATATTTCATTGAAGTAGGGACCATAAATATTTTCCCTGACATAATTTCTTGCAAAATTATTCGTCTTCGCTCGCAGTTCTCATGACCCTCCAGGTCTTCGGATTTGAATTCTTCATTTTTTTCAGATAGTTTGTCAAGGCAATAGTATAAATGAAAAACTTTCTGCTGTCGAAGAATAGAAGCAAGCTGTAGTTCACGTTATGAAAAAGTGACTGAAAATTTTGTTCCGCTCTGTACTAAATGTAGGGATATATTTTGCCATTAACTCAAACCTACTGGACGCAAACAATCTTTACACCCAATTTAAATGAAAATCTATTTTTTTCAATGGCGTTGAGCTCATATTTAAATCTGCATTAAAATATAATCTAAGAATGATATTAAATAAACATGGATTTTTTAGTCATATATATCTGTACTTACTACTCATCTACACGTAACACTTTGAGTGCGACGTCACCCACCGGTGGTCGCTGAGGGGATTTTCATAATGCCGCTGACAGACCAGCAGTCACAAACTCAATTTTTATAAATACTTAATGGAAACGTTGCTTTCAAAATACGTAACTTTCAAAATTTATTTCTAAAATTAACTCTAATTTCAGTTGAATATTGCGTTTTAGTTTAACCCGCCACACTTGATGTGTTAAATAAAGCCTCGATTTTATCAGGTCGAGCAACCATACTCGCTTCATTACTGTTAGCAGGACAGCAAAATTTCTGTATCGATGCAAAAATGGATGGATTCCTTACGGGGTGACGTGCCGCCATCTCGCTGCATTTGGTCAGTTGAAATTACAGTGCACCGAAAAAAGTGAAAAAAATAAAAACGGTTTACTTCCAATGGAGTTGAAACATCCAATGCTTAACATAGGTTTTCAAAATATCTTAACATTAACATGATTATTTGATAATTACACATTGGTACCATAATACCCATGTCAAATGTCGAAACAAGAAGTGATTGACAGAAAATCACAACAAAAATGTCGTATGTTCCATGTTAATGCATATGGAAAGTGAACAATGAATGACTCATCATTATTCGGCTTTCGAAATAAAACCCACGGGGTCAGCGCAATACATTCAATTTTCAAAACAATGATGGCACTCACCCACAACGTTTCTCGGATTGTTGTACAAGTTTGAACGCTTCGCAGTAAACATTAAATCGGCAAGGTAGAGCCGATATCTTCCAGATAAAAACTGTATTTGAATTTCTATATTAGAATTGGCTGTTGAATTAAATTTTAATGCAAAATTAACATTTATAAATTTCTGCAGTCAGTGTCATCGTGCATCATTAAATTATATTGCTGATTGACTTAATAATTCTGAACTTTCTCTATCATCTCTTCAGTCGCTCACGAGACGTAACGAAAATTTTGTTAGAGCAGCACTCGCATGAGACGAAGTCTTGGCGCCATCCATTTCATTATCAGCAGAAAATGAACAGCGAATGAATTCATTAACTATCTAATGCAGGTAGTCATGTTATAAATTTCAGCTAACAAAGTTTCCGAGTTTCGCCAGCAGTTTTCAATATTTCAACTCAGATGAAGCATTTCCTAGCTCATAAAAATAATTAAAACATGCTGAAGAAGAAAACATGCTATGCTGAATGCAAGATACAAATTAATGCACTTATACACTAAAAAAAACCTGCTCATCGGGATATCACCTGATTTTTACCCTCATGTTTTATTATGCATGCACATTCCCTTCACTTCTTTAGTCACAAATAATCCTAATAATGTCATTGGTGATGTATATTATGTAATTAATATTGGCCCTGCAATTTTATCTCTTATAATTGCAAATGAACGTACACTTCACTTCTTTAGTCACAAATAATCCTAATAATATCATTGGCGATGCATATTATGTTGTTAATATTGACCCTGTCAGGAATATTAGCGACATCGTTACCCGATGAGCTGCTGCTGCAGTTGCTTCTCTATTATACGGTCTCTTGTATGGTTTATCTATTTGTACGCCTCGGATAGTTTGTCTATTAGTACTCCTTCTCGTATGGAACGTTTGTCTTAGGATGTCTTATGTTAAGAAATTTTTGAAAGGCAATATGTTGGCATGTATCTCATGTCGCAACGTCGTTCGAAAAAAATAAGCAGTTTTTCTTTCTTTCTTTTTTCTTGCGCTATCGCCTGGACCAAGGGAGCAGCAAAGGGCACTCGAGCGTCAACTTACGCTAAGCTCGTTTAAAAACTCATGTTAAGCCCCCGCAAAACGTGCTCGAATATCCTTCGAAATTTACGCTGAACTCCCTCAATAACTATGACCAAAGATCCTAAAAACTTTCGAAATTTTTCCACAAATCCTGCACTAACCTCCTCGTAACTTACGTCAAACATCTATGGGATTTGAGCAAAACTGCATTGAAAAGCGCAGTGAACTCCCTCGCATCTATGAGATACTTTCACAAAACTGACGCAGTGCCCTCAAAAGTTACTCTAGAAGTGTATATTTTCATTTAATTCCACGAAATTCCCGCACATCTATGAAACGCTCCAACAAAACCTACGCAAGTTCCTTCAAAAGTTAAAGTAATATTCTCAGTGAATTCCACGAAATACCCGCATTTTTATGAGATGCTCCCACAAAACTGACGCATGTTCTCTCAGAAGTTACTTTAGCAGTAAACATTCTCAGTAAACTGCTCGCGTGCGTCACGACACGCAAAAGAAGGGTCCGTTTGGCTGCAAGTGAGCCGTAAAACAAGACTTTATGAAACGGAAACAACGGCGAGAGAGGGGTCGGGTTGGGGCTGGTTTGCGGGAGGATTATGGGGGATTTAGGGGACATTGATCGGGTATTATGAGGTGTGCAGGAGATATTTAAGAAGCATTTACAGGAAATGTAGAGGAAATTGGTGTCATGGAAAAAAACCAGCAGTGACACTTTTTTAGCCATTGAGATTTTATTTTTATCTTCTATACGTATATACACTGTATTTATACTCTATACTAATATACACTATATTTATACTTTGTACTTATATACTCTATATTTATACTCAATACTTATACTCTATACATATGCTCTATATTTATACTATGTATGAATTTATACTCAACGTCGTGACAGCGCATGAGATAAGCTCGGCTGCGAACGTCACTTTCAGCGATGTATTCTCATTAACTGAGGACAGGTCAACACAATAGCGCTAAAAATAAGAGTAATTAGAACAATGGGCTCTACAAAAGTGGCTAGTTCTAATTGCGTGCATGAAATCTCTGTGAAATGAAACATGAACGCATTGACTGCGATACGTGCTCAAGTTTTCCTGCTGCGACCGACCCATCTTAGGGTCGTTTGGAAAAGTTTTAACAATATTTTTAAAGTGATGGTATTTAATGGACCCAGTTAATGTTCGATATTCATAAATTCTAATTGTCGAATTTAAGTTTGAGTTGAATACTGAACTTCTGTCTAACCCATCGCAGTCAATGAGTTAAAGAGCGATGCTAATGTGAGTGTAATGAGAAAACCCACTGATTGGGTTATCGGGCTTATGCTTAGCAGAGATGACGAGTGTAAAAGATTAAAAAGGATGCTTTTTTACTCTCTCCTCAGGTTAAGGAGCTAGACTCACAAGGTTTAAGTGAAATTACTCACTAGGTTCTAAATAAAATTACTCACTAGGTTACAGGTTAAATTACTCACTGCGTTCATGAAACTTTACAGGAAAAGACGATCCCTTATTTTTTCATACATATTTATGTTGCGTCAAAATTTTAATTTCTTGTTTTTTTCACTTCATGAACCTAAACTTCGAAAGAAATTTTAGATTTCCGCAAATTAAATTTTTCATTCGTGCATTTATAGAAGGAGATATAAACGCTCCTCTTTAAAGAAGTACTTCATTTCAAAAAAGCATAAAATCACCGTGAAAATTCCTTGTTTTGTCTGAACAATTCATACATTACTGTCCCATTGCGTCCATTTCGCTCATCACTCACTCACGCTCATTTATATTGATTTCTTAAATTTCCCAGCCATTATGCAGGAAGCTTTTTGTCTCATTCATGCTTTTCTGTCCCATTGCTTCCATTTCGCTCATCATTCCTCATCACTCACTCTTAGTCATTTACATTTCCTGAACGTCCCGGTTATTGTCCCTGAAGTTTACCTCACATTCTCGATATAAAGCATCACAAAAGATTGTTCCATAGATGTTTCTCGATACAAAATTGACAGGATGTGCAGTTAATGTTTCCTTCGTTGTTGCAGGCAAAGGCTACATCACGACCAAGGTGCTCAGAGAGATCCTCAAGGAGCTCGACAATAAAATAACAGAAAAGGACATGGACGAAATTATCGAAGACATCGACGAAGATGGCAAGGGCAAGATTGACTTCAACAATTTCAAGCAACTGATGTTGTAAACGCATCAAATATTCTGGTAGTGACATAACCTTCTAATAAATAATAAGTTCGAAAATTATTAAATGTTTCTTTTTCACAGCATGGAGATCGTGTTTGAATTTACCACTGTGATGTACCAGATGCTGCATCACAGTGTGGTGACGGGCACTGGGGATACATGAAGATACACAATAAGCTAAGGGGGTACACCACAATAGAAAAGTTGAGAAGCTCTGGTGTAAACGATGTTACCACAAACTCCCAGCAGTGTCTGTTTGTAGAACTTTGGTCTCTAGACAATTAAACACTGAATCAAGCATCAGCTGCACGCTTGAAAAAGAAAAATTAGGAGTTGAAATTATAATTATCCTCATCAAGTTATGAATTTTATTCACCCCCCCCCCCCCAATTATTTGAACGATACTAAATTAGATCTAAAAGGTCATTTCTCAAAGATTGCATTTGACCTCAGACATCGTTGGCGTTTGTCTACCGTGGTCTATTCTGAATTAATTCTATATTTTTATGTTTCACACTTTGTCATTTAAACTACACTACTCGAGATTGTGTATTCACAAACTACTCGAGATTCTGTACTCACAAACTACTCGAGATTCTGTACTCACAAACTACTCGAGATTGTGTATTCACAAACTACTCGAGATTCTGTACTCACAAACTACTCGAGATTCTGTACTCACAAACTACTCGAGATTCTGTACTCACAAACTACTCGAGATTCTGTACTCACAAACTACTCGAGATTCTGTACTCACAAACTACTCGAGATTCTGTACTCACAAACTACTCGAGATTCTGTACTCACAAACTACTCGAGATTCTACATTCACAAACTACTCGAGATTTTGTATTCACAAACTATTCAAGATTATGTATTCACAAACTATTCAAGATTATGTATTCACACACTATTCAAGACTATGTATTCACAAACCACTCAAGATTCTGTAATCACAGCTCCATAGCTCACAGCTGCATCTGGCTCTCTACAGATGCTCGTCTTCTTCCCAAATTTATTCCAATTGGCACAAACTTTTCGGTCTCTACGGTGAGCCCTTCTGCGCAGGTCGTATGTCCATACTCAGTAGCACCGAGTCAGGTCAGTAGGGCCTCTCATACAGTATCTGATTGTATCGCCTCACATACCATGTCTGGTTGTAAGACTAATCTCCGACATTTCCAATCCTGCTCATAGAAATCGGGACGTCATACTCGTGGTCAAAGATATCGCTCCATTTTTGATGAATCGAGGAAGAGGAATCAAGTTAGCTCCAATCTATCGCTGATTTCCCATTGAACACAGCTCGCCAGGCTTTGAAAAATCCTTGGAGAAATGCAATGATGCTTTCTCTGACAAACATGTTATGAAAGAGTATATTTTCTTCTAATCATTTCACATACGACTGAAAATAGAGGTGGAGTTGAACTCCTTTGGCCCCGCGCAAAATGAATGTAAGTTTTTTTTTAGTTGGGTAGTTTATTTCGTAATTTAAGTTGGATCGTCATTGTATTGGATAATTAATATTTTAGAAAGTGTTTAATTTTGAGCGTTTTCCTTTGGTACGCTGCAGTGTGCGAAACTTTCGTTGTACCGTGATGCTTGAGGAATTCTGTGTTATTGGCGTCCAGTGCGTGCTTGAGCTGTAAGAGGGGAGACTAGATGGTAACGCTAATAAGAGTGTGGTTATATCAATGACAAAATTGATAGAGCAATGGCAAATTTTCGAACATGTATGATCGCAGGTCATATGGAGAAAATAAACGGTAAAAACTGAATGATGGTGGCATGTACCGAAGTGTCTATCAATGGTAAAATTTTTGGGAAGAAAAATTTTTGAACGGCGGTAATCTAGTGGCATAAGGCAGAGTTGAGAGTTTTTATTGGTTAGTGTGTTCGTTCTCGCCCGTACTATCTTTATTGGAAATAAACTATTCTTCTTTTTTTTCTTTTTTTTTACTAGCCGCCTAGTGCCCTATTTTGTTCAGCTTACGGTAAAAGTTCACCTTCAAGTATCGCCCTGGAACGTTGCTTGCTTCTCTCAGCATTGCATCTCAAAATCAATTTTTTTCAGCTGTAAACATCGTTTTCGGACGTTTTTACTTCTTTCTTACTTCTTTCAGCATCGAATCCTCAAGTCAAGGTTTTTTCAAATAAAATTGAAGCAGCGGCCATCCGGCTTTGCCAGAGATTCGATGCCCAAATTTCCTTTTAAAGCTGCTCAAACCTAAAGATTTTAGCAGGAAAAACCAGTCATTAGTACTATTTTTTACACCGTCAAAAATACTTTTGTAGAATTCTCTACCACTACGACGACTTGTAAAATAGTTTAATGTTTGGTCCATGAATGTTACTCGTAACCACTGGGAATTTTAAGTCTTTTGAGTTCCATAAATATTCACCGATTAATATTATTTTAGAAGATCTCCTCGACTAAATCAATTAATCCGTATTCCCAAAGCTATCAGTTATCCATAAATGTTCAGTATCGACAGTCTCATTTATAAATATCGTCTTTTCTTTTCAATTCCTCCCTCTCACTTTTATTTTTTTCCTGCAGTTTTTCTTTTTTTTTCATTTTTCTTCTTCTCTCCAGTAATGTACAGCAAAAAAAGGATGGAACATGCCACGTAGTAAACCAAAAACATGATAAAAAAAATAGCCTGAGGAAAAGAAAGATATAAAAAAACCAAGATATAAAAATATTAGGATATAAGAAATTGAGATATAAAAAAAATATATAAAATTCAAGATATAAAAGAGAAATATAAAAAGTTGAGATGAAAAGTAAATAAAAATAACATACCAAAAAATAAAAAGACCAAAGAGAGACAGAGCGCAGAGAAAGAACGGAAAAGAAATTAAGCAAGAAAAAAGGATGAAAGAGCCTATAGATAGAAAAAACAGTAGATGAGAGAAAAAATGAAAAAAATGAATAAATATATGAAAGAGAGAGTCGAAGATAACGAGAAGGCTCGTTTTCTAAGATCGTAATTTCCAAAAGAAAGCCTTGGATTTCGATCTTTTTGATATAACGCCGTCTCACGCTATTTGAGAAGTTCGAAAGTTCATGAAACTTCGTAAGACTTTCTACCTTTTGTTCTCGAGAGGTGCCTAGAAACGATGGCACTTTGCCCTCACCGCAACGGCTTCAATATGTCACCTGACGCGATGCCCTAGAGTGGCTAAGAATATCTCCGTGCAATAAGAGGCAGAATGTTCGTAATTTTTATTACTACAGTTACACGCAGGGAAAATTTGGTTTGAAAGTTTATTGAAAATTTCCGATAGAAATTTTCTTTCTGCAAATAATTTCTAAGCCCATCGGTAACCGTTTGGAATTCCGCACATAAATTATTCGAATTGTGTTGTGCGCTCTGTTTGCTACACTTTACACATTCCAACAAGTGATTCGATAATTGTACAATACCGTAACACAGCCGGTAATTCCGTACTATGCACTGTTCATAACCCAACTTTTTATTTACGAGTAATTTATATGGACTGTATCTCTAGGTTTTGTTTTCGTGGGTTTAAACAATTTGAAGAATTCATTTCCTTGCAGCGGCTTCAATTGGAGGGTAAATATGCATAGTGTCTTAACCCACTGTTGTATCTTGAAATGTGCGTCGCGTGGGTCCTGTTGCGGAAGCTGTTGTCACGCTGCGCATTTATGAGCTTCGGAAGGTCTTTATTGCGTCTTGCCTTTACGAGCACCGGAAAATCTTTGTTTGCCTTCAGGGCACGACTAGCTATAAGAGATATCCGTCTCCAACGGAACCAGTATATTGATAAGTGCCTTACTGAGAGTTTGATTCGCCTTCCTTCGAAGTTAAGGCTTCGGAAACTGTAGTTACAGCTATTACTAATTAAACCTCATGTTGCGTTGAGAAGAAACGACACAAAACCCACAAATCAGAGGTCAAAACTAAAGAGTGGATTGAGTGATAATTTCACCTCACTCATAGCAGCGTTGATGTCTTTCAGGCAGAGTGGCCTAGTTCCTAGTTCAGTTTCTAGTTAGTAACTTGGCTAGGAAAAGCCAGTTTGACAACCTTGCGATGAACACCACGCCTCCAACTTGAGTGTCCTAAAATTCTGTGTTTTGTGGGTTAGGACACTCTGCATATTTACCCTCAAATAATTTCAAAGATATGTTTTTCAGTACAACAGAAATCAATTCATTTAACATCACAAGCCATGTGAGACTTTAATTGGAGCCTTCGAGAAAGATTCTCATCAGGTCCCAAAGTTGAGATAGCAGTCTGGTTTCTGTTCTGTCGAAAGTTTTTTAATTGGTCTTAAATTGATCGCTCCGACCGTACTTCACTGCTCCACCGTACTCGACTCCCCATCCATCCGTGAAGTATTGAGTGCGCAAAAAATGATCGGGAGGCTTCCTGATCTCAAGTAAAAAGGAAAGAACTAAAACTACCGCATAAAACATTTACTCGAATTAAAAATTGCAAGTAAAGCAATAAAATTGAACGTTTCGAGCATTCGCTCATCTTCAGCAAAATAAATGTACCTGGAAAAACATGAAATGAATTAGAAAGCGTTCGAGTGTTTTATGTGTTTCACTTAAAATCCTCTCGAGCTCACATGAACCAGAAATGAAGTCTCACGCGGCCTTTGAAGCCGACCATCGCAACCTCACCCAGTCAAACTTTTTTGCCGGAGCATGCATGTTTTTCGCTGCCTAAGCGATTTAATTACTTGGGAGGCGAAAAACATAGATGCAGGCGGCGAAAAAGTTAGACTGGGTAGGACCATGATTGAGATTCATGGTCAACATTCGGAGCAGTAAAGTGAGAATCATTCCGATCACTTATTTTCGAACGAGGTTTCTATCTCTGGAAGCAGGCACTACTTAATCCTTCATGTAGAGCAATAATTAATTTCCATAACAGTACCAAGTTAGATCCATGCAGATACCATCATGCGTTGACCGAATCATACATTTTAATATATTAATCATGCATTTTAACACATCAATCACACATTTTAATACATGAATCATACATTTTAATACATTAATCATATATTTTAATACATTAACCTCAGAGTTTAATACATTAATCAGGCATTTTAATGCACACTAATCAGACATTTTAATACAATAATAACACATTTTAAAACGTTAATCATACATTTTAATACATTAATCATACATTTTAAAACATTAATCACACATTTTAATGCATTAATCGTACATTTTAATGCATTAATCAGATATTTTAATGCATTAATCATATATTTTAATACATTAATCATACATTTTAACATACAACCTACCTTTGAGGCCACGCTACAGATGAGCGGATCCACTCTCTGAGCACTCACCGAGGCAGCCGTTCAACATAAGAGCACCGACTTTTATAAGTCAAGCCAAACATATTAATGATAATGTGAAGGCTCTAATGCCGCTAATCAAAACTTGTAAAATTTTCCTTCAAAGAAACCCTATAACTAGACGACTCAGGAGAAAAGTCGCCATGAAAAAGTTTGGATGGCCTTTTAGGAATTTTTTTTGAGCCTGATCGTGATTACGAGAGTTATTTTTTTCACAAAATTTAAAAAATTTGAATTTTCAGAGCACACTATACTTTCATAATACTGCCTTTAAAAATAAAAAAATCTATTCTGAGCAACAATTTTCAAATAACATAGAACAGTTATTAAGAGAAATAAAAAAAGTAAAATGACTATTGCAAACCTTGAAAAATGTACGAAAGATATTCGTTTAATTTTTACGCAAGCGAAACAGTGCATAAGTAAGCACAAAAAAAGCTGAAGCCCCAAAATATATGATTTTGATGTGACCTGTGCAATGGTTGCAGCCTACGCCGTTGGGTATCACATTTTACACAGAGTACAATATACCGCAATCATTCTATTCAAATATGATAATATAACATTGCGTAATCCAATTTAGTATGAATGAGTTTCTGGCATAAGATCAAATGTTGTTTGCAGGCTCGTATTTCTTGGCGCACCCATGAAATAGGGTGAGCGAATTTGGGTGAGACTAACAAGTTTAAAGCATGCATTTGCATTCCCTCCACGTTTTTTCAAGGCTCATTCCACCTTGAGTTTCACACACCCTATACTTAATGGTACACTCCTATAACGGACACAGCTAATGCTATTAAATGAAATTAGAAATTAATTAAATTGAACATTAAAATAATGCCTCAAAAGTGTCATAAAGAGGCCATATTAGTTTCTCTTCCGGGTGAGGAGTTAAATGAATCATAACTTAAAAATTAAGCTTTGAAAGTGAAGCATAGCGATGGACAGAAGTTGTGAAAGCCTTTGGCCAAATCAGGGATCGATCATTCGAGCCCTATGACTGTATGGGTGACACTAGTGGGAAAGATGCTCTTATGCGACAGCGCATTGAGCAAATTGGTTAATGGTTTTGAGGAACACGGAGCAGCTAGTGATGAATAATGCATGATCACTCACGAACAGGAAGGCCTCGCACTCTCGGAAGTACAAAGACAGAGGAATAAGTTAGAGAGAGTCCTCAGAAAAATTATATATAAGTTAGAAAAAAGTGCCGAGAAAAAGTTGCCAAAAATTTACATAGACTTCGCCAACCATGACTTTTAGCTGGAGGCCTGAGGAAAATTTCTACACCTACAAACAAGAAACCTTGATAGAGCTTAAAGGTGAACATAAGCGAAAGAATTAGGAAAGAGAATATTTACACACATGCCGCTGTACTGGAGTGTTTGTTGAAGAAAGTTCAAGGTTGTGTGAAATTGAAAATGGAAGTCATTCGAAAAACGCAAGTTTCCATCTTCAGAATAGAAATGTTATAAATATTTGCAGGCATTCTGCAAATATTTATAACATTTCCATTCTGTGTTTCGAATTACTTCAACATTTGCTTGTGTATCAGTAACATTTACGAAATTGTTAAAAGCCAGCACTCCTCTGGGACTGTTACTCGATCAACAGGATTGAAAGGGGAATATTCCTTCGAAGAAAAACTAATCGTTGTTTTGTGAATGCAACTTATCTCGTTGTTAGCCCTGTGATTGAAACTGGAACATCACTGAAACTGTGATTGAAACTGGAACATCACTGAAACTGTGATTGAAACTGGAACATCACTGAAACTGTGATTGAAACTGGAACATCAATGAAACTGTGATTGAAACTGGAACATCACTGAAACTGTGATTGAAACTGGAACATCACTGAAACTGTGATTGAAACTGGAACATCACTGAAACTGTGATTGAAACTGGAACATCACTGAAACTGTGATTGAAACTGGAACATCACTGAAACTGTGATTGAAACTGGAACATCAATGAAACTGTGATTGAAACTGGAACATCACTGAAACTGTGATTGAAACTGGAACATCACTGAAACTGTGATTGAAACTGGAACATCAATGAAACTGTGATTGAAACTGGAACATCACTGAAACTGTGATTGAAACTGGAACATCACTGAAACTGTGATTGAAACTGGAACATCACTGAAAATGTGATTGAAATTGGAACATCACTGAAACTGTGATTGAAACTGTAACATCACTGAAACTGTGATTGAAACTGTAACATCACTGGAACTGTGATTGAAACTGGAAAATCACTGAAACTGTGATTGAAACTGGAAAATCACTGAAACTGTGATTGAAACTGGAACATCACTGAAACTGTGATTGAAACTGGAATATCACTGAAACTGTGATTGAAACTGGAATATCACTGTAACTGTGATTGAAACTGGAATTTCACTGAAACTGTGATTGAATCTGGAATACATGCTTACACAAACCCACGGGCGAACTGGGCTTCGCGTACAATAGACGGCTTGCATAACTAATTCGAAAGCACGCAAATTCCCATAAATCTGTGTTTTATGCCCTTTTATCCAGTAAAAAAATAAACAGATTTTGATTACAATGCCTGATGTATTGACCGAGGAGAAGCAAGTATTGAGTGAGCGGAAGTAAACTGACGTACAAAATGTGTTTATTTTACTGAAAACATACTTCATGAAGTTACAGAAATGCACAAAAAATACTGTCACGCATTGTAAATTATTAAACATGTATTTCACGCATTCCACACGCGCTGGTGAGAATTCCGAGAATTCTTAGTGATGGGAAGTTTCTTGTTACCAGGCCTCTAAACTCAAGTAGGTTTTTAGAGGCGTTCGTTGAAGGAGTTGAAGCTTTTCTGAGTTAAATTACTACAAATATAACCCATGTGATGATACGCATATATTTCACTCTGAAATGTTGGAGGGAACTCGAAATCAGGTAGAATAAAATACTAGTATATGATGCCTTCAACCTAAAATAAATCCTCCTCTTCGACCTAAATCAAATCAATATCGGTTACAAAAATATCGCTCGCTCCGTCCATATGACGCGCGCGGTTGAATTCCTGTTATAGCAGCGGACGAAAAAGTTACTCCAGCTAAAAATTTCGCTTCTGTAATCCCGCAGGTAAAACTCATCCTTCACAGCTGCGCACATTTCATCAGTTAAGTTCCCCCGAGAATAACTAGTTTCCCCAGGGGGAAGAAGCTTTCCATTTCGAGTGTTTGACTTTCTGTCCGTGGGGAAATTACTTGGATTGTAGCTGTCAACCCGCCCTCTTTCCCCAAACCGAGGGTTTATTTTTCCAAGCGTTGTCTCGGAATGCCCTCAAAGAAATGAGATAGTCTGCATCACGCGACAGTGTTTTTCTAAAGAGATCGACTGGAATTAATGGAATCTGAGTTATTCTGAGCAGAGGTGACCTGTGGGATTGTGACGATGTTGTGACTATTTTTGTTCCGACGTGATTCACTGGTATCTGACGTGATCAATAGTGCAGGTAAGTGATCAGTAGTGAAGGTAAGTGGTCAGTAGTGAAAGTAAGTGATCAGTAGTGAAGGTAAGTGATCAAAAGTGAAAGTAAGGGATCAGTAGTGAAAGTAAGTGATCAGTAGTGCAGGTAAGTGAACAATAGTAACTGTCTAGCGCTTTATAGTGACTTACAGATCTGCAATTTATCGCTGTACGTGATTCAATGGAGCTTACTGGTATTATCTGACGCGTTCTACAATGCCGTGTTAAGAGTGTGAATGACGCGCTTAAAGGGTGCATAGATAAAAAAGCAGTAGCGTGGACGTACAATGAACAACAAGTGGTATTGTAGACAACAATGGTCCGGTGAAACAATAGTACGGTGGCTTACAAGTCTATGAGACAAGCCTCGAGTATTTTCAAAAGCCGAGAGCTGGAATTTCCATCAATATATGCTTAAACTTTATAATATCGTTCGTAAATAGCGCTACTTAATTGGCGTAACAAGCGCCGATTTTAGCATCGCTACCACGAGAGACGCAATTACTTTTAAATCCAGCCTCGAATCCAAAAGCATCGCGCTGGCTGCGCATCATAATGAAGAGGCTTTTTATCAACTGTTATTTTTGCACGCGCTCGAGAACTAGCGTCAGTAATCCTCAATTCATTACAAAGTTGCGGAAAATGTGAGAGATATTTTCGTACGCTTCGCAGGTCTGCAGTGTTCGACGCCTAAATAAGTAGAATAAAATTTGTACCGTAAGAAGAAGTGCGTTTTCCGTTACTGAATACATTTCAGTACAACTTTGAAAAACGCCAGTAATTCTGATCCCTTTTTAATTTTTTAACTCTGAAGTGCATCAGTTATGCTTAGTTAGCTATACAGCTGGCAATTAACATTTAGAGTTCGCTGCACAAACATTACTCAAAGGAGCAATCGAAACGTTCAGCTATCTGTGAACTTGTCGCGCGTGCCGAAGCCTCGCCCATGTTTCTAAATCTCTTTAGTAAGGTAGGCAGACAGTTTACAATAATTGTAACCGTGTTGATGAATGTGGCCAACATTTCAGAAAAGAAAAGATGAAATTCGCAAACCTCACTGGCTAGCCAAACTCAAACGAAGCGTCAAGGCCAATTCAACCATATCCTTACTGACATTGGCTAAGAAGGGCTCGTCAGCATCTCGCAAGTTCACAGTGCTATCAAAGACCTTGGCCCAAACCTCTTATGCACAAGGTAGGAAGTATTTCCTGCCTAATATGATGAAAACATATTGTCTGAACAGATCTTCACTTTGCTTCTATAGCAGATTCATTAAAATTTTAAAAGCGATGAAAATGCTAATAAAGTTAGCCATTTGGTTCAAGGCGACAGAAAAAAATCAAAAACGTTTTGGAGACCAGCTTCACATCAGATCTGCAAAATACAAAGTATGATCAGTATTACACAAGGTAAAACTACGATAGGTAATAAATTCCGATTTATACAGAATTTACAAAACTATACAGAAGTTAAAAATTTTGATCCGTTCCAAGAGACACGACAATCGACAATTGATAATTGCTTTCTGCTGCCAACTTCCATAGTGAAGGTGTTTCGAAGTCACGGCAGTTCGTAAATGATAATTGCTTTCCGATTTCAATTTCCATAGTGAAGTCGTTCTGAAGTCGTTAGCATACAGACATTTTTCTGGTTTTAAAGCCTACAAAGATTTTTCAGCCATTCCTGGGAAAGGTGATATTTCTCTGCTGAAATCCGTTGCTGGTTCAGGAACTGCATGGTGTGTAAGCCCGACAAGAGTAGGAAGGTAGTACTGAGAGATAAAAAGGAATTCCATGATAGCCTTACTAATTTATTATCGGACTCTCTAAAATTTTTTAAGTTCTAGGTCCCATTTACGAATGTGTACAACGGTTGAGGATTCCTACATAGCGTTTTACCTAAGGTGAAAGAAACTTCATTGTTATCCGCCGAGACTTATGCTGAACATTAAGTATCGGAATCAGGTCCGGATGTTCTCTGAGGCCTACCCAAAATTAACAAGCTTTGCTTCGATGTTTCAATTTCAACCAATCTTTGCAGCTATCAATATCCCTAATTTGAAATTGACTAAATTCCTAGTGTCTGTTTTAAATCATTCGTCACCACATGAATTCAATGTCGATAGCTCTTTTGCATTTACAGAAAAATTGAGAACTATGATGAACGTCCAAAATTTAGCTATGGTATAGTTTGACGTTGAGTATCTTTTTACCAATATTCCCATTCATAAGACCATATAAATATACCTAAATTCCGTGTTTCACTCGCGTGACTATAAAGATGAAAGGACTTGATCAAAATTTCTTCAGACACTGTTAGAGCTTTTGGTACTGAAATTTTTTTCATACTTGCGGGGAAATTTTGCGAGTAATTTGATGGTATTGCCATGGGGAACGCATCAATACCAACTTCTGCATATATTTTTGTTTGGAAAAATACCCGGCTGATTCTCCTTCACCTTTTAAACCTGTATTTCCTAATCGTTATATTGGCGATACTTCCTTGATTTTTACAAGCCAGATACATGCTGAACCTTTCCTTAATTATTCGAATGAGAAATATATATCAATTAAATTTACTACGTAAATTGAAAACAGAAATCAATTATCATTTCTCGATTATCATGTCTTCAAGAACGGAGAAAATTTTGTGACTTTTGTACATACCGAGCCAATATTTAAGGGATTGGGGTCTTTTTTTTAGCTTAGGTTCTAACACTTCCAAAATCAACAGAATAAAAACGCAGCTAAACAGGAAATAAAATATCTGTTCACCTTTTAATGATATTTACAAAGAGTTCACTATACGCTTTCTTTCGTAACAATAGTTTTCCTCTTTGACCCATAAACTCCCAAATTTAAAAGTTATAGTCACGAAAATGTTGCGAGTCCAACTGAAAAACTATCCCGTGAACTAACGTCTTTATTCTGTTAGCAATTACCTAGAGTAAGTTTATGCGTCATATAGGTTAGCAAAATATCAATCGGTCCTTTTTTCAGCACAAGGACTCTATTCCTGGGCAACTGCGCTCTTCTGTTGTAAGTTAGTTGTGCGCAGTGCGCATCGGCGTGCATCGGAATGACGTCACGCAATATTAACACAAGAGTGGCAGAGCACCGCAGAATGAGATTTCGCGCCGGTAACTTGCTGACTCATCCTCTTTATTCGGCAATACACAGCCATGCCAAGAAATGCAATACAGTTATTCGTAATGATGATTTTATTGTTATTGACAGTTCCTTCCGTGATTTTGACCGAATAGAATTTTAGATCATTATCGCATATTTTTAGGGATAAACCAATTTTTACATATAAACCGATTTTAAACAACATGCTCATTTCTCAACCCCTTCAGATATTTGATAGATAGCTGCCTTTGTTTCTGTTTTTTTTTTTACTCTAATGTATAGTCTGGAATTTATTATCAATTCTAGTTTTATGCCTCCATAGTGTTGATCATACTTTGTATTTTACAGAATTGACGATAGAGCTGGTCTCCCAAACGTTTTCGATTTTTGTCTTTTTGAACTAAATGATCAATTTTATTTTCATCTTCTTCGCTTTTACATTTTTAGTGAAAGGTCGTTTGGAGAGGTGCTAGAGAGTTTTGAGCAGGTTGAAGGCCTACAGATCAAGCATGAATATTTTTTCTGCAAAAAAAATTCAACAGTTGATAGGGCTTTTAACATACGCAACGATCGCTGGCTTTCCCTTTCGAGCACTGACGTTCAACACACGATGACCACAAAGAAACCAGCTAGCGTCATGAACCTCTGTAGGTATTCAAGTTAGGTTCTTTCCCTACTTCTTCTCTGATAACTAAAAGGTGAACAATAAATCCTAACGAAACGTCTTGCAAACAGGAATCATTCCAAGGATGAAGGTCAAGGCTTCAAATGAGAATTTACTGATCCAACACGACTCGCCTCCCACCCACACGGTGAGCATCACAGCTCACTTCTCACGAGGTCCGATGTTCGATTCTTAGAGTATGACTTTTTGGCCTTCCAGCTCGCCTGACCTGAACCTGTTGGATTGCTATTTTTGAGCGTACATTGAAGCCAATGCTTTTGGGAAGCCCCATTACAACGTCACAGCAATTACATAAGGCATCCAAAAAACCGTGGAGTCTTTGGGAACGGTAGAAGTTATTTGTGCCATGTCTACCTTTCGACAGCATCAGAAGCCTCCATTATAGCTGAAGTCGGTCAAATATAATAAAACTTTTGTTTTCCTAGGCTGCTGAATACAGTATTCTGTCAAAATTTTAAAATACAAAGTATGCTACTTTTCCCTTGAGATTATAGGATTTAAACATAGAATGGGAAATAGTACGAATTTTTCAGTGAGACCCTGCACGATTACGTTGGTTGTGCCTCAACAGAGAGTAGCGTCAACACCCCGTGAAAGAAGAGGTGATATTAGCTCTAATATTTCTAGCTTTCATATTTCTGATAAATGATAATTCGTCGAAAAATATCAATTAGTGGGGTCACACTCTACGTAAGAGCCGCCTCAATAGATATTATGTTGAAATAAATTAAGTGGTGCTTGTGCTTGAAAATTGATGGGTATAAATATATTTTTTTCCTGGAGGTGGAGTTCACACCAGAGTGATAAGATGTTTTTCTCCGTAACATGCGATATACGATAATTATCCTTAAGATAAGTAAGGTTCATACGGAAGCAGCAGCAAAGTGTAGCAGGAGGAATTTAGTCAGTAATCATCAGTTCTTCATCGAGTGAGGGTGAAGTTATTGCGAGCCTTTTGTATTTGAAGAAAATCCGGCGGAAGAGAAAACATTTGGTGCATCCATATGAATTAATTGATGTGAAATTTAGTTCAGCCGTAGATACAAGAGAGCTGTCTTAGCATCCATCCGAATATCAAGAAGTGCATTGGATGAGTCCAGAATCTTTTGTGTTTTAATATCAACTCATATCAAGTGACCTGGGGAAGCCTCACACTCCCTTCAGACAGGCTATTTCGCCAGAAGAAAAAGCCACACTCGAGCCAATATCGTACGACACTGAAGGAAGAGACACACACGTTTTGTCTCTTGAGACACGTATCTTACGACAGATGTCGCCATCGTACCGGTGTGAAGCAGTTTTGTCGTCTCTCCATATTTTGAATGGACATATCTCATCATATCTCACAAGACAATTATCGCTATCGCTATCAACCTACAGACGTGTATCTTACCTCGCTGGTGTGAGTGTTGCCTTCCGTGATCATAAGATGGGTTACTTGACTTGTTTTTGTTGGTATATTCTATCTGTTCTGTTCTATTTATATTTATCCGAGTCGTGATGCAAAGAGTATGTTCATTTTACTAATATACATTGTACGAAAATAACCACAGATTTTTCATGGTTCTTGTTTATCAAGAACTGAAGGTAATACGCGCGTTTAGCTTTAGCCCTGTGTGCACTTCTTGCTTCTGAACCAAGGAGGTCCTACTTCATTTTCATTAACTACACCTAAAACTGCAATAAACAGCAGATAACAATTTCATGAGACTTATTTCTACCAATTGTAGATTTCGCTTCAAGTTCTGTATTTATTACTGCATGGTTGCCGTGCGTCATTGAGCGATTACGTAAATACTCAAGGAATTACGAATGTATAGTCTCCCCGTCACGAAAACGATTTTGACCTTCAAATGAAGCTGTTGTAGTCATCTCGTTCCTGGATAACTGTATTCTCAGTCAAAATTAAAGCGAAAACACGGTTCACAAAACGAGGGTAAAGAACTGAAGCAGTTACGTAAGCATTTCGATTTTTAATTAGAAAACGCAAAAAAGGCGAAAATTATTCGTCAGTCATAGTGTGGAAACTCTGATGAGCCAGACAATATTTTGTTAATTAAAAACTCCTCCACAGCAATTGTTATTCACAAGGCCACGCAATTTCAAAGGACCGTGTAGTGAGTGAGATGCAGCAGCTGTGGAGCGTCGCATGCCAGCTACCGTTAGATGAAACAATTCCCGCTTACTTCTTGAATTATTAGCCAGTTATTAAGACAAAATTCAATTAGTGACTTAAAGAACAGTTGCATTTACAAATCATCATTAGATTTTATTTAGGTGATGCATTCTTTACCAGCTATAACAATTGTGAAAATCGTTTATGCCGCTCAAAGGCTCAGGAAATGAGTAGCTGGCCATCTATCGACCTGTTGCCGACGCCAAAATCCAGCACAAAGAATCGTAATCTGGCCAACGACGATCCTTTCTCAGCGGCGGACATAAAAGAAATCCAGAGTTCTATTTACAGAGTCTATATCAGAGCACGATGCGGCTAACTCCGGAGCGTGGAAGCAGAGCCCTAAATGAAGAGCCTCCGGTGTATATTGGATACCTCTTTCTAAATGAATTGTCTTAGTTGTTTCTGCTCAGCGGGGCACCATAATAATAAAGGACTCCTGGGTTCGCTCCTGAGCGTCCTAAAATAACACGAAAATGACACGGAAGCTTTGGTTCATTGTGAGGCCATCAAACCGCCTTTGATGTTACTCCTGCGGCGCTAGAGAGAACATCGCAAGTTATTGCCACTCTTATCCTCGCCGTACGCTCAGGACGTGATTGAGCAGAGTTTGGTGCTCGTGCTTGTAAACCAACGTAACTTAATTCACTTACGCCTCACTAAAGAAAGAATGAATGAAAGAAAGAAAGAAAGAAAGAAAAAGTAAGAAAGATTAGATTATAAGTTAGTTTAAGCCTCCCTAACCGCTACAAAAAAAAAGAGCGTACCGAAGAGAGGATGGAGGATAGCACAATATAGTGTGGAGATAAGAAAATGAGGAATCTATGCTGAAGGGGCATATAAACAGTAAGTTGAGAAAGAATTTCATGAAATAAGATAAAAGTTGAAGAAGAAACTCAGAGGTGCTGAAAAACAAGACGGCAGTGAACCGAAAAAAGGTGGCCCTTAACATAACAAAAACAGCATTTTATTTCAACAAAAAGAAGGCCCACCTAACTCTCAGCTAGAGCCCTCACATTTTCCCCCTGGGATAGCTAATTCCCATAGATACAATAGTTGTATCCCCCTGAGGGGAAAGAAAGAAAGAAGAAAAATTTTTATTTTCAATGAAGTCGGTACAAACTAAGATTCTGTTCATCAACTGAGGTGTCATTCAAGCCCTGCTGTGACACACTGGAGTGATCATTTTGATTAGACATCGCACTCTTCCCGTACTCTATTTTCTTACTTGTGCAAATTGAACAGGAGAATTGTAATTCCACGTCGATGAAGCGATTCAAAATGAGACAATAGCTGGTCGTCTGTGTTTCTGTGTGAGGGATGTAAATGTTTAGAATTCTCTTTACTGTACAGTATGTCCCACAAAAACCCGAACCGAGTATTTATTTTCCCGTATCAGTAATACCATCATAAGAATACCATAAACATTTAATTTCAAGCAAAATTATGCGGTATTACTGATTACTTCTGATGCGGGGAATAATTACGGGTATTACTGATACGGGAAAATAAATACTCGGTTCGGGTGTTTGTAGGACATACGGTATAGCATTGTCTTCAACATCTAGCGCTATCTTTATTACTTAACGTTATCTTCGTCTTGGGTTATGCTTCATATCTGATGTCATCTCAAATGTCTAGCGTCTACTTCGGCGGTACATATACTAAAATTGGAAATGTCTAGCGTTGTTTTTAACGTGTAGTGATTTTTCAACATTGAGTGATATCGTTTAATATACCTGTATCTTTAACAATTAGCGTTTACCTGTCAATCGATTTCCACCCCCCGCATTTATACCAGGCACATTTGCTTTACATTGCTACATTTGGAACACCTACATTTGCTATACACAGCTACATTTGGAACACCTACATTTGCTATACACAGCTACATTTGGAACACCTACATTTGCTTTGGCTACATCGACAATAACCTTTATTCAATGGCCCGTAACTCCAATAATTTCAATGGTTACAATATCACATTTCTCACCGAATGGTGACCGTTGTTGTGCGAACTCGTCAAAAGGATCGTACCCTAACCTTCGACAAAGGCTAAAGGAATGTACGAGAAAAGGAATATCAAATGGCTTCATCCGATACACCTTCATCCGATAATGCAATAAGCCTTGCACAGTATGTCGCACAAAAACCCGAACCGAGCATTTATTTTACCGTATCAGTAATACCATCATAATCAGTAATACCTTTTTTAATTTTGAAAGAAATTAGATGCTAAAGGTATTCTTATGATGGTATAACTGATACGGGAAAATAAAAACTCAGTTCGGATTTTTGTGGAACATACTGTATAGTAAGCATCAGTTATTCATGAAAGGAATTAATGAATGCTCTAGTTGAAATAACGCAGTTTCGGTAAACCGCGCTCTACATAATATGCAGAACACATGCGCATAAATCGATGGAAGGAAAATATACATTTCAGCACAGCATCAAACGAGACCCTTGGCGATCCTATTTACATAGCTCGTTGTATCATTTTGTATGATGCATTGGTTTTCAAAATGCCTTAAAAATAACACCAGGACGCAATGACGCTTACCCTTGGTCAAGCCGGTACCCATTTCCGACACCTGGGTGGAGGGAAGAATAGTGGCGGAGTTCTGTTGAACTGTTGTGGTACTGTGATTGTGATTGTTGTACTGTTGTTGTGATTGTCGTAATGTTGTTGTGATAGTTGTACTGTTGCTGCGATTGTTGTACTGTTGCTGTGATTTATTGTTGTACAGACAACTGTTGTTGTGATTGTTGTTCTGACCGCTGTTGTCGTGATTGTTGTGCCAGTTACTTCATTCTCACTATCTGTACATTTGACCCCATTTATCACATTCTCACTATCTGTATACATTTGAACCATTTATCACATTCTCACTATCTGTACATTTGACCCATTTATCACATTCTCACTATCTGTACATTTGACCCATTTATCACATTTTCACCATCCGTACATTTGACCCATTTATCACATTCTCACTATCTGTACATTTGACCCTTATCACATTCTCACTATCTGTACATTTGACCCATATATAACATTCTCACTCTCTGTACATTTGACCCATATCACATTCTCACTATCTGTACATTTGACCCATTTATCACATTCTCACTATCTGTACATAAGACCCATTTATCACATTCTCACTATCTGTACATAAGATCCATTTATCACATTCTCACTATCTGTACATAAGATCCATTTATCACATTCTCACTATCTGTACATAATACCCATTTTTCACATTCTCACTCTTTGTACATAAGATCCATTTATCACATTCTCACCATCTGTACATAAGACCCATTTATCACATTCTCACTATCTGTACATAAGATCCATTTATCACATTCTCACTATCTGTACATAAGACCCATTTATCACATTCTCACTATCTGTACATAAGACCCATTTATCACATTCTCACTATCTGTACATAAGACCCATTTGTCACATTCTCACTATCTGTACATAAGACCCATTTATCTCATTCTCACCATCTGTACATAAGACCCATTTATCACATTCTCACTATCTGTACATAAGACCCATTTATCACATTCTCACTATCTGTACATAAGATCCATTTATCACATTCTCACCATCTGTACATAAGACCCATTTATCACATTCTCACTATCTGTACATAAGACCCATTTATCACATTCTCACTATCTGAACATTTGACCCATTTATCAAATTCTCACTATCTGTACATAAAACCCATTTATCACATTCTCACTATCTGTACATAAGACCCATTTATCACATTCTCACTATCTGTACATAAGACCCATTTATCACATTCTCACTATCTGTACATAAGATGCATTTATCACATTCTCACTATCTGTACATAAGACCCATTTATCACATTCTCACTATCTGCACATTTGACCCACTTATCACATTCCCCATCCCGCTCCGTCGGCACAAATTACAAGTCCTCGTTTACCGCCCTCGGGCCAAAGTTTTGCGGCAGCTTTAGCGACGTAAGATAAAACTTGAGCAGAATGCTCGTCATCACACCTCGTTGACATAACCTGAAAAACTTCGGGGACAGAAACATTACTTACAAGGTTAGGTCAGGTCAAGTCAAAGGAAATTTGGTCTACATGAGTTGGCTTGGGTAAATTTATGAGGGAAAATTTGACGAAGTTTAAGCTGCGATAAATTTTAGGTTAAGCTTAGGATGATGTGAACTCTGGAATGTGTTCTTTTAGCTTGGTACGATTCATGCGCCTAACTTGGTTTTATATTTTCATCTTTGAGAAAAACTAGGATAATTTTATGTAGGAAATGGATTACTACAATAAAATTAGCAGAAAAGGAAGAATACCTACAGATGGCCAGGTTTCCTATCGTTACTAAAGAAGGCCATTAAGTTTCTTATAACTCCTTATTTTTATCAGCAGACTAATGAACACTTGAATCTCATACAGAATAGTAAAATAACATAACATAGTGAAAAATTAAATATTTTAGAACCAAATCAATAGTCAGGAGTTCAAATGAGGTACTTCCTCAATGTTGAATGATTATTTCAATTGTGTACTCGCAAAATTTTCATGAGATATATAAGTGTACATGCATTTCTCGAGTACTAGTTTGTAATTGTGCGAAATCCCAGAATGAGCTATTGACTCATTCGGAACATGTGTATATCTATTACCATTCATCAAAATACAGTCATTTCCACTCACTACGAGTTTTAGCCATTTCTAGACACTGAACTTAATTGTTATTTATAGTGATCTGTTAGATTTTCGTTTCTAATAGATTACTATTAATAAGAATTGAAGTGTTTTGTTAGATTTTCGTTTCTACTAGTCGTCAAATGAGTTCAGTTATGTCTGGTCAACAAAAGTTTCTGCAGATGTCATCAAATGTTTTGTGACTGTTGCAGTAGCGGCTGAAATGACGCGAAGTAACACAACAACAACAGCAGCAGCAGAAACAGCAGCAGTAGAAACAGAAGCAGTAGAAACAGCAGCAGCAGAAATAGCAGCAGCAGAAACAGCAGCATTAGCACAAAACTAGCCCCCCCCCCCCCCTGCAGCAGGGGGGACCAAGCGACAGTAACAAAGAGGAATGAGCCACAGCTCGTGGCACGCCGTGTACTGTAGAGGTGCTGCGACCACCTACCTGATTATCTCTAGCTAATTAACATCGAATTCGAGTTTCTGAGCGTATTCGATAAATTTATTATTGTATCGCAACCATTAGAGCTTGTTTCAATACTAATGCAGGGAACTCGTCAAAAACAATCTCTTTACGCGATAAAAACGTAAAGAATTGTCGGTATCCTTCATGAGTGAAGGATCGCCAACCGTCAGGAAAGCAGGATCATGCTGAATTAAATTGAAAAATAAAAAACTCATTTGTTTTCACCGTCTAAAAGGAATTAACTAACAGCATTTAATAATGACCTTCTATGACTGATTATGCCTGACTCAATACACCTCACTCAATACACCCCGCTCGATACACTTCACTCAATACACCCCATTCAATACACCACAGTCAATACACCCCACTCAATGCACCCCACTCAATACACTCCACTCAATACACCCCGCTCAATACACTTCACTCAATACACCCCATTCAATACACCACAGTCAATACACCCCACTCAATGCACCCCACTCAATACACCCCACTCAATACACCCCACTCAATACACCCCACTAAATACACCCCGCTCAATACACTTCACTCAATACACCCCATTCAATACACCACAGTCAATACACCCCACTCAATGCACCCTACTCAATACACTCCACTCAATACACCCCGCTCAATACACTTCACTCAATACACCCCATTCAATACACCACAGTCAATACACCCCACTCAATGCACCCCACTCAATACACCCCACTCAATACACCCCACTCAATACACCCCACTAAATACACCCCGCTCAATACACTTCACTCAATACACCCCATTCAATACACCACAGTCAATACACCCCACTCAATGCACCCCACTCAATACACCCCACTCAATACACCCCACTCAATACACCCCACTAAATACACCTCACTCAATACACTCCACTCAATACACCCCGCTCAATACACTTCACTCAATACACCCCATTCAATACACCACACTCAATACACCCCACTCAATGCACCCCACTCAATACACCCCACTCAATACACCCCACTCAATACACCCCACTAAATACACCCCACTCAATACACCCCACTCAATACACCCCCACCCAATACACATCCGTTTAATACACCCCACTCAATACACCCCACTCAATACACCCCACTCAATACACTCCACTCAATACACCCCACTCAATACACCCCACTCAATACACCCCACTCAATACACCCCACTCAATACACCTCACTCAATACACCCCACTCAATACACCCCCACCCAATACACATCCGTTTAATACACCCCACTCAATACACATTACCCATCATAGCTTGAAGAAATTCATACGCTTTTTTTCGAAGGAACACTCCAGATCTTCAGCGGTTGAGGGGGAGAGAGTGCATACTTTACATTTTAGCTCACTGCCTACTTATTGGAGCACAGGAGTAACAGTTAACAGTAACAGTTTGATAATCAAAATAGGTATTATTTACGCTAATAGGAATTTACTCGAACACGGAGCTCACGAGGTTTGTTGGCTTCATCAGTGAGGCAAAGCCTATGCCAAGGTTGTTCAGCTGAGCACATTCTGCGGTAGCGATGGCGGAGGGCAGTTTCATTCCGGACTGAATGTCAAAGGATGCTAATCTTCTTGCGGATGACGGACGAATTTGCGGTCCGTACTCTCAATACTTCCTTGTTGATTGAGAAACAGAGTCCAAGTTAAACCTTTGATACAGATAATTGGCGATTTGTTGTTCATAGTGAGAGTGCAGATACAATCTGCGGATTTTGGATTTGCATTTTCTTTTCGTGAGAGTGCAGATACAATATAGGTATTTTAAATTAGCATATTCTTCAGAGCGTTCAGAAGTCAAATCTTTAGTTGACTGATTGATGGTTGAATCATTCGTGAAGTGATTGTAGAGTACGTTCATATCCTCACAAATTTGATGACATTCAAGTCAGCACGATAATTATTATCAGGAACAACTTTCTTTCGCTGACCAGACCAGGCAAAGCCAAGTCATCGCTCTCCATGTTGAGGTATGTTCCGTTCTAAATTCTGACGTTTCAGCTATTTCATTTAAGCAAGATCAAATTTTAGGTTTTTGTGTCTCCATTTGTTTCCTTTCTAGAGACAGTGTGTGTTAGCGGCTGTTCTGAAAGTAATGAGCCATGTAATCGCTCACCCATATCACCCAAGTCACTTGTTTATCCAGAAAAAAAATTGTTCAATGAATCAACTGAACTATTCAACCTACGCTCGAACACAAACATTCATGATGTTTCTGTTCTGTTAAATGAGTATTATATATTTATGACATTATTATTTGCATATATATATATATATACACGAATATATACATATATATATATATTTAGAATTTTAGAATTATATTATTTCTTGCTGTCAAATGTTGATTGGTTCACCTCTACGAGAAGTACAAAGAGGAGCCTTAAATTTGACCACTCGCAGAACGAGGACGTGACAGCAATTTATCAAGAGAAAGTTATCAAAAATTCCGGACATTGGAGACAAGAAGCAAACAGGCGTACGCTAGCGGACACTGCAACAATGGCTCAATTGTAAAGAAGAAAAAGAACCACTTCTGACACTTTTCACTCCAGGGCAGTGGTTCTTGATGCGCTAGCTCTAAATTATGTTTTGCATCGGCACCAAATTATAGATACCACGCAGCACTACGCTATGGGTGTCACCAGCCTTAAATTACGATTGACATGCCACAAAAGGTAGAGTGAGTGGAAGAAAAGGTCAAAGTCAAACAAGCCGATGAAATATCAACATTTCTACCGGCTTTACAAGTGTGGCAGGGACGAAGAGAACAAAGCTCTTCTAACAATGCAACTAAACTCAATCACTGCTCTCTCACAGCGGTCATATTATATTACTGCTCTTTCACAGCGGTCATATTATATTACTGACTTTCACAGCGGTCATATTATATTACTGCTCTTTCACAGCGGTCATATTATATTACTGACTTTCGCAGCGGTCATATTATATTACTGCTCTTTCACAGCGGTCATATTAAATTACTGCTCTTTCACAGCGGTCATATTATATTACTGCTCTTTCACAGCGATCATATTATATTACTGCTCTTTCACAGCGGTCATATTATATTACTGCTCTTTCACAGCGGTCATATTATATTACTGACTTTCGCAGCGGTCATATTATATTACTGCTCTTTCACAGCGGTCATATTAAATTACTGCTCTTTCACAGCGGTCATATTATATTACTGCACTTTCACAGCGGTCATATTATATTACTGCTCTTTCACAGCGGTCATATTATATTACTGACTTTTACAGCGGTCATATTATATTACTGCTCTTTCACAGCGGTCATATTATATTACTGCTCTTTCACAGCGGTCATATTATATTACTGCTCTTTCACAGCGGTCATATTATATTACTGCTCTTTCACAGCGGTCATATTATATTACTGCTCTTTCACAGCGGTCATATTATATTACTGCTCTTTCACAGCGGTCATATTATATTACTGACTTTCACAGCGGTCATATTATATTACTGCTCTTTCACAGCGGTCATATTATATTACTGCACTTTCACAGCGGTCATATTATATGACTGCTCTTTCACAGCGGTCATATTATATTACTGCTCTTTCACAGCGGTCATATTATATTACTGCTCTTTCACAGCGGTCATATTATATTACTGCTCTTTCACAGCGGTCATATTATATTACTGCTCTTTCACAGCGGTCATATTATATCTCTGTTCTTTCACAGCGGTCATATTATATGACTGCTCTTTCACGGCGGTCATATTATATTACTGCTCTTTCACAGCGATCATATTATATCTCTGTTCTTTCACAGCTGTCATATTATATCACTGCTCTTTCACAGCGGTCATATTATATGACTGCTCTTTCACAGCGGTCATATTATATTACTGCTCTTTCACAGCGGTCATATTATATCACTGTTCTTTCACAGCAGTCACATTATATTACTGCTCTTTCACAGCGGTCATATTATATCACTGTTCTTTCACAGCGGTCACATTATATTACTGCTCTTTCACAGCGGTCATATTATATTACTGACTTTCACAGCGGTCATATTATATTACTGCTCTTTCACAGCGGTCATATTATATCACTGTTCTTTCACAGCGGTCATATTATATTACTGCTCTTTCACAGCGGTCATATTATATTACTGCTCTTTCACAGCGGTCATATTATATTACTGACTTTCACAGCGGTCATATTATATTACTGCTCTTTCACAGCGGTCATATTATATTACTGCTCTTTCACAGCGGTCATATTATATTACTGCTCTTTCACAGCGGTCACATTATATTACTGCTCTTTCACAGCGGTCATATTATATTACTGACTTTCACAGCGGTCATATTATATTACTGCTCTTTCACAGCGGTCATATTATATTACTGCTCTTTCACAGCGGTCATATTATATTACTGCTCTTTCACAGCGGTCATATTATATTACTGCTCTTTCACAGCGGTCATATTATATCACTGCTCTTTCACAGCGGTCATATTATATCACTGCTCTCTCACAGCGGTAATATTATATCACTGCTCTTTCACAGCGGTCATATTATATCACTGCTCTCTCACAGCGGTAATATTACATTACTGCTCTTTCACAGCGGTCATATTATATTACTGCTCTCTCACAGCGGTAATATTACATTACTGCTCTTTCACAGCGGTCATATTATATCACTGCTCTCTCACAGCGGTAATATTACATTACTGCTCTTTCACAGCGGTCATATTATATTACTGCTCTCTCACAGCGGTAATATTACATTACTGCTCTTTCACAGCGGTCATATTATATTACTGCTCTCTCACAGCGGTAATATTACATTACTGCTCTCTCACAGCGGTAATATTACATTACTGCTCTTTCACAGCGGTCATATTATATCACTGCTCTTTCACAGCGGTCATATTATATTACTGCTCTTTCACAGCGGTCATATTATATTACTGCTCTTTCACAGCGGTAATATTACATTACTGCTCTCTCACAGCGGTAATATTACATTACTGCTCTTTCACAGCGGTCATATTATATTACTGCTCTCTCACAGCGGTAATATTACATTACTGCGCTCTCACAGCGGTAATATTACATTACTGCTCTTTCACAGCGGTCATATTATATTACTGCTCTCTCACAGCGGTAATATTACATTACTGCTCTCTCACAGCGGCGGTCAAAATACGCTATGGAAACTCAAAGCATCGCCTGCTAGGCGGAAAATTTAGACACTTGTCAAAACACATTCAGAGTTTCCGGAGCTAAAGTTCTCAGAAGAGTACGATAGTGACAAGCTCTGAATTCGTCATTACGTTAACTCATTCTAATTCGCTCTGCCTTTTGAATGTATCACTTGAATGTGGCCCATGGGGGAATTAGGGAGAAACGCAAACGAATATGTATTTTCCCAAGACTTTCTGTATTGTCAAATGCGTTCCAATAGGCGGTCATTCTATCGAAACTCGTCACAAGGTACAATAAAGCTTGTATCAAATTGCGACTCATTGACGTATATGTGTCTGCTGCGCCCCCAGACTTGCTTTGTTGAGGTCGCGTTTGGTTCTCAATAGTGCTTTGAGCAAACAGTGGAATCTATTAGCCAGGCTATTGATCCATCTGAAGTTCTGTTCTGAAGTCGGCAGTTCTCATGAACTAATGTTTTCAATGCATTCCAGCTGAAATGTTTTGTGCAGCCTGAGTTCAAAGCGAATATTGTCTCATTTATCACTCGCTCTGAGTTACCCTTAGGAATGATAGATCTCAATTTGAAGATCTTAACTTCGGAGTGCCGCTTTGACATCACTTATGATACCATTCGTCGAATCGCTCGTTTTTCTCCAAATTTCTTTGGTATTTCTTAGACTATTGACCGTAGAAGGTTCAAGTTAGTTTTAATCTAAAGCTCATATGATTTTATTTGCTCTAACAATGACGTGTTTTATTTTTTCTTGCTCAAAGTATAATCAGTTGAGTTAAACGTGAACTCTCGTTTTGACTTCAATCTTACTACTACTCTATTGCAACATAAGATTAGTTACAATTCAAAATCCATTACGTTGAACGTGTTTTTTGTTCATTCTGCAAGAAGAGGGCGGAGCTTCTAATTCTTCGCCTGTTCAGTCCATTTCGCGAAGAGAACTCACGAGGGAACATTTCTTATTGTTTCTTTAAAGATGTTGGAGCAGGTCACCGCATTTTTTTATCGAACGGCTGTCCATCTGCCCATTCACCAGCAGGCGTGTCTCGAGGGGAGAATTTAAACCTCCCGAGAAAACATAGAGGAACAGTAAGCCTACTAACCCACATTTATGGATTTGAAATCAAATGAAGTGATTTCAGCCAAAACTTTAGAACTCGATTTCAAAGTTAAGAGCAATCCGCATATTTTGATTTTTAGAAGCTGTCGCACGCAAGAATTAAATTACGAAAGCAGCTTGTAATCAGCTTCAATCCACAGGTTTTGCATCGCAGCGCTCAGTTTATCAGTCTGAATATTTAAGTGTTCAGGCCCGTCTACACTATCCAAATTTTCGTCGATCACAAACACAAAACAACGCGAAAAAAACACAAACTTTTCTGAATGGTGTCCAGGCTACGTTTTATGTACATATATTCAGCTTCTGTACACTGGCAGTTAGTTTTTACTTTAATTAAATTAACATCAATTAAATCTAAACCTATTTAGGTATAATGTTATCACTGAATAAATATTGTACACACTACGTAGTTAATTTCGGTAAATACAATATCCATGCAGTTCTAAAATTTACTGTATTCGAGAGATAAACACAATTAAATCGATAAAATAGTAAAAAAGACGTAGAAACCAAGCAATTTACGAGCAAAAACACCATTCGCAATGCATAAACAAGTGAGTGTTCGCTGTTTCTTCGAAAGTTCGTGTTCGGAGTTTCCAAAGTTTCGAAAATACGAACACACAGAAATCTGACAGTTTTCCATCTGTGTTGGTGTTCGCGGACTGCCGAAAAACACGAGTTTCGACCGAAAGATTGATTTTGTGGACAGGCTTTATATCACAACTCAGCAGTGAAAAATTTAAACCTTATGTACAAGTATACTCGGTGAACTGATTTCCATGCTTTGAAATACAGAGCCTTTAATTAACTTTAGGCTTCGGTTGTCCTACGTGATAAAAATTCACAACAGATTGCCCTTCCGTATATTTTCCATTAGAAGCAACATATATTTTTTTGAGAAATGTTCCCCTTGTTACACCTGGGTAGTTCCTCAGAACTATTGCCAAATGCACAGAAAGTTTCTGGCTACAACAGTCGCACTGCTGTGTAACAAGCTCGATTTCATTTGTTAGAATGAGAAAATCCCTAAGAATAGGATGAAACATTTATTACTAGGTACATATTAATGACTCGGATTCTGTGCCATATCTGATAATTCAAGAGAAAAACCTATGCATTACGTCTAAAATTCGATTTCCAGAGTCTTGAGTTTCATTTTTCCCAAGAGTTTTGGTTGGGCTGACACGCGGTTTGCAGACTGGTCACAGTGTCTAGCCGACCGTTCTAAGATGTTGGTGTGTAGTGGCGGCTCCTGCCGGCCACTGCGTAGAGCAGCAACAGGACTTTAAGTACATTTTGGATCTGAGGCTTGAGCGTAACAGGGCCTTTTGCCGTAAATTTTCTGGCTTGAAGTAAATTACAGCCGGCAGAGGCCTTGACCTTGCTTATATCGGTGATACGCGTCTGATGCATTTGAGAACTCAATAATCTGGAGTTGTTTACGAGGAATCAATGTCGCTAAAAAATCTCCGCCGACCGGACAAATTCGAAAGCTTAGCTGTGAGAGAGAACTTGAGAGGATTTTGTGCAGGATACTCGTTATGTGAGGCAGGTACAATCTATACTATAATAAGAGCCGCGTCCGTCCGTCCGTCGGTCGGTCTGTCCGAAGCCAGCATGCAGTGTGTGATGAGCGTATCAGTGATACAAGCTCCAGTCCTATATATTTTGACGGGCCGTGTTCACGCGGCCTCATCTACTCTCGAGAGATTGTATTTTTTTATTTTTTACGGCCTTTCTCTCATTTCGCCCACTTTTTTATTTCAAATAAAGGGGGGGTGGACTAATAGAACTGAAATGAGTTTGGTACTTGAAGCGGCACTTGTTGGGTATGAGAGCGCCAGCCCACTCAGTGACCTGAAGACTAGAGCATGCTCTCACCGACGCTCCCAAAAATATAACGGCACTTATTAATTTTTTTGTCAAATTACTGGAGATTTAAGACGCTGCTTTGCCAGACGACCCATTCGCTGGGTCGTTTGAAATTTTTTAGCCGTTTTTAAAATTAATGGTTTTTGATGAACAAAATTAATGTTTGGTATTTGTACAGTTGTTAACAACTTCTGACTTTGAATTTGAGTTGAATATTGAACTTCAGTTTAACCCATCGCAGTGAACGTTAACATATTCATTGCGGTATGACCCATCGATGAGGCCTTTGAAAATTTTTAAACTATCTTTTAAAATTAATGATATTTAATAAACCCGCTTTTTGCTTGGTATTCATACATTTTTTAACAACTCTTGACTTTAAATATGAGGTGAACATTGAATTTCAGTTTAACCCATCGCGGGTGAATGTAAAAGGGATTTTTCGCACAATTTACGTACAAATTATGAAAATTGATACATGTTAGACAATTGGGGACTTAAGCCTACATTTGCTTGACGTGGACTTTATTTTTTTCTGCCATGTTATGTTGCTGGAGCTCCCTCACAAGTTGTCTTATTGATGTAACTATTTCGTAACAGAAATAAATAACTTATTCCACGCCCGTACCGTCTACCATTGGTGACGTCAGCTGATTTCCTGGGCCAGTCTTAGCGGCCACCAATTATTGTATTTTGAACCTTATTTATTGATGTTATCTTATAGTGCAGGGCTTCTCAACCTCTCTATTGAGGTGTACCCCCTTAGCTTTATGGTGTATCTTCATGTACCCCCAGCACAGTTAAAGGTATAAGATAGTATAAAAGTACACTTAATGGTTAATAATTACATATACTTATACAGATGTATGTAAATATATATTGTACATTTTAACATATGAAGTACGTTCAATGTACCCCTAGGGGTACATGTACCCCCGGTTGAGAAGCCCTGTAATATATTGCATCGGTGTATAAGGTGTCCAAAACTATTGTTCCCTATGTTTGTTCAAATTATCCCTCTAGCTCTAATTGAGATATTTTGACTCTGTTTCATGTTATTGAAAATTTGTTTTTTATTCCGATAAATTGAAATTTTTAATATCTTCAGAATATCTGCTGCGCTGTAGAAAGTTGAATGAACAGGATGCTTTGTGACAAGACAATTATAGTTATATATATGTCACAAACCTTAACGCGTAATATCATTGGTTATTAATAACTTTTAAAAATTATATTCCACATACGTATGAGTATTTGAGGCGTTTGTGAGCTAGAAACTTAATTCTTTATTTTCAACAGATGAAGACCCCTAAAAGGCAGCTGACTAAAGACCTCATTGTCTTAGAATTTAATACAAATGAAAGATGTGAATAATTTCGACGAACATTTAACGAAAAGTTTCCTGATAGAAACTCCCGCGATAAGAAAACGGTTTTTAGTACAGTGAGGAAATTATTTTAATGAACATGGAAGTGTTGTGAACAGAAACAAAGGAAATTCAGGAAAAAGAATAACTCAAAGACCTGAAAATAATATTGAAATTGTGCGACAATTGGTTACTTAAAGCCCCCGAACCTCTGTAAGGCGCAACGAAAGCGGCCTTAGAAAGACAGCATTCCAAAGAATTTTGAAGAAAGATATTTGCGCACATCCGTACAACGTACAAATGAAACATCAATTACTGCCCTCTGACTACAAAAAGCCGCACAAAAATAGATTATTGCAAAAGAACCAAGGTTCATCGAAAGATTAGTCACTGAAGCGTCTTTTTTTTACAATGAATGAAAGTGTTAATGTTCAAAATATCACCTCGGTTCATTCAACTTCCTACTGTGCAGTAGACATTGTGTAGATATTAACAATGCTATTATATCTGTATAAAAAATTCAATAACATGAAACAAACAGACTCAAAGTATCTTGATTTGAAGTGGAGGTATAATTTATACAAAATATGGGACATTTTCTTGGAACATGTTCGTTTTTGTTTATACATGTTCAAGTTTTGTCCTATAATTTTTACCATTTGATAGGAAATAGAACCAATGAGTAGATGAACAGTTGAATTGCTAACGTTTTGAAATTCAATATCCATCTTCACTGCTGAAAATAGAGAAGATTCGAAGTATGCAAAATATCAGAATAAAACCTAATGAAACAAACTCGTGTCCCTAAAACCTGAAATAACTTAGTTTCCTTGTGATCTTGTGAACTCGGTCTCAGAGTTTTAGAGTCCCTGCTCATTTTCACCCACAAACCTAATGTTGATGAAAACGCTAGGGGCGTAAAATTAACAAGAGCCCTTCAGTTAACGTGTTAACAATAGCCCGTTTGTCAACGCGTTAACAAAAGCAGTTAACGTGGTAACAATAGCCCGTTTGTCAACGTGTTAACAATAGCCCGTTTGTCAACGTGTTAACAATAGCCCGTTTATCAACGTGTTAACAAAAGCAGTTAACGTGTTAAAAAGAGCAGTTAACGTGTTAAAAAAAGCAGTTAACGTGTTAAAAAGAGCAGTTAACGTGTTAACAAAAGCAGTTAACGTGTTAAAAAGAGCAGTTAACGTGTTAAAAAAAGCAGTTAACGTGTTAAAAAGAGCAGTTAACGTGTTAACAAAAGCAGTTAACGTGTTAACTTAAGCAGTTAACGTGTTAACAAAAGCAGTTAACGTGGTAACAAAAGCAGTTAACGTGGTAACAAAAGCAGTTAACGTGGTAACAAAAGCAGTTAACGTGGTAAAAAAAGCAGTTAACGTGTTAAAAAGAGCAGTTAACGTGTTAACAAAAGCAGTTAACGTGTTAAAAAGAGCAGTTAACGTGTTAAAAAAAGCAGTTAACGTGTTAAAAAGAGCAGTTAACGTGTTAACAAAAGCAGTTAACGTGTTAACTTAAGCAGTTAACGTGTTAACAAAAGCAGTTAACGTGGTAACAAAAGCAGTTAACGTGGTAACAAAAGCAGTTAACGTGGTAACAAAAGCAGTTAACGTGGTAAAAAAAGCAGTTAAGAGGCAACAAAAGCAGTTAACGTGGTAACAAAAGTGTTAACGTGGTAACAAAAGCAGTTAACGTGGTAACAAAAGCAGTTAACGTGGTAACAAAAGCAGTTAACGTGGTAACAAAAGCAGTTAACGTGGTAACAAAAGCAGTTAACGTGGTAACAAAAGCAGTTAACGTGGTAACAAAAGCAGTTAACGTGGTAACAAAAGCAGTTAACGTGGGAACAAAAGCAGTTAACGTGGTAACAACATCCCTCACCTACTCATGTAACAATTACAATAATTGTACGATAGCATGTCACCTCGTTTGGTAACAGTCATTTCCATGAAATAGTCATGAAAGAGTAATGATCAATATGTACCGGTATCAATGTCATTCATTTATACCGGTACGGGAATGAGCAACTTACCGACTGGTACACATATGGTCCAATACCCGGGGAACGTGTTAATAATTGATACCGTGTTGATACGTGTTAATAATTGATACCGTGTCAATACGTGTTAATAATTGATACCGTGTTCGCGGTGCTCATTGTTGAGGCGCCTTGCTCGAGGCAATCCAAAGTTATAAGCCTCAGATTTTTTTAACGATATCATGAACCTCCTTATTTACTGTTGCTCTCTTTTCTTCTCTCCCTCCCTCTCTCTCTCTCTCTCCCCCTCTCTCTCTCTCTTTCCCTCTCTCTGCAGTTCAGGTTAGGCCTTCAATCAGCAGTTTTGAGTCCTGAGAGGTTTATGAACGAATTTTCTTCAAGGCAAATTTTTGAGTTGTTATGAAACCTCTTGAACTTTTCGTTACAAGTTTTTTGGTCGCTTTCTCGTGTACGTAATTCGTGTTCGTTGGAAAACGTTTTCTAGTTTGCATCGTTAGAGTTGCTTTATAATTTGTTGCTCTTGATCAGCGAGCTGCAATCTCTGTATGAAGATTGAAGCTCATCTCCCAAACTTGTGCTGACGGTTGACCTCACGAACTTCTCCGTCTCAGGGAGACGAGGTCAGTCAGTTAGCAGCGTTAATTACAAGTTCCGGAGTCACGTCTTGTGCTTCACTCCAAATGCGTTCCACCTGTCGTCTCTCCGTCAATTTCTCTTGCTTTTGAATCCGGGATTTATGGGTGCAATTTTGGCATTTTTCTTTGCCTGTCATTCTTGAGGCCTGTTGTGATGAATGCAAAAGTCTTCGCTGCTTCACTGCTTCAGTAGGCGGGTCGTTCATTGAATATGTTTTAGAAAAGTCTGTTATTGACTCCAATGGACATTATCAAACACTTGTTATGTCGAAGCTCTTCGCCTGGTTTTGAGACTCTTGAGAAATTAGTCAAAGCCTGTTCAAATATGTATTTTATGTCATGCGGTAAATGCCAAGTGCAGTTATCCGTCGTCCACAAACTGGAATTTCACAAAGAAATTCGAGGTCAATGTCGTTTAAGTAAATAATAACGAGAAGCTGGCCTAATTTACTCCCTAACAAGCATACTAATATTAAACATCTCCATTCGCTTTATTTTGAAATGGCTCTTAAATTTATGATGTGAGTGAGGCTATTTGTTTCGTTAGGGAACTTTGAGTAATATTTCCAAAGCTAGGCTGATTGAGCCGCTGCCATTCGTTGCTAGTTGTTTGCATGCATGTGTGGACGTGAGAGCGACATTCGTGTTGTTCTAATCCTGCCCTCTGGTCCGGTTTTGAACGATCGATGAGAGATGTTTTCAGTTGGTTCTCCTATTACTTCGGCTGTTTCTTTGAGCATTCAGGGTCGTTAGTGCCGATCGATTCACATGAATTCTAGAAGTTGGGATTTATTCCTACGTCTCCCACAGTGAAGATGACATCTGTTAGGGGTTCTTGGGCTTCTTGGGTTTAGGTTTGAGAAGTTTCAGGTACGGTTAGCGAGGAAATTATTCGTACACCCCTCGTCTTTCAAAACTTTCTATAATTACTCCAAAACTGTTTTTGCCACAGGCATAAGGTTTTCACAGGGTGTGAAGCACATACAGTATTAGTGACAATAATATGAAGTTTCTAGAACAAAATATTATTTTTGAAATATTTTGTTCTGGAAACTTCGTATTATTGTCGCAAATATGTGCTACACACCCTGTGAAAATCTTATGCCTGTTGCAACAATAGTTTTTGAGTAATTCTAGAAAGTGTTCAAAGACGAGACGGGTAATTTCGTCGTTAACTGTATATCTTCTCGTTTAGACACTGCGGTGAGATGCATAGGCATCCTGAGCTTGGTTTTACCTTTGCTGTTCATTTGGTTGGAGCCATCAGGTTCTATAAATGATCCAATAGTACAGTATTGTGGGCATTTTTCTTTGTATCACCTACCACTCGCATACTTTTAAAGGCTTCTAGATATTGTACTTGTGTTTCAACTGCGGTTTGTTAACTGTGCATTTTATGTTCTCGTGCACGTTTTCTTCCTGTCAATGGACAGCGAAAGTTTCTCTGCTGTATTGGTTATCTTACGTGCTATTATTGTCACGAAAGTCCTCAAAATTAAAGTTTTTTTCGAGTGAAATTAGTGCACACACTCTTGCGGGGTTGTCAGATATTGTGTCACCTAATATCTTTTGATAAAAACTCAAACTTCAAAATTTAGCGGAGAAAACAGGGCTCGGAAGAAACCAAGTCGAAAGAGAAATTGTCGTTCAAGCCACGATGATAAATTTTTGGTTTACAATCTGCCCGCTATTTGTTAGATAAGTTTTGAACGACAGGCTATAGTTAAAAATCGATTTTTCAATCCGATTGTAGCCTGGTGTTTATAGAGCGACGAATTTCTTTCAAGAACCAAGGAAAAATCCTTGGCTTCAGTTAGCTTTGCCGCGATATGATGCCTCTGTAACGTCTACTTCTTGACATTACTGGTCCTGATCAGTTCGTAAAAAAATCCCTGAGTCCTTTTTATATCAAAGCTTTCAGCCTCTTCATTTCGGCAGGTCTGTGGATTTTTGGTTGTATCCCGGCATTGAGACTGAATTTTACACCCTTGCGGTGCCGCATAAACATAAAACTTCTCTCAGTTTCTGTGTGACGACCGCTTAAGGGGCAGAAACTTAGGCTGTTAAACTTTGAACATGTTGGGCGAGAATTTTGGAGGTATTTACGTGTCCCATCAAATCCGAATTCCGCAATCCTCCAGTACCGAGGCCTCTGGTCGTGTTGAGTAGGTACAATATATTTTAGCTCTCATCAGCAGGGCTGTGACAATATGCTCTCATCATATTTTTACAGCCTTAATAATCACCCACATACGTATGTGTGTGGCTTGTAATAAAACACATACATGCGATTTAAACATGTGATACATGTGATTTTATTCAAACTGCTTATATAGAAAAGATCCATGCTTGCCTTCATGCAGCAAAGAAGGGAGAGAAGCAAGGGAATTCTGCGCGGGCAAGTTTTCCACAAATTAATTAACCATACTACAGTCGACTTAATGTAGCCCTAAATAGTGTCACCTTTCTCGTTGAATTTGAATTAACCTTTAACCACTAATGCAACACATAAGCTCACCCACTTATAACTCTCGAAATAATACACCTATCGACGAAAAATTGTAATTGAAACGAAAGATTAGAACATTTCTTCGTTTGGGAGTAATTTGAAGTCGACAGGTGAATTATTTTGAAAGTTACCAGTGGGTGAACTTATGTGTTATGACGGCGCGCGAGTCAGATAGGTACATCCAAAAATTTATGAAGTTTACAGAAAACCGTTTTCGTACCGCTTATAGTACGGAAAGAAAAAATGATTCAATCTTTCGTTTGAGAGTACTTTGAAGTCGATAGGTGCATTATTTTGAAAGTTACCAGTGGGTGAACATAAGTATTGCATTAGGGGCGGAGCTTATCTGGAAAAGATACAATTAATTAAGGCACCTCGCGCGCGTGTCGATGTCACTGGAAACTACAACAAACGGACAACCGAGAGAGCGTCACAAAACGAGCATCTTCACGGCTCTCAGCAAAAAAATGTCTCAATTTACTTGAAAACTCGGCCAGATTCTTACGGATCTGCGTCGTGCGCTCGTAATAGGTAAATAAGCCAGAAAATGGGACGTTTTCCGGCCGTTAAGCCATGAAGATTACGCCGAACCCGAGACGATCGCTCCGATTTCAAGGCGGAAAGACCGTCGACAGCCTCATCTGAAAGAACAGCAACTTTGGGAACGTGGGGATTTTGCCAAGTTGCGTTGACGTGAGTTGATCTTCAGTAGAGCACGTCAACAGTGCTAACAAAGTGTAGAAATAGCTCTGCGTACCCGAGGGTGGAGTGGTCATGTCTGTCTGTGTAATTCCTCGTTAACACGCAAGTAAAATATCAACACATATTCAATTTCTTTGCCTGAGAAAATTTGATCGTCGTCGAGTTTAAAGCTGAAAACTTAAAAGATTAAATCGATATTCACGATTTGGATTTTAATTTTGACTTTGCCGACAAGTTGATTAATAATATTACAGTCGACGTAATTTAGCCCTAAATAGTGCCACCATTCTTGTTGAATTTGAATTAACCTTAATCATCAATCTCATATCGCAATTCGTACGACGTATATGAATAGCCAAATAAACATGTGGAGATAAATAAAAATAAACAAATTTCTCTGCCATTAATCGATGCAAGACCAATCTGATCTGTTTGTGTCCTCGAAAACAGCTCGTTCATAGTATCCTGTATGTCTCATTACCGGGTATTTGACTACATGTTGAGAAGCAATGTCCACCACAGCTCTTGTTTTCCTAGACTGTAGAAGTATTCCAACCATACTATGTAATTTTTTGTGTGGATATCTGTCTAAGCAACATTTCAAAACAGTATCTAAACATTTGAATTAACTGAAATCTACTTTTCCAACCCAGGTTTACCACCTGAGAGCAAAATGGCGATGCCAAGTCTTGGCCAAGTGTGAAAACCAGCCTTCTTGGATGACAGTTTTTAAGTTATTGAACAAAATTTAGTTTTACAGAGATTTCTGCGAAAGTTGATCGTTCAAAGAGAGTAGTAAGAAGATTTGGTGAAGGTATGTGTCAGGCTATTGTCGTAGATGCCGACTAGTGCCTTGTAATTTCGCGGGAGGAAAAATAATTCTCTCGCAAATAATCGAACTGGCGTATCACAGATACTTGCGAACCATATATCCATCTCAGATTTCAAAATTTCAACAGCCAGAAATTCTTCGGCTCTAAAAACTTCAAAGCTCGATTTTTATATCGGCTCAAATTTCGCAGCTCGAATTTCATTTCAGCTCTAATTTTCGACGGCTGCATTACCAGCGTGAAAAGCTCCATAGCCAGAAATTCTTCGGCTCTAAAAACTTCAAAGCTCGATTTTTATATCGGCTCAAATTTCGCAGCTCGAATTTCATTTCAGCTCTAATTTTCGACGGCTGCATTACCAGCGTGAAAAGCTCCATAGCCAGAAAATTCTTCGGCTCTAAAACTTCAAAGCTTGATTTTTATATCGGCTAAAATTTCAACTGCTGGAAAATAATTCGCCTCCTGAAAACCTGTGGGCAAGCCCCAACTAATAAATTAAGTCGCCAAAACCTGACTTTCCATTTTCCCTGAAGATATCAGGAAGATCCTTCCGGGATAAGAAGACTCTGAAATTCTGGCTCCCAAGAAGGACCAGCAAAAATTGCAACTATCTACAATTTGGCGCCCAATGTGGATACGCCTCACCAACTATTCAACAATTTGGCGCCCGAACAGGGACTACGAATCCTGAAAGCTAAGAAAAAAAAAACTAAAATAAAAACAAGAGGACTTGACTCCCTGAAGCAGAAGAAAATAAAGAAGGACTTTGAATCCTGAAAACCAAGAAAAATAAAAAGGAACCTCGACTTCCTGAAGCAAAGAGAAATGGATTGCGTCCAACGTGCCCGAGAGTACATGACTGCCCTAGGCCTCACTCCGGAGCAACCAGACTACCGTGAAACCTTCCTTCAAAGAATAAGAATTCTGGAGGAAGCTGAAGAACGAGAACGAGCACTAGAAAGAGAAGAACGAGAACGAGCACTAGAAAGAGAAGAACGAGAAAGAGAACGAGAAAGAGAAAGAGAAAGAGAAGAACGAGAAAGAGAAAGAGAAGAACGAGAAAGAGAAAGAGAAGAACGAGAAAGAGAACGAGAGAGAGAAAGAGAACGAGAGAGAGAAAGAGAACGAGAGCATGAAATCCAGCTCCAACAACTCAACCAGCAAAGGGCACCAGAAGCCAGACGGGTCAAAATACCCGATATCGCTGCTTTTAACCCTGAACAAGAGGGGATCCAAGAATTCATGCAGCGTTTCGAGAGTCACAGCAACGCACTCGAATACACGGAATTTGAGGCTGTTCTCGCACTAGAAAATCTAGTAACGGCTAAGGAAAGAAGACTCATCCAGACATTGGCCGCTGTCGACCGCTACCAATTTAGGGAAATCAAAAATTTACTGCTGGAGTCCCACAAGATAACCCCCGCTAAACTGCGCAGTAACTACTATGAACTGAAGCCTGAGGAAGGAGACAACATGAGTCGATACATCCGGAGATTGGAACAAGCGCTTAATGCATGGCTCACCGGAAGCCAAGTAGAAGAAAACTACGACCAACTGAAAAATTTCATGCTTATGGATAGGGTCTACTCCAGTCTACCGTCTCACCTTGCCACTCAACTCAAGGACAGAAGCGGTAACACCTTAGCGACTCTAGCTGAACAAGGGGACAAATTTCTACAAGCCCGACCAAATACAACTCTCCAGAAACTCTGTGAGAACCGTCTGTCGACTAACAAAAACGAAGGTCAAGAATCTTCAATGGGAAAACCTTCCAGAAGTTCTCAAGTGAATCAAGTTTCTAACTCCACAACCGGAAACTATCGACCTTCACCTCCTCAGACCCAAAATTTCAACTATCGACCTCCTCAGAAACGAAATCCCCAGTATCGACCTGCACCGCCTCAGAATCAGAATTTCCAGTATAGGCCAAGGACAACTGGACCAGCTCACGTAGAAGGCAGACCCAACTACTTTAACCGTCCGCCAATCCACTGGAGAACATTCTTCTGTAATCACCATGGAGAAAATCCAACTCATTCTAGCGCGGAGTGCCAAGTACTTAACCCGCAATCTCAGCAAAATACCTCTTCCCGAAATGAAGGAGGTGCGGCCCAACCTACTGCCCACATCAATTATATCGAAGAAGAGTCCCCAGGATATACCCTGCCACCCGTCGAATGCAATCATGCTGCGGTAATTTCGAATACAACCGAAGTACTATTAGGAGAATTAAAAAAGTGCCAAGGCCAACTCAATGATCAACCTGTGGAAATCTTACTGGATGGAGGAGCCACAGCTGTATTTGTAAATAAAGCCCTTGTGCCCGAACAAAACATATCTAAAAACAAAATCACCGTGAAGCTAGCTGACAGCCAAACTTTCGTAGCGCCGTTAGCAAACGTAAAACTTGACTGCCCATATTATCGAGGCAACATCACAGTCGTAGTGATGGATAACCCTGCAACCGACATAATCCTAGGACGTGTGCCAGGAACTACATCCTTTGAAGAAGAACATACGCCTCCTATCATTATTGAAACCTCTCATGTCACTCCAAAAGCGAGTGCTAAGAGAGAAGAAATTGAAAATTCCGAAGAATCAAAACAGCGGCTAACCAACAAGGAAAAGTTCATTGAACTACAGCGTAACTATGCTCCTATAAAACATCCCTTCAAAAGAGTAGATAATAAAACTGAAGAAATTCAGAAAAATAGCGGAATCGCTACGTACGAGCCTCAAAAAGAAGTTCCTTATCGAAAGACTCTCCAAAATGGCCACATCAACTCTAATAAGGAGTCTCCGCTATATGGAAAGGTGCTTGAGCCAATCAAAGAAGAAATAGAGAAATTAGAAAGTGATGATCTTAATACACTAAGGTCTTTCATGCGCGATAAAGGCCTACACCTAAAAAGACCAAGGCGTCCATGGCCACCGGCATCTACGGTAGACCGCAGGACACCCTGGCCTCCAAACAGCAGCTGCTGCCAGAAAACGACGAATGCGTTCCGAGCTCGTCATCTCAAAAAGATCAACAAACAAAACTGGCGACCAGATCAGCGATCAAACTGGCGACCAGATCAGCGATCAAACTGGCGACCAGATCAGCAATCAAACTGGCGACCAGATCACCGATCAAACTGGCGACCAGATCACCGATCAAACTGGCGACCAGATCAGCAATCGAAAATTGGCTACCATATCAGCGACCAAAATTGGCGACCAAGATCAACGATGCACAATGGCGACCATCGACCTCATATACATCTGCCACAAGCTGATAAACGAAACCCACGATGGCATTATACGTCAGCCTTTTCCAATTCAAATCGGAACATATTCCGAATGCGGAGAACCATCTCGCTGACTTCTTATCCCGCTCTCCCAACCAACCAGAACTAGATTCAGCCTCTTCAGAAAAGAAAGGACAAGACTGTTCCTGAGCTGTATTAGAATAAGTGTTTCTAATTGTTAAGAAATATTCTTAAGTATTCTGTATACGCTATCTGATGTACATATGTACCATTATATTCATTTATAGGTTAAAAAAAAAGGCACAGTCGACATCTGGCTTAATAGCATGTTCGCGACATTACTTGCAGTAATGTCTTCTCGGTAAGGGCGTGTCAGGCTATTGTCGTAGATGCCGACTAGTGCCTTGTAATTTCGCGGGAGGAAAAATAATTCTCTCGCAAATAATCGAACTGGCGTATCACAGATACTTGCGAACCATATATCCATCTCAGATTTCAAAATTTCAACAGCCAGAAATTCTTCGGCTCTAAAAACTTCAAAGCTCGATTTTTATATCGGCTCAAATTTCGCAGCTCGAATTTCATTTCAGCTCTAATTTTCGACGGCTGCATTACCAGCGTGAAAAGCTCCATAGCCAGAAATTCTTCGGCTCTAAAAACTTCAAAGCTCGATTTTTATATCGGCTCAAATTTCGCAGCTCGAATTTCATTTCAGCTCTAATTTTCGACGGCTGCATTACCAGCGTGAAAAGCTCCATAGCCAGAAAATTCTTCGGCTCTAAAACTTCAAAGCTTGATTTTTATATCGGCTAAAATTTCAACTGCTGGAAAATAATTCGCCTCCTGAAAACCTGTGGGCAAGCCCCAACTAATAAATTAAGTCGCCAAAACCTGACTTTCCATTTTCCCTGAAGATATCAGGAAGATCCTTCCGGGATAAGAAGACTCTGAAATTCTGGCTCCCAAGAAGGACCAGCAAAAATTGCAACTATCTACAATTTGGCGCCCAATGTGGATACGCCACAACCTACTATTTAACAGTATGCAAAGGTTTTAGTCGCGTTTTAAGCCTTAAGAAAAACAGCACTCCAGGAATTCTTAGTACGGGGAGACAAAGTCAGCGTCCTCGGTTTGTTTTTATAGCTGCTGCTCAATCTTCAGGATAAATAAAAATTACCTCAATGACTTCAGATTTCCTCTTTGAATGTGAGCACAGGAGGTGGTTTGATTTGCACTACGCTCGCAAAAACAATGATATCTCAAAAGAAAAAGTTCGACAGAGGGAAGTTTACCCGCGATTAGTTCTAAGAAAAGAGGTCTTGAATTATGTATAATGATGAAAATAAATAATTTGTTCGGCTGGAATCAAAAAAGTACGTGAAAAGGTTCATAGATGAATATTTCCGACACCGCCCCGCATTCGTTTTCATTTCACAGGTCAATGCTGTTTTGTACATAAACTTGAGGAACGATTATGCAGTGCTAATAATAAGTTTTCGCATCAATGTTGCTATTTTCCCGGGTTCTTTGGTAAAACGTTATAGACCTAAAGTTCGGCTAACGAATAAGATTTCTGAATGACACTCTAATTGGAATTGGCGAAAATCAGTGTTGGTTCTCTGATTCGATCTTAAACCTGATGGAAACGTAACCCTAAACTTATTATTATCGATCGTAAAGCCAAAGGCTCATAAACAGGATTTGTGAATAAAACTTCAAGAGGAATTCGCCCAAAATCAGTGCAGATGATCTATCTACATCTGATTCGATCGTTAAATCAAAGATGTTCTGGCGGCATCGAAAAAATAATCAAAAATACCGATGGAGCATTGTTTATTTTTAAATTACCTGCTCGTTCTATGTTTCTTATAACTGCCAGTTTTTGTCAAAAGCATGTTTTGTTTCTTTCAGTTGTGAACTTTATAGATCTGGAAATGAAACTCATTCGACCGAAACAATTTTTATATGCAGCAGATTAGACTTAAATTTCACAGTATCAATAATGTAAATGGACTTCAATTTATCAAATTTTAGAACTGAAGAAATCTTGACTTTGAACACTAAGCTTTCAAATTTTATCCCTTAGTTTTGATTGCAACGTACAATAGTGGAAGATACTGCGACTCATGAAGAGGTCGACAGATGGTATTAGGCGCACAGATAGCGTCATGTTAATGATTAGCGGTAAGTGCTGACAGATATGGACTTCTGACGGATAATGACACAATGAGACAGGTCATATTAATGATTAGCGGTAAGTGCTGACAGATATGGACTTATGACGGATAATGACACAATGAGACAGGTCACATTAATGATTAGCGGTAAGTGCTGACAGATATGGACTTATGACGGATAATGACACAATGAGACAGATCATATTAATGATTAGCGGTAAATTCTGACAGATATGGACTTTTGACGGATTTTGACGCAATGTGACTGTGCATATTAATGATTAGCGGTAAGTTCTGACAGATATGGACTTTTGACGGATTTTGACGCAATGTGACTGTGCATATTAATGATTAGCGGTAAGTTCTGACAGATATGGACTTTTGACGGATTTTCAGACAGAGACGTATGACATTAATTGCAACCCACAGCAGCACTCGGCGGATTCTGATTGATGGCAATATTATCAGTATCGTTCACGCATCAGCAACGAAGCTCATAATCGGATTTACTTCTTTGCAGATTTCATTGAAAGTGAGTGAAGCTAATCGTGATCCAAGTGGTGAAGTAGCCTTCAATAAAGACTGTCTAATTTAAAATTATATTGTGTGTGCCAACAAGCTTAGTGAAGTACGCTAGTGTTTCTTACTACTAAAAATTGCGCTAGTGCTCAAAAATTGTGTCCCTTTCAGAAGAAGTACTGTGTCTCATAGGACTAGAAAATCAAAATTTCGTGACTGGCTCATAAAATTCCGATGAAATAATTTTTATTCCTGATACTGATGCTTGTTCAACTGAATGAAGCATTTCCAAGAGTGAAACATTGAAAACTGAAAGTGCAGGGTCAATTAACTTCTTGTATGTAGTGATGCTACTCCTGATGTCACGTACGGATCAAAAACATTAGCGTGTCTCCGATTGAGTGTGAGATTAGATTTTTGGTCATCAACGGTGATAAAAGCATTCCTGCAAGATAACTCACGTTTCAAGAACAATGTGAATCCCTCTAGCGTGTCAATGTAAGATTTTTTGTGGTTGAGGACAAAGCCAGCAAATGCGAAGAAATAATTTTTGTACTCTAAAGGTTTGATCAAATGAGAAGTAATTTTTCTTCGACGTCTTCACCGTAGCGGCCTTCCAATTGAGTCTTTTCTTCATCTCGTACAGAAATACTCGAACACATTGGTTATATTTCTGTATTTATCATCACCACCTCTACGCTCAGGTGCAGAACCAGAAATATTTACAGTCAAAACTCATTCTCTAACATTTTCTTTCAATTTAAAGCACGCACATCCGTGGAGATTTATTTGCCGCAAAAGATCGAAAGTTTTGATATTTCTGTGTTTGTAACTCAACTAGTGCTCTCCAAGCTTGAGTAGCTCCTCGCAAAAGAAGTGAACTGTTTGTCTAACGACACGATATTTTTTCCTGATATCCAGTCGCACCGAGAATTTATAACTGAAAAATTGTTTGGGTTGCAATAGAACTATTTTCAGATGTGAATTAGATGTAATATCAAATGAATTTAATTTTTTATAATATCTTTCTAAGAAACATTTTAAAGCAGCATCTAAGCACTTAAATTAACTGACATCTACTTTTCCACCCCAGGTTTACCACTTGAGAGCAAAATGGCGATGCCGAAAACCAGCTTAAAGCTGTACGGCCTCAGTTCTGGAGACGAAATTCCCTTTGCGACGTCGGCTGAAAAAAAATCTATGTCTTCGATGAACTCATCTTTTGATTCATGCAAGAACTCGATTAGTTCTAGCATCAGAAAAAGCCGAGGAAGACTCACAAGAATGGTCAGCGTGGACATGGAGCGAGGTGAAAGTTTGCACCAACAACAATTGAACTTACAACTTCAGTGTCAACTCAAAGGTCATCAGCAGTTTAGTAAAGGACACCAACTTGCGAATAGCCAAAGCCTGCAGTCTCATGACCTACACGGCCAGAACGTCGAACAAGGTTTACGAATCCCAAAGCAGGCTACCAGCCCATCTAATGTCGACATGAGGACGTCGGCCTCGAAATCTGATCTGTGTTCTGCTTCAGTTGGTCAACCAGGATGTAGAAATTCCTCGAGGTCGGCGTCTTCGAGCGCCAGCGAGCAAAAGAACACTCCTCAACCCTCTTACCACGCTTCATCTCAATTTTCTGATGAGGTACATCACGATAGGGCTTCCGTGTGTCATCACAGATCACTCTCTGGTCACCACTATGGCCAGCATCATCAAGCAAATTTTCTCTCCAGCAAACGTAAGCATTCTCACGGCACCCGTAGAAACCTCTCTGCGGAAGGTTGGCTCAGGGTCCAAACGTTCCAACAAACTCACTCAGCCTCCAGTGCTCTAGGGTGTTCTCACCGGAGCCTGAGACTCTCAGCTGATAGTGCCCGACGAGGCTCTGCTAGTCATCGAGGTTCTTCTCAAAACCACTCCAGAAGTGCCAGCTGTTTACCCTTGTCTCGATTTCGAGGGTTGAGTCGCTCTCGCGAAGACCCTAACCACTTATCACAGCCGTCTTCCGGGGAGTTCTTGAGTCCTCAGCGATCTTTCGACCGCCTGTCCTTAAGTCCGAAGAAAAGTTTCGACAGAAGTGATTTATCTCCGCAGGATTTGATTCCTTGTTCTCGCCACAGGACGCCGGAGCGTCGCTGCGAGAAGTGCTCGGTGTTACGTTTGAGCGGATCATCTTACGAAAGCCGGGACCACTCTTCTTCAGTGCAATCTCCGTCGGAAGGTGGAACCTCTGGATCCAACACTGGGCCTTCCAGTTCACCTTCTGCGTCGAACAGCGACGCTCGCAGCAGAAGGTCGCAGTTTAGAAGAGCAATTTCGCTGTTTTCTTTGAGCTGCGATAAAGAAACGGAGAGATCGAAGGACAAAACTTCTCCGGCTCAGCAGAAAATTCTTCGTCCTCCAACGAGGCACGTGTACCGAAAGGGAGTGTCAGGCCTGCCTGTTGAGTGTGGGGTCAGGACCATGACTATAGCTTACTGAGACCAGCTATGATTAGGATCTACCTATATGAATCTGATAATCCTATGCCTTACTAGTACTGTCGCTTGTACCAATTACTAATTGCCTTCGCAAGTCTTTATGAAATATCTTTCGTTGTAGGAATTACTAATTGCCTCTATAAATTTTTATGGTATATCTTTCGTTGTAGGAATTACTAATTGTCTTCAGAAGTTTTATGATATATCTTTCGTTGTAGGAATTACTGTCTTCACAAATTTTTTTTCATGAAATATCTTTCGTCAGTACCGTGATCATGGTTGTATGCCGATAAGATATGATTCTTCCATTACGAGCCGCGTTAAGTTTGTGTCGGTAATGTATTTTGATGAACTTATTTGTTTGCTCGTGCTATTTTCAGTATTCCAGTACGAATTGCAAATGAAATAATAGAATTTAATAATTAACTTTACAGAAAAACGAGGGAAAAATTATCAAATTTACTAAAATCACAATAGTTTTGCGAACTAATAATTCATCTCATGAATAAAATGATTGAATGGTGTCTTTTTAAATAATTGCGGCACAGTCAATTTTGAAAGTGCACTCTCATTGAAATATTTACCGAACAAATTACATGGAAGCAAATTTTATGTGAGACTTTGAACTTTTCTGTTCAAGCTTCGCATTTTACTGGTACGCTGCGACCTAAATAACCTATTTTTGAAGTAAATTTGAGGAGTCTAATTTTTACATACATTTTAAGCGAGGTGGTGTTAATTGTACATATTATATATTGATGTGTCTGCTGTAAGTGGCCTGTTAGCAAAATATTAACGTGTAACTCATTTTACGAGAGGGAACACACTGTGTTTTCAATTGACGAGAAATAGTTTACACGCATATGTTTTTTTTGATCGGGAAATTCACTGATTCTAATAATGAAAAGTTTTCCAGAACATATTAGTAGTCATTGCTGATCTCGTACTTGAACTGCTGATCGAGGATAAACTTTTACCCTAAAATCAAACTTCATGAAGTTTTTCCATTAGAAGAAGTCCTCACACGTGACGCCTTGTTCGGTCTTATCTATTTAGAGCTTCTGCTGCAGCGTCTTGATTGGACTCCCCTCGTTTCATTCCAAATGAAGTCCATTTGATTGAATGGATCCCCTTAACGTTCGCCATTGATGAGATCTCTATCATTAGCGCTTATTCAGTTCATTGAACTTTCGAGCGAAGGCGTTTTTGCAACCTTCCTCTTATCAAACAATGAGAGGCTGCTGGCTTATGTTTAACAACCTTTCATCCATCATTGGCCCTTTCGGCTTTATATATTACTCCATTTACCCGATACTCCCATCAAACCTTTTCTAAATAGAAAATTATGAAGTTAATTTGTATAACAAAAAATAATGAACAAAAACACCAAAAGCATTATCAGCATTATCTTCAATCGTTTACCCCCGATTATATAGTTTTTACCCCTAGGGCTAAATTTAGTCCTGGTTGAGAACCTCTGCATTAAGCGACGCTTTAGTAAAAATCCAAATTGCTGGAAATCATGTTGTCAAGTCGCACTCTACTGAGCAGATTTTCTTCTGCAGCACTTCTTGTAAACACGGAGTTCGATATTAAATTAGTGGTGTATCTCGGATAAATCTTCCGGGGATTTTCAAAAATTGTTGGTTTTTGTTTCGGTGAGGTCGTTTGGGGTTGTGTGCTATGTTGTATTTGGTTAGGATATTTGAGGTTGAGTGTTATGTTGCTTGTGGTCCTTTGTTAGGTTGGCACGAGATCATCACGGGTTAGTTTTGAGTACATTGAGAGGCAGCGTAGAATTTTTCGAGGAATAATTTAAGATTCTTTCATAAAAGCTTAGAATTCATCCATGATATTCTCAGGTAGAGCGTGCGATAGTAGTTTGTCAAAAGTTTTTTTTAAAATTACACACTAGAGCTTGGACAGGCAGTTAGAGGTTTGTGTCGGTACTACGGAGGTTCAATGAGAGATTTCACTCTCTGCTAGGGTGTAGAATGAACCATAAGTGGTTTTCGCGGGCACCCAGTAAGGTTTTATTGCGTACTTACCAACTAAAATTATAAACTAAAGAATTTTGAAAATTTTTCAAAAATTTAATTTCTGTCAAGGATCATGTAGGTACAAATCCGAACTTTTATCGCCGTTCGCAGTTCTCCTGAGTTTTGGAATAAGAAACTTCAGATTAGCCCTTTTACGATGCTAATACCGAAGTTACATTTGCATTCAATCTTTCCTCTTCTCTCAAACGGTCAGCATTGTTTCAAATTTACTGATTCGTGCTGTATGAATCGTACCACTCAACAGACCTGAACTTCATGCCTGTAATTTGAGCCGTAATAACATATAGTACTGCCTTTATCTGCACACCAAATTTCATTCTTCAGCTTGCACACACATATTGTTGAACTCGAGGGATAGGAAGTGTGTCGTCATTTGTTTGATTTTAATGATGGATAGTGTCCGAAATTAATATTCATTGGTTCCTTTCTTAAGCTTTATAAAATGTATTTTGTAATATTAGGCAGTAAATTCGCGTACCAAGTTTACTGGTAATATATTTGTTTCCGTTGAAACCTGCGGCTTCGTTTATGTCGCTGAGTATTTATTGTCATTCATGATGTGTAACAATTACTTTTAATATAAATACTTAAAATTCATGTTATCTTTTTTAGACGTTGTCAGTTTGATGTGGATCGAAGGTAGTAATAACATTTCTTCTATGGTATTTCTATGGAAACGGACGGAGTAAACCCGGTAAGCCGGGGGTTTTTCATCACGTCTAAATGAGTGAACTCATTAATCACTCGTACATTTTAAGTCCACGCTATCTGATCATCATACTTATCAATAATGAAGTCTGACTGCCCTATAAAACTAATTTAAAAAGAAAAAATTCTTTTGTGTTGCAATGTCATGCGTCCTGGAATTGTAATTCAGTGTTCTCGATCTTTTGTCACTTTAATAGAAGTAGTTGTTTAAGTTTGAGTGGAGCATGCGTTGATAGTTGCCTGAATGAGCATCGTGTTTTAGCTTCACATGATAGATGCCTAAATTAGACTCAAGTTTATTCTGCACATGATAGTGCTTGCACAATCATGTTTCATCTGCATATGATAGCCAGTTTACACTCCAAAAATCATGTTGTCTTATTGTCGAGACAATACTTGGATCATTAAATACGACAATATTTTGGACACTTGGGGAACTGTTATTCTTTGCTAGAGTTTAATTAATCAACATATATTTACTTTCATTGATGTGGATAATAAATAACTCTACTGACTGTGATCATGTTCTAATGTGTAGGACGCAAATGTACTGAATGTGCATGCATATAAATAGCCATACAGGCTTTTTGTTGCTGAATGTGTTTGTTCTGCATTCATGAGATAGTAAGGGAGGTACCCCGAACTTGTAGTTACTAATCCTTAATTCATACGAGTAATGTCATATTTCGATATCAATGTTATCATTTTCGTGTTAATGTCGCAACTGGATGAGGATGTAGCGTGCAAGGACTGTAGTTGTACACCCAGATAGAAATTTTGCTTGCTACGCGTGAATGCGCGTTAATGTGACCGCATCACGGTGGTGACTGCTGACCAACTCGGTGACATCGCATCACTCTGGTGACTGCTGACCAACTCGGTGACATCGCATCACTGTGGTGACTGCTGATCAAGTCGGTGGTACCGACAATAATTTTTGTACCAGTTAATTTAGTGCTGGTACGAAAACAACTGCGCCGTCATGGAAAGAATAGGGCCTATTTTAAATATATTTATGTGTGGTGTATTTGACCTATGAACGACGCTTAAATATGCACTGCAAGTGCGTAATCGCTCACGTTTTTTTGTCACTCGTTGTCATGTTGCATTATGCTACGATACTATACAGGAAAATTTTACAATGTACTTAATAGAATAGCTTCAGAATAAAAACAACAAAGAATCTTACGGTAACGCGTGTGTCAAGCGCCAGCATTATGCTATGATATTAAGCAGGAGAGTTATACAATATGCTTAATAGAATAGCTTCAGAACAAAATCAGCAAAGAATCTTAAGGTAACGCGTGTGTCAAGCACCAGAATTATGCTATGATATTAAGCAGGAGTTATTCAAAATGCTTAATAGAATAGCTTCAGAATAAAAACAGCAAAGAATCTTAAAGCATTGTTGAGGTTTATTAAGTTCCAAAATAATTGCTTTCCAACAAAATTGTTTAGTATACTGGAAGAGAACATGTGTTCATGAGCAACGAATTCAGATTTACATGATTTTTTGTGAATGATGGTTTGACCCGCACAAATGTGTCGAAATTCCTAACTCTTTTGGGCATTTAGTACAGAATTATCAAAAGGAAATTCAGTTAAAATTCTGGCACACTCCCTTTTACTTTCTTCAAGTGTGTTTCTCTTCATACATTGAAGTTGTGTTACGTTCAGCCTTCCATTGCCCATAACGACAACTGAATGAAACTCTTGGAATATTTATCAATCATCGCTTTTTTTAATGTTGAGACTAGAATTCTGTTCATAGCAATTAGTGTACGAGGCCGTATACGAGGAATGTGACGTAAATTGACGCCGTGATTTGTGAACAAAATTCCTAAGTAATTTTTCCAAGAAAGGGAATAAATTTCAGCCCTGGCTTTATCATTTCAATATAGGGAAGTTTGCCGAAAGTTAGAATGTTTAAGTGACATTTGACAAAGTTTGTAACTGCAGCTTGGTGCATGTTTGTTCTGCGAGAGACGTGACAGTTCTCCATCGCATTTTGGCAGGTAAGCAGAGCGCATTACAGCGCAACGCAAAATCAGCGCGAGGCGTGAAAAGATCAGGAGTGCCTGTCGCAATCCACACTCACCTCTTCAATTTGTACTTCAATTTGGGCCGATTTGAATTAAACTTGAGATGCTGCAATGCATTCGCTGCCATTATTGCTGCGCTGTTCGGTTATACGGCATACGAGGAAGCCGTATACGAGGTTTACAGGGGTACGGAGCGGCCGTATACGAGGTATACAGGTGTACGGAGCGGCCGTATACGAGGTATACAGGTGTACGGAGCGGCCGTATACGAGGTATACAGGTGTACGGAGCGGCCGTATACGAGGTATACAGGTTTACGGAGCGACCGTATACGAGGTATACAGGTGTACGGAGCGGTCATATGCAGAGAGTACCTGTATCCGCGCGACTGCGTACAAGGTGTATCGGTGAACGCGGTTTCCAAATACTGGAAAAACCAATACACGGAATTTCCATTTACTGGGTGTGCTGGGAGACCGATATGCAGACACGCAAAGCGGCGATACATTGAAGTATCCGGATTACGATATGCAGACATGCAAAGCGGCGATAGATTGAAGTATCCGGATTTACGATATGCAGACATGCAGAGCGGCGATAGATTAAAGTATCCGGATATTTAAAACGGCTGTAGACGGAGGCACACAAATATAATGAGCGGAGATGCATGGAGATACGTAAATTTGTGTCTAAATGTGTGCGGAACAACACACATAAAGTACACATTCCGAGGGTCCAAGCTGAGAGCCAGGTAGGCCTTCTTTTTGTTAAAATTAACTGTTCTTTGTTATGTTAGGGACCATCTTTTTTCGGTTCACTACAGTCTTGTTTTTCAGCACCTCTGACTTTCTTCTTCAACTTTTATATTGTTTTATAACCTTCCTTCATAACTTACTGTCTCTATGTCCGAAGAATCCTGTGCGGGAACTCACCTTGTGCATAGATTCCACGTTCACTTAACTCCATACTAAATGGTGCCTTCGTCCTTCCTCTCTTTGAACATCTTTGTCGTGGTATAGGGAGGCTAAAAATAATCTATAATCTATCAACTGCCATGCGTCGGGCTTTCGAGGGTTGTGTTCTTGATAATGAACTTTGTTCGTGATAATGATACTGAACACTTATGTTCATATATGTGAGCTTTGAACATGGGCTATCTCGCGTCGTCAGTGTAGTCAAATAACTCGCTTGCGTTGGTGTCGACATGACAGCTGATGTGATGTAGATATTTGTGTTAATACTGTATTCAGTGTTCCATGTTCTCGAGGAAAGATCACGCACGTGTCATTTAAACTTCGTTTTCTGTAGGAAATGATATCCTGTTGAATTTCCGTTCGTGATTAATTGTGTTTCAGTACAATAATGATTAATGTAAATTTGAAAACCCAACCGCTATTATTTTCGATTAATCTTATACCTCAACTTCGATTAGTCCAGTAGAAATACTTGAAAACGCGTAACCATAATTTATCAATAGACGTTCTGACTTCCTTCTCAAGGTAAAAACAAACGCGTTGCCGATAAATGAAGCTTCTGATCTTGAAATCATAATCCCCATTCACTGGAAATAAAACTTCAGAAAACCATGCAGGAAATGCATTCGTTACCTGAGTCGTAAGAGTTGAGTGATTAACTTGGCGCAAAAATACGACACCGGAGAGAGGAATGCGGTAATGCATGAAATAGTCGTCGGTGCCTAATTCTGCATCCATGTTTTTGCAGACGAGCGAAGAAACTGCATTGCGGTTCGTCGGCTGAGAAATCACGGTGATATTCTGTGGAATGTTATTATGTTGAGTATTGTACATAATGTGAGACATGCACGTGTTAGTGAGATCTGTGTATTTTATGGCAACACTGAAACTTCAGTTCTGTGTGAAAATTGACTAAACAAAGCATCACACAGACGCTGACGTCGAAACATCACACCAATGCTGACGTCAGGCTGTAGACGTTAGGCATCTGAAGCATCACACAGACCCTGACGACGAAGAATCACACAGGTACTGATATCAGGCTTTCGAAGCATCGCACAGACGCTGACGTCAGGCATTTAGAGCATCACGTGATGCATTAGAAGTTCTCTGTACACTCGCCACACGTGCGGAAGACCAGGTTATGGAGGCGTTCAGCAAAAAGCAGACCGTATAAAGGGGATGGCGCTAATGGCTAGAGCCAGATTGCGGGACCCTCCAGCTCGCACAGTGGCCAGGTGAAGGCAAGAAATGTGTAGACTATAAAAACACGTGAATATGAGGCGCATAATAAAAAAAAACATAATGCATTATAAAGTAAATGAACGCATAATATGTAGACAATGTAGTAGTAAGTACTTGTGGAAATGCTCGCCGCTACAATAACTCTAGTCAGCTCGAGCGAACCTGACGAACCAACAAAAAGAGGCTTTGAAGCTCTATAAAATTCGCAGTGTTGAAGGGATTCAGGCACCTGAAAATTAATGGAGTGATATGCCGTAAGAGTTGTTGGTTGGAAAAGAAAAAAATATCGGCTGTTCGCGTTACCCATATATCGTTAGTGCTTTCTTTTCCCATTCTTGTGGACCAGCTTGCATTCTAAATTTAAATGTTGATGCTTGTGCGCTATGTAGATGCAAATCTTGGCTTCTCCTTCACAACCAGTGATCTCATAGTTTTTTAAACTAAATTTTCATACACTGTCCTGAAGTTCATTTTAACGCTGTGCTTACGAGTAAAATTGCACAAAATTTACAAACCTTAGCAGAGAGTAATATTTAATGATAAAATTCACTATGAATGAATATGCACTTGAACCAATGTTAAATAATATCAATATGAAACGAATCGAATTGTTTTGGATTGATGCGTTTCAATAGTCTACGGACATTACTCCCAGTATTTAACTTACTTTGCTCTCTTTTACGAGAATATATGACAATCAAGAGCCGCCATGGCGACATCCAGTCTACGACCAGGATTGTCATGCTAAGATTGGGCGTTCTATCGCCTTAGATTGAGCGTTTTCTCTGAGTTTTTCCGGCTGACAGTGATTGGCTATTTTCAGGCCAGTTTTAGCTTACGGGCTCGCTGATTGGATGGCTTGCTGCCTCATAATGTGGCGTCACGGTGACCCAGATAGGAGTGTCTCCAAGAGACGAAAACATCGTCAAAAATAAGTGTAAATTACGGGTATTTCTAAAGCCTGGGAAATCTTGCAAGCCGGTGCGTGAGAGCTGTAAACAATACTTGAAGTAAAAAGCGAGGCTAATATTCCACACGTAAAGTAAATTTTATTAAAAATTGCAAGAAAAACTCAACGTTTAGGACCAACAGTCGATCTTCAGCCAAATCTCTGTAAAATAAAACCAAAAGAGGAAAATTAATTCCCGATAAAGTATTTCTAAAACTTTAAACCTTGAAAAACACGAACAACAACGACAAAATCGGTAAAAAGAGGTGAAGGAAAAACTGAACACCTAAACTATGTGTTGGCGACTTGAAGCGGAAAAACACTTTGGGTGTCATGATTTTACGAGTAGTGATTTTCGCCATGTTTTTTATTCTCAAGCGAAGAAGCATCAATGCTGGAGTTATTTTAAGTACTTGGAGTCGTTGGGACTGTTATTATGCATGTTCTGACTCTGTTATTAACTCTTGGAGCTTGTTGGAACTGTGATTAAAAATGTTCTGACAATGTTATCAAAATACTAGCCCGGGAATCTTGTTTGCACGCCAGTGCATGAAAGCTGTGAACAATACTCGGAGTTTGCGGTAAATGTTATTATGAATGTTCAGATAATGGAATTAAAATTCTGCGACTGTATTTCTCGTGAAAATGTGTAATTTGGAAAAAAATACTGTGCCTACATTTTTGTTCCAAGTCCCGACATTGCAGTGTGTCATTTGTGGTGTGTTAAATATGGTATATGTAATGAGTTTTACTATCCTGTAAATATTTAAGATTTAAGGACTCAAATCGATCAACATAAGTCGGTAAGATAAGCTGAAGGATTGATGTCTCAATTGGCGTCTAAAGTATTCATTCTAACTAGAGAAGCAGTAAAATACATTCTTTTATGGAATTATAGAATTTATTCTAAGAAAAGAATTATGATTTGTTTGATAATGAGAGTACAGAAATTCATCACGAATGAATTTATACTCGGATCAGTGTTAATTTAAATGAAACAAATGCTTTGCTTTTCGAATGTGTTTCAAATAGTCTACGGAATTTGCTTCCAGTATTTAACTTACTTTTCTAAATTTTTCCGAGAGGATTTGAGAAACAATAAGTTTAGTTTAGTTAGATTTGTCTATAGGGGGACTGGCAGCCCCTAGAGGAGATACTATTAGGTCGCCTAAGCCATAGATAGGCCTTTGGGATTTATATCGTGCCTATTTCTCAGTTTTCTTGTCTTCATAATAGTTTCGTCTTAAACTTTTCTTCGTCTTCCGAACTTGCTGTTTATTTGCGCACGGTATCCTGTGTGGGAACTTATTTTGTGCATAGATGTTCATACTAAATGGATCCTTCTTTTTCTTCTGTGAGAACATCTTTGCAATGGAAACTGATCCTTAAGCGAGCTACTATACAGCCTAACTATACCACCTGACCTGATGTGAGGGCACTCAAAATTTTTCTCTGATGCTCTCATGATGCGGACTCCAATGTTCGAGTTGCCGGGAGAAAAAATTACGAATAACCATCACGAAACAAAACTCTTTCCGAGAGAATGATAGTAAATCTGTTAAAAAATGAAGCTCTTTTGAGTTCTAAACTTAAGAAATAAACGCTGCAGATGTCGATGAATGGCAGTGTAAAAAATATTGTAAGGAGAGAACATGTATGTAGTATTTATGCTAGCAATATAGTTTAATGTGGCTGAGGTTCGCAAAAATTTTTGAAGAAATGCTTTTTGGTAGATCAAGCGATCTGGCGATGGTCCTTGGTCATTTTCCCGCATGGTTGGAGAAACCCCAAGTTTTCAATCAATCGTTCGTAAGGATTATTGTAGACTGTACATAGCTAGCTTGCTAGATACTGCCCAGTGGTAGACCTTGTCAGGTTGTTGAATTAGACCTATGCCGCCAGACCACGAAATGGTTATTTGAGACCCAACTCTGAGATAAACCTTGCCATAGTTTATCTGTAGACATATTGTAGTGCTTTCCTACAGCTTAGTTGGATTATAGAGACTCACTCTACATCTACTCCACCGGACTTAGCCGTGGGTGTCGAGACATATTGTAGTGGTTTCTGACACCTTAATTGGATTATAGAGACCCATTCTACATCTACTCTACCGGACTTTACCGGAGGTGTCGAGACATATCGTAGTGCTTTCCTACACCTTTAGGGGTTTATAAATACACACTACATCTACTCTACTGGACTTAGTCACTGGTTCTTACGGTGATTCTTAAGACCTTGGAATGATCTGAGAAGTTCAGCCTTATTGTAGCCGGCTTGGTGTCGCGATGGTTACAGGAGGTCGGCCTTCTGAAGCTCAAAACTTTGTGTGTGCTATCACACCTCTATGTTGTCGTGTACGTAGACTGTGTGTGTGTGCAACATGCTTTACTGTGTTCTTCGTGCGTTAAGAATAAGGGACGACTCAGTATATAATCTAGTGGATGCGTGTTTAGCTATAAAATTTGGGTGTGAGGTATTAATATATTCCAGCCTTTTATTATATGTTGAGTTGGTGGCATTAATACATTTTATCTTAATGAACAAGGTGGACAATTCATTGTCGTTAAATAATTAAACCATGCAATCCCAGTTCAAGGTTCGCAATTCTCTCTCAGCTCAGGTCTCTAAATTACTCTCGAAGACAGCACGCAATTTCAGTTCTAGATTTCTAAATTACTCCCGAAGATCCCTTCGCTAGATTAGCTGACATTCACTGATATCAGCTGCAGAGTGTCGCAATTTGCTTCACAACGCTTGTGTTCCAACGCATTACAACCTCAAAACAACTGTTGCGGTAAATTTTGGGGTGTAAAATCCAATGAGCTAAATAAATTACAATCCATTGTTTGTATCATATCACACTATAAATATGTACAATCATCATCATGGTGTACATCACTAGGATACTCTCACCATCACAGCCCAAATAAGATGAATAGCCTAACAACAAAAAAAGTCACTATTCCCTTCTATGTTTAAAGGTCGTATACATATAAGTTGTGCTAACATATCCTGTGTTTTATTATTGGGGATTGGTTAGACTAAGAAGAACATATAACTCTAAGCTACTATTTACATCATGACGAAAAATATCTGAGCTGAGGTGAGGGTACTCCAAGTTTTACTCAAGTATTAACACGAAATGTGTGTACTGAGGCGTTGGAACTCAAGTATTCACTCAAGTATTGACATCAAATGTGTGTGCTGAGGTGTGGGTACTTGAGTATTTACTCAAGTATAAATACCAAACGTTGGTACTGAGATGTTGGGACTGCAAATGTATACCCAAGTATGAACGTCAAATGCAAGACTTGAGCTGGTAGTGTCTACAGATGAGTGAAGAAATACAAGTGCCAATACTGGAAGTATTTAGACTCGTAGTAATTATACGTAGGTCTATGTTTGTACCACCAACACGCCAAAGCTTGTACTACCAACATACCAAAGCTTGTACTACCAACATACCAAAGCTTGTACTACCAACATACCAAAGCTGGTACCACCAACATACCCAAGCTTGTACTACCAACATACTAAAGTTTGTACTACCAACATACCAAAGCTTGTACTACCAACATACCACAGTTTGTACTACCTACAAACTGACCGATTCACTTCAGTATTGGCAGTTCCTGATTGATGACATGATTGATTTTCTGCTACGTTCAAACACGTTTTCCATCGCTTAAAATCCCCTCGTGGATATAAAATTATTGTATCTGCCACCACGCTTTCATAATCGTCCTCATACATGACGCCACGCACCTTTTGACTTGAGCTGGACGCATAAACGCTTTACACTTTTCAATGTTTTCAATGGCCCTAACTTCAATGTTTATGTCTTCGGTTCTCGGTAAAATAACAGAAAATTATTATTTTCTTGGTTTTCTATAGGCCGCAAAGCGTGAATATTGTAGCCGGTAGTGGATGTAGTGAATATGAAAGTCTGCTGAAGTTTTTACAGTCAGTTTTTATTATTGGAAGGAAGTATTCTCTGCTCTCGAGTGTGCAAGAAGTTTTTTGCTTGGTTTAAGAGATAAAATATTTTTTGATATTGTGCTATTGATATTGTGCGCTCTGCATAGTAATTTTGATGATTATTGTCGTCTGTATTCATGCTATAATTATTTTTTCTCGGAGTACGTATGTGTAGCAAAATGTCGCGTACATATGAAACGCTCAATGTAATCAACGCTTTAATAAACAACGGCACGCTTCATAACGATTGTTTTCATTTTCCACTCGCGTTGAAGATGAAGAAAAAATTCATGGAAACAATGTAATAAAATTAACAAAGTTTATTCCGTATTTTTTTGTTTTGATTCATATCAGGCAAAGTATACAGGCTTCACTTCACCTAAATACACTGCGTGTCTTAAAAATAGAGGTTTCGACGTTTGTCTAGAGTACTGCGGTAGAAGAAACAAGGTAGGGTCAAACCAATCTTTCTTTCGTCGACCGTGTGGCAATTCTGACGTCATGGCAACGAACCAATAGCAGCGCTCATATTGCATCTGGCAACACTGCTAGCCTCAAATCTGGCACCGATATTGGCCTAACGACATGTCGCAATGGCGTCGTCATAAAATCTGGTTGGAATGAAACCGTTCTATTAGCTAGCGAAACAAGACGAGGTGTATTTTTTCCCCATAGAAATGACCCCACATTGTTTCCTCTACCGTGTGAGGTACCTGAAATGTTTGGCGACTCCACTTCACAAGTGTGGTTGTTGTCCAAATAAGCCTTCGTACATTGAAGCATTCAACTCTGAGATTGGCGTCACCAACAATCATACATGACTCATATGAACGTTGTATGTTAAAGTTAATTGGAGAAGCGTCTGCGTATGAATAATTTGAACTTTCTGTAAAAATAAACAAAAAGATGGGGCTAAAACATATGAAAATACTGCTTAGTTGACGCTCATATCGGGAAATAACCACCAACTCCCACCTCAAATTGCCTGGTAAGTTTACTGCTAATAAAAAAACGTGAAAATGGCTAAATAGTAAAAAACAAAAACTGAAAAACCATGAGCTATCCTGAATAACCTTGAAATATCACCTAAGCACGAGCAAGAAAAACTGCCAAAAACGTCTAAGTACAAGCAATAAAAACTGCCAAAAACGTCTGAACCCGAGCAAGAAGCACTGTCAAATAACGCCCAAGCCCGAGCAAGAAAAACTGCAAAATAACTCCCAATCCCGAGCAAGAAAAACTGCCAAATAAAGTCTAAACCCGAGCAAGAATCACTGCCAAATAACGTCAAAGCCCGAGCAAGAAAAACTGCCAAATATCGTCTAAGCCTAAACAAGAAAAACTGTCAAATAACGCCCAAGCCCGAGCAAAAAAACTGCCAAATATCGTCTAAGCCCGAGCTAGAAAAACTGCCAAATAACGTCTAAGCCCGAGCAAGAAAAACTGTCAAATAGCGTCTAAGTCCGACATATGGCTGTCCTCTGTATCACGAACGACGGGGTTTACCTTAAGAAGACGATGAATTGCGTCAGCTGAGCGCGTATGCAAGAATTTTTCCCATCTGCACAAAATTTGCCTTTTATTCTGCGGCTGACACTTGCTGAGAATAAAACAGTCTTGTAAAAATACATTCAATTTATCATGTAAAATTTTCATCGCTGAAAAAATTATTATGGTAAGTAGCAGTAGTAGTAGTAGTAGTAGTAGTAGTAGTAGTAGTAGTAGTAGTAGTAGTAGTAGTAACATAGGTTTGCTAGCGCTTCCATATAGATTGAATAACTGAAGCGCTAGCAAACCTATGTTATTACAACTAATTACCGTATCAATTTTTTCAACGATGAAAATTTTACGAACCCGTTAAAATGGACAAGCGTATTCCACTTTGATGATGTTTATTAGAGTGTTTCTACCAAAGTAAGCTTTATCTGCAAATATTTGACAAATTAAAATAGCGTTGCCCTGTATGAATTAAAAATATTGTTTCCAGCTCAACCCAAACTATTCAGTAGAATATTTATTAAACCATAAATACTAGGAGTTGAGAAGTTTCATGATAATTCAGATGACGTTTGGAGTTCAGTTCATTCGAAATCCGTGAGACCAATGATAATGAACTTCGAATCTGTAGCGCACCTTTTTTTCAGAGTTTCGATGCGTGAGGAACATCTCCCAATTGAAAATTATCGCCCTTTTCAGGTAGTAAATTAGTCGTAAAAGGTCGAAAACGGTCCAAAAGGGCCAAAAATCACGACTTCAAACCGACTCCTACCTATACTTGGCCTATTAGGGCTTGAAAAGGGCTCTTCATTCAACTGGCCTTTTATAGGTCTAGTCAATGGCTGTTTGCGGGCTCATTCGGGTCGTTTAAAGTCGTTTTCAAGCCTTTTCGACGACCTCTATTTGGACGCGTAATAGATTGTAAAAAGACTCGTAATCGTAAATGTTGTACAAGTCGTATTACTTCAGTAAATGTAAAGAACTAAATGAATTTCAACTAACCTAACTTAGTTAAGTTAGATTAGGTAAGGTTCGTTAAACATCTTCAACAATACTATAAATAATTAATCCAGTCAACATGAAAACTAGGATAGAAAAGCTAACTGCTGAGCATAACATCAAATTGGCACTTTATTAATGCATTATATAAATTAAATATGAATGATAGCTTATAACTGTTGGAACACTTGGGTTGTCGAACGCCGAGCATTCAACTTGTAATGCTTTACCCTAGTTACCCCTCAAACCTCGATTCTAGTCCTTTTATGTTCAGTAATCTTAATATATCCCAATGTAAATTTATTTAATAAAAAGTTTCCACTTCTCCGCCGCTAATCATCGATACCTACAGCCGGAGAAGTATAAACGTAAGTCCGCTGCTTCACTCGCCTCAAATCGGAACTCACTAGGGGAAGCAGCCACAAGACCCGGCCTTACAAACTCTTTATATCGTATAAAAAATCTTATGTTGGAGCTCTTTGAGGTCGTTGCAAGGCCCACTATAAGTCGTACGGAAGCCTAATATAAGGCCGGTATTATAACCTTGATCAAGCAGTAAGGAAGCCCAAAAGGGCCGGTATTAGCCTTGATCAAGCAGTAAGGAAGCCCAAAAGGGCCGGTATTAGCCTTGATCAAGCAGTAAGGAAGCCCAAAATGGCCGTTGCATTAGCCGTTTCGATGCCCAGAAATAGCCGTTTAAAAGGGCTTAAAATAAGTAGACATTTGCTCCGAAAAAGGCTAATTTACTGCTTGAAAACGACTAAACTCTTGGCTTAAAACTGCCTGAAAACGATCTGTAAAAGGCTCAGAATTTCAATTGGGCTGATACGAAAAAATCATAAATTAATGAATGATTTCTCGGCAGCATTGTGTTCTTTGTCTTATCCAGAGCAAAGAAAAACCATTGTGACGCTATTTCGAGCGGAAACTCCAAACGAAGGGGATGTGAAAAAACGATACAAGAGTCGAGTGTGCACTCTCTGGGGGCCGAGAAACTGGAATAAGAAAAGCTTGGGTAACGTCAGTTGAGGATCACCGATGAAGTTTAAAACAAAAACGAAAAGGGCCTCAATGAATGCTGGCCCACAGTCTGACAAGCAGTGGATAACGTCAGCCCACATCACAAGTTTAAGGCCACCGATGAAGTTTTATGAAGTTTTATACAAAAAGAAAAGGGCCTCAAACGCCTTAATCCAACACGCAGTGGGTAACGTCAGCCCACATCACAAGTTTAAGATCACCGATGAAGTTTTATGAAATTTTATATGAGAAGAAATGGGATCTTTTCCAGATGAGCCTCACCACTAATGCAGCACATAAGCTCACCCACTTGGAACTTTCGAAATAATGTACCCATCGACTTCAAATGGCCCTCAAACGAAAAAATGTTTTAATCTTTCATTTGAGATTAATTTGAAGTAGAGAGGTGCATTATTTCGGAAGTTACAAGTGGGTGAACTTGGTGTTGCATTAGTGGCGAGGCTTATATGGAAAATATCCAAGAAAAGGTCCTCAAAAGACCTTAGTCTAACGAGCAGAGCCGTAGAGACTATGTTCAATTAACCGGATACGACATCGTTCTCTTGACAGGCGCCCCCATATGTGTCGTGTGTTGGTGTACTTACGGAGAGTTAGGACAAAATTAACTGCATCCAATAAGGCTGGCTTTGGCCGAAATAATAGAGTTCAAAGTGCTCAATAAATCCAGAATCTAATCTACCCTCATACCATACCGGTCTGATCTACACTTTTCAACTAATACCGATCTTATCTACACTCCACAACTAACACCAATCTGATCTACCCTCCACAACTAACACCAATCTGATCTACATTCCACGACTTACCTCAGGTGTTAGTCGTGGCAGTCGTGGTAGATTAGAGCACAACGTAGACATGATACTTTTGATACGTTAGAAACACTAGCGATGTTTGTACGCCTACAATGAAGACAAAATAAGTAGACTATAAATAAACAGAAAAAAAAAAGAAAAGTAAGAAAGTAAAAGAAAAATGGACACAGCTAAAATTCATAGTAGAAATGATCTTTTCGGATAACAAGCGATATATCAATGGTTGTCTGAAGTGCAAATTTCAATGAAAAAGATATGACAAATTTATCACTGCATCAGAATATTCGGAAAAATAACAACACGTTTAATACAAAGACAATAACACTTTAAAGAGCATAAAACATCTTTACAAACTTTCAGTAGTTTTATTGTCGAGTTGCATTCGCTTTTGACGAGAGAGAATTAAAATTTGCGATAACTTCTGAATCAGGAAACAGAAAAAACAGCATTCAAGAATTTTAAAAAATTAAACGTTCAGAAACACGATTCTGACAAAACATAAGAGTGTCCTCTAGCTGACATGCCAGGTATTTGAATAGAAAATTGGCGGCACAATAGGACAGATGTGTTGTACAAACTTCCGAGTAATTTAAGACCATTGATGCCAGTGAACGACAGCTAGCAGCGGTCAGGTCAGGGGGTATAATAATTTATTAGTCTACTCCCCTTTATTTGAAATTAGAAAGATGGCGAAATGAAAGAAAAGCCATAAGAAACAAAAAATTGAATCTCTCAAGAGTTAATGAGGCCGAGTACACACGGTCCGTCAAAAATGCATAATAATGTTCGGTAAATCACCTGACACTCGTTCCTATTTCCTGAGAATTAACTTGATATTCATTTCTACTCGAATCTGATGAATTAATACACTGGAAATTGTGGAGTTGATGGAGCTTGTATTACAGATACGCTCATCACACATTGCAGGCTGGCTTCGGACAGACAGACAGACAGACACAGAGAGACACACACCCCTCTTATTATAGTAAAGAAATACCCTGGGGTGTGCAACATCAGAGTTGCCTTCTTTCTTCCTTTAACACGTTGACTGCGATGGATTAAATTGAAGTTCAGTATTCAACTAAAATTTGAATTAAAAAATTGTTAGCAATTTCATATAAATGTATACGAAACATTAACTGAGTCCATTAATCTATCTATACTATCATAAAAGCCGCGTCCGTCCGTCCGTCCGTCGGTCGGTCTGTCCGAAGCCAGCCTGCAGTGTGTGATGAGCGTATCTGTGATACAAGCTCCAGTCCTATATATTTTGACGGGTCGTGCTCACGCGGCCTCATCAACTCTCGAGAGATTACATTTTTTTTTATTATGGCCTTTCTCTCATTTCGCACTCTTTTTATTTCAAGTGTAGAGGGGTGGACTAGTACCAATAATTTTAAAAGATTGTTGAAATTATTGCAGTCAACCTGTTAAAGCGTGATTCAATATTTATTTCCTTTTTTGAGCAGAAGCAAAAGATTATTTGAGAGAAACATCTTGCAACTCTGCGCAGTTATCAGATGTGAGATCCTATTTTATTGGGAAAACATAAACTTGATTATTTTAGCTTGCAAAAACCGAAGAAAGAGGAACTTTCGCTGCCGGCTTTACAGCTAGGGAGGAGTAAAAAGTTTGAGAATCCAGTTTTTCGCCTCAGATCTGCAGTTCAATCTGCTGTGCAAACACTGTAGTATTCTTGGATATTTGTTCCTAGCTTCTCATGACGTCATTTTATTTCTAATTTTGTGCAACAGGACTTGAGTACAAAAATCTCTATTGGTATTCTTTGCATTAAACTTTCAGGTTATTCTGGTCTGTAGAACTTACAGCGGACGATTGGGAGTTGTGCCTTTTATGTTTTATAAGGACATCATAAAGTACTTTTACCTGTCAGAGTTTTTGCTTATTAAATAAAGGGTGGGGCAGAAAAACCTATCCGATTTCAAAACGTTATAAAATTAAAACGACTGAAGTTGTCAAAAAATTTTTTTTATTAGCATATCGCAAATTTTATGCCATTTTTAAATTTAAGTTTTGAAAAGCACATCACTCAAATGTCGTCCTTGGGAGCGGATACGCTGATTTAGGCGCTCGCGGTAGCTTTCCATGACTTTCACCGTCATTTCCACAGGAATTTCTTCAATTGCCCGAGCAATTTCCCTTCGTAAAGCAAGAAGGGTCCTTGGTCGATGCTGGTAAACCTTCGATTTGAGGTAACCCCAAAGGAAGAAGTCACATGGAGTGAGATCCGGTGAGCGCGGCGGCCAGCCAAGATCACCTCTCAGGGAAATGAGGCGACCGGGAAACAGTTCCCTGAGAATGTCCATTGATCGTCGCGATGTGTGGGCGGTTGCACCATCCTGTTGAAACCACACATTTTCCACGCCATTTTCTTCCATTTTGGGTCTAAGAAAATTTTCCAGCATGAAACAATAGCGCTCGCTGTTGACCGTTACGGTTTGCCCATTTTCTTCAAAAAAGTAAGGCCCCCAGACGCCTAGGCGGGAAAGAGCACACCACACACTCACTTTTGGGCTATGGAGGGGTTCCTGATGGATTTCTCGAGGATTTTCGTCACACCAATATCGAAAATTCTGCCTGTTAACGGCACCACAAAGGTGAAAATGGGCTTCGTCCGTGAAGAGCAAAACATCGTCGTTTGGGAGTTCTCGGAGATCGCGACACAGGTTCGTACGGGTTTCAAAATCCCTTTCACTTAATTCCTGTGCAACAACCATTTTGTAGGGATGCATTTTGAGGTCCCGGTGCAAAATGCGCCGAATACTGCGGTTGGAAATCGCCAAAGCGAGCGAATGTTTTCGCGCCGAACGACGCGGGGAACGTTCAATCGCGGCTCTCACATTGGCCACGTTTTCAGGTCCTGTTGCTGTCCTGGGACGTCCAGGCGACTTCTTTTTCAATGCTGAACTCGTCTGTCTAAAATTTGACACCCACAATTTAATCGTAGCGTGATGTGGAACAGGATCATGACGCCCGAGTCCGAAATGAATTCGAAAAGCACGTTGTGTAGCAATTATCGAACCGCCGCATTCGATAAACCGCTCAATAACAAAAGCACGATGTTCACCTGACCAAGGCATGTTGACTACTGACAAATGGCATAAAACCGGCTTTCTAACGGTTTTTACCCCACGACTCTACCTGCTCCCTCTTCTGAGAAAAAGGGATTTGAAATCGGATAGGTATTTCTGCCCCACCCTGTAGTAGCATCTCACTTCACTCAAAACTCGATCTTAATTCTACTTTTTTTCTTGAAATCCACCGGATATGGAAATTTTTATTTTCTCCTAAATTTCACGATCTTGTGCTGCCAATGGTTTCAGAAATGGTGTGGTGCTCGTACTGGTAAAAAAAGTGCAATTTATGCAGCGCTTAACCCTGAAAAACGCGAATTTTTTTACACTTTGGCTATTGGTAAAGGCTTGCAGAAAAAACTGAGACAATCAAGTTTCATTTTAAATGCGAACGATCGAATTAAATGAACGCATTTCTCACTTTTTTTCAGCAGGTGCTTTGCTCAACGATGGTTCTTCCTGCTATTTTTTTGCTGAAATAATGAAGCATATATTAGCACTCTTCTTTTGGTTCAATTTTGTAAAGCTTCGTGGTGAAGAAATTTGTTGAATCTTTACGTCCGAGGCTAAGCATTGAAGTTTATTTGTAGATTTATCCAGCTAAACTTGAGGGGGATTTTGGACTGAACTTTTGTTATGGCATTTATTGCTGATTTTTTTATGCGTGCTTAGTTCTTTTAGCTGGTATATGTATATATATATATATGTATATTCTGCATTACCATTGGGAGATACCCCGATAAAAAACTATAAGTGAATCAATAGTATACACACTATCCTGCAGTACCATTGGGAGATACCCCGATAAAAAACTATAAGTGAAACAATGGTATACACACTATCCTGCAGTACCGATGGGAGATTAGTCGATAAAAATAATGAAAAAATGAAATAAAATGAGAAGTCAAATGCTTTTTTTACCGAGGTTCCGAATTTTAATGTGTGTTCACCTGATGGATCTACGTATGATAAAACAGATATTCAACACAATGCTAAAATATGATGATGCATCATCAGCATATTACTAATAATGTACAAATGCGAGTAACGATGCAATTAGCGCTAAGAAACATCATCCTCAATTAGAATTTACCAAGAAAACAAGACTCGGGCTGCGTGATTTAAAGTTTGAAGATGAGTTCTAAGTTCTAAGTTTAGCTGAGCAACAGATGCGCAGGCAGAGCCGTCCGAAACTTCTCCACTTAGACGGATAACGAAAATAAATCTTTTGGTTTTAAATTATGCTAAACTTGGCTCTAAAGTCGGTGTTACATTACGGGCGCGATCCCCAATGTGTTACATTACGGGCGAGATCCCTAATGTGTTACCTTACGGGCGAGATCCCTAATGTGTTACATTACGGGCGAGATCACTAATGTGTTACATTACGGGCGAGATCCCTAGTGTGTTACATTACTGGCGAGATCCCTAATGTGTTACATTACGGACGAGATCCCTAATGTGTTACATTACGGGCGAGATCCCTAATGTGTTACATTACGGATGAGATCCCTAATGTGTTACATTACGGGTTAGATCCCTAATGTGTTACATTACGGGTGAAGTCCCTATTGTGTTACATTACGGGCGAGATCCCTAATGTGTTACATTACGGGCGAGATCCCTAATGTGTTACATTACGGGTGAGATCCCTAATGTGTTACATTACGGGTGAGGTCCCTATTGTGTTACATTACGGGCGAAATCCCTAATGTGTTACATTACGGGCGAGATCCCTAATGTGTTACATTACGGGCGAGATCCCTAATGTGTTACATTACGGGCGAGATCCCTAATGTGTTACATTACGGGCGAGATCCCTAATGTGTTACATTACGGGCGAGATCCCTAATGTGTTACATTACGGGCGAGATCCCTAATGTGTTACATTACGGGCGAGATCCCTAATGTGTTACATTACGGGCGAGATCCCTAATGTGTTACATTACGGGCGAGATCCCTAATGTGTTACATTACGGGCGAGATCCCTAATGTGTTACATTACGGGCGAGATCCCTAATGTGTTACATTACGGGCGAGATCCCTAATGTGTTACATTACGGGCGAGATCCCTAATGTGTTACATTACGGGCGAGATCCCTAATGTGTTACATTACGGGCGAGATCCCTAATGTGTTACATTACGGGCGAGATCCCTAATGTGTTACATTACGGGCGAGATCCCTAATGTGTTACATTACGGGCGAAATCCCTAATGTGTTACATTACGGGCGAGATCCCTAATGTGTTACATTACGGGCGAGATCCCTAATGTGTTACATTACGGGCGAGATCCCTAGTTCTCCGCACACGGACGCCAATTTTGATACAGTTTAGCTCCAGAAAGAAAATTTAAAGTCTCACAGAAAACGAGATGTTGCTCAACAATAACCCACGAGGGAAACTTGTTTAATTTTGCTCAAACCCTGCACACGAAAATTCTGCTTATACTTTATTCAAATATAACCCAGTCTAACTTTTCGCCGCCTACATGCACGTTTTTCGCCGCCCAAGTAATCAAGTCGCTTGGGCGGCGAAAAACATGCATGCTCCGGCGAAAAATTTACACTGGGAATTCTATGCTAATTCAATTGCACGAAGCGGCAATTTACTAACCAAAAAATTATTTCAGTAACAAGCCTTTCACCTACGAAGTTGAAAAAAAATTGAAGTACTAAACGATAAATGAAAATTATAAGCACTTTTTAGTACCGGAGCAACGCTTCTTGGTTAATTCAAAGTAAATGTCGGACTGTAATTGGGAAAGCTAAATATTTTTTCTGTCATTCTCAATGACTATTGAAGCGAAGCAAAATGTTTACAGGAGCAAAAAGTTGTCGACATCTACCATAACAAGATACTGGGTTCCTCCAGAGTTAAGAACAACTGGTACAGGTAGTAATAAGTAGAACACTTGTTCAGGTAGATCAATAAGAGGAACACTGGTGTAGATGAGAACAGGTGGAACACTGGTGTAGGTGAGAACAGGGGGAACACTGGTGTAGGTGAGAACAGGTGGAACACTGGTGCAGGTGAGAACAGGTGGAACACGGGTGCGGGTGAGAACAGGTGGAACACTGGTGTAGGTGAGAACAGGGGGAACACTGGTGTAGGTGAGAACAGGTGGAACACTGGTGCAGGTGAGAACAGGTGGAACACGGGTGCGGGTGAGAACAGGTGGAACACTGGTGCAGGTGAGAACAGGTGGAACACTGGTGCAGGTGAGAATAGGTGGAACACTGGTGCAGGTGAGAACAGGTGGAACACGGGTGCGGGTGAGAACAAGTGAAACACTGGTGTAGGTGAGAACAGGTGGAACACTGGTGCAGGTGAGAACAAGTGAAACACTGGTGTAGGTGAGAACAGGTGGAACACTGGTGCAGGTGAGAACAGGTGGAACACTGGTGCAGGTGAGAACAAGTGAAACACTGGTGTAGGTGAGAACAGGTGGAACACTGGTGCAGGTGAGAACAAGTGAAACACTGGTGCAGATGAAAACAAGTAGAACAATTGTCCAGGTTAGACCAAAAAATGGCTAGCCCGGTGCACACTTGAGAACAGCCGGCACAGAAGCGCATTGTGCCGTTCCAGACCCGCAATCTTCTCATAAAATCTCAGCTCCCCTTTAAAAGGCCTAGTGGAGGCTCAATAATTCCTGGATTTTCCGTGCAGTTTTTATCCTTTGGTGTGACCCCGTTTTGCTGTTGAGCCGTTTCCAGTTCTGCGTTATATTTTATAAATCACTTGTTTTTAGTCTTATTGTTGAGCTTTGTTGTGTACAACAACAGCAATGGCCTGTGCCGTGTGTCCCACAAAACGCAGATCTCAGTATTTATATTCCCGTATCAGTAATACCCGTAATTATTTCCCGAATTAGTAATACCCGTAATTATTTCCCGTATCAGTAATACCCGTAATTATTTCCCGAATTAGTAATACCCGTAATTATTTCCCGTATCAGTAATACCCGTAATTATTTCCCGTATTTATAATACCCGTAATTATTTCCCGTATCAGTATTACCCGTAATTCTTCCCCGTATCAGTAATACCCGTAAATATTTCCCGTAGCAGTAATACCCGTAATTATTTCCCTGTAATTATTTCCCGTATCAGTAATACCCGTAATTATTTCCCGTATCTGTAATACCCGTAATTATTTCTTGGATCACTAGCAATCAGTAATAAGGCAAAATTGTGCTAGAAATTAAATGCTTATGGTATTCTTATGATGGTATTACTGATACGGGTAAATGAATACTCAGTTCAGGTTTTTGTGGAACGTACTGTACTTTTGTGTGTGCTCTTCGATCACGATTGCAATGAGTCCAGCAGCACTAGAAGGCTTAGTCCGGCTTTGTGATATGAAATACAGTGCGAGAGAGTTTTAAACTAGAAATGTGTTTCGAATTGAAGAACGATTTGCTTCGTTTATTTCGGTAAGCTAAATGATTGATGGTCAAAGAATTTGTTCGAAGTGTTTCAAAATCATTTTGTTAGGAATTGATTAACTACAGACAATGCCCGGCGCAAGGCTATACTACCCAGTCAAACTTTTTCGCCGGAGCATGCATGTTTTTCGTCTCCTAAGCGATTTAATTACTTGAGCGGCGAAAAACATGCTCGCAAAAAGTTAGACTGGGGAGTGGTTTCCGTATCCGTGATACACCAGTGGTCAACAGCGAGAACAAATTAAATAAATGCTGCCACACGGTCCGAGATTTTACTCTAAATCTAGGTACATGTGATGGAGTGAACTCATAAACTCATGGGCAGGGAGAGAAAGAGGGAGAGAGAGAGAAAGGGAGAGAGTGAGAGAGGTAAATGATTATTTTCGCTTCTCATAGGCAGAGAAAGAGAGAGATAAAAGCTTATCTACTCATGATTTAGATCCACACATTTATTTGGAAAAGTTAAGGCCGCTAGTTTAATGCAGATGTAATTTAATATTAAAACCTACCGATGCATTTGATTTTGGGTTCACTTGTTATTTACCGGCACAGGCGATACCGCCCGTAGCAGGTTCGATGTAGCAGGTATCGGATGATCACGTCGTAGCCAACAGTGCAGCGATTTGAAGATCTGTCTTGACGACAATAATTCCACAACAACGGTGTTTTCAACTTTTGGTGACTTAATAGAGCCTCACCTTGGTATTGGAAAGTTACGCTAAAGAGTGTAATAATAGCACCTTAAACTTAAGAAGAGAAATTTTGGTGTGGAACTCATTTGGCGTGGAACTGCAAAACACAAGTTGGATAGATGACATGGTAAAGGAAACAAGGTAAGGTCAAACCAGTTTTTTTTTTTTTGACGGTGTGGGTTTGCTGACGTCACGGTAACGAGCCAATGTCATCGCGCATATTTCTTATGGTAGCACTGCTACCACCAAATCCGTCTCCACTTTTGGTCTAACGACGTGGCGTTTTGGTGACGTCATAAAGTTTGTTTGAAATAAAGTCTTTCTATTGGCTTACCGAACGAGAAGATGTGTATTTTCCAGGATAGAAATGACCCTACCTTGTTTCCTCTACCGTGATATACGAGCACAAATTGAATATGCAGTAGAAATTATCAGCGACATGGAAATGCAGGAAACGTAATTTAAAAATTGATTGTGCTCTTATTGCAGGAAATATAAGGCAATTGCATTGCAGAATTATTATCTACAAGAAAAATGAAAAATCAACGTTCAAGAAACCCGAAATTTTCATGATAAGCAAATGTTTCAATCGATAATAAATGTGTGGAATAAAAAAGTGAAGTGTTTCAATTACATTTCTTCATTTTCAGAAAATGCTTTCCACTTTTGCGACTCAAAATAACGTGCTACACTCGTCGAAACTTTTTTTACTTATTGAATGCTTTTTTATACGTTTGGATAAATTGTTCCTTGCAGAGGCACCTGAGACTGACAGAGCTTTTTGTGCCACGTCAGATGAAAGGCAGCGCTCAGTAAGACATTTCTGCCTCGCCCCGGCTTTTGTTTGTTATAGGAAGTGAGAGAATGTTTGCTTCCTCATAGTAGCAGAATCAGGTCAAATAATGACAACTTTTACTAGATGGAAAGTATTTACGAAGCCTTCCTCCCCGTCACAATCCCTTCAGGAAGTCTTACTAATTAACTGTTGGCAAATTTGCAAACCAATAATCAATAATCAATAAATCAAGTTTCCAGCATTATATGGGAGGTATGAAAAAATTAGAAGACGGGTTACATGAATGAAAATATTTTCTTAAATTGAGATCCAGTTGAGATTTTTATATAGATGAAGAGATGCGTGAATCCATGTCGCAAATTCTTCTCTCACATAAACTGAACTTCAAATTTAAAACATTTTCGTTACTTTATTAGTAGATGATGTGCTGTACGTTTGAATGAATCTTTCTTTACAAGGCTACACTAGTTGATAAGTGAAAACACTAATTATTGCATGATTGAATACCCAGTCTTTCTGCAAAGCGTATTCTCGACGCGATAAAAAAACGTTAAGATTCCACCCATCCAGTTACCTGTTTTCTCAATGTGAAAGAAGTGCTTTCATGAAACATTCGTATCGGGATTTTGGCTCAATCTAGAAGCCTGCATTCATTCGAGACAGAGGTGAAACACCGTCTTTTGGCTTAATCTAGAAGCCTGCATTCATTCGAGACAGAGGTGAAACACCGTCTTTTGGCTTAATCTAGAAGCCTGCATTCATTCGAGACAGAGGTGAAACACCGTCTTTTGGCTTAATCTAGAAGCCTGCATTCATTCGAGACAGAGGTAAAACACCGTCTTTTGGCTCAATCTAGAAGCCAGCATTCATTTAGACAGAGGTAAAACACCGTCTTTTGGCTCAATCTAGAAGCCAGCATTCATTTAGACAGAGGTAAAACACCGTCTTTTGGCTCAATCTAGAAGCCTGCATTCATTCGAGACAGAGGTAAAACACCGTCTTTTGGCTCAATCTAGAAGCCTGCATTCATTCGAGACAGAGGTAAAACACCGTCTTTTGGCTCAATCTAGAAGCCTGCATTCATTCGAGACAGAGGTAAAACACCGTCTTTTGGCTTAATCTAGAAGCCTGCATTCATTCGAGACAGAGGTAAAACACCGTCTTTTGGCTCAATCTAGAAGCCTGCATTCATTCGAGACAGAGGTAAAACACCGTCTTTTGGCTCAATCTAGAAGCCAGCATTCATTTAGACAGAGGTAAAACACCGTCTTTTGGCTTAATCTAGAAGCCTGCATTCATTCGAGACAGAGGTAAAACACCGTCTTTTGGCTTAATCTAGAAACCTGCATTCATTCGAGACAGAGGTAAAACACCGTCTTTTGGCTTAATCTAGAAGCCTGCATTCATTCGAGACAGAGGTAAAACACCGTCTTTTGGCTTAATCTAGAAGCCAGCATTCATTCGAGACAGAGGTAAAACACCGTCTTTTGGCTTAATCTAGAAGCCTGCATTCATTCGAGACAGAGGTAAAACACCGTCTTTTGGCTTAATCTAGAAACCTGCATTCATTCGAGACAGAGGTAAAACACCGTCTTTTGGCTTAATCTAGAAGCCTGCATTCATTCGAGACAGAGGTAAAACACCGTCTTTTGGCTTAATCTAGAAGCCAGCATTCATTCGAGACAGAGGTAAACCACCGTCTTTTGGCTTAATCTAGAAGCCTGCATTCATTCGAGACAGAGGTAAAACACCGTCTTTTGGCTTAATCTAGAAGCCTGCATTCATTCGAAACAGAAGTAAAACACCGTCTTTTGGCTTAATCTAGAAGCCAGTATTCATTCGAGACAGAGGTAAAACACCGTCTTTTGGCTTAATCTAGAAGCCAGCATTCATTCGAGACAGAGGTAAAACACCGTCTTTTGGCTTAATCTAGAAGCCTAGAAATTTCAATTTCTAGAAATTTAAAAAGGAATAATGTTTTAATCTTTCGTTTGAGAGTAATTTGAAGTCGATAGGTGCATTATTTCGAAAGTTACAAGTGGGTGAACTTATGTGTTGCATTAGGGGCAGGGCTTATCTGGAAAAGATACAAAATTAGAAATTTCGACTCGATCTTCTGCATACGTTTTGCTGCATTGAATTTCCTCGGGCAGAGAGCGCAGTGATACTTGGAGGCGCGTCCAGATTTGCAAGTTGTTAGAACAGAGATTTGAAGCTGATAAGTTTACACTTTGACCGCAACGTGGGCCACCGGTGGCCACGGAGGGGATTTTCACAATGTTGCTGTCCAACCAGCAGTCACAACCTCAATTTTCATAAAAACATGACTAAAGCTAAATGAGGGTATGATCCAGTCGCCGATTTCTATTTTAAGAATTGCATATTGCAATGGACTTTAAATTTGACTTGAATATTGAACTTCAGTTTCACCAATTGCAGTGAAAGTGTTGAATCAGCTTTTCTGTACTTCAATAAAATTTGCGTAAAAACTTCATTTGCCAACAGTTCGTTAGTAAAACTTGCTGAGGGGATGGTAACGAGGAGGAAGGCTGCGTAAATACTTTCCAAATAGTAAAAGTTGTCATTATTTGGCCTGATTCTCCTGCGATGTCAGTCTTGTACAATGGTCTCTCTTCTTCCAATGTATTATAGCATTTGTCCAAAAAAAAAAGAAAAAAATTATGAATCAGTAAAAGGGAAATTGATAACTATTTTTAAAATACTATGTACGATACCCGATTAAATTTCAAACTGTATTGGGAATCTATTACAACTTATTCACTGGAACATCTATGATTTTAGCACCGCCCAAGTACCGCCTCTGCACAAGAAGATTAAAATCAACATGTCCCAGCGTCGAAGTTAGACCAGGAAGAAGAAAGTTTCATTAATTAATTTTGGAGACTCTTCAATCAAAGCGCTGCTGTGAAGTTACTGAAGGGAAGAAGATCTTCCGAAGCAATGTTCAAAATGGCAACTGAGGCTCACATTTTGATGCCGTCGTCCAGAAATGAAGGAGTTACCTGAGAGGATGAAACTTATTTTCGTTATTTTTGGATGAAGATATTGTAAGGCAAATCACTAAACGTTACAAAATAAGTTTATTTTTACTCTAACACATATTCTGTGAAAATAACACGTAATATGTAAAACAAATCCCTTCCCAACCGCCTAACCACCATAATCTAAAGTACAAGTATAGCCAGCGCCATGTAGTTTAATGGGCCACGAACATGGAAATCAAAAGTTTGCACGGGCTTTTGAGCGTCTTACTCTATAGTTCTATATACAGTAGAACAACTTGCTCCCGATACTTGAACCTTAGGATTAAATTTCCCCTCAATTCATGAAGTCCATAAGCCTGAGGCGACCGATTTTTTAAAGTATTCAGAAAATCGCCGTATAATCTAACTCGTGCTCTTCTAATGTGTCTTGATGAGCACATAGATAGATATATAGATAGATAATAATTGATTTAATAATAATTTATTATAATTTATCTATCGATCTACTCACAATTTCAATTGATTTCTTAACAGCGCATCCTGCGAAGTGGGCGGCATCGAGCGACTGAAAATTCGCCACAAACTTCTAAACACGTAACACGCAAATATTTTATTTTTAGATTCTAAATTTAGCAGCCAAACTCAGCAGGAGTCTGGAGGAGCTGTGAGCCCGAGTTTCCGCACAATAAGAGTTCAAAATAAGGCTGAAAATATACTCGTTACATTGATGGTTAAAAGTAAACTGAGTGGGAGGAGACACGTGGCAGCCAAGCGGACTTGTTTGGCGTGCGATCGACTTTAAATTTAAGTTACATAGATACAATAGATTTATTTAAGTGAAAATAGATACTGAACATAGATACTGACGCACTGGCATCCAATATTCAAAAATAGCTCTAGTTTCTGCCATGACTCCTCCTGGTAGATCGAAATGCTCTTAAGCCTCAGCCGGCCCATGTCTTCAGGTATTTAAAGAGTTCATGAAGAGTGATCAATTTCATGCGACGCTGAGTGCATTTTTGTGTTAGGAAAAAACCTGTGAAACTCGGCAAGAAAATCCCATGGAGAGAAGCTTCTGATTATTGAGAAGCACAGAGAAAAATTGCTAGTCTCTTCAGATCTTTGGATTAATTTGGGCCTCATTAAAAGTTGCGCTCAACTAATTAGTGTTTCCAAAAACTGGAACGTCTCCAGCAGGTGTAGGGACGTGTTCAGTAGGGGAGGAACGTCTCCAGCAAGTGTAGGGACGAGTTCAGTAGAGGAGGAACGTCGCCAGCAGGTGTAGGGACGTGTTCAGTAGGGGAGGAACGTCTCCAGCAGGTGTAGGGACGGGTTCACTAGGGGAGGAACGTCTCTCCAGCAGGTGTAGGGACGTGTTCAGTAGGGGAGGAACGTCTCCAGCAGGTGTAGGAACGTGTTCAGTAGGGGAGGAACGTCTCCAGCAGGTGTAGGGACGGATTCAGTAGGGGAGGAACGTCGCCAGCAGGTGTAGGGACGTGTTCAGTTGGGGAGGAACGTCTCCAGCAGGTGTAGGGACGGGTTCAGTAGGGGAGGAACGTCTCCAGCAGGTGTAGGGACGTGTTCAGTTGGGGAGGAACGTCTCCAGCAGGTGTAGGGACGTGTTCAGTTGGGGAGGAACGTCTCCAGCAGGTGTAGGGACGGGTTCAGTAGGGGAGGAACGTCTCCAGCAGGTGTAGGGACGTGTTCAGTTGGGGAGGAACGTCTCCAGCAGGTGTAGGGACGTGTTCAGTTGGGGAGGAACGTCTCCAGCAGGTGTAGGGACGGGTTCAGTAGGGGAGGAACGTCTCATGTAAAGTGATATCTCCAGCAGTTGAACCAGACTGCCCTGTAAATGGCAAAGCACTTGTTAGAGATTTACAAAGGTTTTATTTTTCTTTAGAACTTTGAAACTATAGCTTTAGTAATATTATGAAGCATTGTCAAGTAACTGTTTGAAATTCGGTAAATCATTACCAGCATTTGTGGGCAAATACAGATAGTTATTCTCCCTTCTTGCCATGATCACTGTTTTATTCCTCTGATTTATTTTTCCAGACATGTTTCTTTTAATGAGTTCTTCCATTATTCACGTCACACGAGTATTAATTAGTTATTCAAATTATGCCCATAAAATCTGTGTGAATTACTGCTGTAAGTTATCGTAGGGAATTGAAATCGAAATTTAGTTGTATGTGGCAGGGTAAATATTTTGAACTTTTAGAGACCTCAGTTTTTAAACTGCTCTGTTGAATGAAAAATGATGGGCTGGTTCACCACTATTCCCGTTTCAACTGCAATCAACATTTATTCGTTCATTTGTGCTGTAATATCGTACTGCATTCGTACGCTCATGAAAAATTATAATTAATCATTTTTATGCTCAAAATTAATATTGCTCAAAAATTGTTTTTTTCACACATGAACTCAATTCTAATAGTCTAATTAAATTAATATTGCTCAAAAATTGTTTTTTCACACAGGAACTCAATTCTAATAGTCTAATTAAATTAATATTGCTCAAAAATTGTTTTTTCACACAGGAAATCAATTCTAATAGCTCAAATTAAATTAATATTGCTCAAAAATCGTTTCTTCACACATGAACTCAATTCTAATAGTCTAATTAAAAATTTAACCGCATCTCAAAATTTAACACTTTTGCTGCACCTGCAACTAGTTTCAAACCTTGTACGCAAAATTTAGTTCAAACATTGTCTCAGAAGGCGCTGGATTTCAATGTGTTGTTTTAGAAGGATTGTTAGCGGTGCTCAGTGTTTTCAATCATCATCATATCCGTTGTCCTCAATGTTGTTTTGCCATTCTCATCGAGGATGTCAAATCCTCTGACCGAGGTTGTCCACAGAAAATATTAGGTGAATAAATTTACTTTAATTCTACGGGATTTTATTTCCACGCCCACACACGCACAAGCAGCATTGGCAGCATTTTACCCTAGCGATATTCAAATCATTAATCGCACATACACTCACTCACCATACGCACACACCACGCACACTCACACACACGCGCGGACAACCGTCATCACAAAACATAGTCAATGATCTCATCTTCCCTTAGTGAAAAAACTAACATTATATTATTAGTATTACCTCTATTTGTTACTCTTCACTCTGTAACAAAGACTCTTAGGTCAGTAATTAACTACTTTCTATTTCTACTGCCATATACCATGGTATTACAATAATGCTATGTTACAAAGACAACTAGGGGAAATATTTTCATTATCTCAAAGTTGTATGCATTACTGTTAAGTTCACTGGCCGGTAAATATTTTGTGCTACTAAAACTCTTGCATTCCATCATGTCATTAAATAATTCTTAGCAACGCCCAAGTGAGGACCACGACAGATTTGGGGGTAGCAGTGCTACCAGATGCAATATGAGCGCTGCTATTGGTTCGTTGCCGTTACGTCAGCAAAACCACACCTTCAACGAAAAAAAGGCTGGTTTGAACCTACCTCGTTTCCTCTACCGTGGTGAGGACACAGCGTCTCGCAAGAACTAAATATTCAAATTTCCGTATTTTTGCACCTTAATATTTTTCCGTTTTGATAATGCGTGGATTTAATCCGATACTTTTTTGTATGGTTAATTACATATTTTGTGATTCCCGTTGATTTCAGACACCATTTTCCTCCTAGGTTTACTGACAAGCTTGGTCCACATGACGGCGGATCAAAGAAAGAAAGAAAAAAGAAAAAAAAATTTTCCAATAAAGTTCAAACATGAAATGTTGGACATTGGTTAAAAAAAATTGGAGCAAACATTGGAACTCGTATCCACCCATCATGTTTTTTGTTTTATTCATATATACATGTATTTTAAAATGACATTTAGTTGAAATCGTACACCCCCGTGACCTTTAGATTCCAGGTAAAGTTCATAGTCATACCATCATTATTTTTGCACATGATCTTAAAAAAACATGTAAGTCTGGATGGAGCTTCGGAGCCCAGTTCAGGTATTTCATCAGAGTATCAGCTCAATGTTTAAATGCATCAAGGCAACAGAAAGCTCTTCGAACAATTTATCCCTAGAACACAAACCAATTTATTTTTTCAAAATTATTCTTCCATCATTTTTAATCACTGAGTATAAAGAAATGCATTTTCCAGCGCTCGTCTCATAACGCAATAACAATTTAAATATTACTCCAGATGCTATCCACAGTTTTTTCTTTTGATTTCTGCATCCAAAAGCGGCAAACGTCCTGCATGAACTTAGCTTGGATGTGTAGCTCTGACTCAGAAGATAAGGCTCTTGAATATTTATGTCCACATATCTCAAATTTGTTCTTCTCGGGATATGCAAGAATATTACCTAGCATCCCCTTGTGAACAAAACATCACAGTTCAGCCCAGTCCAGTCCAACCCATCCCAGTCCAGCCCAGCTCAGCCCAGCTCAGAAGCCTACATTTTTAGCTCGATTTTTAAATATTGAAACTTCAGTTTACTTTTTTTACCTACGGTAATGAATAATTCGTTGGTTAATCATACGATTTTCGAAGAAGCTTGTGTAATTCGCAGAAATTGACTTAAGGTTTGATGGGTGAATAAGACATAACCTTAAAGATATCCTCCGACTTTTTCTTTTAAATTGCCATCCATAAAGAACAGTTGCGCAAACAAACGTACATTGAATGCAGCCACAATCCTTGGAATTTTTCTTTTACATTGGTAAGAAAAAACGTGCACGCAAACCTATATTGAATTCAGCATTCAGCCTGACTATTTCATTTATCAGGCTGGCTTTCATGCAGCTCGTTCAACAAAAGCTCTCCTCCATCCAATTTTTTCCGTATTCGAATCAAAGGGAGACCTTGCTTCTTTTACAGGATGTCAGGATGTCGGATGACATTTCCAAATTACCAGAGACAGACGATCCCCTTATTTGTTCCGCAGCTAACTCCATACGCTTTGGCCGTCCTGAGGACCCCTTCAGGTTTCGCTTGATCCGCTCTCGAACGGTTTTAACGACACAGATGTGGCGCGTTGCATTCGAGGTTCTCCACTTCGGGACCGATACGCGAAGCTTCCTTACTTTTTACCTTGGTACGAACCACTTGACTGAACTCAAACGGCTGATCCTGCGACCTTGAAACGATTTGTAATTTCGAGAGAGGGTCCGGCACGATGCATTTCAATTCTCCTTTCACATTTCGATGAGAACTTTGTTGAAATGTAAATTGGTAGGTTTAAAATTCAAGGTTGCTTATTAATTATTAAATAATTTCAAGGAAAGTGTGGATCACTAAGAATTTTTTATTGAATGGTTTAGCACCAATATAATAAAGAATTGAAGAAGTGCCTGCTTATTTATTAAATACTTATGCCCTAAAATTATTTCATATCAAATGTGATCAACTGTGAGACTTGGTCTGTACGTGGCACCGTCCATCACATATGCTACTATGATACATGTCTTGAAGTGGGCAAAATTAAAAGTTAAATAATTAATTGAAATTAACTAAAAATTAAGTGAGCCTGCCAATTATTTTGCACAGTCATTTTTTCTTTCTGAGATGAGGTAAAGACTAATTATGAAATGACCTTGAAACTTCTGAGGATTATTGCTTCCATGTGTCTTTCTTGCATAAACATTTAAGCAATACCAAATTAATTCACCTCCTAATACTCACCGTTCAATATTTTGCAACAATTATGCCATAGCACAACATGTAATTTGGCTAAAAGTTGCTGTTCTAGACATGCTGAACGATCTAAAAGCACGCTTAGCTTTTTGCTATGTATTTGGTTAACTGAAGGAAGCGTATACCACACGGTAGAAGAAACAAGGTAGGGTCAAGCAAGTTTTTTTTAGTCGACCATGTGGCAATGCTGACGCCATGGCAATGAACCAATAGCAGCGCTTACATTGTATCTGGCAACACCGCTAACCCCAAATCTGGCACCACTATTAGCCTAGCGACATGTCACAATGGTGACGTCATAAAGTTTGTTTGAAATAAAGCCGTTCTATTGGGTAGCCGAGCACAAGGAGGTGTGTTTTCCCCCATAGAAATGACTCTCCTTTGTTTCCACCACCGTGGCGTATAGATCTAAACACCCGGACAACGAAAAACAGAAGCTGATGACAAAATGCATGAAATACGGAAAAAAACGTTAACAATTGTTAGCTCTCTCCTAAATAAGCTACTGTGTAAAATTAAGCGTCGAATCTCGAGTGAACAAATTCTTTGTTCATTCTAGTACGCAACTAGGTTGCGTGAATTAGATTAAACATGATTGTACACCTTAGAATAGCTTTGGTGGTAGGATGCCCTAGAAGTCGCTGAACTTATTCGGGCCCACAGGTAGCTATACTCAAATTTGTCCTTTGTACTAGACTGAAGAAACAAACTCCTTCTGTATCGTTCGTGGTAAATAAATTGGTTAAATAGTTTTAAATTGCTTAAATTGTTTGCTCAGTTTCTGCCAGATGGGCCAGTGTTGTCAAACTGCCAACGTCAGAGCCGCTACAAAAGTCGATTCTGAAGTATTGGAGCTTCATCAACGCGTAAGACTTTCATTGTTTTCTTAATGTTGTTGTACGTGATTTCTGTCGTTTTCAGGGTAGAATATTCTTAAGCTCTGTAAAGATTTTTCAACTTGAATAACAGCATCCATATTTTGACGTTCCAGAAAAATATCAGATTTCTTTGTTTTTCTTGAAAAGATTTATTCTTCGATGTTGCTCAAAATAGATAGGGTTTTCAAGTTCCGTGGGAAATATGAGTTTTTCGGTATTACATGTAATACGATTATTAAGTTTTTTACAAAAATACCGGTCTTCAGACGCCTCCTCAAAAACAGGTTTGCCATCTTCTAAATGATATAGATCGATTTTGCTGCGGTAAAAATGAAGACGTGATTTCCAAAGTATTATTTTTTCGACTTTTCTTGAGAATCTTTTTGGTAAATGGTCCCGGTGTAACGAATGTTGTAGCTGAAATGTTCATTTACGATCTTGAATGAGGAATTTCAAGTGATCAGTTGCGGAATTTAAGTTTTTTTAACTTTTCTACACTCGTGAATGAGATTCTTGATATTTAATTTTGGTTTAATTTTGTCATTATAGTGCAGTTCAATTTGAGAAATTATTAACGTATGTTCCATAGTCAAATCGACGTAATAATTTAGAAAGTGTACAAAAACGTATGTAATCGTTTGATCAGGACAACTGGGTAGGTTTTTTGATGATAGGCTAGAAATGGCGGAAAATTTGAACTCGCTTAGACGAAATGAGCATTTCGATCAAAATATCATATGTAGAGAAGGAAGTTCTGCATAGATGGGCTGTATTAGCCAGCATATTTATGTAACTCTGATCCCTCCATAGCCTTGCAAGCTAATTTTTGACGTGCTTATCCCCGTCCGTACTTTATTTTCATCACTAACGAGTAACGAAATTGAATAACCTAAAAAAAGAGAGAAAATTTAACAAACTACAATCTAGCAAAGGGATTAATTTCATCACTAACGTCGAACAAAGTTAAATAGTCAACGATCAGTAGTAAAGCGAGGGAATATTCAACAACCTACAATTTAGTAAAGGCAGAAAATTTGACTTCCTTTCTGTGTCAGCTCGTTATTTGAAGCTCGTAACCTGGTTTTAACAAAATGTTCACGATGTTTTAATCCTGCACATTGAAATCTTAAACATCATAACATCGGGTACGATATGTTGTATATAAATATTTTACTGAGAATATTTTTCATTCACTCTTCACCGTATTTTTTATAGATATGTTCGAATTTTATTTGATTCTATTTTACTATCGTAAAAGTAAGATTGTGAATAAATAATCATTATCAAATTAAAAAAGTTATTAGAAACGATGTGACCTTACGAGTCACGGACAGGCTACGCACATCAGACTAAAATTGTTGCACACAGTTCATTAATTTCTAAAATCTTGCCCTCAGGGATTATAATTAATCCCTTTATTCGCTGTGACACAAGTGCACTAGTAATACAATAACACACGCTGGCAATTTAGCGAATGGAAGATAGCCGAAGATCAAAAAAAGTAGAACAAAAGGCAGACATCTTCCTCTTCCGCATCTAAAGACTCGTCATTACGCTGAGTGCCAGTCAGAGTTCTCGTGAGACCAAACGCATGCAAGAAGAATCTTTAACTAGGATACAACACTCATTACAACATCACTACGAAAAAAAATTGCACGAATAATAACTCGAAGAAGTAGAGACTGTGTCCCACGCAGAGAGTTCCTAAACGCTTCGTATCAACAACATCACTACGAAAAAGGTGAAACTTTGAATATATAATGACTCAAGAAAGTAAAGGGTGCCCTACACAAAGAGTGTGTAACCGCTTCGTATCAACAACATCACTACGAAAAAGGTGAAATTTTGAATAAATTATAACTCGAGGAGGTAAAGGCTGTCCCACACAGAGAGTTTCCAACTCTTCAATTACTTCATTAACTTGTTCAACCCTCAAACTGCCTGCACATGACATGATGAGGAAATCAGGATGGGTAGTGAATAATTCAAAATCTAGTCCGTCGATTTTGCTTACTTAAATTCTAATTTGGGATATTTCTGATATCAATTAGGTCCGTCCACTTTTGCTCACGTCAATTCCAGTTTCGGATATTTTAATATTAATTAAGCCCGTCCACTTTTGCTCACGTCAATTCCAGTTTCGAATATTCTAATATTAATATAGTCTGTCCACTTTTGCTCACGCCAATTCCAATGTCAGATTAGGCATAATAAAATGAGACAGGATGATGTTGTAAAACTGTATTTTTTTTATACTTTTTAAGTAAACGTAGATCGTTCAAATTCTACCGTACATATGTAGATGCATAATGAATTCTCATGATACATGAAACGTCTAAAACTCCAAAACCTACCATTTTCCCAAAAAAAAATCATTCGAAAATCATCGCAAGTTTTTTATGAGGTTGTTCTAAAGCGTTTTTCAGTATATTCTTAAATGGCTATGAACCTCACATGTGATTAAATACTGAACTCTACCCTTACAATAAGGAACAGCAATGATCCTCTACTACTGAAAAGCATTGCAACCCAATTTTATCAAAGGAATGCAATAAGAATTTTCTGTACCACATCGCTCAATATACGTATCCCCTGCAATAAAGAACAGCAATGATCCTCTATTACTAAAAAGCATAGCAGCCCAATTTTATTCCTGGAATGCAATTAGCATTTTGCTATACCACATCGCTCAATATATCTCCTAGTTGCAGACCTAGGAATGTGTTGACGCTAGTCCACTGCGCTTGAAGCTCTCCTTGAAAAATGAATGTACATCATAGTCACTTCGGCTCCCAATTTAAAAACTCGGTCAAGGAATCACACTTGGTTCTAGCGCGTGTTTATGCCATGCATCCTCCACTTACGAAGAGCGAACTTTATTTTCGAGAGATTTTGGAGCAAACCCATGTGCGAAAGAGACGTGGGCGAAAAGCCCTCGCTCCGTTGCTGGGATTCTACAAATTTCGAATCTCATTTAAATTTTGTTTTCGAGACCTTAAACTCAAAACTTAAAGCGAAGACCCTGAAAATATTACCCTACTTATGAATTTTACGTAGAGAAGCAGAATAATATACTCAGAAAAACTGCACACGAGTGAGAGTTTATTGCTCTATATGCCTGGAAGCCGTAGTTATCTGCAAAGGCTGAGCAACCAAATATTAACTAATTATTTTCTAATACGTCATAACCTTTCACTCGAAAAAACATATCATTCATTACTATTAAATTTTTCTTCGAAGTAATTTAGATTTAGCTGTTTAATTTATTCAAAAGCTCCAACATGCTTCTTTAGCAAAATTTTTGAACAACCTTCTTTGAATAAGAACGTAAAATCTATCATTTTGAACAGCGACTTGTGTTATATTTCTTTGCCAGTGATTTTATTATTTTCCTGCGGTTCGAGGGCAAGCAGCATCTGCGGTTCACATCTGCGGTTCGAGGGCAAGCAGCTATAAAGATTCGTTGCAGCTGCGCAATGAGCTGCACTCAAGAATGCTGGCGATGCATACAGCTGCTTCTTCAAAATGAGGCCAAGCTGTCAAAAGAAGTCGCATATGCCGCACAGTTGCGGGATGTAATCATTTTTTGCAAGTATTTGGTGTGTAATATGAGTGGTCGGTTGTGTTGGCATGCATCATATAGAAGCAGAGTATAGAAGTATTCAGAATAATACTAAGGTAATCAGATCTTACAGGGAATGGAAATATACAAACCGCATATAATCCATTTCACGCTCGTGTGAAAAATATAATGTTAAAGATCATTGAAAGCTCAGTTTTCCATTTCCATGATTATTCTTTAAGAATTTCTCCTAGAATCCTATGTGCGTTGTCTCAAAGTAAAGTGGAAAAATTCGTAGTGATAAATAGCTAGGCATTCTAAGCATTCCTCTTCTTAGCTGGCAACCATGTGAAAGGTATAATATCAAAGATCGACGAAGGGTCAATTTTTTAATTTTCACTATTGTGCATTTAGAAGTTCACCTAGAATCCCATGGGCGTCTCAAAGTAAAGTGGAAAAAATAGTAGTTATAAATAGCGTGGCATTCCGGTCGTTCCTCTCCTCAGCTGTCAAATTGCGGGGCATTTGGCGCTGACGAAAGTGAAGACATCGTGAGATCGCTGGTCGACTCGGCGAGCTCGTCACTCCCGTGTCTGACAGTCGGGCTTGTGACTGTCGGGCTCTGGTGATCTGCCCTGTGGGGAGAATATCGCCTGTGTTTGGAACACTCTAACTACAGCGGTTCTTAACATGGGTTCGATGAGTTATGTTAACCGAGTGATGAGTTGTGTTCGAAGAGTTATGTTAACCGAGTTATAAGTTATGTTCGATGTTAACCAAAGTTCGATGATTTATGAGTAATGAGGTCGTACCCCTGGGTTCGGCATGGTACAGTTTGTGCACTAATACAGTATACAGTTATACATATGGGTTTTGAATTTGAAGAAAGTAAACACATTTTATTTTACAAATACGAAGGGTTCGATGAATGCATGTATTGAACTTGTGATGTTCAGTGCCTCCAATAAGGTTTAAAAAACCCTACAGTCTAACAGAACTTCGAAGTCGGGCAGCGAGGCTCAGAAAGGTGGAAATTTTCGGAGAATTGCTAATTACGCAGTGAGCTTATTAGTAATCAGAATATTGGAAAGGAGTTTACGTTATAAAAAAATTTTGGTGGAACTTCAGAGTATAAAGTAAAATTTGGATCGAAGATTATGCCAGGGGAATTCCAAGAAGAAACTTTTCACTAAGTTGGTAAACTTGAAAAAAACGTTTGCGTGGTTTTCAGTCAAGGCTAGGAATTACTTTAAACCGAAGGGCCAATAATTAAGAAAATGGAAGTATGTCAGTGCTTTATTGGCTAAATTAGAGCAGCAGGGATGGGAAGCAAAATAAATTAAAAACCGAGGCTGCCACGGAATAATTTCAAAATGGTTTCTCTGACTGCTATGTGAAAAAAATTCTGAGTATGCCTCGAAGTTTATACTTCTGGAAGTTTGTGTACATAGTTTTAGGGAAAGGATTTTGCAATCAGAAGCTAGCAAACTGGCAAAAAATTTTACATATACACGCTGAAATTTTCCTAAAACAGGCTTGATCAGTTTGTTCTCTTAATTATTCTACAATATAAATAATAAATTTGGGGCACAAATGTCGAAATAGGGTGGCAAATAATCTGAACATTCAGATTATTCGCTGTGATATTATCAGAGCGAAATAGAGTGGCAAATAATCTGAAAAATAAACTTGGAAAACATTCGCTGTGAAATTATCAGAGATAGGTGGACAGGAAAAGGCCAGGTGAAAAACAAAAGAAAATAAATTCTTCTTCGAAGCAAAGTGTCTACGATTAAATTCTCCCTATTCACGCAGTTATTCTAATGTAACAAAGCATAAGGTGAACAAAATGTAAAAAATAAGCAATTCTTGCAATTATCAGTCATCTCCTTCGCCATCTTATACGATATTGGAGTGAAAATCTCGTTAGATTTTTGAGCAAATGTTGAATATCTTGTCAGATTCTTCCTTTTATTCTTGGAGACCGAAGGTCGACGTGATTTTACTTGTATGAATATAAAAATTTTTCAAGCGAATGCACAAATTTCATTATTACTGTGCCGTTATATTTTACAGTGAAACAAAAATTTACCCAGTGAAAATACTTGTATTTTACTAGTTCTTGTTTTGTACAGAATGTGCACACCATGTATGAGTTTCTATCATGTGCGTAAACATCTTGTACGAGTACATATTTTTGCACAGAAACAAATTGTACAAGTTTATATTTCATGCGTGTACATCTTGCTTGAGTTAATTTCCTGACAGTGCAAGTAAACATCAGAAATAAGAGTGCTTTTTTCCGGCTAAATATGCAAGTCAACAAGTCAAGACAAGACAAATCCGTAGTAGAAATGAAAATTCTTTTGTTGTCTTCAAGTTCTACTCTAAGAGAAAAACTTTTCTTAGGACAATCATCAACTGCCGAGAGGAGATTTCATTTTACAATAAAGATTTGGCACTGGCCCCGTTTCCTCTAGCTCTAGATGACTACAGTGCAGATTTCAGATCATTTCATTTTACATTTCATTTTACACTGAAGATATTGCACTGGCCTTATAACCTCTAGCTCTAGATGGGTACAATGCAGATGTCAGATCATTTCATTTTACATTTCATTTTACACTGAAGATATTGCACTGGCCCCGTAACCTCTAGCTCTAGATGGGTACAATGCAGATCTCAGTTCAATATAACACATGGACAACGTCACGCACTTTTGAATCACTGGCGATTGTACCCAAGTATGAAACAGGTTTTAAATTTTAGAAAACTCTTTTCGTTTTCCGTAACTGAAGCAAAGTAAACCTTCAGCTAGTTTATTAGGAATACCTTTCAAAAATAAAGAAAAATAATCACAATAAATCACAATTCAACTGAGAAGACAATTTGATTCCAAAAAAATCACTGCCCAATTCAGAGCTATCAAAGCTAACTACACAAAAGTTAATAAGCGCGACAACCCTGTTTGTATGAACTCACCGCATCCACACCAGGCTCTTCATTTCAGTAAAGGTGCACCGATGCATCCACCCTTTCGAATGGAATTCAATTTCAGGTGGTAACATCGGCAGAGTTGGCTATTCCTAGGAAAAGACGGAGTCAGTCCTGCAAATAAAACCCATACGAGTAATAAACCCAAACCCAGAACACGGCACACGTGGCGATTGAGTTTGCCATTTTCATAGCGTGCGTGTTTTGTAGTGAATTTTTAAATGAAAAAGTGAGGGGAAGTGTGTTGAGAGAACTTCAAGGTCCACTGATCTCCTTACGTGCAGAGCTGCAGTTTCTGTGTACTTTCAATGACAACATCATACCATCAATGACAACATCATACCATCAATGACAACATCATACCATCAATGACAACATCATACCATCAATGACAACATCATACCATCAATGACAGCATCATACTATCAATGATAGCATCATACTATCAATGACAGCATCATACCATCAAAGACTACATCATATCATCAATGACAGCATCATACCATCAATGACAGCATCATACTATCAATGACAGCATCATACTATCAATGACAGCATCATACTGTCAATGACAGCATCATACTATCAATGGTGGCATCATACTATCTATGGTGGCATCATGTTAACCTGATGTTCTTCTTCTCTTTTCTTGCTCAGTTTCATAAGAGTGTAGCGCCCTGACATCATCGTGAAAGGAAACCTTTCCGTCTATCGGGAATTTGAACTTCATTCCGTAACTCCTTAAAATTCTTCAGATGACCACTTCAAACCAACAGATATTGATACACTGCTCACTGTTTTTCTATGAGAGTATCATACTATCAATGACTTCTGTACTATCAAGCATCTACCTCTGTATCACCTGTGGTAAATAAATTGTTTTTAAAATTCTTTTAAGTATTTTCATCCCAAAACTCACCTAGAGAAACTGTGCGTGGTGGCTCAAGCAGTCGTTGGACGATGCCTGCCCTCACTGTTTGATTCAGGGTTTCCTGATTGGCCATTTCATGGCTGTTTTTTAAACGCCCTGGCCGTGAGAAATTCTTTTAGCCATTTTTACCAATATCGCACGACTCAGGTAACAGAAGACTTACGAAATCTCGAGGAGGTGCTCTCGTCATAATATTGCCAATTAAGTCTATTAAGTTTATTAGTGTTGTGATTTTCAATTGAATAATTGTCAGTATATTTTGTAGAGGTTATTTTGATCAATTTTTCTCGTAAAATATGGCCATGAGCTGACTGATTTACCTGTCAACCCTGGCTTGATTACATGAGAATCAGCTGCAGACGACATGGAATAAAAATAACTTACTCAAAGCTGCCTAGTATCACTCAAGCTCGTGCACGTCATTAGCCTGAGTGGACGAAGCCAACTCAGTGAGCCACTCCAACTCACACTTGAAGAACGTTCTGATCATACGAGATACATAACCTTATCAGACACATGCGCTGAGGAGCGACTGCGTTGATCGGAACGCAGCACGATTTCAAGTCGAAGTTGAAATTTGAGCAAATTTCTTGAGTAAATGTTCTCTCGTGAGCCTGAGAGCTTGTGTGTTTGTTCAAATGATAGTTCATATCAATTACCTCTAGCAGTTTTCTCTTCGAACGTTTGTAGGTGGTCGTAGTGGCTGGAAAGGCAAGGAAGAGAGCTGACCTTGAATATGTTTTGAATAAATTATTTTTGGAACACTGTTCCTGTAAGCAATTTATGCGTAACATTATGGATTGAACAACTGTGGATAAAGAACTAAATAACACCATAGCTATAATAAAGTTAATTGTAAACTCCAATGGGAACAGAAAAATTAGAGGAAATAAGCGTCAGTGACGTAACCAACAGAATGAAATATGTTATGAAAATCAGCATCAATAATTTAAAATTTTTAATAACAGCAGAAGAAACTTAGTAAAATGTGATCTTAGCAAGACGCTAATGAGGTAGTTACCTTATTTACGGTTGTGAAGTCTTTTCTCGAAAAAGGAAAGTCTCTACGGGCTCAGAAATTATTATTTTTAAATTAGAACGCCCAAACCGTACACAAAAAAATAGCTGAACAATATCTGAGCGCAAAAATAAACCGAAACATTTGAGAAAAAACATAAACATTGCTTCAATCGTGAGTAGGAATTTCCTATCTATTGTGGAAAAAGCCCGCGCTCTGTTGGTAGCGAAATTCTTGTTTTTTAAAAAAGAACGTGCAAACCATACACAAAAAATAGCAGAAAAACATCCTAGCGTAAAAATAAACCGAAACACTACATAAAAAAAAACATATATTGCTTCAACCGTGAGTAGGAAGTTCCTGTCTATTGAAGAAAAAGCGTGCGCTCTGTTGGTGGTGAAATTCCAGACGCCATTTCATCGTCAACACTCAAAAGAATTGCAATATCAATATTGGCGGCCCCTCGGTGTGTACACGGGCAGCGCCCTGATGCTGCGCAGGGAGCGCCAGGCACGTCCTCTGTAAAGAAGACACGAGCCATCCAATACTTGCTCTTCTCCCTCACCTACATCCATTACCTAATGCTCTCTTGTAACGAGTAGTGGGAACTCTTCCATTCTATGATGTTCTCTTGAGGTGAGGTGTTGGAAATGTAACTCTTGCTCTTCTCCCTCACCTGCATCCATTACCTAATGTTCTCTTGGGCAGAGGTGTGGGAACTCTTCCATTCTATGATGTTCTCTTGAGGTGAGGTGTTGGAAATGTAACTCTTGCTCTTCTCCCTCACCTGCATCCATTACCTAATGTTCTCTTGGGCAGAGGTGTGGGAACTCTTCTATTATATGATGTTCTCTTGGGCCGAGGTGTGGGAACTCATCTATTGTGTAATGTTCTCTTGGGCCGAGGTGTGGGAACTCATCTATTGTGTAATGTTCTCTTGGGCCGAGGTGTGGGAACTCATCTATTGTGTAATGTTCTCTTGGGCCGAGGTGTGGGAACTCATCTATTGTGTAATGTTATCTTGGGCCGAGGTGTGGGAACTCATCTATTGTGTAATGTTCTCTTGGGCCGAGGTGTGGGAACTCATCTATTGTGTAATGTTCTCTTGGGCCGAGGTGTGGGAACTCATCTATTGTATAATGTTCTCTTGGGCCGAGGTGTGGGAACTCATCTATTGTGTAATGTTCTCTTGGGCCGAGGTGTGGGAACTCATCTATTGTGTAATGTTCTCTTGGGCCGAGGTGTGGGAACTCATCTATTGTGTAATGTTCTCTTGGGCCGAGGTGTGGGAACTTATCTATTGTATAATGTTCTCTTGGGCCGAGGTGTGGGAACTCATCTATTGTATAATGTTCTCTTGGGCCGAGGTGTGGGAACTCATCTATTGTGTAATGTTCTCTTGGGCCGAGGTGTGGGAACTCATCTATTGTGTAATGTTCTCTTGGGCCGAGGTGTGGGAACTCATCTATTGTGTAATGTTCTCTTGGGCCGAGGTGTGGGAACTCATCTATTGTATAATGTTCTCTTGGGCCGAGGTGTGGGAACTCATCTATTGTGTAATGTTCTCTTGGGCCGAGGTGTGGGAACTCATCTATTGTGTAATGTTCTCTTGGGCCGAGGTGTGGGAACTCATCTATTGTGTAATGTTCTCTTGGGCCGAGGTGTGGGAACTCATCTATTGTGTAATGTTCTCTTGGGCCGAGGTGTGGGAACTCATCTATTGTGTAATGTTCTCTTGGGCCGAGGTGTGGGAACTCATCTATTGTGTAATGTTCTCTTGGGCCGAGGTGTGGGAACTCATCTATTGTGTAATGTTCTCTTGGGCCGAGGTGTGGGAACTGACAATATTCGACCTGCAATTTCTGCCTGCACGGGAGTAGCGAATGAGCCCAAGAATGAGTTGTGGCAACACGAATCAAATCCAGTCTAACTTTCCGCCGCCTGCAGGCATGTTTTTCGCCGCCTAAGCGATTTAATCGCATTAATCGCTTAGGCGGCGAAAAACATGCATGCAGGCGGCGAAAAAGTTAGACTAGGAAAGGTCTATTGCGGTTGAGAAAACTTGGACCCATCAAGAAAATGACGACACCGTGCACAATATATTATAAGCTGTGCTGTATTGGGTTGTAAAAATGATTGAAAGGGATTGCTCTAGAGCAGGGCCTCTCTTGCTCTAGAGCAGGGTACGTGTACCCTTAGGGGTACATTGAACATATTTCATATGTTAAAATGTACAATATATATTGACATACTACCGTGTAAGTACATAAAATTATTAACCGTTAAGTGTATTTTTATGGTTTCTTAAGCCTTTAACTGTGCTGGGGGAACATGAGGATACACCACTAAGCTAAGGGGGTACACGACTAAAGCTAGGTTGAGAGCCTCTGTTCTAGAGCTATCATATTCACTGGTATAATATTTTTATTTCACTCCGTTGAATTCAATCGTACAACTTGTATGTTTATAATTTAACATTTGTTCAAGTGAATACAATTGACAAATTATCAAATTCACGAACCTAGAGGAAAATACATAAAGTCACACGACAGTTAAAATGGAACACAAATACCCAAGGTCACAAACAATTAAAATAGAACACAAAATACATAAGGTCACACAACAATTAAAATAGTACACAAATACATAAGGTCACACAACAATTAAAATAGAACACAAAATACATAAGGCAACTTCGAAACTCCAACTAGCAACAACGAAAGAGTTACACTGAAAATTGACCCCAAGTGCTCTAATTACATTTGTTGTCCGTAAAACTGTTCCTTTCCCTCTTGGAAGGAATTTAAAAAACCCTTTCGGTAAAAGGAGGCGAGACGAGACTCCAGCGCAGCTAAGGCGAGACGAGACTCCAGCGCAGGTAAGGCGAGACGAGACTCCAGCGCAGGTAAGGCGAGACGAGACTCCAGCGCAGCTAAGGCGAGACGAGACTCCAGCGCAGGTAAGGTGAGACGAGACTCCAGCGCAGGTAAGGCGAGACGAGACTCCAGCGCAGGTAAGGCGAGACGAGACTCCAGCGCAGCTAAGGCGAGACGAGACTCCAGCGCAGGTAAGGTGAGACGAGACTCCAGCGCAGGTAAGGCGAGACGAGACTCCAGCGCAGGTAAGGCGAGACGAGACTCCAGCGCAGCTAAGGCGAGACGAGACTCCAGCGCAGGTAAGGTGAGACGAGACTCCAGCGCAGGTAAGGTGAGACGAGACTCCAGCGCAGGTAAGGCGAGACGAGACTCCAGCGCAGCTAAGGCGAGACGAGACTCCAGCGCAGGTAAGGTGAGACGAGACTCCAGCGCAGGTAAGGCGAGACGAGACTCCAGCGCAGGTAAGGTGAGACGAGACTCCAGCGCAGCTAAGGCGAGACGAGACTCCAGCGCAGGTAAGGTGAGACGAGACTCCAGCGCAGGTAAGGTGAGACGAGACTCCAGCGCAGGTAAGGTGAGACGAGACTCCAGCGCAGGTAAGGCGAGACGAGACTCCAGCGCAGGTAAGGTGAGACGAGACTCCAGCGCAGCTAAGGCGAGACGAGACTCCAGCGCAGGTAAGGTGAGACGAGACTCCAGCGCAGGTAAGGCGAGACGAGACTCCAGCGCAGGTAAGGTGAGACGAGACTCCAGCGCAGCTAAGGCGAGACGAGACTCCAGCGCAGGTAAGGTGAGACGAGACTCCAGCGCAGGTAAGGCGAGACGAGACACCAGCGCAGGTATATGCTCACAGAACTGCCTCTCGCTCCATACATCGCAATTATCTGCCAATACTCGTTTTCATTGATTTCGGACGCCACTTGAGTCCCTGTGGCCGAGTGGTTAAGAGCGCACCCTTCACGGCGCGTCCTACTTATTTCCTACGTACTCACAAATTTCAAGAGCAGTTTTGACGTTCCCTGACGCTTCTTGATTAATTAATTTAAGTGGTGGAATTTTTTAAATTTTGCTGCATGCTCTTCACCTCTGTTTCCTGACGAGCTGAGAAAGGTCCGAGGAATTTGGTTAGTTTTTTCTGTTTGACCTCATCACTCATTCTAATTTTACTTCTACTTGAACCTTTGAGTTTAATTTTACTTTAAATTTGCTTTACTTTTACTTTTAATTTTACTGTACCTTACTTTTACTTCAATTTTTTGTTTGACCTCATCAGCCATTCTAACTTTCCTTCCAGTGATTAATTCCCGTCGGGACACCCAGACATCAGCGTCATGGATTATGAACAAACTGAAAGTGAGTAAAAATTGCACGTAATTAAGCATTTAGTAGCAATTTTATGCGTGTTCTAATGAATACTTTTTTCAAACAGCGGCGCTGGCTCGCAGTATAACTTCATTGTCCAAATGGCCGGTGATTTAGATAGGCTGATTAAAGCGATTTTGGTTATGGCGTTATCACGGCAATTTACGTCGACTGTAGTGGCATTTACGCGACTCCATTGAACTTTATGCGTGTTATCAAAAGGTAGAGGTTCACATGAATGCTCTCGGTAATAAATCGTTTCCATGGCTTGTTGTGCAGTATGTCCCACAAAAACCCGAACCGAGTATTTGTTTTCCCGTATCAGTAATACCATCATAAGAATACCCGAATTAGTTATGTCATCATAAGAATACCCGAATCAGTAATACCATCATAAGAATACCCGAATCAGTAATACCATTATAAGAATACCCGAATCAGTAACACCATCATAAGAATACCCGAATCAGTAATACCATCATAAGAATACCCGAATTAGTTATGTCATCATAAGAATACCCGAATCAGTTATATCATCATGAGAATACCCGAATCAGTAATACCATCATAAGAATACCCGAATCAGTAATACCATTATAAGAATACCCGAATCAGTAATACCATCATAAGAATACCCGAATCAGTAACACCATCATAAGAATACCCGAATCAGTAATACCATCATAAGAATACCCGAATCAGTAATACCATTATAAGAATACCCGAATCAGTAATACCATCATATGAATACCCGCATCAGTAACACCATCATAGGAATCCTCGTAACAGTAATACCATCATAATTTTGGTTGAAATGATATGTTTATGGTATTCTTATGATGGTATTACTGAGACCGGAAAATAAATACTCGGTTCCGGTTTTTTTGGGACATACTGTATTCAGTGCTTTCTATATCCATGCTTTCCATGGTTTCCATGACTTTCTATTTTCATTTCCTTAACAGCCGACTTAGTATCTGAAAAAAGGTTTTAACTCATCTCAGCGACTCCTTCTTGTCTCGTAAACTTTCCTGTCAGTTTTACTAACATTCTTTGTTTCCCTGCGTTGTAATATGCAATTCTCATTCACTTTTGTGAATTAATTAGCCACCAAAACGAATGAATACCAATAGTGACAGTGCAAAACGTCTGACTTCACTACGTCTCACTTATTATCACTACGTCTGACTTATTATAACTACGTCTGACTTATTATCACTACGTCTGACTTATTATAACTACGTCTGACTTATTATCACTACGTCTGACTTATTATCACTACGTCTGACTTATCATCACTACGTCTGACTTATTATCACTACGTCTGACTTTTATATCTACGTCTGACTTATTATAACTACGTCTGACTTATTATCACTACGTCTGATTTATTATCACTACGTCTGACTTATTATCACTACGTCTGACTTATTATCACTACGTCTGACTTATCATCAATACGTCTCACTTATTATCACTACGTCTCACTTATTATCTCTACGTCTGACTTATCACCACTGCGTCTGACTTATTATCACTACGTCTGACTTATTATCTCTACGCCTGACTTATCATCACTACGTCTGACTTATTATCACTACGTCTGACTTATCATCACCACGTCTGACTTATTATCACTACGTCTGAATTGGATTCGCAGATATCTTCGGTATTCTCCACAATATTGTATCTAATCGATTCGATGCTCTGAATTACTTTCAATTTTCTAATAAATGGAGTACAAAATAACTGAGAAACCACAACGAGCAGAAATGTTGCAGAGCAGATTTCCAGACGAATGAACAAATCGGCTGCAGCACAAGTGCTTCAAGTGCGGGAAGCTCAGGAAGATTCGTTCAAAGCGGCCTCATGCTGTTCTTATTAATTGACGGCTCTTCAATTCGGATTGATGTCGCTTTGCTATTTGCTGGCAGTGGAGTAAAAATATAAGAAACATAACATATGAGAATAATAATAGCATATAATTACATATAAAAGAAATGGCACAGAGAAATAATGGTTCTTCAATTCGGATTGATGTCACTTTGCTATTTGCTGGCAGTGGAATAAAAATATAAGAAACATAACATATGAGAATAATAATAGCATATAATTACATATAAAAGAAATGGCACAGAGAAATAATGGTTCTTCAATTCGGATTGATGTCGCTTTACTATTTGCTGGCAGTGGAATAAAAATATAAGAAACATAACATATGAGAATAATAATAGCATATAATTACATATAAAAGAAATGGCACAGAGAAATAATGGTTCTTCAATTCGGATCGATGTCATTTTACCAGCTGGCAGTACATTAATAACAGATAATTACATTACCACCAATACCTGGGAGCTGCAGTCATTTAAACAACAATTTAATGAGTACAGATAATAACTTAGGGAAGAAATAACGGCTACCATTATTTATCAATGCCATTTTTAATATTAGAAGGTACTCTTAATTATAAGGTCACAAAAATTTACATATACTGATGATAGAATGATCACAAAAGAAATCGAATTTCAGTGCCAGTAATTTCACACAACACGATGAGATACAAATACTAAAACATTTATTACACATAACACACCGTTACAATATTTAAATATTTTTGAGCTACTAATACAACAATGAAATACCGATTTGGATACTACCATTCACTTCGTAAGAAAATTTTTTTTTCGTGGAAAATTAGCTGCCGTTTCAAAATAAAGATGAAAAACTATACGCGAAAGACTCTCAGAATTTTTTAGTAACAAAGCACGCCATTCTGTCTCTCATGAAACTCTAGAACGACTTTAGAAATATTTCACCGTTGCAAAATAGAGATAAGAATTTGACTTTGAAAAAAATGAGACAAAAATTATCGTTGGGTCGTGTGTCTAACGACATTAAAGTAACAAAATTTTCGCTCTTCGGACAAATTTAGCCAAGAAGGTCTATTTCTACCCAGAAATTTAGCCCGCGGAACACCTTTCATCTATTTTGGTGGGAGCTTTTGCAGCCCGAGTGGCCGACGGTAATTGATAAAATAGAGGCAGACACTAATAGACAAAAATGCTGCATTGCAGATCAGGAGAGCTAGAAAATATCACCTGAGCGCTTTAGAAGCGTTGCCAGGTGGGGTGGGTCGGCAGCCTAGTTTTTGTGAATGGAAGAGATTTAATTTCTGTCATCAAAATGGGGCATTGAACCCATCTTCACAGCTCTGGTGTAGGAATGACCGATTCTCCTAAATCGACAAAATGGGTCAATTTAGAATAAATTTGTGCGAACCGGTGATCAAATGCCTCTATTTAGGTTACGAGCAGGATTAGGTTCCGAATCCATAAGTGCCCTCACAATGTAATTCGTTTATTTCCTGTCATCTAATCAAGTCACGAGCAGAAATGATCAATATCGTCTCCTGAATTATTTTCCTCTTTACTATCTGAAAACATTCTGAATGATGCCTGCATTTTATTTAGGTAACGAAGTAAATTGTCCATTTTGAGATTGTCACTAAAACCCTTTGTTTATGGAAGAACTATATTCGATGATAAAGATGACTTGCTAACCCAATTATTATATTTTCGTGTAACACCCTTTGTTATGGAGGAACTACATTCGAAGATAAACATGCGTTTAAGAATTGATAGCTTATGTGACTGCCTTACCTATTTAACCTTATAATCCCTCCACGCAGCGATGAAGAAAGTGTTCGCGATGTTCGACCAAGGCAAGACCGGGTACGTGGACACCATAAGATTTTCAGACATCCTGAGGCAGCTCGGGTGCAGCTTTGAGGAGGACGACCTCCAGGGCAAGATTAACGACGTCGATAAAGATGGTGAGATTGCATGATGTATCAGACAGTCCCACAACATACAAGCTAGGGCAAATAAAATGACCGAGTTTGAAAGATTTGATTAGGTCATAAGTCAGTTTTAAGCCTCCCAATCAGCGTTTACAGGATAATTGTTGAAACCTTAAAAAGCGTTTCCTGAATGATACCATGTAAAAATTGAGGCCATCCACACTCTGGGTGGCTTTTAACTGAACGAAATTGAATACAAAACTTATAAGTTTATCTGATGAGAGAGGTGTCCTCCTTTCGCAATTGGTTCCCCGTGGTCTGTCGGTTAACTAGAGTTTTTTCTTCCACTACGAGTGTTGCGGATTTTTTATTTATGAGGATTTTTTAATTACGAGGATTTTTATATGCGAGGATTTTTTGGTTGTGAGGATTTTCAGTTGCGAGAATTTTTTATTAGTGAGGACTTTTTAGTTTTGAGGATTTTTTAGTTCAGAGGATTTTTTGAAATTTGAAAATTTTTTGGGTTGTGTGGACTTTTGAGTTTTAAGGGGAAAAACCTTATATTTTCGAAAATTTTCTTGTAAAATAATTTCTCTGCCTCTTGACGGAATATTTTAAGTTCGAAAAGGCCAGATTCAAAGCGCTCATGCCACTTGCTTTTGGTCCTGGCATTCAGATGCAAAAATATGAACTTCGAAACCTTCTGAGCAATTCAATAAAAACTGGAAAAATAAATTTATCTTCGATGTGAGAGTTTTGAGAAGCATTAAATATTCTAGATTTAAAAATGAATCATTTCTTCATAAAATTTTTTCAAGAAACCATCTTGCACATTTGCAAAGGAGTGCATGTCTGGACACGCCTGAGAAAGCTACTATGTGTAGCTAATAAAGATATGCTAAAGTTATCTCTCAAGTGTGATCAGCGCGAATACAGGAAAAATAACTATTTATTCGAGGTGTTCATTCAATACAGAACCGATTTTCTTTGAATATTGGACACAGGAATCAGTTCTCACATAATTATAACATGGATATGCAGTATCCCCAACCTATAAATTTTTGCTTCTTGTAAATTGTTTACTTCTGGAATGCCGAAATCCGGGAGCTTGAGCTTGAGAGTTAAGGCCGAGCAGGGTCGGGGCCTTTGTAACTGCCTACAATATCCTCCGCAATACTCATAATATTCACGCAAAGAATTCAGCGCCTGTGTACCAGACTTGTTCATAAACTACTCAGGATCCACTTTGGGTCGCCGTGGCCGAGTGGTTAAGAACGCGTTTTTCCGAGAAAGTATCGGCGGTTCGAATCCCGGCAGTGCCGCCCGGTGATTCTCCCCGTTGGGAAAAGAGAGAACTCAGCCACAATTCCCCACTCTACCCAGGTGTCGGAAATGGGTACTGGCTTGACCGGGAGAACCTTTATGGCTTCCTGGTGTTAGTTATAAGGCATTTGAAAAACCAATGTTCAAGATAATATGTACCAGGCTTGATTGATTGGAATGAAGCATGTTTTTTTTTGTCGCAAACTTCCTTCACGCTGCATTCCATCGGCAGGTTCGGGCAGGGTTAATTTTGACAGCTTCTGCACCATCGTCATGCCCTTCTTGGAAGACGACGACGACGAAGCCATGAACGAAGAGCTCAAAGAAGCTTTTCGGCTCTACGATAAAACAGGTAGCAATTTTTATTAAGAATGAACTCGTACTCTCGTACAACCCAGGTGTCGGAAATGGGTACCGGCTTTACGGGGGAACCGTCATGGCGTCCTATATATGGGCTTAGTTATAAGACATTTGAAGAACCAATGCTTATGGTAATATGTATCAGGCTTGATTGGAAATAAAGCATCCCAAAGATGCCGATGTTTTTTTTTTTTTGTTTGTTTCGTACCAGTCCAACTACGAGAATTCAACTCGTACTCTCGCACATGTGCAAACCAGCTAGCCTTGGATATGGTCATCACGTCGACGTAATATTTGAAGTAAATGTAAGAAGCACATTAAATACTCGCAGTCAAATACTCGCCGTCAAATACTCGCAGTTAAATACTTGTAGTCAAATACTCGCAGTCAAATACTCGTTAAATTCTGCCAGCCAAATACTCGCTCAAGCTCCCGGAATGACAAAATAATCCTACAGAACAAGAGCAACCTGCGCGATGCAGGCAAAACATTTCATTGAACATAAAACGCTACTCGCACGCATTGCGTGATACGCTCAAGAGAATGGAATTTATAGCCGGATTAATTAAGAGAATTTCGGCACTCACAAATTGATGTGATGGTTGCTACCGACTGTAGTTGAACACGAGCACACATTTCATTTAAAACTCACGGGAAATGTGTTCCATAAAATAATATCTTATTAATCGATGGCCTATCGAAGTTGTAACGCTCCACTAATAAAAAAACAGCAAGAACTCATTGTATACAACGGTATCATGGAATTTAGGCTGGTTCTGCTCATTTTCACTGTATTAACGCACGTATTCAATATTTATGCATGCCTTAATTTAAATGTGTGGATCCTTTCATTATTTGGGATGCATGGATTCTTGCAATATTTTGGATGCATGTAATTTTGCGTTACATTTAGATACAAACGGTATGCACATCGCAAAAGAAGAATCTGCCGGTAGCGCAGTTTGCACAAACGAACAAGTTTCGTGCAGCATTGAAAAATTACCTACAGAATGGAGAGGAAAGGAAGATAAGCAATTCCCGTAAGCATCAAGTCAAACCAATTCGGGCGTGGCATGACCTCGACAAGGATACATTTACATTGGGATACATAGGGATACATGCAAAGTTAAATTGGCTCGCTATGCAACTGAACCAGGCTCCATTCTATTTGTGATCCAGACCTCATAATCTGCGCTTCTCCGTTTTGTTTGGTGGGAATTGTTGATGGTCAATTGTTGATGTTGGTGGTCAATGTTGATGGTCATTGTTGCTGGTCAATTGTTGATGTTGTTGGTCAATGTTGATGGTCATTGTTGCTGGTCAATTGTTGACGTTGGTGGTCAATGTTGATGGTCATTGTTGATGTTCTTGATGGTCAATGTTGATGTTGTTGATGGTCGATTGTTGATGTTGTTGATGGTCGGTTGTTGATGTTGTTGATAGTCGATTGTTGATGTTGTTGATGGTCGATTGTTGATGTTGTTGATGAGCAAATTTTGATGTTGTTGATGTTGTTGATGGTCAGTTGTTGATGTTATTGATGGTCAATTGTTGATGTCGTAGATGGTCAGCTGTTGATGTTGTTGAGGGTCGATGCTGCTGTTCAGTTGATAGGTGAACAACTCGATTGATCAATGACTGCATAATCTTCCGATTTTTGGAACAAATCCCGAATTTATTGCACGTGATGTACAATTGATCAGTATCGCATATGGTTGCACGAGATATACTCCTGCAATTTGTTTGCTGACTTGTGCTCCTGCAGTTTATTTGCCGCCTCAATCAGTGGCAACAATGGCCTCTTACTCGTGAGGTGTGCATAATGCCTCATTCGTGAGGTGTGCATAATGCCCCACTCGTGAGGTGTGCATAATGCCCCACTCGTGAGGTGTGCATAATGCCTCATTCGTGAGGTGTGCATAATGCCCCACTCGTGAGGTGTGCATAATGCCCCACTCGTGAGGTGTGCATAATGCCCCACTCGTGAGGTGTGCATAATGCCCCACTCGTGAGGTGTGCATAATGCCCCACTCGTGAGGTGTGCATAATGCCCCACTCGTGAGGTGTGCATAATGCCCCACTCGTGAGGTGTGCATAATGCCCCACTCGTGAGGTGTGCATAATGCCCCACTCGTGAGGTGTGCATAATGCCCCACTCGTGAGGTGTGCATAATGCCTCATTCGTGAGGTGTGCATAATGCCCCACTCGTGAGGTGTGCATAATGCCCCACTCGTGAGGTGTGCATAATGCCCCACTCGTGAGGTGTGCATAATGCCCCACTCGTGAGGTGTGCATAATGCCCCACTCGTGAGGTGTGCATAATGCCCCACTCGTGAGGTGTGCATAATGCCTTATTCGTGAGGTGTGCATAATGCCCCACTCGTGAGGTGTGCATAATGCCCCACTCGTGAGGTGTGCATAATGCCCCACTCGTGAGGTGTGCATAATGCCCCACTCGTGAGGTGTGCATAATGCCCCACTCGTGAGGTGTGCATAATGCCTCACTCGTGAGGTGTGCATAATTCCCCACTCGTGAGGTGTGCATAATGCCCCACTCGTGAGGTGTGCATAATTCCCCACTCATGAGGTGTGCATAATGCCCCACTCGTGAGGTGTGCATTATTCCCCACTCGTGAGGCGTGCATGATGCCCCACTCCTGAGGTGTGCACAAGGCAAAACACATTCCAGTCGTTACAAAAATAACCCCAAGGACAGTTTCAATGAGGATCAGGTTTTCAAAGAGACAAATTTTGAAATAGTAACATCAGCCCCTCTCTAATGCGCAGGATCCCCGCCAGCGGATGAGTATTAATGCCTATTTTAAAACGTTATCTGCGATGGGTTAAACTAAAGTTCAATATTCAATTCAAATTTAAAGTCAATTCTGGTAATAAACTTTGAAAATAGCAAACATTAACTGGATCGGGCCTTCATTCACCTTTCGTTCAGTATTAATAAACAAATTTTTTATGGGCTTAAGGTGTGTCAGCAGCACTATGAAAATCACCTAAGTGACCACCGGTGGGTCACTTCGCAGGAAATGTGTTAAACCACTTCTCGTTTATAAGAAACGCGTGGGACTCAATGGTTGGGCTCGTTATATTTTGAAGGATACTCATCATTATTATTATTGAGTGTTATGTTTTTGATAAAGTTGTTATATACGTGCATAATTAAAAGCAGTAATTAGTTTTTGGTTCTCAACTTTTCCGTTCTAGTTCACTGAAGAGGAATTTTTTGCATCCCAAACTTTTTCTTCCAGCACGATTTTAGTTAAATTTGTTCTTCTTTTTATCCCGCTGTGAGATTTCCTAGATATGGTCCTCATTTACAGTCAATTAGATTCCTATACCTGTTCTGCTCCCCAGAGCTCTCTACTCTGATGTGCGTGTATTTTCCGAACAAAAATTCCTGAAATGAAGTAGATAGCTACCCAGTTCAACTTTTTCGCCCCCTGCATGCATGTTTTTCATCGCCCAGGTAATTGAATCGCTTGGGTGGCGAAAAACACGCACGCTCCGGCGAAAAAGTTGGACTAGCTAAGGAGTTAAGTTCCCTATTCCGAGTTCGGGTACGTCAATCTGCAAACGTATGATGACGATTTTACGACCGCATTAAGCCAAAGATTTCATGGAAAGACTTATTCACTCAAAGATTTCTATAATTTTCCAAGAGTAGAACGGTTCACGTATATTTTCTTTGGCACTCGTACGCGTAGGCAGCGTCGGGATGTGAATGTCAGAAAAGGCCGAGAGATTTCTCATCACACGGGTTCGGCTTCATTCCTTTGCGGGCAAAATGTGTTTATTGCTTTACCTGTAGAAACACACCAGATGGAACAATTACACCGGCACATGCAGAGGGTGTTTCTTAACCTCGTATTACTTTTTTATCGCCGTCATGAATGTTTTTCGCCGCCCAAGCAATTAAATTACTTGAGTGGCGAAAAACATGCATGCTTCGGCGAAAAATTTAGACTAGATAAGAAACCGCAGCTCTTCTCTAAGATTGCGTCAGGCCGTACCTTTTGTACCTTTTGTACCGTTTTTACCTCATGTTTATTGCTTTATCTTTGCTTTTGTAACTTTTGCACCTTTTTGTATTGTACCCCCTTGCTCTGAAAAAGGAATTAATTACTTGATAGTAGCGGTTTTGTATCACATTCACAACAAAACATTGTTCGCGTTGACCCCGACTGTTTCGTATCACATTATCAATGAAGCATTGTTCTCGTTGACCCCGACTGTTTCGTATCACATTCACAATAAAACATTGTTCGCGTTGACCCCGACTGTTTCGTATCACATTATCAATGAAGCATTGTTCTCGTTGACCCCGACTGTTTCGTATCACATTCACAACAAAACATTGTTCGCGTTGACCCCGACTGTGTCGTATCACAGTCACAACAAAGCATTGTCCCCGCTGACCACGGCCGTGTGTGCAGGAGAAGGCTTCATCACGACGCAGGTCCTCAAGGAGATCCTCAAAGAGCTCGACCCGAAGCTAACGAAGGACGATCTCGACAGCATCATAGAGGAGGTCGACGAGGACGGGTCCGGCACAGTTGACTTTGACGGTAAGTGAGTCGTTTTGTGAGCACTGGCGGCTCTAAGGGGATCGAATAAAGTTTATTGTGGGTATTTCATGTTATTCTCTGAATGGATGTTTCTTGTTTACTGGCTATTGAGTACAATGAATCTCTTTGATGAATATTTCATGTTTTCTGGCTATTGAGTACACTAACTCTACGTCAGAAGACATTATGCTAACTGTTGTGGTAAAATATATGATATCCTGCGCATAAGTTGAAACTTAAGTTTATCGTTTGACGTACATTAATTACTGTGAAAATTTCAGTCATTTTTATTAGTTTCATTGCTCTCAAATTAGCCCATCAAGAGAACATTTCCACCTTTTCTAAACACGGAGCCATCCCACAAATTGGAGATTTAAATTTAATATTAGTTTATTTCAACTTTAGTTTTCCAGTAGAAATGAACTCTAGCAATCTAAGTTGATTTCTTTTAAAGATGGCGTTTTTCTTCCATTACCCTTGACTTGTTTTCATTTAGCCTCTGAGGTGATGTGTTTTCTAACATATTTTGTTTATTTTCATCAGAGGCAGCATATGATTCCTGAAAAATAAACACAGTTCACCAGCAGATATTTTTTTCAGAAATCTGACGGAAAATAAACGTCGAGTTCGATACGCGTTCTGTTCGCGGCAAACAGTTTTAGAAGCCCCGTGCGGCCCTGCTATTGCGTTAACTTTTTCGATTCTTTTAATCGCTTTGCAAGCCAAACATCCTACCGATCACAAGTAATATACGGGGTGGAAATAATGTATAAATTGAAACAGTTCGTTAATACATGATGAATTAGTTATTTTTCTCTTCAACCAACGATACTGAAGCGTTGGCGAACAAATTCGTTAAGTTTCCTGTCTCGTTTGCTCAAATTGCACCAGCAGCACTCTGTATATCATTCGTTGAGGACATAAAGATATAGAAATTTTTGTACAGCAGCTGCTTCGTAAAGTCTTTGCTCTCTTCATCACATTTGACTTCCTCAATCCAAGCGATTTCATGAAACTCCAGACAACAGTACATTCAGAGAGTTTTTGGCGATAGTGCTTATCATCTGACATTTTTTTCGTTGATAGGTTCTCAACTCATATCCAGACCTTGGTTCTTTGTTCCCTGTTACATATTTTCTTGTTGACTTGATGGCGTGACGATATCGGCCGAGCTACTCTGAATGGCTAGTCAAACCATACAAATATGTTCAAACAAGTTTTGCTGCTTTGTTGAGTTTCTGACACAGAAATATCTTTTGTTACTGATATTCATAGTGCACTAAACGAAGAAAAGAAACTATTAATTCTAGTAAAAACAGGGGAAACAGGTATTAAAGCTGACATCAATCAGGTTTCAACAACATATTAGCCCAGGGCGAGTACAGAAAGCCATGGAAAAGTACCAAGCAATATCTTTTCAGGAGTGCACTTTTATTTGGCGGGTAATGATCGGCATCTTAAACATTTTACATTCTATGTTTGCATGTATAATTTAGGTTTCGATATCTTGCACGTAAAATTAACCCGAATTTATTTCCGTTGGTAGTTTCCTTGCTAGTATTTTTTGAAAACGTTTATGACTTCCACCCCGCCCATGTACCTTGTAAGACCACACAGAAAAAAAAATCATCCGCTCGACGCCATGTCGAAAGCAGCAGTTTCCGAAGCTGATAACGTTTCGCGCATAAGCAGAAACTTGAGTCAAACAACTTGAAAATGATCTAATACACACCTAAGGTAGAATCAATAACTTCCACTCCAAAAAGCGGAGTTTAATTCACATTCATTATTCACGCGCAGTAACGTAAAATTGCTCTGTGCAAAACACTTTTCGAATATACTCTTCATCATCATTATTCTCAGAAATGCATTATTTTTTCATAGCTTGCGGGGCACTTCTCGAAAAGATTTCCCTCGTCACATATGCATGCAACAAAAAATTCGTAGAATGTATGCGTTTGTAAGTACCTTCCATGAAAACCGTAATCCAATTTTTTCCCCGCAGAGTTCATGGAGATGATGAAAGGCTGATTATCCCCGTGCCGTCAGTTTTTTCTTCGCTTCTTCATTTCATAAACGCCCTGCAGCGCCGGCAAGAAGATCAGGCAGCGCAGTCATACCTTCATATTCTCCATAACAACTGCAGAGCAATAATTTATAAACATGTACACTTTGTAAACTATTTACTATGGGGATAATTTAACAATAACTCTGAAACATATACACCTTCTAAACTATTAACCATGGGCTTATATAGCAATAACTCAGAAACATATACACCTTCTAAACTATTAACGATGGGCTTGTTTAGCAATGACTCTGAAACATCTACACCTTCTAAACTATTAACAATGGGCTTATATAGCAATAACTCAGAAACATATACACCTTCTAAACTATTTAACCATGGGCTTATATAGCAATAATTCAGAAACATATACACCTTCTAAACTATTTAACCATAGTCTTATTAAATAATAACTTATAAACAAATATCCCTTCTAAACTTTTTAACCGCGGGCCTATTTAACAATAACTCAGAAGCAAATACACCTTTGAAACTATGCACGAGCTCATTTGTGTAGGGTAGGAAAAGTACGAGAAATATTGTTCATATTTCCAATTAAATTCATCCATTGTTTTGATTCCAGTGAAATAAAGCAATACTGTACACAAAAAAGCACGAAATACGAGCGTGTTTGCTAAATATGCCAAGTTATTCTCTGAAGCGAGCATGATTTCACTAGACCGTTATTAAATCAACGGACAATGAAATAAAATTGTGTAAAAGTAAGTTGCGCTGATATTAGCTCGGCATGTTTTGACAGTCAATGCAGCAAGATATACATAGAACTTTCCGCTCTTAACTCGTCAGAAAATTAGCCCTTTTTGTAAATTCTATAATAAAATTAAGTAAAAAAGAATAGCGAGAGAAACGAGCCGCGATCGGCGTAAGAGTTATTGATGCATGATTTAAGTATATTATTACTCTAGAAAATGGCGTTTGATAAATTAATTTAAAACATTTCATACGCCTGCTGGCCATCCAATTCCCTCATTGGAACTAATTCGAAGATAATGAATGCTTTTGGATGTGCCTTTCAAACACTCCCCGTAAATTGCCCAAGTTTTACGCATCTAACTGATCTAAGGACGTAAGACTGGTTGTTTTTGTGACTTGCGTTGCTCTTGTACTCAGCATCGGCCAGAATTAACTCACTCTCTCAGCATTTACCTGATTTCAGTTTTTGATTATAACTGCAGCCGTAAATTTCTCTGCAATAAATTTAATAAACGGGTAGTTTTTAATTTTTTATTCTCCAACTTGTTTTTATTCAATTTGGCAAGTCCACTTGAATGGAAGAAACAGATTTGTTATCGCTCATCCCTCAGTCAAGACATGAAGAAAAAGATTCGTTATCGCTCATCCCTCAGTCATGACATGAAGAAAAAGATTTGTTATCGCTCATCCCTCAGTCAAGACATGAAGAAAAAGATTCGTTATCGCTCATCCCTCAGTCATGACATGAAGAAAAAGATTTGTTATCGCTCATCCCTCAGTCATGACATGAAGAAAAAGATTCGTTATCGCTCATCCCTCAGTCAAGACATGAAGAAAAAGATTTGTTATCGCTCATCCCTCAGTCAAGACATGAAGAAAAAGATTTGTTATCGCTCATCCCTCAGTCAAGACATGAAGAAAAAGATTCGTTATCGCTCATCCCTCAGTCATGACATGAAGAAAAAGATTCGTTATCGCTCATCCCTCAGTCATGACATGAAGAAAAAGATTCGTTATCGCTCATCCCTCAGTCATGACATGAAGAAAAAGATTCGTTATCGCTCATCCCTCAGTCATGACATGAAGAAACAGATTTGTTATCGCTCATCCCTCAGTCATGACATGAAGAAAAAGATTTGTTATCGCTCATCCCTCAGTCAAGACATGAAGAAAAAGATTCGTTATCGCTCATCCCTCAGTCATGACATGAAGAAAAAGATTCGTTATCGCTCATCCCTCAGTCATGACATGAAGAAAAAGATTCGTTATCGCTCATCCCTCAGTCATGACATGAAGAAAAAGATTTGTTATCGCTCATCCCTCAGTCAAGACATGAAGAAAAAGATTCGTTATCGCTCATCCCTCAGTCATGACATGAAGAAAAAGATTCGTTATCGCTCATCCCTCAGTCATGACATGAAGAAACAGATTTGTTATCGCTCATCCCTCAGTCATGACATGAAGAAAAAGATTTGTTATCGCTCATCCCTCAGTCAAGACATGAAGAAAAAGATTCGTTATCGCTCATCCCTCAGTCATGACATGAAGAAAAAGATTCGTTATCGCTCATCCCTCAGTCATGACATGAAGAAACAGATTTGTTATTGCTCATCCCTCAGTCAAGACATGAAGAAAAAGATTCGTTATCGCTCATCCCTCAGTCATGACATGAAGAAACAGATTTGTTATCGCTCATCCCTCAGTCAAGACATGAAGAAAAAGATTTGTTATCGCTCATCCCTCAGTCATGACAAGAAGAAAAAGATTTGTTATCGCTCATCCCTCAGTCGTGACATGAAGAAAAAGATTTGTTATCGCTCATCCCTCAGTCAAGACATGAAGAAAAAGATTTGTTATCGCTCATCCCTCAGTCATGACATGAACAAAAAGATTTGTTATCGCTCATCCCTCAGTCAAGACATGAAGAAAAAGATTTGTTATCGCTCATCCCTCAGTCATGACATGAAGAAAAAGATTCGTTATCGCTCATTCCTCAGTCAAGACATGAAGAAAAAGATTTGTTATCGCTCATCCCTCAGTCATGATATGAAGAAAAAGATTTGTTATCGCTCATCCCTCAGTCAAGACATGAAGAAAAAGATTTGTTATCGCTCATCCCTCAGTCATGACATGAAGAAAAAGATTCGTTATCGCTCATTCCTCAGTCAAGACATGAAGAAAAAGATTTGTTATCGCTCATCCCTCAGTCATGATATGAAGAAAAAGATTTGTTATCGCTCATCCCTCAGTCAAGACATGAAGAAAAAGATTTGTTATCGCTCATCCCTCAGTCATGACATGAAGAAAAAGATTTGTTATCGCTCATCCCTCAGTCAAGACATGAAGAAAAAGATTTGTTATCGCTCATCCCTCAGTCATGACATGAAGAAAAAGATTTGTTATCGCTCATCCCTCAGTCATGACATGAAGAAAAAGATTTGCTATCGCTCATCTTTCAGTCAAGACATGAAGAAAAAGATTTGTTATCGCTCATCTCTCAGTCACGACATGAAGAAAAAGATTTGTTATCGCTCATCCCTCAGTCATGACATGAAGAAAAAGATTTTTTATCGCTCATCCCTCAGTCAAGACATGAAGAAAAAGATTTGTTATCGCTCATCCCTCAGTCAAGACATGAAGAAAAAGATTTGTTATCGCTCATCCCTCAGTCAAGACATGAAGAAAAAGATTTGTTATCGCTCATCCCTCAGTCATGACATGAAGAAAAAGATTTGTTATCGCTCATCCCTCAGTCAAGACATGAAGAAAAAGATTTGTTATCGCTCATCCCTCAGTCAAGACATGAAGAAAAAGATTTGTTATCGCTCATCCCTCAGTCACGACATGAAGAAAAAGATTCGTTATCGCTCATCCCTCAGTCATGACATTGTAGTGTTCTCCCCCAGGCTGCAACACGCTTCGGGCAGGCTTTGAGCAATCTTTTTCGTGATAGGATAGCCCGAAGCGAGTGCCTGAGGTACAACCGTATTCGGCAGGATATGGACAACACGGGGGTAACACGGTAATTATATTGGTGACTGTTAGGTACACGGAACACGGACCATTTCACTGGGCCCTCGGTGACTACTATGAGCACTGTTCGTTACTCGTAAATTACGTAATGATTGGAACACAGCACTAATACGTGATGGTTGAAATACAATACTATTCGAGAAGTACGTAATGATTGAAACACAATCCTATGTGAGAATAGTACAAATATGTGGTGATTGAAGTACAATCCTATTCGAGAATGACATAAATTGAAACTTAATCCTATGCGAGAATAGCACAAATACGTGATGATTGAAGCACAATCCTATTCGGGAATGACGTAATGATTGAAACACAATCCTATGCGAGAATAGCACAAATACGTGATGATTGAAGCACAATCCTATTCGGGAATGACGTAATGATTGGAACACAATCCTATGCGAGAATAGTACTAATACGTGATGATTGAAATACAATCCTATTCGAAAATGATATAAATTACGTAATGATTGAAACACAATCCTATGCGAGAATAGCACAAATACGCGATGATTGAAGCACAATCCTATTCGGGAATGACGTAATGATTGGAACCCAATCCTATGCGAGAATAGTACTAATACGTGATGATTGAAATACAATCCTATTCGAAAATGACATAAATTACGTAATGATTGAAACACAATCCTATGCGAGAATAGCACAAATACGTGATGATTGAAGCACAATCCTATTCGGGAATGACGTAATGATTGAAACACAATCCTATGCGAGAATAGTACTAATACGTGATGATTGAAATACAATCCTATTCGAAAATGACATAAATTACGTAATGATTGAAACACAATCCTATGCGAGAATAGCACTAATACGTGATGATTGAAATACAATACTATGCGAGAATTACGTAATGAATGAAACAAGCACCAATAGCG